>CM038049.1:36623909-37223909 GCA_021397845.1 Areca catechu
CCTCCTCTTCCACCACAGCCGACCTCGGCGGACGGGTCTCTTGCGGCCGTCATCTAGCAGCTGTAGACCTTGACCTCGGCGGTCGGGCAGCTACAACACCAGCAGCGCTCCCTGGCCACGCAGCCACAGCCAGGGACCCCCGTGGCTCGGGCCGCGAGGTCGCGTGGGAGCCTGCTCTCCATTCAAGGCAGGCCATCTCAACCGCGGGCAGTCTCCAACCCCCGCGGGAGCCACCAAATTCCCACGAAAAGAAACTACTCCGGTTCGGCGGATCGCGAGAGTCGATCCCTGGCCGACGAAGCCGAAATGACGTATCGCAGCAAGCGACGCCGAGGCGTGATCCTGCGCCGAGACCGATCGGCGCCCCCCTCACCAGCGGCCTCGGTGGAAGATTCCACCGACGAGGCCATCAGGCGCCAGGCCGAGAGGCACCTGGAGGAGCACGAGCACAAGTTGGCGGAGTTCGCCCGCCGATTTGTCGACCTGCAGAACTCATCCACGGACCCGGCGGGCTACGACTCCCGTCCCCCCTTCTCTGAAGAAATCCAGGCGGAGCCGATTCCAAGCCGGTTCCGCATGCCACAGGTGGATCCCTACGACGGGACCACCGACCCTCTGGACCATCTGGAGAGCTACAAGGCTCTCATGAGGGTCCAGGGGGTCACTGACGCCCTTTTATGCATCGCCTTCCCCGCTACCCTCCAGAAGGCCGCTCGAGTTTGGTTCACCCGCCTCGAGCCCGGATCTATTTGCTCCTTCCATCAGTTGGAAGGGAAGTTTGCGGCGCACTTCGATGCTTGTCGGAAGGTGCCGAGAGAGGTGGATAGCCTCTTCTCCATCCGCCAGCAGGACCAGGAGCTGCTCCGGGACTACATCACCCGGTTCAAGACCGCAGCCCTGGAGATCTACAGTCTAGACGAGCCCGTCGCTATGCTGGCTTTGAAGCGCGGGCTCAAGACGTCTCGCCTGACCTATTCCCTGGACAAAAAGCCCCCCAGGACGTACTCCGAGCTCCTCCTCCATGCCCATAAGTACATCCGAGTGGAGGAGGCCGACCGCACCCGCCGAGAGCTGGACGGGAAGAGTTTGAAGAAGCCGCCCCCGAGGGATGCTCCAGGAGCTCGGAGGCCCGGACCATCTGCCGACCCTCGCCCGAATCCGAGGTCAAAGGACGAGGCCATTCCGGAGCGGAGGTTCACCCCTCTCCTCGCCCCCCGAACAAAAATCCTCAAGGAAATTGAGGGCGAGCACTACCTCCGCCGACCTCCTCCTCAGAACCCAAGAGGTACCCGAGACAAATCAAAGTACTGCCAGTTCCACCGCGAGCAAGGCCACGACACAGAGGAGTGTCGCAACCTGAAGCGGGAGATCGAGGAGCTGATCAAGAGGGGTTACCTCAGGAAGTTCATTAGGAACGAGGTCCCGGTGGAGGGACAGCCGCTCGCGGCCTTACCCCCAGTTCCTGTAATTAACAACCGCCCGACGGAGAAGCCGGTGGACATGATCTCACTTGGGGTCGGGCGGGCGGCAAAGAGACCCCGGGAGGTCGGGAACCCGGAGAATATACCCCCTTCTGAGAAGGAGAATGAAAATGAGAATGTAAACAATGATGCCGTGGTGGTCGAGATGACCATCGCGAAGCATCCTGTACACCGAATTATGGTAGATAGTGGAAGCTCGGCTGACGTGCTTTTTTATGATGCTTTCTCTCGAATGAATTTGTCCCATGATCAGCTGAGGCCGGTGCACACCCCCTGGTAGGCTTTACCGGGGACTCGATGGGGGTCGAAGGGGATATCACTCTCCCAGTCACCGCTGGATTCCCATCTCGGCAGACGACCGTCCTGATGACGTTTACCGTCGTCAAGCTCCCTTCACCATACAACGCGATTCTCGGGTGTTGCCTAGATATGGTGCCCAAGAGGGGGGGTGAATTGGGTGTTTTAAAAAATTAAAGCAATATATGTGCTATCAAGTTCAAAGGTGAAGAGTGATAGTGCTCAAGTAATTGTGCGACGGAAGCAATGAAATATAACAACAATTAAAGAGCAAAAGAAGATAGAGAGTAAAGCAATGCAAACACACAAGAAGTATAGTGGTTCGGTGCACCTAGCACCTACATCCACTCCCCAAGCTCCACTTGGGAATTTCCACTATAATCTTTTTAGATTACAGCCGACTTGTTTTACCAGGCTCACAAGTCAAAACCTTACACACTTATTTTGGCTTCGGGCTTACAAGCAACCCTAGTTGGTTTTATCAATTGGCTCACCAACAAACCTCACTCACTTGTTTTGGCTTCGGGCTTATAAGCAACCCTAGTTGGTTTTATCAATTGGCTCACCAACAAACCTCACACTAGTTTCAAATTTTCTTGAAACTAGCATAAGACAAAAAGAATATGAATACAATGAATAAATCAAGACAAACTCCTTTTGAGCAAAAAGTAATTCGATGTAGCTCTTGATGGAGACTCTTCAAGCCTTTCTCTTGGAATCTTGGACCTCACTAAATGCCAAACTCTTGAAAGTTGGATTCCTCAAAGATGGAAAGCTTTTGGCTAAGGAATCTCTAGGATTTCTCACTCTTTTTGGCTTGGAATTAATTGAAGGCTTTGTACTTTCACTCTAATCCTTTTCACTTTGTCTCCTTTTCTTTTTTTGAAGTTAGGTGGAGGTTAAATACCTCATTCAAGCTGAAACAACTCCACAAGACCGTTAGAATAAAAAATATGGCCGTTTATGACCGTTAGAAATCAAATCAAAAGTTCAGAAAAACTAGCCGTTATGCCATGAGTCGACCTCATGAGTCGACCTCTGGATCAAGTGTCGACCTCATGAGTCGACCTCCAGTTTATCTTAGGTAAAAATCTAGAAAACCATAGTTCTGCCCAGTTTGAAATCTCAGGCAATGAGTCGACCTCTGGTGTCGACCTCTGGACAAGTGTTGACCTCTGGTGGTCGACCTCTGGAGCGTGCCACTGAAATTTTGCCGTGCCGGCCTTGCTGAACTTTTCTTTTCTTCATGAGTCGACCTCTGGTGGTCGACCTCTGGTCTGAATTTTTCTGAAACTCTTGGAGAGGTGCGTGCCATGCTTGAGTTTCTTTAAGCCTTTGTTTCTTTTGTGAATTTCTTCTTAATAAGAAGGTCCAATATGAGAAACTTGATTTTGTTCAAGGTAGAAGAGCTCTTTTCCAAAATCAGGCAAGCTTGGTTTCATCATTGTACTCTTAGTACTCTTTTTGAATAACCTAAGTCCTGAAACTTTATCTTGAGGTGGAACATTAGTCCAAACATATACTCAACCTTTTATTAATCATCAAAATTAAGGAGACAAAGCCAACATCGGGCATCCCGGGCTCAACCAACTGGATGCCATGATTTCCACGAAGAGGTTGTTGGTACAATTCCCCACGGCTTCCAGGCCCAGGGTGATGAGGGGGACGACCCAGCCAGTCCCGCATTGCCTCCAGACGGTCCCGGTTGCCCGGGGTGCTGAGCTCGGCCCCGACGTTGATGACCTCGACCTAAGAGAGAAGGAACCCAGGGGAGGACCCGTAGAGCGTCTGTTGACTTATCCCCTTGGTTCGGACCCGCTGAAGACAGTGCAGGTCAGGGCGCAACTCCCAGAAGAAGAACGGACCCGCCTGCTGGAGTTCCTCTGCGTGAATGTGGACGTGTTCGCCTGATCAGCGGCCGACATGCTGGGCATTCCCCCCGAGGTCATTACGCACAGGCTGAACGTGGATCCAAGCTGCCGCCCGGTCCGCCAGAAAAAGAGGAGCTTTGGTGTGGAGAGGCAGAGGGCCATCAACGAGGAGGTGGAGAAACTCCTCGCCGCCGGCTTCGTGCGGGAAGTCCAGTATCCCAGCTGGCTGGCGAATGTGGTCATGGTAAGGAAGAGCAATGGTAAGTGGAGGATATGTATAGACTACACCGACCTCAACCGAGCTTGCCCGAAGGACAGCTTCCCCCTTCTAAAGATAGACCAGCTGGTCGACACCACCTCGGGGCATCGCCTCCTGTCCTTCATGGATGCCTTCTCCGGCTACAACCAGATCCGAATGAACCCGGAGGACGAAGAGCACACCGCCTTCATCACCGACCGCGGAACTTTCTGGTACAGGATGATGCCGTTTGGTCTCAAGAACGCCGGGGCCACGTACCAGCGTCTGGTCAACAGAGTCTTCAAAGACCAGATCGGTCGCAACATGCAGGTGTACGTGGACGATATGCTGGTAATGAGCAAGCCCCACTCGGATCACGTGGCCGACCTGGCGGAGACCTTCGGCAACCTCCGATGTCATCAGATGAAGCTGAACTTGGCAAAGTGCCCTTTCGGTGTCTCTACCGGAAAATTCCTGGGGTTCATGGTAACCCAGAGAGAGATTGAAGCAAATCCGGAGAAGGTCCAGGCCATCCTGGATATGGAGCAGCCCACCTCCAAGAAGCAAGTACAGCAGCTCACCGGCAGGGTAGCAGCCCTGAGCCGGTTCATCTCCAGGTCGGTCGACCACTGCCGACCCTTCTTCAAGGTGCTGAGGAAGATGAACGACTTTGCCTGGACCGGGGAGTTCCATGAGGCCTTTGAAGAGCTGAAGAAGACGCTCGCATCTCCCCCACTGCTTTCCCGGCCCTAGGAGGGAGAGGAGCTCATCCTTTACCTGGCGGTCACCCTGGAGGCCGTCAGTTCAGTCCTGGTTCGGACCGACGACCAAGGAGTCCAGTGACCGATGTACTATACCAGCAAACTTCTCCGCGATGCGGAGCTCAGGTATTCTCAGCCCGAGAAGCTCGTTTTTGCGTTAATAGTGTCTGCTCAGCGTCTCAGGCCTTATTTCCAAGCACATCCCATCGCCGTCCTGACGGATCAGCCGCTGAAAGCGGTGCTCAGCCGACCCGACACATCGGGGCGATTGGCGAAGTGGGCACTGAAGCTCAGCGAGTTCGACATCGCGTACAGGCCGAGGTCGGCCATGAAAGCGTAGGTGCTAGCCGACTTCTTGGTCGAGTGTGCAGGCTTAGGAAAGGAGCCCGAGGAGGACCCCTCGCACCAGCAGCTGAAAACAGGCCCCGAGGAGCCCGGAGAGGATGCGTGGATCCTCCACGTAGATGGAGCCTCGAACTCTGGCGGGAGCGGAGCCGGACTCATTCTCGCCAACAGCGGTGGGGTCATCGCCGAATGCGCGCTCCATTTCCAGTTCACCGCGACAAACAATCAGGCGGAGTACGAGACGCTCCTCGCCGGGCTGAGGGTCTCTCGCGAGCTGGGCGTGGCTAACCTCAAAGCCTTCACTGACTCCCAGCTCGTGGCGGGACAGGTCTCCGGAGAATATGCCGCGCACGACCCTCAGATGGCGAAGTACTTGGAGCTTGTCAAAGCGGGCACGGCCGGTTTCCGTCGCTTCAACATCTTCCACATCCCCCGCGGGGAAAATGCCCGTGCGGACACTCTCTCCTGGCTAGCGACCCTACCGGACTCAATGCTGGGCCGCGCTCATGTGGAGCGCCTCAAGGCCCCGAGCTACGAGGTCCCAGTGGAGGTCCATCAGGTCAGCTGCGAGCCCAGCTGGATGGACAAGTATGCCGAATACATAACCAGCGGTACCCTGCCAAAGGACCGTGCAGCGGCCCGCCTCATCAGAAAGAAGGCCGCGCGGTTCATCCTGATGGATGGGCAACTATATCGAAGATCCTACTCCTATCCCCTCCTTAAATGCCTGGGACCCGCGGACGCCAGACTCGTGCTCCAGGAGATTCATGAGGGCATTTGTAGGAACCACGTGGGGGGCAGAGCGTTAGCCTACAAGGCCCTCCGTCAGGGTTATTTTTGGGAATTGATGAAGGAGGACGCCGCCGACTTCGTGAAGAGGTGTGACCAATGCCAGCGGCACGCCGTGGTGCAACGACAGCCCTCCAATCCGATCTCCCAGCTCTCAGCTCCGTGGCCATTCGCCCAATGGGGAATAGACCTTCTAGGCCCATTTCCAGCGGCGTCCGGACAACGGAAATTCCTGATCGTGGCCATCGACTACTTCACGAAGTGGGTCAAGGCCGAACCCTTGGCGCAGATCACCTAAGCCAATGTCGCAAAGTTCTTCTGGAAGTCAATCATTTGCTGCTTCGGCCTCCCCCACACCGTGATCACTGATAACGGGTGCCACTTCGGCTACCGGGAGTTTGAAGAGTTCTGCGGCGACCTCGGCATCCAGCATCGCTTCACCTCGGTGGCGCATCCTCAGACCAATGGAGAAGCCGAGGTCACGAACAGGACTATTTTGCAGGGCCTCCGCACGTGGCTGGACCAGACCAAGGGCAGGTGGGCGGAGGAGCTCCCCAGTGTCCTTTGGGCATACCATACCATCCCGAGGACGGCGACCGACGAAACCCCGTTCAACCTCGTCTTCGGAGCCAAAGCGATCATCCCGATTGAGCTCAGCCTACCCACACTGCGTGTGGAGCAATATGACGAGACGGAGAACCCCACCAGAATGATGCTCAACCTTGACCTTCTTAAAGAGACGAGGGACAAGGCCCGAGTTCGGATGGCGGCGTATAGGCAGCGAGTGGCCAGGTATTACAACTCCCGAGTGCGGCCGAAGTCCTTTCGTCCCGGAGATCTGGTCCTCCGGCGTGCTGAAGCTTCTCAGCCACGAGAGTGCGGGAAGCTCTCACCGAACTGGGAAGGCCCGTACAGGGTAGCAGAAGCCCTCCCTCACGGCGCCTACTACTTGGAGGAATTGGGAGGGACCAGGTTCCCCCGGACCTGGAACGCCTCGAATCTAAGGATGTATTATCAGTAATATAAGGTTCCCCAACTCCTGCAATAAAGTTTCTTTGCTTCAAACATTCTCTCTCACCTCGTAGGGAAACGGGAGCATAGTCCTGAGTTCGGCAAACACGACTGTGGCCGAAGACCCGAGAAAGCGAGAAGTTTCGGACTTCAGTCTGAAAGGCGGGGCAGAACCCAGTTCGCCCACGCAAGTACGGAGAACAGCTCGGCAAGCCGCGCAAGGCTTGAACAAAGCCTGCGACCCCGGGGTTAAGTCTGGAAGTCCCAGATCTCGGTCTGGAAGGCGGGGCAGAACCCAGTTCGTCCACGCAAGCACGGAGAACAGCTCGGCAAGCCGTGCAAGGCTTGAACAAAGCCTGCGGCCCCGGGGTTCAGTCCGGAAGTCCCGGACCTCGGTCTGGAAGGCGGGGCAGAACCCAGTTCGCCCGTGCAAGCACGGAGAACAGCTCGGCAAGCCGCGTAAGGCTTGAACAAAGCCTGCGGCCCCGGGGTTCAGTCCGGAAGTCCCGGACTTCGATCTAGAAGGCGGGGCAGAACCTAGTTCGCCCACGCGATCGCAAGGGCAAGCCCAAAGCAGGGCCCGTGCAAGGCCTACTCTACGGCCGCCCGGTCCGGAATGCTCCGAACTTTGATCTGAACGCTGGAAGGGACTAGGTCCACCCGCGGACTCAGCCCAGAGCAGGTCCACCCTCGTCTCGGCACTCCACGCCAACATCTCAAAAAAAAAAAAAGAAGAAGAAGAAGAAGAAGAAGAAGAAAAGGTGAAAGCGGAAAAAAAGGTCGAGACTTAGCAAGGTTAGATCTTCATTAATCCAAGAAGAGAAGTACAAACAGGGGGTCCCGACAGGCCGGGAGTCCCCAAAAACAAAAAAGAAAAAAAAAAAAAAGATACACGATTCAGTTTGGCGCGGTGGCAGGGTCCTCAGCCTGGGTCGCGTGCCCCACGTCCTCGCCATCGATGGCTGCTGGCTCGGAGGGCCGCTCCGGAGCTACGGCCGCCCCGCCCACTGGAGCCGCTGCTGCGTCGCCTGCCATGCCGGAGGTTCCGCTGGCAGGTCCTTGTCTTCTGCCCCCGAACACTACCCCACTGAGATCGAGCTCGGGGTAGAAGGACCCCACTTTCTCTCGGCACACTTGGAACCCCTTCAGGAAGGAGTCCACAGCGACCTCCCGGACTTCCGAGACGTACTCGTCGGAGGCCCGGAACCTCGGGATGGCTTCCTGCGCCTCCCGCTTCACGGCTTCCAGGAGCCCGTTGACGTAGGCGCTCCGTTCCTTCACCGCACTCGCCTCCCGCCTGGCCTCCTCCAGCTGGCGCTCCAGCCACTGGGAATGGGCCTGGAGGCGAGCCCTCTCAGCCGCGTCCTCCTTCGCGCGACGCTGGTGGGAGATCCTCTCCTCGGACAGAGAGGACTCCAGGTCCTTGACGCGCTCCTCGGTGCGCACCAGGTCCGCCTGGAGGGCCTGGTTGTTCGCTCGCAGCTCGACCCCCTTCTCCATGAGGTCTTTGACGTTGGCCGCGAGCTTGCCGAGCTTCACTTCATTCTCGGCATCCTTCTTCGCGTACCCTGCGAGGAAGTTTCTCAGCAGGAGCACGTCGTTCCCAATCTGCACAGCAAGAAGAACAGGTTAGTGGAAAGGCTAGCCGAAGCAATAAAGAAAGGGAAGTTCTGAGTTCGGACTCACCGTGAAAAGCTGTAGGAGGATCCCGAGCAGGGCGTCGGCGTAGTCCCGGCCGCTCCGAGATCGGTGGTCCCGGGAGGTGGAGGCGTACTCCATTACTTTCTCCGCGAGCCCTTTGTCGCGGATCACGGAGCATCGGTTGGTGATCACCGGCGGCGGGGCCGTTAGGTCGGCTACGATGGTGACTGACCCCCCAGGAGGAACCGCCGTCGACGGAGCGGCTGAGGTTGCGGGCGGCGCCGTCGGCTCTGCGGCAATGATGGGGCCGGCGCGGGTCGGAACTGCTGACGGTGGACCTCCCTCGTCAGAAGCACCGCCAGGTCTGACGGTTGGAGCATCCGTGGCCCCGGCCCGAGGCGGCCTGGGCGGGGCTGCATCCACCGGGCTGGGCACGGGCACCGGCGCAACCTCCTGACTCACTTCGGTGCGAGCCCTCTTCGCCGCGGGCTCGTCCACCTCGATGACGTCCCTCTGGGCCGCGCCCTCCAGGAGGTTCTCCAACGAAAACTTCATGCCTGCAAACACAAAAAGAGTCAGTCAGCTCGGCTAAAAGAAGAAGAGTGCAGGGGTAAGAAGGGGGCTGAGTCTCACCCGGCTCGTGGATGGGACTGATCCTAGCCTCGAACAAGTTCTGCTCCGAGAGCAGAACCTCGAGCGCTGGGACCTCATCGCTCAGGAGCTGGGAATAGGCCTCTTGGTCCGCCGACTCGACTTGGGAGTTCCGGTTCGGGGACCGATCCGATTCGCTCCAGGCCCAGTCGACGTCCTCGACCGAAGCAAAAAAGAACTGGTTCTTCCAACCCTTGATGGAAGAATGGAGGTCGAATCGGAGACACCTGGGCCGGGGCGAAATGTACCACCAGTCGTCATCAGTGGAGTACCTCTTCAGGGTAAACAGAGCCCTGAAGAGGGAGAAACGGGCGACAAATCCATGGAAGTGACAAAAAACAATGAAGGAGAAGATGACCCGGATGGCATTGGAAGCCAACTGGGCCGGGACTAGACGGAAGTGGCTAAGGAAGGAAAGAAAGAAGGGATGCAGAGGGAACCGAAGAACCCCGAGAAGGAAGTCCTCGTAGAAGGCTATGCGGCCGGGGCCACTCATAGTGACACGATCCCCGGGCCGCGGAACAAATAGACGGATTGACCCCGGGATGCCATAGACCTCCCGGAGTAAGGAAAGGTCACCTTCGGTCATCGTAGAAGTATGACCGGAGGGACCGACAGAAGGAAGGGACGGAGGAAGAAGAGAAGAAATGGGAAGAGCAGACACGATGGGAGGAGACCTGACACCCCTGGGGATGCCAATGGTGATACCCCCAGGTTGCAGTCGCCTGCGGGTCTCCTCCGGGATCACTTCCCCCTCCGATGAGGAAGGAGATGGAGTCCTCGGCCGGGACGGACCGGCCTCGTCCGAGTTAGAAGAAACATGGCGACGACGCGCCATGACAAAGAAGAAGGTGAGAAAAATTCACTGGAAGAGAAGAGGAGGGCGAAGAAGAAAATGATGGCACTCACCGAAAATGCACTGTGCAAACGCGGGGCAGTGGAAGTTAGCCTGCAGCAAACCGCCCACGGAGCAAGGGAAAAGGCCTCATTCCGGAAAGTCCCCTCCTTTTCAAACTCAATCGACAGCCGCCATACCCGTCATTTCGCTCCGGGCCATTGGATGATCGCCGCGTGGACGCACGCCCGACACCGATGCCTCGTTAGCAGGGAAACGACCTCTGCTTCGAAGCGATGCATTTATTGCGGGCGAATAGGCAACGCGTGGCGGCCTCCTATAGGGCTTCGGGCGCACCGAGTAACGGCGACGAGGATCGTGGCAATTATGACGCAAGATCTTCGCCTCCCCACGTCATATCCGCATTTAATCCCAACGTTCCGTTCCACGACGCCCCAACGGAACGTTGGGTTGGGGGGCAACTGTTACGGCCGTAATGATGACGTGGTCGGCCTCAGATTTCGTCGGGCATGATTCGAGCCACGTGGAGGTTTTCGGCCGAGTCAGCTGCGGCTCCCACACGTCCGAGGTCGAGCTCGGCCCGGTACCCCGGCCGCTTCGCCAGGTGGCACCCTTAGACGGTCCCACCTCGATCGAGGTCGAGCCGGGCCCCTTCGCTCCTTCGCCAGGTGGCCCCCGGAGACGGGACCACCTCGGCCGAAGCCGAGCGTCCTTCTGCCGCCCCGTCAGGTGTCCACCCAGGAAGGGTCCACCTCGGCCAAGGTCGGTCGTTCCCCCGCTCCCTCGCCAAGTGGCACCCTGAGACGGTCCCACCTCGGCTGAGGTCAGGCAGCTCGTACAGAGAAGGTCCCAAAGAACGGATGCGCGGGCTCCGAGGTCGCCCCTCGAGCCATGCGCGCCGCACCTCGAGAAAGGTGCCCTGTCCGAACGGCGGCGGCACGCGAAACACCACTTACGTCGGCCCGACAGGTTCCGCAGTCGAGAGACGAGGCTCCGACAAAACAGGACCTGGTAACGGACAGCGCCGACGTCTGGGGGGGAGAACGCTCACACTGGGCCCGAGGTCTGGTCGGCAGCCTGGCCAGCACCCCCCTCCCTTACTCTTTCCCCGCTAGGCTCGGCAAACGAGGCCGGAAAGCCGTCTGGCCCTCTGAACCAGAAGGGAAAAGAGAAAAGGACGGAGGGAGGGCGATGAGAGCGACAAGGGAGCCTCCCGGGAGCGGAAAACGAGTAGACAATGGGAGGAGATAAAAGGAAGGAGAGAAGAGACGACCAGGTAAGAGGAGACAGGTAAGAAACGGAGGCTGGAAGCCCCGCTCCCAGAGAAAGATCCAAGGTCCCGAGAGGGGATCGCTTGGCGTGAGCTCGGCAAAGGAATCCAGCCGGGTTTCCGGTCTCTCTGGCATCTTTCTTGCTAGTACATTCTCTGAGTCTGGGACTCCTTCGGGGGCCCGGCCCGGAGAGTCTGTTCCCTCTCGCCGTATACTAACTTGATCGTCGGAGCTCCCTCGCCGGATCCCCGGCCAGGATCTTCTGACCTTGCCTTGCAGGTTCGGTCCAGTCAGGAGGCCCCAGGAACAGGACGGTCTAGTCGGATCGGCGGTTCCGAGGCCACGGGCGCGGCGGCGAGATCGGCAACAATATACATACATATATACATATATATATATATATATATACATATACATACATACATATATATATATACATACATACATACATACATATGCCAACAATTTGTTGGTGCATTCAGAATAAGGAAATTCATATGCCAACAATGAGACAGGTGGTTCAAATTCTAGGAGTTCTGGAGGTGGAGGTGCGTCCAATACCATGTTAATCTCCATCTATTCGATGATGATCAAGTTCCAGATTTAAAAGAGTACTCTACCAGTTAAAACAAGTTCTTTTTAAGGACTACAGAAAAGCTTGTCCGAGGAAAGAAATCATATAGTACTTTTGAGAATTCCCAATCTACAATTTTGTCAACCTCGAAGCATTCTATAATTGAGATGCAGCCACGTTCTCTTTCTTGTGTGATGATGATATTTTTTTCTCTTTTCTTTTTAATTATTATTCCATACTGACATGTTGGTATCTCTACAAACTTTTAGTGAGTAAAGTTTTGTATTATCAAAGATGACACTTTGTGCGCTGCTTAGCGTCACCAGAGCTGGAATTTGTGGATCCTTTTGTAATAAGTTTGATATGTCTGGAATATTTCCATTTTTAAGAGTGACTCTAGTTAAAAAACTATGTGGATATCATATCAAATTGTAGTTATTTTGTTTAGGCGGTTATGTTCTATGATCTATAATTTGAGCAAATATAGGATAGTTATTCATCGTACTGCTTGGATTTAAATCAAAGACCTTTCACTTAGAGAGACGAGTGTGAACCAGCTGAAAGTCTTTAAAAAAATTATGATTCTACCTCTAATTCGAGCATTGGCTTGTTGTCATTGTTTCTATCTTTCCAGATTTCATTAAATCTGATGGAAGTTAGACAGTAAAATTTAGAAAAAGAGTCTGCAAATGATGGTTGTAGTTTTGGCTACCAACTTGAAGGGCAATAAATAAGTCACATATCAACCATGCAACTCTTCTTTGAATTTGTATTTTAGAAAAGTATTTCATATTATTATTTTTTTTTGGAAATGTAATTGAAGACAAAATAGCCTCCTAGTCTCCTAGATTTTATTATTAGAGAAGTGTCAAAGGATGTATAAATGATGGTTTAGCTCCTCTGGGAAGCAGGTTTTTTTCCCAAATTACAAAATCCAACATGAGGCAACCAACCAAGAGACCCAAAATATATACATAGCTCTACTTCAAGGATAAGCACCAGCATCTTGATAAGCAAAGAACTGTTGAACAGAAGCAGAACAACCTTGCTCCGAGAGTCCGAGACTCTGAATGATACATGCGATGCTTGGTATCCAGCAGAGAATTGTTAAGCATTTGAAACCTAACGGCTGAAATCCATAGCTTTTAAATGACCAGATAATGGATGGATTGTCAGTGGTCATCATGAAACCAATGAAGGGTAACACATCCCAGGTTACAGAAATTACAGAGTACCAAGAGAAGACGATCGACCACAAATTGCACATTTAATGAGAGCTTTTTCTCTATTTTGAGACTGAGCATAAGCTAATAGCTGGCTATCGGAAAGATGTGCGTGGTACATTCTTTTAAACAGCATTAGCAATCTCGTTCAATTGTTCGTGTTGGATATTTTTCAGATCTATAATTTTAACAGCATCTATATAATCTCTTTATGTACAAAATCAAAAATATTGATATCAATAATTTTAGATAATATTTTATCTAAAGGATATTAATAATTGTACTATCTATTACCTAAAATACGATACTTAGAGTATAATAATATAGTTCGGAGATAAAAAAAATTTAAAAATATAAAATTTGAACTTATGATGCCCTTCACAAAATTATGACATTCATTCAGAAATTTATGACATCCCAACATAAAAAGAAAAATTGAAGGTTTTGATTATCGTACCGGTACTTTCCATTATCCATTAGCTTAAGTATAACCCTCGGCATATTATAATACGGTACGGAGACAAGTTGATCAAAAAATATAAGAATTAGATTTATGATATCCCTTCACAAAATTTATGACACATATTTACAACAATTATGACATTCGGTACAAATTCAAAAATTAAATATTTTGATCCTCTATATCAGGACTTTTCCACTAGTTATTGTCTAAAATATGATATCCAGATTATAATAATATGACTCTGAGATAACTTGAGTTGAAAATATTAGAAATATGACTATCCCGTCATAAAACGGAAAAATAAAGATTTTGATCATCCGTATCATGACTTTCTAACTATCCATTGACTAAAATATGATATTCAATGTATAATAATATGACCCGGACATAAAAAGAAATTGAAAATATGATATTTAAACTTATGACATTCATTTACAACATTATGACATTCTAGTTCAAAATTAATGGCATCCTAGTATAAAAAAAAAAATTGAAGGTTTTGATTCTCCTACCAAGACTTTTCATCATATGTTGGCTAAAATATAACTCTCAAGATATCATAATATGATACGGAGACAAGTTGACATGAAAATATGAGAATCAAAATTATGATACCCTTTTATAAAATTTATGACACCTATTCATAAAAATTATGACATCCAGGTATAAAATCGTAAACTGGATTTTTGGATCCTCCATGGCAGTACTTTTTTACTATCCATTATCTAAATATAACACCTAAAGTATAATAATACAAATCCAAGATAACCTGCACTGAAAAAATGAAAAATATGACTACCTTGACACAAAATAGAAAATGAAGGTTTTAATTTTTTATGCTAGGACTTTTCAACTGTCCATTGCCATAAAATATGACACTCAGAATGTGATGATACAGTCTAGAGATAAAAACTTTCTGATAATATAAGATTTCAACTTATGATATCCTTTCACAAAATTTATGATATCTATGGATAAAAATTATGACACCTCGGTAAAAAAAGAAAAACTGAAGGTTTTAATTCTTCTATTAGGACTTTCCATCATCCGTTGGTTAAAATATAGTTTTCTTGATATGATAATATGGCATGGCGATAACTTGATATGAAAATATGAGAATTGGAGTTATGACACCTCTTCAAGAGTTAAGATATCCATTTACAAAAAATTATGATACCCAAGCATAAAACTGAAAACTGAATATTTTGATCCTCCTACCAGGACTTTTTCACTAAACATTGCATAAAATATGACTAACTAAAGAAAGTCAACACTTCGGATATTAAAGATGTGACTGGATTAAGTAATTTATAATATCCCAGGATATTATATGATTTTCTAATGCATTAAATTTTTCTAACCGCCAAAATAGTTAATAAAATAAAGGATCTACGAAAAAAAATCAAAAATATTTTATGAAGGATTTTTTAATTTTCTATTAGGATGATATTTTGTTTTGAAGTAATAAAACAAGCTTTCAATTACTTATTTTAATCTCGGATGCTACCTGATTATTTAGATCCGATACTCGGAGCACTTTTCAGAACGAGAAAGAATTTTGCCGGAAGTAGCTTTCAAATATTTTAAAACGAGCAAAATCTAATTTAGCTGCTCTCTATGTATCCAAGAGGGAAAAGTAGTCTTGAATGGAAAATGTATTTCGGTCCATTCAAAAATTTCAAAAAAAAGTCCAACATGATATCAATGCATGACATGTTGATAACATATGCCGCTCCTCCGATATTTAATGCACATCCCGTCCCATCTCGTAATGTTAGCTAGGATCGGCATGGACTAATGAGAAGAGATGGTATGGGCTAGCTCGATAGGATTTCCTGTACCGCACGCGGTGCACAAAGAATTTCGCCTTGGTTGTTTAAGAATATATAGCCCTGGATATGGATGGGCCTTCGTTTTGTGTGAAATTATCATCAAATTTCTTCTCCTTGCTGCTCGTGATTCACGAGGCTAATTCGAGCAGAAGGAATATTTGATCAATCACAGGCTCTGCATCAACAAGCGGAGTATACTGCTTTTTAAAGGTGCTCTCGAAAGAGGGCGAAGTCCTGCACTGCACCAGGACAGCATGCAGTAAAAGTTGTAAAGAGTCATGAGCTGAAGGAGGATCCATCGCATATTAATTGCACGCACAAATTACTACATAGGTGATGCCATGTAAAAAAATGGATGCATGTAAAAAGGTGCTTTGAAATTAGTGCGAAGTCGTGCACCATGCACTTGGATCTTATACGGTGAAAGTTGTAAAAGAGATTACGCGTTGAAACAGAATTGATCAAACCCTGGTGTTTTTCAGTTTTATGTATGATTTTGCCATCCATCATTACAAGAAACTGGCTCGTCTCCTTTGTGGGGAGGGGAGGGGAGGGGAGGGGAGGGTCTTCGGTCTTCCTACGCTGCGAGTCTCCACAACCCGGTGCTCACGACTCACGTGACGGTCTGGGAAAATGCGGCGATCTTGGTTACGAGACCGATAAAGCGTTCATCTCCTTCCTCCTCCTAAACTTAAAAGAGAAACGCTGGACCACGATCTCAATTTATTAAATTATGAATTTCGATCCCATCATCCAAATTTGAGACTCTTCCCTGATACGGTTGTTGGAATTCGAACCAAATTCCTTGACCATGAATTTAATGCAAGTAGAATCAGAAAATTAGTTTTCATTCATTAATTATCTCAGATAATTAATCCATCGAGATGCTCGATTTCTGTCAAACACTAAACATTCACGCACTTGCCTGCAAACTACAACCTTGTAAAAGCTATTCATAAAATCAAGCTTTGATTTGAGCATCACGATGAGACGCATCCAACAACATTATTGCAGTTCTTGGCACAAATTTTACTCAAATAACGATAAATCAATTATTAGTTGGTGCCCCACGATATATAACCTAATCTCTAAACTTTATCAAATTATCAATGGACTCTCGACTAATAATATCATCTAGTATTAGACTTGAATGAAGCATCATATCATCTAGTTTTGATTTTATCGGAAACATGATCCAGGTCCGAATCCAAACTTAGAAACACCCTCATGTCTGTCACCTATTGTCGTATCAAAGGCAAGCTAGCATTCAAATTATTTTGGTAGTTACAAGAAGAATGACAGATGTTCGTAGCCAAAGAGAATTCAAACAATTAAAAAAAAAAAAAAAGAAGAAAAATCAACTTTCAAATTCTGCTACAGAAAACCAGAAACCACTCCAGATCTTTCAACAGAAATATACCACGGCGTGCTTCTGTTGGCATACCCACCGTATCCATGACGGTTGAAAACAGAGCATGCACGTGGAATTGCACATACTTTACGTATAATGGTGAAAAGCGCCCGATGAATTGCAAAACAATGGCAGGAGAAAACATCAAGCAATGATTTTAGTTTTTTATTAGTAAATTTAAAATGCCATGATACCCAAAACTAATATACCGGACCCATCGGTGCAACATTACTGAGAAACTTTAACACCACTATGGTCCGCTTTCCAAGATCAATAAGAGTATTCCACGCACCATGTCAAATAAAATTGCATCATTTCTCTCTCTCTCTCTCTCTCAAAAAAAAAAAAAGCATCATAAAAAAAAAATTACATACCTCAATCGACACTTAGGTTGCTGAATTTCTTCTGTAGTGCTGGCAAGTATGAAACCCTTCCATCCACGACTGAACCAAAATACTTCAGGTATGACAATTTATCAGTGATTGAAAAAACGTCAGGGAAGATCCTTGATAAGAAAGCAATGTCCAAAATTCTCGCACCAAAGTCATAAGATAACATTTTAATAGTGAGGAACATGCTGGCCGGTTCAACTCTAATCAGTTGCATTCATGATTATAAGTCATACAACACTTTTATCCAGTTATCAATTCACCAAACAACAGTTTAAAAAGTTGTTAAAATGCCAAAGCAAGATAAAGCATATGCTAATATCGACCAACCAGTATAAAGTCATCATCATCAAGGACTTGTACATCCTTATCTCCTACAAAATTCTCCCTTCCGATGGCCTCCACCATACCGACAAATTCGACCCTTCTTTCAAGGGGAAGAGGAACATATGGCAACCTGAAAACGGGTCTTATCACTCCCAGCTGAGCCAAAGCAGTGTTAAGGCCTATCGGATTTGGTTCACAAAACAACCAATCAATCAAAGGCAACAGTTTTAAGTTCAGAGAAGGATTCTTTCCTCGAAACATAAGATCATGCATCAGACCTGGAACAAGGTTGCTAACAACAGATATCACTCCATTTGCCCCATAAGACCACCTAGAATCATGACATTCATTGTCATTGCCACTCCAAATTACCATCCCCTTATTTGTATATTCCTTGACTCGATTATTTCCAACGCATTCCTTGACACCTGCCATGTTAGGATTCTGCGAAATCATATGTATAACGGACGGAGGAATATCTTGTCCAGTTCTTGATGGCACATTATAGATGATGGTCGGGCCCATGGAGAGGATGGTCTCAAAATGTAAGACCAATCCTTGGAAGGATGTCTTCCCATAATAAGGATTGATATGGAGGGCTGCATGCATGCCTACAGCGAAGCCCTGTTCGGATGCATGGATCGCCTCTCTTGTTGAGTTGCTTCCAGTGTTCCCTATCACTTTAATTGATGCACCAAAGCAATTGATGGTATGCCCGATAAGCATGATGTGTTCATCCCAGCCCATCAGTTGGCCCTCTCCTGTTGTTCCTCCCACTATTACACCCTCAACACCATTGACAATCTGCATGTGCATCAGGGAATCATAGGCTTCAAGGTCAAATCTCCCATCAGGCAAATAAGGGGTCTTGATGGCTGTGATTAATCTGAGGCTCTTAATGTCATCCACAGATGTCCTGAAGCAGCAAATACCAAGAGAATTATTAGCCATTAGAAGAATGAGCATTTGACCATTAAAGCTCTTGAATATTATGCACTCAAGGCAAACATTAATCCCCTGAACTATGAGTGAAAATGAAATAAGAGAATGAGCTCCAAGACAGTATATTCCGATAGACCTATAGGGAATCGAATAAATTGGTACATATAATCATCTCACAAAATTATTCTTCCTTCATTAAGATACAAAGGTATCTAATGATAGAGAAAATTTTAACCAGGTTTACCTGAGTCACCATAATTGATTGTGCTACTTATGTTATGATCAGTGGAACTGTCAGATTGGGATCAACAATTATGCAGTTTTCTTTCACATGGAAGCATGATTATGAAACCATGTTGAGAAAGAAAACTCTTAAATATGAAACAAGAGGGGACAAATTAATCCTCCTGTCAAGGCAGGCATCCATGCAAGTGTATGTGTGTAAGAGAGAAAGTCCTATTGATAGCATCTGAGCCTAAGCCATAACAATGCAGAGCACACAACAGGCCATCAGAATTGAGAACCCTTTATTAATGATCCACAAAATCAGAAAAAAATCTAAAACAACAAACCAAATGCTCTAAACGTTTCTTACCACCATATCAAGAGAAAGCCAAATGGATCACAATTGTAGACCAATATATCTGTAATGCCAAAATGCTTGGTAGTTGACATAAATTAAAAATCCAAAACAGCGATCAAGAACTGAACATCTTAGAAAAGATGAGGACGCAGATTCAGTGAACTTGCACATTTCCAGACCATAAAACTATTATTCACTTCCAATGAAAACTTTTTGTTTTGTCTCGAGTTAATTCAAAGCAAGAACTTTTTGTTCTCACATATTTAAGTTGAAGATCATGATTGATGGTTTGGATTCTAAATATACATGACCTTCGTGCAATTTAGACATATAATTTTTGGCAAAAATCCTACTTACTAAGCAGTAGCTTGACCTCACTAGTCAATTTTAGCTCAAATTGTACAAGAGAAGATCCATACCATTACATGGTAAAAGCAATATAGCAACAGATCTTTAACTCATAAAACATTAATCTCTCTTAAATTTTATATTTGCTCAAATTACAAGAAACTTTAAAAGAGGAGAATTTGGTGGGTTGTCCCCTTAGTAATATTGCAGGAAGGAGAATTTTTTAACAGACCATGAAAAACAAGAAATAGAAATTAAAAAAAATCAGAATCATAATGATGATCTATTCACACGTATAAGATGGTGTTAGTCCCTTGAAAGGAACCATACGGGCAACTGAAACCAAATAAGTGTGATGGATCTCACAGATGGTTAAGTTGATCCATCCAAACAATATGTGAAAATAGTATATTATTGACAGCCACGATTTAGAACAAGTGGTTTACAGAATTAAAATAGCAATAAAATTGTTGTCTAGAAAATATGAAGCTGGAAGGCATGGAAGGAAACGTGAAGACACTCAAATGTATAGATATTGAAAGGGAGGGCCTACCTGAAGCAGCAGGAACAAGTCGCATGAGCTGAACTAATAGAGAGGCGGGTGGTGGATTACTCTGATTATTCAACACTATAAGGATGAGTTCAATATGGGTTGTATTGTCAAGTGGGCATCAACACTATAAAGGTGACTTTTTAGCCTAAATCCTAGAGAAGGTAGAACATTTTAAAGCAAATGGAAGTCAAACATGCATGTCACGTTTAAAATTTATTCTTTGTATAAATATAAGTTTCGAGAATGATATACTGAAATCTGTCTTCCTAGAACTTTCAACTACAGCCTTTGATTGCAGTTGAATAGCACAATCACAAACCTTTAGAAGTTTGGCGGACAGATTGGCAGAAAATATTTATAATCATAAATATAAAAGAAGAATAATCATTAACTCCATATCCCCAGGCATAAGCAAAACCCTAACATATTCAGCTAACCTGTTTTTAACTTCAAGGCTCTGCATAGGAAGATAATTTGAAATAACAGCTGCTTCTGGAGATCTCCATCTTCCTGTCCTGCATGTGTACATACATGGGAAACAAAATATTATGTCAGAACATGCACAACCTGCCATCCATGCAAATGAAGTAGAGCTGGACAAACTGTCTTGTAACAGTAAATCTCATTGAGAGCTTCTGCAGTCTCATGTATCCATTACCAGTATCATGTCCATGAATGCAAACACTGCAGAGTTTGTTTTGGTTTCTGCAAACAGAACACAAACTGACAAAAGCTTTTATTTCTTCATGAAATGCATGGTGAATCACATGTAATGGCCAAAATCTCCACCAGTACATTATTATCATGTTTCCATATTGGACCGGACAAGCAACAGGAACTTTGCTTCAGGTTTGTTACTGATGTAGAACAGGAAAAGGAAAAAGAAGGGCAGCACTAAAAACAGATATGGAAGAGGGGGGAAAAGAGCAGTAAAACAGTTCTCTAACCCAAGCATGTGTTTTTTGTGTTAAATTTATAAAACCGTAGTTAGCTTTTAAAATGAATATGAGGTCTGCAATTTACTTGTAACATAGAACTTTACATTCAATATTCTTTTCCCTTCTTGACCATAATTTTCCTTTTTCTTTGTTAGTGATTTGTCTGCTAATTGAAGATTTATTAACTGACATGCCCACATGGTTGCATTTCATTTAGCTATGTCACATAAATTGTTCATATGACTAGATTTGTTGTAGTTCTGGAACAAGAGTTACAACTTCATTTAACTCCATTAATATGATGGCACAGCTTAACTACAATGACAGCTTCATAACCTGGTTTTTGTAAGGACCCTCCCAAATTGCACGAGTTCTTGGTGCTGAAGTTAATCAACAGAGAGTTGACACCTTCACCTTGTCAGGTATGCTTGGAGCTTGTCATCAAATTTAGCTCTGAGCATCCAGAACAATAAAGAGCCCCCATTTACTTACATGCAAATTTGGCAATAACAAGCATAATTTCCCCTGTTCCCTCTTTATACAACAAAACAACAGATACACTCCAATACCTCCCCATTCACTTCATCTTCTATGATGCTCACCTCAATTAAAGTGCATCCTTTCTTCGGCTCCTTCCACATCTCACTTTCAAGAAACCAAATGAATTGTGAATCTTCATCATATAATCAATTGGAAGCTTAATCTTTTTCACTTAATCTAGTTTTGTACAGGAGTAAAACTCACAATTGTGACTAGTTATCAGCATTTCTTTGTTACAACCTTATCTTCTGCACAACCAAAAAAACAAATAAAAGACAAACCAGCTCCAAGCATCCATTCTATTCCCTAATATAAGAGCACATTTTAATTATATAAGAAATAAGTTCAAACTCTAAGAGAGCATTTTGATCATCCATTCTCTTATCCATATTTTTCATGGATAAGATAAATCACTTAATTATCAGAATTTCTTACCCTATTCTTAAGGATGACCCTTCAGCAGCCTCTGGGGATCGTAGGAGTATTTTTACCCTCACATAACAGCTCCCTTTCATGGGGAGTAGCTATTCCAAGATAAGTTAGCTAGGCATCCAGATAGGCCCTTTATGAGAAAGTAGAGACCACAGGTCTTGTGCTCTCATATATTCATTTTGGTGAGCAACTAATTGATGCATGCACAGCACAACCGTTGCAAGCCTTTGTTCATCTGAAAAACACTGCCTTAACTTGAGAATCAAACTATACAATCAATTTTGCCATCCAAAGTTGCCTATAGCGACATAGTTGCCATTTTGCTCCTGACATACATATGTCTTGTCCAATTCTCATGAATTTATCTTTTGCCCTCTTTTTCTTCACATAAAGAATAACTCGAAGCTTAACAACTACACAATGGTGCTCGTGCATTATGAGAAATATGTCCTCACATCTGCCCTAAAGGCCCTATATCAATTATCAAAGGATTAAAGTAAATCATCCATGCCAGCTTGACAGTGGCATGGTATGTGCCATGTTCGTGCCATGCCATGCCAAATTGCCAATCCTTGGCAGCACTTGCAGCCACAGACACAACAGTGTGCCAAACACTAGCATGCAGCCATGTTGTATGCTGATCAGGCTCTCGCAAGATACATCCTAGTCCACTGGCATGGATGACATTTTAATCCATGCCCTGATAAATGTAATGACACCTATAAAGCTTTCACTACCAATGTCCTATAAAGAAAATATCAGTCCAACCCATTGGAAGACTCTAAGCAAAGCCATGCATGGAAACACTTTGGTTTTGGAATAGTTATAGGCGAATGAATACTAGGTTCACCATTCTATTCTATGTTGGTTTAGTTCCAAACATGAATAGAAGTTATAAATACATGTGACAGAGATAACTAGACAGACCCAACTAATTTGGACATCCAATTACAAGTTAGCATGGAAAAACAAAATTTAGGGCATATATCATTGCCCATAAATGAATGGGCAGGAACTCACTTCATTGAAGTGCCTTTAGCTCCCCACCAGCAAAAGTTAATTCTTGTACTTACAAAACCAATTTCCCTCTCCCGCTTAGGGCCACTTTGAGCCACCCAAATGCCAAAAGTGACTTCTTGCATACCCGAAGTGACCTCATGTGCCCACTTACTAGCAACCAAACATGCCATTAGTGATTTTTCTTTCATACCTTGTGAATCTGAATCGTGCAAGAATTGTTAAGGCATTCCAAACATGCCTGGTCCTATGAAAACTATTACCAACTTCTACTCTATTCAGTTCTAGGGAACTTCGAATGAGAATTTCAATAACTTTGATAAGGATGAATTCATTCTACATTCTCAAAGTCTTTAAGCTTTTATTTCTATCTTGGTTTAAGGTATACATCCATACACATGCATTTGTACATAACTACCATGATCTATGGTATAATGCATTTGTACAGGTGGCAGGGAAACCTCAAATCATGGAGGATGGTAGTGCTATTCGCTGTACATACACAAATTTGGAAGGAAAGGAACTAAAAACTTTCAGAACAACCTCTGTCCCCAAGATAAAACCGCTCAGTCATGCAATCTCCCATTTTCGCTAAGACCTTTGCCCTCCGAAACCATCAAACTATCCACAACATCCCCATCGCTCACAGAACTAACAGCACTCCCTACAACATCAAACAAAAAACAGGGGGAAAGAAAAACTTCTAACCCAACAGAGCCCTACATACAGCATCCATCACATGCTACCACCAGCAAAGATGTTTCTTTTGGCCCGCATTATCTACATTTCTTTTTTAAAAAAATGGGCACTCCTCAAATAAGCCGGGTCATCCTATTAAAAGGATAAAAAAAAAAGTATTTTTTCCGCCACAAAGTGGAACCGTAAATATTCAACCCAATAAAAAAAAAGGAACATAAAAGAGTTTTTTTCTTTTTTTTTACCATAAAGTGGAACGACACCGTGCCATGATTCAGTTCAGGACCTTTCAGACAAAATCACCAATGGCATGAAAAGATAACGATCAAATCCAAAAACTAACCTTGTATTGGCCCCGGCGGTCGGACGGCGAAGATTCAGGCCAAAGTTCAGCACCGCGTTCCTCGAGCCCAGCCCTTGGTTCATCAACAGCGACGACGCCATCCCTTCCCTCTCTCTTTCCCTTCTCGTCAAGTCGAAGGATGGAGCAAAAAAATCAAAAAGATATCAACTTTCTAACAGCCGATCGAACAAACAGCTGGGCGGCGCGAGCGATTCAGCAAGCGGTGATGGTCGTGGTGGTGGTGGTGGCGGCGGCGGCAATACAGATGGAAATAATAATACTACTCATAAAGAGAAGGTTGGCAGCGGTGGCGGCGAAGGAGGTGCGATCCATGAGAGGGTTCTTGAGGCGGCGGAGGCAGAGGTGGTGCGCGGGGAAGAGAGAGAGCAAGGGAGATGGCCTTTGCCTCTCTAGGGCTTTTGCAGCGGAAGCAGATGGTGGGAAGCCGCCGTAGCCAGCAATAACAGTAAGCGAGAGAAACTCTGGTTGGAAAGATATGCACCAAACTGTCGTTAAGGATATAAGATATCTTAAAGAAAGATTGTATTGTCATTAATGCAGTCTATATTATTATTATATTTAATATATTTTTAAATAATAATTTATTCTGTCAGTAATTAGGATTGATTTTCAAAAAAATAACCTATATTATTCCTAAAAAAATGATAATCTAGATTATTATAATCTAATTATTAAATTACTTTCTCCTTCTTCCTTCTTCATCCCTTCCATAAAATATATATTATATTATATTATATTTTATAATATAATATAATAAATTTATTATATTATATTATATATAATTTTATATTATATTATAAAATGTATTATATTATATTAAATAATATATAGATATAATATATCATCTAATATATTTAAATAATATATTAAATATATCATTTAATTTGATAAATATATTATTTATTTAAATAAAAATATAAAAATATATATTTGATAAATAAAATATAAATTTGATTTAAAAATTTTAGAAATTTGATTTTATATTATATAATATTATCTGTAGGTATCAAATATAATAATCCACGTTATCTTTAATTAATATTATTGGCAATCCACGTTTCTTTTCAAAATTGACAATATATCAAATGCAATCTAAAAGATTATGTGCTACTCATTGAATTTGATTTGGATGCATTATTATTATTTCAATTTTATCACAAATTAAGAAATATACATATTATTCAACTTTTTTATGCAACGTTCTGGATGGTTCATCAAAGATATGTGCCAACCGCCAAGACGATAGCTCGGCTGGTTGGGATCTTACTTCATAACAATGAGTCACGGATTCGAGACGTGACTCCGTGGAAGCGTCGATTAAATTCAGGGATTATCTCCCAAGACCCGTGACGATTGAATGAATGAGAAATTGTGATCCTTCTTCTTCCCTGTTATGACTACCTAAAAATCCAATGCCTTGAATCAAATATTTTCTGATAGGATGAGAGCCTGTGGAATAGCTACACCAAATTTATCCCCCTATCCATTTTGTTTGCAATATATATATATATATATATATATACGCGAAGATGTGATTAAAGATATAAGATATCTTAAAAATTAGGTACTGTCCATTGGATTCTAAGATTCAATCCGGATGCATCATTATTATTTCAATTTTGCCACAAAAAAAACATGCACACACCATCCAACTTGTGCATGAATTTGGATAAATTGAATTATCATACAGGTGGTAAAATCTGCAAATCACCGATTCATAAAATTTCTCATGCACAGTATCATTCCATTAAAATAAAAATAAAAAAAAAAAAGGCAAAATCCATGAACTTGACATTTTTATTTCTTTATTTTTTTTATATATTTTTATATTTTTATTTTTTATTTTTTATTTTATTTTTGTAGATCAATGCTTTTGCTTGTTGGATTAAGATCCATGCAACAACTGCATGGTGGTCATTATTCTTGCTACCCAGAATAAATAACATATTTAGGCATTGGCCAGGCATATTAAATTAGAATAAAGGAGCAGCATTTACATGAGCAAACCACATAGTGAATAATATTGAAAACATCATGTTCCAATATGATCCATGAACTGGGCCACAAGCATAGGGCAGCAAATACAAGCTTTGATATATAGACAAGGCTTCATAGCATAACATAGCTTGCAAGATGCATCTTCGATATAAGCCCAACCAAGAATACTAGAGTGCCCAAGCTTTGCTGCCCTTTTAATATGGCAAGCCACAAAACGTTATGCACTGCCGCATGAGTATACGTCATTTATCCAGTTGCATGCCAAGGCCCGCATGATAAAAGAAGCAACACAAAGGAAGGATAATTTAAAAAAAAAAAAAAAAACTCATACTTATTTTTAATAAAAAAAAATTATAAAAATTTAAGTATCTTGAATCGAATATTACCTGATCGGATTAAAACCTGCAGGGATAGCTATACCAAATTTAACCCTCTATTCTTTTTCTTTATAAAAAAAAAAAAAAAAAAAGTCTGCGGACACATACGTGGTTAGCATTTTTTTTAACTATTTAAAATAATAAAATAGATTTAAACACAATAAAAACAATCGTAGCGACAATAATTCGTTGAATAAATAATAGAAATATATATATATAACAGGCCGCCTACAAATAGTACTTACTATTTAGTAATTAAAATTAATAGCAATAATTATGGAGTAATTAACATATTAACATTTTTATTACCTATCCCAAGCCTACAAAACCATCCTACAGCCTAAGCATTAGCTTGAGCCCACTATTTATATGGGCTATGAAGGATATTGCCAAGCAAGTTGCATATACAATTACAGCATGTCAGCAGGACATGCCATGCGGACTCCCAATCATGGACTTCATCCCAAATAAATTTAGATAATTATTTTAAAGAATGGTTGGACTAGCATTCTATTATCTTCTTTAACCATAATAGGAAATATATCTTAGATTGTTAAAGCAAGCAAAGATTAAAAAATTATGAATGTCATTAAAAAACCAACAAAATTTTATTATAGATCGATTGTAAATAATTTATAAAAAATTATAAAATGAAATTATCAAAGAAGCATGCAAGACATTATCTTAAGGTATATTTTCGATTCTCGTGCAGGATTAAACTCGAAAACTCCATCTCAAAATATGATCGGGAATCCTTCGCACGATTATAGAAGAGATTGATGGAGACTCTTTTAATATCGAATAAAAGATTTTGAAATAAGAAAAAAATTTAGAGAAGAAAATACTAGACGATGAGAAGAGAGAGTACTAAAACACAAAACAAAACATCCTTTTTTTGGCTTCCAAGATGGCTTTTTTTATAGCCATCTAAAATCTGACCGATTATATTTTTACGGGCTTATTAAAGTCTAGTTAGATATCCGACCGGTTAGAAAATTAAAAACCTAATAATTAAAAATATAACGGTTAAATAATTAAATATTCAACTATCAAATAATTAAAATATGATAATAAAATTTAACGGTCAAATAATTAAAAATAATATAATCAGATAATTAAAAGATTAGAATTGATTGTTAAAAAAAAAATTAAAATTTTTCAACAAATTAGATATGTACATGTTCCGGTGTTATGCATATGCCGTGCATGCGAGGAAGGAGCATGTCACGTCAACCAGAGAGTAGATGGCGATGCATGTTCAGAATATCTCTCTAGCTGATGGTAACGTCTAAGCATGGACGCAGGCCCCCGGGACCATGGACAAATGATAGAGATAGCGTGTATATATTGTAAAATATTGATTTTTAACTCTTACGTAATATAATAATACATGCAGAAGTGAGACATTTGATGCCATCATCCAATCAAGAATTTCTTAGTATAATATTAGATCCCTAGATGTTATCTAGGAAAGAACAACGTAGCAAAGGATGTCACTTTTGAGAGTTAGCTCGCATGAATTCTCTAGATTTGAAGGTATATAAGGTACGGATTGCACCATCGCAGAACTTGTCCTATTTTAAAAGAATATATATATATATTTTTAAAAAAAAGGAAGACTTCAAAACTAGACTTCTAGATTTCCATGCTCATTCTCCATCTTCAAGCAACAATTGATTCACCTCATTTGCAAGATTCTATATTTCGGTTATTTTAGCACATTTCGTTTAGCTGAAGAAATCTATACATTGACATAAGCTATTGCATCTGCCTTCTCTAAGGTGCCATATCCACATGCTTTCTTGTTCAACTTATCGATGGTTCTTTTCAACAATTTTTTTTTTTTTTTTTTAAAAAAAAAAAAAATCTTATCAATGGTTCCTTTCTGTAGTCACAGGCTCTCCGATGAGAATAATAAAGTTTCTGGGTTCATCGGCAGCACTTTGCTTGTCTAATAGAGCTTGACGAATTATATGTTTAAAAAATTTCTCAAAGGTGGCGATGGGTGGGTTCATGAAGGTTTCGAGGAAGAGGAATTAGGACCGAGGAATCTTTGCTTCAAAGCATGCATCATTCCAGTAAATAGGGAATATTAAGAATGACACTACTTTTCCTCAAAAAATAAGAATGGTACCACCACCTTTGAATCTGTACAAATGGTAATTAGCATGATTTGTGAAGCCAATGAGAAGGATAAGCTAACAAGAAGAAGTCATAATATATATATATATATATATATATATATATATAGTATCGCAATGTCGGGTCACCAGAACAGGCACAAGCAGCTTGATCTAAAACTTTTTATCAGACGACCATCATCTAAAGAGCAACACATAAACCATGCAACCAACACCACACCATACTCCTCAACCTCATGCATTATTGATCATTTCATGCATGGAAGCATTTGCCACCAAATTAGTAATTGCCAATAATAATGATTAGCCATCACCCTTAGCAAGCTGGTCATCCATGGAAGGCATGCAGGAACTCTTTTAAGTTACACGTTACGGTGGCTCTTCAGGGACAGGCAGCCACATTCAGGGAAATTCTTGCACATTAACAGAAAGATAAAACTTTGATATTTGCTTTAACAGCTTGAAGAAGAGATTTCAGTTATGTAGGCTACACCTCACGAGAAACAAAACAAGTCTGTAAAGAATACTGCAGATTTGTTGAAAGATACACAGTTATATAACTAAAAAATGTCATCCAGAAGAACATTTTTCTCTAAGTCCTCTCATCCATGACATATAAAGCAAATATCATAATTACAAAAGATATATATTTAAAAAAAAAATCAATACCCATATCCATATTAAAATCCAGCAAACAAAAAAAAAGAAGTCATGCCTGAAAAAAAAAAAAAATATATATATATATATATATATAAATGGGATAATTTGCATATGACCTCCTCCCATAAATCAGATTAACAAATGATGAAATTTCACTTCATTTACCAAAGATGGTGGCAAAAACACTTGGATGATACTTTCATTAATTTCTGCCGTATATATTTAATGACTTCAAGTTACTTTTCTGATTCATGATTCTTGCCAGCACTATTTTGCTGCTGCTGCAGCTGCAATTGGTAAAGAGGGAGCTGTGCAGGATGCTGCTGCTGCTGCAGCTGAAACATCCGAGGGTTGATTGGAAGCTGCTGGTTCAAGTTGTTCAAAGCACAACCATCAACCAGCTCTCCAGTAGCAAGTTTCAGACGCCGAACTTCTGCAGTCAGTGCCTCGTTCAAAGCTACATGATATATCACCAAACAGTTTAGTTGCAGTATTCAAATGGAGAACTCTTATAGTAAAGCATCAATGTCATGGGAGGGGGGGCCATGTGAAAATAATGTCACGGATGTTCGATTACAAACATAGCTATTGATTTCATTTTTTGCATCAAAATGTGACATTATTCTACCATGTCTGTGTCTATACGTATAATCCTATTGTGTGTATGCATGCATGTAAATAAATCTTATTTCTGACAAATTTCAAGGTTTAATTGTATTAGTTATAATATATGAAAAATATATACATTTATAAATTTTGAAAATGTTTAAAAATTAATTTTCATGAGGCATGTAAAATACAATGCTTGATGTGTCAAATAATTTATAAATTAAAATAAAACAAAGATTTAGAATCCTCGCTTGGGAGACGGATGAAATCACTGTCCTAAAAAAGATTTGGCACCTTTGACCTCTCACTCTTCTCCAAGATACAACCTAGAAGTTAACACTCGAACGTTCGCCGGTTGCAAGATTTCAAACGAATGCCAATCAAGCTCGTTTTCAATCCAAATAATCAAAATATTTAAAATAGAGAAAAAGAGAGAGTATGTGTTAGAGAGGTTTTATAAAGAGTGAGAGAAGAATTCTTGGATTGATCAAAACCAAGGGAAAGAAGAGCCTATTTATGGGCTAAAAATCCAAAGAAAATTCCAAATAAGCCCCATAATTAGCTGTTAAAAGGTATTAAAAGAGAATAAATAAAAAAAGAAATGTTAGAGAATGACCGAATGGGTGTCCGCGCACAAAGTGCTCGCGGAATGGCTACGCGGAGCGCAGAACGCTCGTGCACTCCGCCCCGCAAGGGTGATGGGAGTTTTGAAACTCCCGTCAAAGATCAACAATCCTTCACAAGTTTCAAAACTCATAAAAATATTTAAATTCAGTAAATAATTTAAACAATAGAAATTTTGGACTTTTACTGTATTTAGTACAAATACCTTTTAGGTTTGAACTTATATTTAGTATAAAAATACACAGTATGAAGATGAACTGATCAAAATGCGGGGTAGTGTTATCTAGACCATGTGCTTGCCTTGATTTTTATAAGAGTTACCAAGGATTCGCTCTGATCGCACAGTCGCAGGTTTATAACTACTCTTGCTAAGAAAGATCCTTTAAGAATACGTGCAATGGAATTGCACTTTGCTAGACTTCTAGCCTTAGATCTATTAAGAACTATACTCAACCTAACTATCATACTAGAGTATCACACTATAGAGATGGGATGGAGATAGACTCCAAATAAGTATCCCTAGGCATCATCTCAAAGATCATTTTGCTTCGAACGTAACCATGGGATTGCCATGACGGTGGGGATCTACTCTAGTGACTAATATATGGACTTTAAGTCCTATCCCCCTCGATGCCTCAGATATCGCAGCCTTTGAAAGATCTTCGATCAAAAGATCAGCCAAGTTACTTTTTTATCTTATAAATTAAAATAATATCATATCTTTTATTTTATTTCTTATAGCTTTATACCTGATTAGGATATGATTGTTTATCTTTTTATTAATTCTCTGTTGATTTAACATATCAATTAGAGCTCTGTAATCATAATTTAATAAAATTTTTAAAATTTTTGATGGAAGAATTTCTATATTATTTATTAGATCTTTTAGCCACTGTGCTTTAATTTATGCAATGTCAAGAGCAGTCAATTTAAATTTTAATATGCTTCTAGTAATTATTATTTATTTACAAGAACTCCAAGATACCACAGTTCCTCCTAACAAGAAGAGATATCTAGTAATGGACTTAATATCTAAGCTATCAGTTATCCAATTAGTATCCCTATAACCCTCAAGTACTTATGGATAACTTGAGTATACTAAAAAATAATCTCAGGTTCCTTTAAGATACTTAAAGATTCTTTCTAGAGCTTTCCAATGTTCTTCATTAGGATTACTGGTATACCTACTCAGTCTGCCTATTGCATAAGCTATATCTGTACGGGTTCTATTTGAAATATATAATAGAAATCCCATTCTCTGGAAATATTCTAATTATTTAACATGTTCTCCTAAATTTTTAATTAAGTGATAACTATGATCATATGGGATTGAAATAGAATTTAAATCAAAATATTCAAATATTTTAAGTATTTTTTCTATTGAATATGCTAGGCTTATTGCTATTCCACTCTCTACTCTTTTAAGCCTCATTCCTAAAATTATATCAGCTTTTCCTAAATCTTTCATATCAAAATCATTTGATAAATAACTTTTTATTTCTTGAATTACTTTTATTGCTATTCTAAATAATAAAATATCATCTACATACAAACATAATATTATAAAATTTATATTCTATCTTTTATAATATATATATTATAAAATCTATATCATATTTATTTATTTTAAAATTATTTTTTAAAATAATTTTATTAAACTTAATATACCATTATCTAGGAGCTTGTTTTAAATCATAAAATGATTTGATTAATCTACATACCTTATGTTCTTGTTCTTTTATTTCAAATCCTTGAGGTTGCTTTATATATATTTCTTCTTCTAATTCTATATTTAAGAATACAATTTTTACATCCATTTGATGGATTATTAATTTATGAATTGAAACTCAAGCTACTAAAATTCTTAGAGTTGTTATCCTACCTACAGGAACAAAGGTGTCAAAATAATCTATCTCTTATTTTTGACTAAACCCTTTTACTACTAACCTAGCTTTATATATTTTTATTGTTCCATCTAGTCTTAATTTCTTTTTAAAAATCTATTTTATTTTCTATAGATTTGTTTTCAATTAAAATCTAAGTTTTATATTCTAGAATTGATTGAACTTCACTATTTATAGCTTTCTTTCAATATGATGATTTTGATGATAACATCACCTCATCATATGTAGAAGGATTACCCTCTACTAAGAATGTAAAGAAATCTTCTCTAAAATATTTTTCAACTCTTTTTCTTTTACTTCTTAATTCAGGTTCAACTTCAAGTTCAAATTGAAATTCTACTGATTCAGACTCTAAAGTTCTAAAACTTATCTTACTAGAAATTCTAGTCTTATAAAAAAATATATTCTCAAAGAAAAAGGCATCTCTAGCTTCTAAGATTGTGTTATCTACTATATCACTAATCTCTGATTTTATTATTAAGAATCTATAGGCATTGCTATTTTGGACATACCTATAAAAACATCTATAGTCAAAGATCTTAATTCTCTTTTTGGGTTCAGGAATATTAACCTTGGCTAGGCACCCCCACACTTTGAAGAAATCCAGGTTAGAAATCCTCCCTTTCCAAAGTTCATAAGGAGTCTTATCACAATCCTTAATAGGTATTCTATTTAGGATGAAGCAAGAAGACAGAAGAACTTCCTCCCATAAATTTTCAATTAAGCCAGAACTAATAAGCATAGAATTTACTATATCCAAGAGGGTACGATTTATACGCTCAACTATATCGTTGGACTGTGGAAAGTAAGGAGTTATTACTTGATGAATTATACCATATTCTTTACAGAACTGGAAGAATTCATTCAAGGTATACTCACTTTCTCTATCAGTCCTAAGAATTATAATCTTTTTTTATTAATTTTTTACTTCACTCTTATAAATTTTAAACTTATTAAATGTTTCGTTCTTAGATTTAATTAGATAACAATAGCAGTATCTGAAAAAGTCATCTATAAAGGTCATTATGTATCTATTACCACCACGGGTTGCAGTCTTGGTGGAGTCACACATATCATCATATATCAACTCCAAGATTAAAGAACTTCTTTTAATTGATTTGAATGATTTTCTTGGTTATTTAGATTCACTATATATTTCATACTTAAATATATCTAGGTTTGATTTGGGAATTAGTTTTAACTCCATCATATGTTTAACTTTTTGTAAGTGTACATAATCCAATCTATCATGCCATAGATTTTGTTTGGATTTATTTACAAAATAAACTAACTCTAAGCTTTATTAATAAAATGATTTATTATATTTAATTTGAATAAGCTTTCACTAACATATCTTTTTTTATGAAGGTATTATTCTTAGTTATTACAATTTTATTATAATTAAGGATAATTTTATATCTCCTTTGAACCAATTGAAACCCACTAACAAGGTTCTTCCTACGGTTTAGAACGTATAGCGCATCCATCAGGATAAGGATTTTTTTTTGATGTTATCTTCAAGTTGACTCGACCTTATTCCATTATCTCAGTAGCTATGTTATTCCTTAGAATTATACCTTCACTTGAGTCCTGAAAAGTAGTAAACCAAGAGGTCAAAATAAATATTAATATTAGCTCCTAAATCCAACCACCAATCAAGATTAGAGAAAGTAATATTAACTTCAGGATTTAAGCTTACTGATCTAAAGATAGAATTTTCTGGATCTTCAATTATATAGGCTTGGGATCCGAAGGAACCAAAAGGTCTGCGAAAAAAGGCTCCTTTCAATGAATTAATCTCTCCTAAGATAATTTGTTTTTCTACATACAAAGTAAAACCTTTCACTTGGACATTGGGTAGGCTTGTCGGATCTAGTATCATTGGCTTTGATAATTTTACTCTTATGTTTAAACTTATTTGGATTAAGGCGATTAGGTTGGTTTAACTGGTATCGTTAGTTTGGTTCAAATCTAGGTTTTATTTTTGATTTGGTATTGCTGTTAGTCTAGTATTATTGGATCAAGTTAGCTTGGATACCTGGAACTCTGATTTATTAGATTTTGGACCTATGTTGGTCTTTTATCTTGATTGAGTTCAGAAGTTAGGCTAAGATTAGCTCTCCTTGCTTTTGGAGCTGACCTTTGATAAAGCCATTCCAGGAAGGAGGCATCTTATTTAGAAGGCTAAAGATCTTGAATTCTTCTAAGAATTTATCCTTATTGGCTTGAAACTTTCTAAGGTACTCTTGAAATTGGTAAAACTTTATGGATTTATCTTCTACCATGTTATACCTAAGGAATGATATAGTGTCAAAACATTCGACCCCAGCATCATCAAGGCCTTACTCAGATTTTAGAATATTCCATAATTATTTCGCACTCTTAGCTGACAAGTAAATATTATAGAGTGAGTCCAAAAGGATACCAAGGATTTTATCTTTATACAAGTAATCCTCTTCTGGGATAGTAGGGGTGATTGAACTAAACGAACTACTAGACTGGTCAATCACTGATCAAAAATCTAAAATAGTTAGCCAAAATTTTATTTGGCTTTGCCACCTTTTAAAATGGGATTTATCAAATTTTTCTAGTTTTAAGTTAATGATCTCATCCTTAAGGGTTGCCATTAGATCCAAGTCATATTCAAAAAAAAAAATTTAAAAATAAAAATATTTTTTATAAAAAAATATTTAAATAATTTATTTTTTAAAATTTTTATTATATGTTTATAAAAATATTATCTGATTTGTTTTTTAAAAAAATTAAAGTTTTATCAAAATGATCACCAAAATGATCGGACCTATGGTTTGTTAAGATTTTTATTTAATTTATTTGTCTCTAAATCCTAAAAGCTTTGATTAATTTATTTGTATTGTCTTTTACAAATTAATTTGAATACTGCACTACAAGTTTTGTGAAGATCTTTGATTAATTTTACATAATATAAAATTATAAAAAAGATGCTATGGCTAATCAATTAAAAATATAATTTATACATAAATATAAATATCCAAAATATATAAATTATAATTATGTACAAATAATTATATTAATATAGAATTATATGCACGTACTATACAAATATTTATCAAATCTCCTTTAGCTTGTTAGTTATAATATATGAAAAATATATACATTTATAAATCTTGAACATATTTGAAAATTAATTTTTGTGAGGTGTGTGAAACAGAATGCTTGATGTGTTAAATAATTTAAAAATTAAAACAAAAAAAAGTTTAGAATCTGGCCTGGGAGGTAGATGAAACAATTGTCCTAAAGAAGATTTGGCCCCCTTCTCATATGAAGAACCACCAAACCTCTCACTCTCCTCCAAAATACACCCCAGAAGCCAACACTCCAATATTCACCGGTGGCATGATCTCGAACGAACGCCAATCAAGCTCACTTTCAGCCCAAATAGTCAAAATATTTAAAAGAGAGTATGTTAGAGAGGTTTTAGAGAGAGGGAGAGAAGAATTCTCAGATAGATAAAAACCAGGGAAAAGGGAAGTCTATTTATAGACTCAAAATCCAAAGAAAATTCCAAATAAGCCCCCTAATTAGTTGTTAAAAGGTATTAAAAGAGAATAAACAAAAAAATATTGGGGAACGGCTGAATGGGTGTCTGCGCATGGAGTGCTCGTGGAATGGCCACGCAGAATGCTTACACACTCCATGCACGCTCGCGCGAGCAAGGGTGATGGGAGTTTTGAAACTCCTGTCAAAGGTCAACAAATTGTACCCTATGTAGTCAACATGGCAATGGTGTCATTATGCCATGGGGTTGATAATCATGCAAGTAACTAAAACAAAGGCAGCGACGCTAGTAAACCAGGAAGCAAAACATGACCCGAGCATGCAGACATTGCATGTAAACCAACAGTTTTTGGCTCCGAAGTTTGAAAGAAATGCAGATAGAAATAACTGAATCAAAACCTAGATTTTCAGTTAACTTTCTAAGCATCAGGAAAAAAAATAAGAACTTTGCTAGCTTGCTTAGATCCAAAAATGCTGTAGATATTATAAATGTTTTTCAGCATTTGCCAAGAAGAGGTGAACAGATTAGTCAACATGAGAAGTTATGGGGACCGGAAGAAGCTTCTCTCCTAATAGTCAATGCATATATAATTTAGATCCTATTTGACTAAGCTTTTGGAGTATCAGAAAGCACTTTCTGGCCCTCCAAAAGTATTTTTTGATGATACAATGGTGTTTGATAAAAAATTAGAAAATTATTTTAGCTTATTGAGAAAGCTAAAAGGATCTACTTGGAAAAAGCTTCATTTTGAAACTTCTTACCAAAAGTATTTTTTGGCTAATGACAGGAAGCTGTTTTGATTTAAATAAAATTTTTGGATGACCATAATAACCACTAGTAAAATTTTATGATTACATCTTATATCATGTCATATTATATTACTATACTATAAATATAATATAATATAATAATAAATTAATATTATGATACATTATTAAAATATAGTATTATTATATTATACTAATATATTATAATATGTTATATTATAATCTATTATTAGATTAGATTGTAATCCATTATATTATATTACATTATAATTATATTATATTATAATAATATTAATATTATTATACTATAATCTTTTATTAGATTAGATTAAAATATATTATATTATATTATATTACATTATATATTACATTATGATTATAATAATATTATATTATATTATTATATAATAATATTTTAATATATAATATTATATGTGTTATTTTCTACTATATAATATTATGTAATGTCTGTTATTATCATTTTGTCATACTAAAAGTACTTTTTTTATTTTAATTATCAAACATGTATTCAAGTTCTAAAGTACCTTATAAATGTGGTTACTAAACAGCAAATATTTTTTTTATAAAATCACTACTTTCAAAGCTTTAAAAGCTCTACTACCAACAACAATGCCAAACAGGACCTTATTACAGTTCAAATTTTATCTAGAAAAGGTTAAAATGGATCAGTGAAAGAAATTAGAGAACACAACCCTAAGATGAAAAGTAAGGCAAGCAGAAGATTCAGTACATACAACACTAAGCCTGTGTCAAAATGCAAAGTAAATATTCAAGTTGGTAATCCACATTGTTCATCATGTCCTCCATATCATAGGGCATGCAGACAAACTACTTTCCAGCCATGAATTAGAACATATCTGTCATGTTCTTGTTAATTTGCTGACCACCGGATGCATCAGTAACAACTAACAAATATTTGGAGACTTCATATTTAGGCAATTTGAACATTTTGGTGCATGCTATGGATAATTAATTTATATGTTTTAGCATGCATTTTAGCACCAGGGTATAACTAATGCAGTCATTCTCTGAGAACATCAAAACCACCATCAAGCTATAACAAGATAAATTACTCAACTTTCTAGTAATGCTTCCATAACCACTATTCCTCACCGTTGATAGGAGGAAGCAAACCAAGGAAAATTTGTGACACTCAAGAAAAAACCTTAAAGAGCGATTTTCAGAAGGTCAATTATCATCAAACCGTGAAAGATGGAAGAGATAACAAGGTTTCCTGTGGAAATTACAGGACAAAGTAATATATGAAGGACACATATATGTTGCATTATATGAGAATAAAGCTTGCCCCCAGGCCAGGACCTATCCTACATGCAAATGGCTACAGTCACGAGCTACAGGGAGGAAACAGAGACCTCCAAACAGGAAGTGAGACTGAGTTAGTGAAATGGGAGAAGACATGGATGAAGCATGCTGTAACTTTTGTCACATTGCAGTACAAACCAAGCTAAGGGGGCAGATTAGAGGTGACAGATGACCCTTCAATATAGGTCAAATGCAATTGATAACATTACACATCAAGTATCAAGAGCAGAAATTCTATGAATTCCTTAGGGAAGTTGGACAGAATATAGACCTTTGTACCATCAGTATAAAGGCCAACGTTATTATGTGGACAGTGCACCTACTCAGCTCTCCTTTTGTCACCTACTACGAGTGAGGATTTGATGCAACAATGCACCTGTCATCAATGCATATCCTCTTGGACTACCAAGAGTGCAGACTTGATGTGAAGCAGTGTCCCTGTCAGCATAGGCTGCTGGCTAAAAGGGAATCTTCAGCAACAAATGAACGCACTCCATCCAGTACGGTGGTAGCATCTTCCATCATGACAACTCAAGGATCAGTTTGCAATTGAAGAAGTAAATAGAAATGAAACACTTTCTCAAAAAAGAAATTCGGTGTGGCTGAATGCTTTGTGGTCTGGATGATATGACGTGATTGGGAGAAAATAGCTTAATAAATCCAAAATGTGGGACTGCTGAATGCAAGAAGATAGGCAGCATGGTTAGTTCTAGGTAGTTCTCAACTTCTCACAAGGAATTAAAAGTTGAATATCTATTGCTTTGAAGGGTGGTAGAAAAAACTAGATGATATTTGAATATCAGGTGAAGATTAGATTATCTAAAGGACCATAGGGGAAAAAACAAAAAGATTAGTTAACTCATATGTTAATTGACACCAATTTTTAAAAGCAATCACCCTCTAGAAGCAATTGAACCATGTTGGGTAACATATAGTGCCTAAATTTTCAGTTGTTAAGATTATAAAACCAACTAAAGTAGGATTTTTTTTTTCTTTTCTAGCAAAAAACCATACTAGATTTTTCTAAACCGCATTCTAAATCAGACGTTGAACAATGTTATGATGCCTATTCCATGAGTACAAACATCCATTTTTCCTACTTTGAGTAAACATCCATAAAGTTAATTTCTGATGCCTTCTCATGCAGCCGGCAAATACTATGATCAGCTGGATTAGGCCAAGCTTCAATTCAAGAGTGAAGAGTTTGACAAGTCAATATTTTCACCAGATTTTTCTATGAAATTTGTCATTGGAGATGGTATCAATTTTTCACTGGGTATTTATAATTGTAGTTGAGAGGGTGATCCTTGGAGCAACGGTAAGGTTGCTCCATTTTGATCTTGAGGTCATGGGATTGAAACACAGAAATAATCTCTCCACATGTAGGGATAGGGGACCCTTCTTAGACCCTGCAATGGCAAGAGCATAACGCACTAGACCACCCTTTTTTCTATATTTGTAGTTGAATAGTTCTGGTATGTTTTCATTATTACTACGTTGTATTTCTAGTACGATTTTGTATTGGATTTAATGCATAAATTCGGCATTGAGTCCTGTATATGCTTCTAGTGTATTGTGTGTAGGGGGTGGTTGAGTTTTACTTATTAACAATAAAACTTCGCAAAGAACTTCCTTCACAGAACGAAAGATTCTTCCATCCAATTTCCCTTCATTTTCCGTGGTAAACTCTGAACACTAATTCTGGCAATGGAACAGCCTTCACTCTTCACTCTGCATTACCTTTCCCAATCCCAATCCAAATTTTCTAAGTTGTTTCACATGCCAGTTCATCATTGCTACTTACAAATTAAAAATTCATCATCATCTTTTCTTTTTTTTAATCAACTAGTATGGTATCAATACCCAGACATCTATGGTGAAGGTCAGAGTATTACCATCTCTTAGTTGTGCCTGTTGCTCCATGGCTTGAAGCCGAAACTTCAACTCACCGTTCTGACTTGTAAGTCCGGCAGAGTCCCTCTGGAAGCAGATTAGAAGAAGATTAAAGAATGCGTCATATATCTCATATATTCGACTAGGGTTGCTACTATTTTGGTTTTACCAGTAGTTACCAATAAAAAAATTTCAGATAATTCACCTGTAACAAAGTCAGCTGTGCTGATAATGTGGTTGCCTCTGTTTGCAAGATCTGCACCTTGTGCTCCAATTCCGCAATATACTTCATCTTGCGCTCCTTGGAACGTGCAGCCGACTGCCGGTTTGCCAAAATCCTGACATCAAGAGATCAAAAATTAAGCAGGAAGTTTATCTCCATCCTTGCTCACTATCCCACTTCACATCTCACTTGCAAATAGAACATCTACAGAGAGAATTAACATATCGAAGCACCTCTTGACACGCTTTGGATCAGTCATTGCCATCTCCACAAGCTTTTCATTCGCCACGATCTTCTTCATCTCATCTGGACTGAACTCCCCATTTCCAAATTCCAAGCTAAATGCATTCGATGCCCCATTCTTGGAATTGGCTTGCAGGGTTTGAGCGGCCATGAATCCCGGGGAAGGTGGCAGCTTCGGCGACTCCTCCCCAAAGTTCAAATTGCCCATGAAACTATCCATCGAGAGGCTCCTGCAGTGCCGATCACTCGTTTCAATGGGGCCGGGAGCACTGCGCTTGTTCCCTTCCCTCTTCTCCACCGACGGGGTATGATGTGGCCGGAATTTGACCCCGCTACCGCCTCTTTCATTCATACTGCTCTCAGCTTCATTCTCGCTGCTATCGCCATTCGTCTTGGTTCCACTAGCCCTGGTATTCAAATCCTCGCGCTTGTCGTCGGAAGAATCCAGTGTATCCAAACTATCCAAATTCATGTAAGCATTGAACAAATCGTCGCCTGAATCCCCTTCTGGCTTCTTGTCACCGGCTGCCTCGGCATTCATACACCGATCCCAATCGGGCTCCAGCTTCACCAGCTGCGGCGGCGCCGCCAGCGCCGGCGGCGGCAGAGGAGAGGTCCCCGGTGATGGTGGAGACTGGAAGAACGCGAAGGGGATCTCGCTCTGCGAGCGGCGGTGGGCAATGGGGGGAAGGAGGCCATTCCCGGCAGCTGCCGCCCGGGCGGCGCCGCCAGCCTTCGGGGGGAGCGGCGGGGAGCGGGAGCTGGCATCGTGGTCCTCCATGGAGACGTCGGCGGAGACCGAGTCGGAGAGCGAGGTTGCCGGCGTGGAGTCCCGGCACGGCGGAGGGCTCGGCGGAGGCAGGGAGTCGAGAGAGAAGAAGGCCGGCTGAGAGAGAGAGCGAGAGTGATGGAAAGGACCGCCGGCGGCGAGGGACGGCGGCGAGCGAGCGGCGGAGGGCTGGAAATGGGAGAAGGGGGAGGCCGGGGGAATACCGGGCCGGCGGCAGGGCTCCGGGCTGATAGGCGGGCCTAAGTGGCGGTAGGGCCCACCGATTTGCGGGCCGTCGGAAGCATTCTGCCGTGGCTTGGAGATGGAAACCGAAGGATTTCCCCGAAATTGCCGCGTTAGGTCGTTTCTAGCAGCATCTTCCATTTCTCCTCCTCGCGTACTTCCTTCTCCGTTACGTATCCAAGTTTTTAGCCAGAAGTATATGATCACCAAAGGTAGAAGCTAGATGAACCTTGGTCGATACACGGTACGCTACATTACATACAAGAAGATAACAAAATTTAAGCAAGATTGGGAGCCGATGGGTACCTGCCACTGCTGGAGTTAACAGCATTGACGTGACCAAATGTAACTCGGCCGATGGTCTCGCACTTGGTCAGTACTCAAAACACTCTTCCCCTCTTTCCTCTTCTTTCCGCGGGTTGCTTCTTCTTCTTCTTTTTTTATTATTATTATTATTTTAATTCTCAAGACAAGGCTACTTGGATTTTTATTCATTTTTGCAGCATGTTTTCATAAGATTGTTTCATGACAGCACCTGCCTTGGATAGACCGTGTGGGCCCGAAAGATTGCGTGAGCTTCGTGATTTGATGCAAATGGGGAAAGGAAGCCCGTGATTTTTTGATCTCCATCGTAGGAAAGGAGTGGGATCACTTTGTCAAGTTTTGAACCCGTAATGACTTGCTTCCCTTCTTTGCTCCGGAGATCAAAGCGTATTTTAATATCGTTACCAACGAGAAATTATCGTTATCTTTCTGGATTTTAAGGGGTGCGAGCGTGAATCTCTCAAAGATACGGCGATGGTGCAATGGTATCTTGGTGAGAGTGGTGGGTATCGCATAAGCTCGATATGGGGTTTAGTTTCAAGTAAAGATGGGCATTATATATATACTTTGATATCATCATGTAGGGCGGTGGGTTTGATCCTTCGGCTTTATTATTACATGACATGGGCGCCCGGAATCGGTTCCCGGGGAGTCATCGATGCCATTCGGTTGACCTGGACGCGAAGGAAGCGTGCATGTCAGGGGACACGTGGCGGGCAGCAAGAGGAGCCGTTCTCGTGAATAATCACGTGAGAGCATGGAGAAGGTGGGCCCAGGTGGTGGCTCTATCTATTTACCGAAACTTGCGAATATGCTGTAGAAATGGGGAGGACCGGGAGAAGGGATCGGAAAGCAACAACGGATAAGGCAAGTAGATGCACGAGAATAAAAGGAAGGGGGCCCCCCTGTCTTAATTGCTATCGTTAATGTGGGTTACGAGGCAGATTGAGATTGGCCCTACCAAGTAAATGTGTTGGGGATTATGATATACCATACTTTCAGCTTCTCTAGGTTCGCCTCTCGTTCGCATCTTTGATGATGGTGAAAACAAAATGAGCGTAATCCATTATGTGGATTTGCTGTTGAGGGGGAGAAGGTATGAAAGATTTGCGAGCGAGTGGGGTCATGGAGATTAAAAAAAGCTTTTGCATATGGAATGGGTGATCATAATTAAGCATACGATCGTAATGAAATGCGTATATCCGTTTAATTATTGACCTTTATATCAATGAATGATATGGATTATTCGTTGATTATATAATGGTTTTAGGCATTTAGTTGCTTTGAGATGAAGCATGGTTTAATCGGTCCATATGTAGAGGACTGGTTGCACTCGAGTGGGGACTGTATGAAATAAAAATTTTGGAAATACATAGCGCCTTGCTTTTGTGCTTCACCTGCAGTTACTTGGCCATGAAAGTACGTTTTAGTCTTCAAATTGTTTGTTACACTTTGGGGCTGTAAATATAGTTTAGGGTAAACCTCGGTATGCCTTGCCCTTAGATGATTTTGGCCAGATTTCTTCTTGTCCTGGCACTCACCCCAAAAAAAACTATATATATATATATATATATAGCACGTACATTTTAATATGGATTAGGGACAAAAGAAATGATAAATCGAGATAATCAATCTGGGTTAGACTTAGACTATAGACCTAGCTTGAGCTTAGACTTGAAAATTACACCATCTTGGTTGCATGTTTGAGTTGCAAACTTGGTGGGACATGTTCCATGGATTTGATTTCAAGTTTTAGCTTCCAATGAGAGACACGTTTTGGTTAGTTGATTCAATCTTGGTTATACATCCTTCATGCTCCTGCAGTACTCTCGAAATAACAGTTCTAATTTTACTAGAATTTTATGGGATGATTAAACAAACAAGCTTCAAGGGATTGCAAAAAGCTAAATTATCTTGTAATGCAATAGCTTTGTGAGGCCCAGCTTCACTGGGCCGCCTTGGATTGAAGTCGGTAGCCCTTGCCGACTTCAGTTCGGGATAGAGAAAAAAAAGAAAAAGAATGGAAAATAGAGGAGTTTGATTTTTCCCTTATCCAGCCGGGATTTTTGCCGGAGATCTTGGAGGAGTAGCCGTGGAGGGAAGGAAATCGGCCGGAGGACCGTCCAGAGTGGGCGGGACTCTCGGACGGTTGGATTAATCCGTCGAGAAAGGTGGTTGTTCTCCCCAAATCCCTTCTTTAAATCTCGTTTCTCGTTGGCTCTAAATGGTTCCGGATCGAGCTTCCACCGATGGTCGACCGCCTCCTTGACGTCCCCGGTGAGTCTCCTTCTCCTCTAGCTTCTAATAGTCTGATTAGGGGATAGCAAGGGGATTCTTTCCCTTCTTTTTGGTTCCGGTTAGTGGATAAACTACCACCGGCAGCACCTTGCCCGATCTCCTTTCTGTCTGGCCGTGCTTTGTCGAGCGCTGCCAGGGGAAAACTCCTTCCCTATCGCCTAGTTGTCGGGAGGGGGGAGAGCCATCGGGCCGAGCCGGGAGGAGAGGAACCAGAAAGAAGAAGAAGAAAAAAACATACCTGAGAGTTCGTCGCTGGGGTGATTTTTGGTGGCTGGAGCTGATACCGGTGGCTCACTCGCGAGGTCCCCTACCATCGTGGATGAGAAAGAAAAGAGAGAGGGGGTGAGGAAGAAGAGAGAGGGGGGAGGCTGTTCGACGGAGACGAAGGAGAGAAAGGAACAGGGAAAGAAAAGAAGGAAAAAAAGAAGGAAGAGGAAGAAAAAAAAGGAAAAAATAAGAAAAAATAAGAGAGAAAATAAGAAAAAAAAGAGGAGAGAGAGAAGAGAGAGAAAGAGGAAGGAGAGGAGAGATAGAAGAATGAGAAAGAGGAGAGAAAGGAGAGAGAAAGAGGAGAGAAAGAAGAGAGAGAAATGGAAGAGAGGAGAGAGAAGAGAAAGGGAGGAAGTGTTAATTTTCGGATCAGAATTGAAATTGGATTGAGTGAAAGGGAGGAAGGGTTAATTTTCGGACCAGAATTGGAATTGGATTGAGGAGAATGCCCCATGATAATTTAGTTTTTTTTAGTTTTTGAAATATAAATAATTATAAGTTTAAATTTGTTGGTCAGGATCGTCGTTGTCCTAGGAAGGCTAGGTCTAGTGTTTGAATTGTACGTAGTTAGTGGATACTCTTCAGTAAGTTATCTTGACCTCTGATATTATATGCCAAAGATATTTTGTATTTATGAAAATATTAAATATATGTAGTATATTTAAATCTGCATTAGATTGCATTGAGTTGCATGCATTGTGTTGATGTGGATGCTCTCTAATCCGATTATGATCACACGAGGACCTAGTCTCCTTCCGGGCCTCCAGTGGGGCTATCACTAGCACATGACCATTGAGCGGTATGTAACACAGGAGCTAGTTGCCTTATTTTAGCAATGCATGGCAGTTCCTGGCACATACTAGAGATGCATGTTTTCTCGTGTGATACTCAAAGCTAGTTTTCCTTTTGGGCCTCCAGTGGGGGCTATCACTAGTGCATGACCGATGAGCGGTATGTGTACACAAGATCAAGTCTCTTTCGAGGCGAGCCACGAGCCGATCGTGGCCATAGTCAGAGGGACTAGGAGAGTAAAGTACATGGTTGGCCATCCATAGTTGTGTCAGTGTAGGTTGAAATTAAGCGTATATATTTGCATCATGTTGCTGGTTATATTACTATATTGCTGGATATCTTATTATATGATGTGTTTATGTTTGCTGTTTGTTATTGGCATGTTTGTGTATATATATTGGAGGTGATGAAACTTACTGAGCCTGTATAGCTCATCCCCTATTTTTCTACATTTTTGTTACAGATCTAGAAGATTAATCGAGCTTGGAACCAATCAGTGAGGAGCTAGAGCTTAGGTGTTTTGTTTTGATGTAGGTCTTGTGTGTCCAAAGGAGAAATAAATCCTAGGGCACACGGCCATCTGTTACGCATCCGTCTCGGGTTTGGGGTCGGGGTGTGATAGATTTATTAGTATAAGAGCAAAGGTTTAAGATCAAGATGATATAGTTAGTGAGAGTGGAGTAGAATTAGGATTTTATTTGAATATTTCAGAATAATTATTGATACTAAGAATTTATTTAATTCCCTTTGATAGGTGTATATTATATTCCAAGGGTTTTGTTAAATGTAGAAGGATTGCACAAATAAAATGATTAAATTCTCCTAACTTAATTTTTTTTGGAAGGATATCATCGAGGCTAGATAATGGATATATGGAGGTATATTTTGAGTTATATTATGGATTTGATTTACTTTGAGAATCTAATTTTGATATAATTAAAGACTGTGATACAGGTGATTAGAAATTAATAAGATGGTTATTAAGTCATAACTGAATGATATCGAAGGTTGGGTTATGATCACTTGAGACCGACATGGATATGATTGAGTGATATTAAAATTTAGATTGTGATCACTGTGGATTGTGATTTAAGAGATATTTGAACTTAGTGCTAAGATCGGTTGGAATATGATAAAGCTGCAAAAATGGATTTGAAACTTGAATTTTTAGTTCTTAGGTATAGCATGTAAGGTTTGACATATGATTAGTGCAAAGGAAGAATATGATTTTTGTAGAGAGATTGATCTTGGATGAGTGTAAAAGGTTGAATGATTTATACTATTTGATCATGATGAGTTAGCATATTCTAGATATCGAAAAGTTGAATAAGATGTCTTTGCCTTGATAAATAGGTTTGATTAAGCTTTGAAAGTGTTGGCCTGAAAATATAATGTGGTATGTTAAAGGGTTATGCTGGATATATATGATCGATTATTAATTGAATGATGCTAGAATCCTAAACTTGATATGGATAAACATCATGATAACATATGAATTTTATTAGTAATTATTGAATTATAAATTTTAGAATTGTTTCAAGAAGATGTTTAGGATGAAGGTTATGAAAAAATTTAATGATATTAAGAAAGAGAATTCTTTCGATGAATCTGTATGGGGATTATTATTGAAAATATGTAATGAAAAATGTATTTGGAATAATACATGGATATGTAAATTGCTATTAGCAGATTAAATTATATTATATGGATATGGCATGTATATTTTGGTAAAATCTTCAATAGCTTATGTTAACAGTTTTGGATTGGATTACTTGATCTTATATATATGTTGAAGATTATTGGATTATGGTTTAAGTTGATATGATATGCTTGAGCCTTAATAAGGACAAGAAAATTTATTAGTACTGATCTCGTTTTATTTGAAGGTTAGATTTGGTTTAGATTCTAGTAAAAAGTGATATCCTTGTTGGAACTTCATTTAATAGAATTAGAGGATTTGAAAATTTATATCAGAGTGTGCAGCGGAAGTATGGTGGGCTAAAGACATTAGGATTAATTTAAAGTATATTTGGATAGAAGAATAGGAGCTCTTATTGGGATTACTGAATTTGGATAGAATAGTATATGTGAGTTTTGGATCATGTATATTTGAGTTTTGGAAGACTTATAATTCTTTTTAAAAATTTTGAGAACGAAATTTCTTTGTAGGAGGGGAGAATGTGAGGCCCAGCTTCACTGGGCCGCCTTGGGCTGAAGCTTGCCGACTTCAATTCGAGACAGAGAAAAAAAAAAGGAACGGGAAACAGAGGAGTTTGATTTTCCTCTTATCTAGCCGGGGTTTTCGCTGGAGATCTTGGAGGAGTAATCATGGAGAGAAGGAAATCGACCGGAGGATCGTCCGGAGTGGGCGGGACTCTCAGACGGTTGGATTAATCCATCGAGAAAGGAGGTTGTTCTCCCCAAACCCCTTCTTTAAATCTCGTTTCTCGTCGGCTCTAAATGGTTCCGGATCGAGCTTCCACCGATGGTCGGCCACCTCCTTGACGTCCCCGATGAGTCTCCTTCTCCTCTAGCTTCTAATAGTCTGATTAGGGGATAGCAAGGGGATTCTTTCCCTTCTTTTTGGTTACGGTTGGTGGATAAACTATCGTCGGTAGCACCCTGCCCGATCTAATTTCTGTTCGGTCATGCTCTGTTGAGCGCCGCCAAGGGAAAGCTCCTTCCCTGTCGCCTAGTTGTCGGGAGGGGGGAGAGCCATCAAGCCGAGCCTGGAGGAGAGGAACTAGGAAGAAGAAGAAAAAAACTTACCTTAGAGTTTATCGCCGGGATGGTTTCCAGTGACTGGAGCTACCGCTGATGGCTCACCCGCGAGGTCCCCCGCCATCGTGGGTGAGGAAGAAGAGATTGGGGGGAGGCTGTTCGGTGGAGATGAAGGAGAGAAAGGAACGAGGAAAGAAAAGAAGAAAAAAAAGAAGGAACGAGGAAAGAAAAGAAGAAAAAAAAAAGAAGGAACGAGGAAAGAAAAGAAGAAAAAAAAGAGAGAAAAGAAGAAAAAAAAGAAAAAAAAAAGAGGAGAGAGATAGGAGAGAGAGAGGAAGGAAAGAGGAGAGAGAGAGATAGAAGAAAGAGAAAGAGCAGAGAGAAAGATAAGAGAGAGGAGAGAGAAAGAGGGGAGAGATGAGAGAGAAATAGAAGAGAGGAAAGATTAATTTCTGGATCAGAATTGGAACTGGATTGAGAAGAATGCTCCATGATAATTTAGTTTTTTTTTAATTTTTGAAATAGAAATTAATTATAAGTTTAAATTTGTTGGTCAGGATCGTCGTTGTCCTTGGAAGACCAGGTCTAGTATTTGAATTGTACGTAGTTGGTGGATACTCTTGAGTAAGTTATCTTGACCTCTGATATTATATGCCAAATATGTTTTGTATTTATGAAAATATTAAATATATGTAGTATATTTAAATCTGTATTGGATTGCATTGAGTTGCATGCATTGTATTGATGTGGATGCTCTCTAGTCCGACTATGATCACACGAGGACCTAGTCTCCTTCTGGGCCTCCAGTGGGACTATCACTGGCACATGACCGTTGAGCGGTATGTGACACAGGAGCTTGTTGCCTTATTTTAGCCATGCATGGCAGTTGCTGGCACATGCTAGGGATGCATGTTTTCTCGTATGATACTCAGAGCTAGTTTTCCTTTTGGGCCTCCAGTGGGACTATCACTGGCGCATGATCGATAAGCAATATGTGTACACAGGATTTAGTCTCTTTCGGGATGAGCCACGGGCCGATCGTGGTCATAGTCAAAGGGACTAGAAGAGTAAAGTACATGGTTGGCCATCCATAGCCGTGTCGGTGTCGGTTGAAATTAAGTGTACATATTTATATAATATTGCTGGTTATATTATTATATTGCTAGATATCTTGTTATATGATGTATTTATATTTGCTGTTTGTTATTGACATATTTGTGTATGTATATTGGAGGTGATGATAACTTACTGAGCATGTATAGCTCACCTCCTGTTTTCTATGTTTTTGTTACAAATCCAGAAGATTAATCGGGCTTGGAACCAGTCAATACGGAGCTAGGATTTACGTGTTATGTTTTGATGTAGGTCTTGTGTGTCCGAAGAAGAAATAAATTCTAGAGTACATGGCCATCTATTACGCATCCGGCATGGATTTGGGGTCGGGGTGTGGCAAGCTTAAGGGACTTTTCATGGAAATCGTTTTTGATCTGGCATAGAGATTAGAATATTTCATAGGACAGTGGTTATGATGATTTGAATCTTGTCATTCAGGTTGGAACATTCTCCTAAAACTAATATTAGAACCGGTGAATGTTGTTATGGTTTCTAGATGGCAGTTACGGTAACATGTAGAAAGAAAGCATGAACACTAACAAGCACGTGCAATGACAGCCTGGAGTGAGAAAAAAGAGCGAGCACGATTACCAATGAGTTGACTCAATCTATAGCTTGGCCTTGGAAGTCATGCATAAACAGTGAGAACGATGTCTATCTTCATCCAATCCTTCGGAAGGCATGACATATGGAACAACACATCCCCCCGTTGAAATGGCAATGATCCCAAAACTTGATCCAACAACGACCCAAATTATTGGTGAAAGATTGTATCCTCTATTTGGAATCTTAAAAGATAGTTCTTTTACCACCATCAGCTACTTCACTTTGACCGTAGCATATGCTCTCTACGGGACCACGAGTGCTTGTTTCCAAGGGAATGATCAGTGTTGCCACCAAATTATATTCGCGTGCAACTCCGATGGCGTCGGAGGCCTTGTCCGTCTCTCCGACGAAAAGCAACTTCTTCATCTCTCGAGCACTCCCTCCAGGTAGCGAGATCTGTAAGAAAAACTCGAGCCAGAGATATCGATAGGATATTATGAGTGTGGCGAGCAAGACCAACAGCTAGAGTTGTGGCAGCAATTGACACCGCAGAGAAAGATAGAAATTCTGATGTGAGAATATGAGGTAGCTCACATACCTTGGCCAGAAATCTTTCTTATCAATATAGAAGATGAATGCTACGACGAAGTCTGCGAAATCAACAAAGTGCTATCCTGGCGAGGTGTACCCTTTTGATAATCATAATGAATTCAACGGAGGTGGCGACATCCTGCTTTCAAATTTTTATCGTCAAAATTTTCTTGTTACGGTATCGAAATATGGTAGCCCGTATATTTTTCATTCGGACCCGTAGCTTTTATCGAGCCATTATCCACCACAACTTGTCGAGGGATTCGTCCAAGACTTGGAGTTATACTCAGCTCGGGATTTTACTCGACATAAGACTCTATCTGATCAGGGACTCTACCCGGCCTGAAAATTTACTCGGCCCGAGACTCTATCCGATCAAGAGCTCTGCACGTCCCAGGTGGGCCCTGAGAGCCCAGGCCGTCAAGGCCAGGAATGCTTCCACCGGTGCCATGCTGGCATATTAGATCGTGCCATGCTGATATGCTGCCACATCAGTCGGAATTGGTTTGTTGGATAAAGTGAAGGGTAATGCATGGGCACGAACAATAATACAGGGTAGAATTTGGGGAAGGAGAGGCTTATATTCTTCTGCAGTCATACCTACACATTGATGTGGTATTCGTATTTTATGATTGGCGGTGACATTTATTGATAATTATGGATTTAGTGAAGGGTACAATTTTCTGTTCCATCTCTTAACTCATGAGCCTCAGTGCCCCCACCCCCATCCGATCATGGTCATCGTGCCAATCACCTTGAGTAATCAATATAGAACTAGCCCTCTCCAATCTATGTACGAAAATGGAGAGGATCCCGACTCAACCCTCCCGACTTTCATCAAAAGACAAAAGGACATGTATCACTGTGGTAACTGTGTAAGTTATCTTTGGGCCTTTTAGGTCGCCTATTATGCGATTTGTTTGTTATCGTTCATTGTTTTGAAATTTTTTGGGAACTTCACTGATTGAGTTTATTGGTGAAGTTCAATTATGGCTCACAAGAGGAATTTTTGTTGATAAATTCTGGGCATTATTTCCAGCCAAGGCTGAGCTGAACCCATATGTTTATTTTTGGTAAACAATTTATATGGTTTTTGAGCATCACCAAAGCCTATATAAAATTCTACCAGGACCAAGATGAAATTTAAAAATTTGGAGATTTAGAACAAGCTATACAAATGTATAAAAATTATCGCAAAAGTCATGGTTTTAGATGGAAGGGGATCGATTTTTCCATTTTTTATAATCATACGTGGTATTCTTCAATTTTTAGTTTAAACAGATAAAGTCTGTATATATTGCTTTACAAACTTGAACTTACGGAAAAAAAAAAAAAAAAACTTAAAACTTCAACCATATTATTGTACTAATTACAACGAAATGACATCGTACATTTCACAAATTCTCAAACAATTATTAATGTTAGTTAATACTTTAATACAATCTTATATTATTAAAAATTATAATTATATAATTACTATATCAAAATCACATTAGAATTATACTTTAGGTATTCGTTAGATTAAATGTTTAAAATCTATCATAATCTACATGGAATCTTCTTCTTTTTTTTTTTTTTTTTTTTTCCGGAAGGTGCAACTTGTTAGATAAATTTCAAATTTAAATTATATTGAATTTTTTTAGACCTAGAAATGTTATTTTATGGCTCCTCCTAAAAAGATAATAGGTGGTCAAAAAAACCATAGCTCTAATTTAGTGACAATTTTATTCTAGCATTTTGAAATGCATAACTTTTCATAGAATGAACGGATTTCAATGGTCTTGAACTAGTTGGGGAAAAAAAAAAAAAATTCAAGAACCAAAATTGGTAATCCGCATCCTTGGCAAAATTCTGAAAATTTTTGAGTCAAAAAAATGATCAAAAACTAAATTATAATTTTTTAACATGTTCTTCAATTTTAAAATTTTGAATGACATCAGGAGTCCTCGAGAATAATTTAAACGATCCAAAGTTCTTAGAACCTAGCTCGAAAACCGCGTGCACTTTCGGACAAAAATTTTATTCATGCCTTTTATTCATGCCTTATATCTTGTATAGATATATTTTAATTAATTAAGAATCTGGTTAAGATAGTGGAATAGAATTGAAAGTTCACCACGTAACCTAACGGTTGACGCTGCTGCTTTGAATGATCGCGGCCACATGTGCTCTCCCCCATTCCCGGGGCATTATGCCATGCCGGCCGAATCCGTATGCCAGGTTGGATACCGTTGCTCGGATGACCCAAGGAATGATTCCTAAAAGCAAAAGGTCAGTTTGAAAAAATAAATAAATAAATAAAAAGAGATAAATTTTGATGTAGTTATCTATATATTTATATCCTACTACTCGTGCAGTAATTTTTTCGCATGCTCTTTCCAATATCAATATAATATCACTGATATACCGAAATAATACGCTCTTTTATTAAAAAAATAATAATAAAATAAAATAAAATAATAAAATAAAATGAAATAATTTTTTTTTGCATGTTCTTTTCAGAGAGTCTGACATCACTAAATACCAAAATAATACGCTCTCTCATTAAAATAATAATAATAAATAATAAAATAAAATAAAAACTGTGACTACGATACCTGATTAGTTGGATCCATCGATGATGCACAAGAAGACCCTGGACTGCCCAAAACTTGGGGATACCAGATGTGACTTTCCACATCTCAATCTTTGAAATGGTGGATTCATGGTGACCACCAATCCCTTACTTCTGCCTTCCACCGACGATCTTGCCGACGAATCCGTGAACCCGATGACTGCACATTTAAAGTCCTGCTGGACAAAGCCTTTAGACGGCTAAAAGTCCTGTTTGACTTTGGCCGGCTAAATGTTTCTAACCCTTCAAAAAAAACACTTTTAAATGATAGAGTCAAACTTTTAATTAAACATCAGAGGAAGCTGTCCTAGCTTTGCTAGGAAGTTAAAAGAACCTATCCAAAAAAAAGGTTACATTCTAAAACTTTTTTTTTTTTTTTTTTTTTTCCAAAAATGCTTTATAATCAATGCCAGAAAACTGTTTTGTTTTTAATGTAATTTTCTTAATGATCAAAATGCCAACTAACAAAGCTCACAATCATATCTTATATTATTTCATATTATATCATCATATATTATTATATTATAAATATAATATAATATGATATAATAATATTATATCATATAATAATATTATATCATATTATATTATATTATATCATATCATACAATATTATGTAATATACATTTTTATTATTTTATCATATAAAACATTCTTTCTTATTTTGATTATCAAATATATATTAAAATTTCAAAATATTTTAAAAACATATTAAACAATAAATATTTTTTTAAAAAATAATTTGATATTGTGAGAGCTTTACTTTCAAAAATTTCCAAAATTTTACTGCCAATGATAATCCCGAACAGAGCCTTGGTCTTTACGGTGGTGGGTGCATGATAAGCTAGCCTAGCGGAGAAACTTTAGGTTAGTATCATCTAACTCATTTCTCAACTAGAAAACAAAAAAAAAATTCATGGCTAATAGAGCAGTCTCATCCACTGAATTTTCTATTTGGTAATGGATAGTTTGGCGGTTTAGAAGATCAATCATTCTTTTGCACGAAACGCAGCCATTCTCTTTTGATCAACGAACATGTCCGAATATTGAGATTACTTGAGCCATACACCACAGCGGTAGTTTAGAATGGTTGTGTCACGCCCCGAATCCAACATCAAAATCGACACGCGATCGGCCGCACAAATCTTAGATTTTATCCTAAAGATCATGCAAGGTCTGGGTACACAAGAGTCACTTACCTCAAAAAAAACTCATTCATCACCAAGCCCGAAGATCTGCACGACTCTGTGAAAGAAGAAAGTAGGGTTATGAGCTCTACAGCCCAGTAAGATTTTCAAACGATCACCAATAATAATATACATATATATGAAAACAGCAAAACATTAGCATAACATGTGACGAAATCAACAATTCAGATTTCATATTTAACCAAAAATTTTGAAATTTTTTTATTTTTATTTATATTTTTCTTTTCAGAATTTTCATTATTTAACCATTATCTTTAGGGTTCTGGACTAGCCACGGTCACACTCCAGCCTGTGACTGGCACACTATTGTCACACTCCAGCCTGTGACGGGCACACTGTTGTCACACTCCAGCTTGTGACGGGCACACTATTGTCACACTCCAGCCTGTGACGGGCACACTGAGAAACCACGGTACCGCCGTGGCATGACTAGTCCAAACACCAGTTCACTTAACACTTTATCATTTCTTCTCACATAGTCAGATCATGTCACTTTCCAACGATCAATATCACGATCAAACACATTTCAAGATAACTTGGCAAATGCAAACAGCATTAACAACGAACTCGTTCCGTAACCCGGAAATCAAATCATGTATCCGAAAACTACCATGCATGAAAAATATTTAATATATGCTCGGATCAAATCAGGTCATGTAAAATATATTAATATTGCGGGTAATCAAGTTTAGAAGTCCTTACCTTCAACCGCTAACCCAAAATATCCGGTATCAATCTATACCCGAAATTCGTCCAAATCCTTCATGCTCAAAAGATTGATCTTCTACAATAATAAATAAATTCATCAAATCGGTTTTCCCCCCCGATTTTCTCTTTCCTCATCTTCCAAACCAAAATCCCTTCCCTCTCCCCTTCTCTCTCTTCTCCTCTTTCTTTTTCTTCCTTCTTCTCTCCTTTTTTCCCTTCTCTTTCTCTCTCTTCTCCTCTCTTTTATGGCTCTCTGCAGGCTCTTCCCTGCTTCCTATCGACGTCCTGTTTAAAAAGAGGAGAAAAACCCATCCAAAATCACCTCAAACGTAATCTAGGAAGTTCAAAACCATTAAAATATCTCCCCAGCCGTCAGATCTGAGATCGACGCCTCAAACCACGTCCAAATCCGAATCCAAAAGCACCTAATCAAGCATAAACTCCTTCGGACCAATCTCAACCGTTCGATCGGACGATCGGACGGTCCAGATCGTTCAGAAACCCCATGGACCGCCATACACCGCGAGAAACGGCTGGGAAACGCGTGGGAAACGCCCACGCGACAGCCGGCTCGGGCTGGGCCGAGCCCATGCGCCCGCACGCGCCGCGCGTGGGCCTAGGCCGCGCCTCGTGCGCCCGCCGCGATGGGCCGGGCCGCGCGCCCACGCGTCGCCCGCCCGCACGTCGCCCGCCCGCCACGCGTCGCCAACGCTCGCTCCCCGCGCTCCTCGCGCCATACCAGCTCGCGCCTGGCCACGGCGTCGTTGGGCCGGTTCGGCAAGTGGGCCGGCAGGCTTTTTTTTTTTTTTTTTTTTTTCTGGGTGTTACAGGTTGCATCATCCTTGTGATTACTGGTATGCATATTCAAATAAACCACATTAATTTATAAGAGGAGGAACCCTGAAAGCCAACAGACTTGGAACCTATAAAAAAAAGAGGCTAAATGACTGATGAGGTTGGGAGAACCATTTAACTCTATAGAAAGTGCAATGCCAGGCAATTTATCTCCTTGGAAATATGTAGTATCCTCTTCAACACATTGCATATTTGGAACTAGCAAAAACCTAGTTTACCCTGGTCTAACTAGAGACCTACATTGTTTTCTTTCAAAGAAAATTGAAGGAAAGAAAAGAAAATGACTACAGCTGATGCCATCCAAGTACTGCATGCTCCATGCAGGCCAACAAACATGGTACTAGCGCCTAAACATCCACAGATCTTAAGTTATATATACTCAATTGATGCTTGGAATTGTGTTATCTCCATTGTTCCAGATTCACTAAAAAAAAAGGCTTTTCCTGTTCTGTTCAGCTGATGAAATTTCAAGCCGCAAATGAAGCAATATTCATCACTGACGAGAGATTCTAGAGGATGAAACAGGAAAACTTGACAGTACCCAGTTTGTCTAATCTGAACTTGGCTTTGTTTTGATGCTGGATTGGCTGAGGATGAAAACACCAAGAATGATAAGAATAGCACCTGCAAACCACTGGTAATCCAGGGTTTCCCAGTCAGTAAGGAAATACACATCGTCCATATGAAATATATGATCAGCCTGCATGCCACAATTTAATCTAAATAAACAACATTTTCAGCAGCTGACGTTAAGAAGCAGAGTGAAAATACTGATGAAAAAATAAAATTCAAAGTTCATAAAAACTTTGTAATATGCTTATCATGCATTGAGATTCCAGATATGTTGATTGCCCTCTCTCTCTCTCTCTCTCTCTACACACACATAATGATGCGGAAACACGAACAAAGAAAAATAAAATAAAAATCAAAACAATAAAAATATCAAAATAATTCTAGAATTCAATTCCAATAATCAAGTCTAACCTTCTCCATACAACTGGAGCCCTTAAAAAAAGCAACAAATCGTATCCAAACAGAAATCAAATTACTAAGTCCTAATAGAATTAAAAATTCTAATAAAGATAACAATAAAAATAAAAAAAAAATCTTAAAATAAAAGAAAATACTAAATAAAGGAAATCCTAAATAAACCGTCCTATAATAGAATTAGGATTATGATTTTTCAAAACACAATGTTTCCTTTTGAAATAAGTGTGAATTTTCTTATTCCCATCATTCCCTCCTGGTTGGAAAGAACTTGACTCTGGCAAAAAAACTGAAGTAGATTCTTAACAAATCTGGATCTATATGGCTTGACAAAGATGACAAAAGTGAAGGAAGAACTGAAACTAATATTGAAGGAGACTGAGTATACTCCTTGATATCACCAGGATCAAATGGGAAGAACATGTCCAACCTCTAAATTCTCCCAAAAGATTTCAAGAATTTAGACTCAAGTTGTCATAGATGGAAGGCACTGACATGCTGATCAATCTAGCAACTTTGACCTGTCCTATAAATTCCAAACCATCGAACAGATTTTCATGTGATTACTGTAAGGAGTCCCTTGTTCCTAAATCTAAATCTTGTAGATTCTCATCCTGACCAGAGTATGTAGGCAGGCCATCAAATATAATAGAGTTACCATCATCATCCAAGCTTAACTGCACTAGAAGCTTTCGCAGAGCTTGACTAACCTCCGATCGTGATGATTGACCATCACTTAACAATTTATACCTTGTATTCATGTGGTCATTCTCAAGGTTTTCTATGATAAACTTAGAACTAACTTCTTCCACAGACCCTGGACTGCAAGAGCTCTGATATGGTTCATATAGGTCATTAGTTCTATACATGAAACCTTGAAATTGGGCGTTACTAACATTGGTGCTCTGATTGAAAGTTGAACAAGATTCAGTTAATAGGTTTGAAATAGATCCTGAAACATGCCTTCCCTCAGCCACTTCTCTGTAATAAACAAGAACAATGTGATCATAGGTCGGGTCCAGCATCCAATAACTTTGTCTCTGAAAATAAGGATTTTGCTCTCCATGAGCATAGTAGCAGTTCAGGACATCTACATTACTAACCTTCAACAAGCGGTCACCAACTGCCCATAATTTGAGATACTCACCATCTGCACCTTTCGGTACCAAGTTGAGGATCTGTTGAACAGTCTGCCCCTTTGCTATTCTGATTTCAAAACAAAATATACAAGAATCACATTATAATAAACAAATCTTATTAATTCCTTCTTTGCTGCATTTGGTGATCACCGGACCATCATTCCAACCATTGATTCCTAATAATCCTTGACTCACAAATCTGCATACTGCGGCCTTTGCATCCTCAATGGAACTGTATCATTAAGAAGTGTACACCGAACCTGAAGATCATATTCAGTTCTCTGCAACATGTCTCCATCTTTTCTTGACAATTGAAGTAATTTTTCGACTTTTGGTACAATGTTTATTCCTTTAAAATTACTACTACCCTCCAACTCCTTGGAATCAACAACATTCAAGGGCTACACCTCATCTTTCATCTCAGTCGAGTCTGCTACTTTCCCAGATGAACCATCTAATTGCACGGTATTATTTCTTTCAGTACAACCTATCTCTTGCTCCATCTTTACAGAACTCTGACACGGCTCATCAGAAACGGTCCTCTCAAGTTGTTTACTGTCATCTGCCATAACCTCATCAAAAATATTTGTATCTTCCTGCTCCATGCTATTTGAATTCTCTTGGTATATCAAGCCAACAATTTTACTATTTTGACTTAAAGAGGCACTCATGGGATTAACTAATTCTTTCATGTAAAGCTTGAGCTTCATTATGCAATTACTCATCACTTTCTCCCCAAGTCTGCAAGCACTAGGTGATGTATCTTCATTATCCTTTTTTACAGTATCTAGGAGGCACACAAGAAGCTCTATAAAAATATCACATCTCTTCTAATGCAAGTGTCATAATGTTCTCCATCAAATTAAAAATATTTTCTGAATGATATGACCTTATGGTACACAGGAAATGGCGAAACATCTCCAGAATCAGAGTATCACATTCAAGATCTAACATCACAACACATGATCAGACCTTGGCAATAGTTTTAAAAATTAAAGTCCTCTTAAAATATGAGCGACTAGATATCTTATCCAATTTCTCAAGGGCTTCAATAATTTTTTGAAATATCTCTATTAAATCATCATCATATAAAGCATCTGGAACTGTTATTCTTATGATTTCATTGATACACGAGGCCACGATGACTTTCATATCTATATATGAATGCCTTAATAACTCTTTAGCAACCAGGGCATTCATTGCGGGACAAAGTACATTAGATATTGAATTAGATGGTGATGGCTTCACTCTTAATAAAAGACTCTCAGTTTGATCAAAAAGAGAGGAGTTCATCAATAGCATATGGAGAGGAGGCAAGCCGGTTCCTAATCTCCTGAAGCCGGTCTTCTAGCTTCTTCCATGTAGACGTCATTTTTCCAAACTTAAGATCACCAACACTCCAAGTTCCTCAAAATATCAAGGTATTAGAATTCTAGAATTATCCAATAACTTAAAAAGAATCTAAACTTTAACGAAGGGATCATACCTTTTACAAGGTCTCGAAGACTCTAGGTAGCTGCTCGCAAGCCGAAAACAAGATAAAAAGTTCAGTTTTTTTCCCTTTTTTTCTCTTATTTTTCTTTTTTTGGGTCTGTGGACCGGGTCTATAGACTGATCTATAAACCACGCGGTCTATAGACCAATCTGTGGACCGTGCTATCTATAGACTGCCTGTGGATCATGATCAAATAAAAAGGGGATGGGGTTATGAGGGCTTTTAACTCTACCGGCCTCCTGTTCATGGGCGATGTGGCTTTGGTGACAGCAATGGGGAAGGTGGCGATGGCAATGGAAAAGGCGGCGATGGCAAAGTCAGCGATGGCAAGTACTAGCGGCTCTGACAATTGGTGGCGGGGAGGAGGCTGCTCCGGCGACTGGTAATAGGATGATTTGACCCCATTCGTGCCCCTCTTCATCCATAGGTGAGGTAGGGGCAGCAATGGCGAATTGGCAACATTGCGACAGCATGGTGATGGGGAAGGAGGCAATAGCGATGAGCGGTGGTGTGGGCGGAAGGCAGCGATGGCTAGGGCAAAGGCGACATCGACAACTTCGGCTACGGTGATGGAGGAGGCTATGATGGTAGCGGCAGGGAACAAGCCCTAGGTAGAAGGTGGAGAGACGGTTAGTTAGAGAGGAGGGGAGATTTGTGCGGAGAAGTGAAACAGAGGAAAGGGGAACGCAGTGATGGCGACAATGTTCATAGGTGATAGCTTCCTTAGTTTTTTTTTGGTTCTCACGAGTCTAGATCGGGTGGGAGGCTTCGAGCGACCGAACAGGGAAGCTTTCCCATAGTTTTTCCAATAATTCTTCCATCCAAGGAGTCTCAGTTGGATGAAAGCTTAGAGCGGCCAAATAGGGAGTGCTTCGATCGAAGTGGAAGGTTCGGTAGGATCAAATAGGAAAGCAAAGAATATCACGATGCAAACAATGATTAAAGATGTAATTTGCTCTGATACCAATTAATGTGGAATGCAAACAAAGAAGAAAATAAAAATCAAAATTAAAAAATATTAAAATAATTCTGAGATTCAATTTCAATATTCAAGTTTGATCTTTTCTATACAACTGGAGCTCTTAACAAATCATATCCGAATAGAAGTCAAATTACTAAGTCATAATAGAATTAAAAATTATAACAAAGATAACAATGAAAATAAAGGAAACCCTAAAATAAAGAAAATAATAAATAAATAAAATTCTAAATAAATCCTCATTGAATAATAGAATTAGGATTAGAATTTCTCAAAGCACGATATTTCCTTCTGAAATTAGTGTGAATTTTTTGATTCCAATCACATGCATACACATCTCTATATATATAAATACATACATGCAAGCATATGTGAATACACACATATATATAAAATATAGACCAGGCCAACATACCAAAAATAAAAGATGTGCAACAAAGAGGTAAACATCACATGAACGAGATGAGAATGGAAGAATTCTTAATCAAGATTTGGGCACTGCGATTGTCCAAACTGAATCTGCTTAACAGAGAAAATATAAAAATGCCATCCTATGCCTGCTAGATGTTTACTGCTGTCCATCAATATTTATCATAGCTTCAAGATAATCTCCAATGCAGCAAATATTGAGATGTAGGATGCCGCAGATTATGATCAAAATAAAAATTGACATGTGATACAGTTCTTGTTTTGTAACAAGCCATTTAAGGAATATCCAGCAGTTAACTTGGAGTCTTTAACGTGCTGGGATTAGACAGATGTTATGTCTTAGGAGTTTCCGAGAACTGACTGGTTCCTAGAGCATTAAAGAATGGGAAAGCACTCTTGGTAAATAGAAAGATGCAGATGGAACTTTGTGGGTGGTTTGAGAGTTACAGAAAAAAGCATTAGATATCTTAGAGTAAACATCATTTTCAGTTGGCTATGAATTATGTGACCTTAATGGATAGTGCTGCTGGTACTGTGTGGTACTGTCAGGTTAATTTTCTTCTATTTCTCTCTCTGTTGCGTTTTCAACAATGTGATCATCACTAATGTGATCATCATGGGTGCTGCTCCTGTGTGTGTTCACATCTTCCCTTTACCTTTATCCATGATCTTGTGGAAGAAACTCTAATCAACAAATAACTCCCATGTGTTTAATCAAATCATTTTAAGAGTTCTTTACTGTCTTTAAATGTCCCAACATGCAAAGAGCATAGGGTTTCTTCCATAAACCATTTATTTTAGTGAATTATAAATTAATATTAAAGCTTCATGATACTTCTTCACTGTAATGTCTAGAAGTAACTTTTGCTTGAACTTTGAAGACTAACAGCTCCAAGTTTGTCTTTGAATTGAGCTACCCTTATCATGCTCTGATTATTTGGAGATGAATATGGGCACCACTTCTGTCCTCTGCTAACTGCAGCCAGAAAGGGTAGTCCCCTTTTCCAATGATCTCCAATGAAAGGTCATGAATTGATCACACAGGAGAGCAAGGACCAACCCTTCATTGATTACAAAACCATCCACAAATGTAAAGAAGACATCTACCTATTGGGGTATACATATAAGAGGTTTAATGGTTACTTTGTTTTTCAATAAACAAAATTCACAAACCCAGATTAATAAAGTTCTGCTAATCATGTTTTGTAAGATGCAAACCAAGGTTTTAGGTCAAACCATCTAATAGAACCCAAATTTTGAGTTATTGAAAAACCTACCTATTTCTCAAAGTTGTTTCTTTACCCTCTCAAATCCCACCTTAAAAATCAAATCTCCATTCTCTGGTCACATAATCTCATCACAAAGCCAGACTCTTACCTCACCTCCAACACTCCGCTTTTCTTACCCTCCATGCAACCAACCCAAACCAACATCCACCCCCACCATGCGAGGAAAAAAAAAATCACTTCACTAGGCACATATGCCATCCTCAACCTCAAAGCTCTCTGATGCAGGACGTGAACAAGAAAGAATAAAAATAAAAATAAAAAAAAAGAAAGAAAATATCAAAATAATTTTGGATTCAATTCAATCATTCAAGTTTGCTTTCTTCATACAAGTGGAGCCCTTAAATAAAGCAAAATCTAATGAGAATCAAAGTGTTGAATCCTAATAGAAATAATATCCTAATAAAGAAAATAATAAAATAAAGAAAATCTCATATAAAGAAAAATAAAAGAAATCCTAATAAACCCTCCTTCTAAAATAGAATTAGGATTAGGATTCGTTAAGGTACACGAAATAGGTATGAATATTTTCAATTCCCATCATTCTCTCGTGGTCGGAAAAAACTCGACTCTGGTGAGAATTGAGATACACTTCTAATAGATCCGGATCAATACGGCGCAACCCTTCCTCAAGAATCCAAGTAATATTTGAATCTGGATAGCCATGCCACTTAATCAAAAATCTTTGAAACCTCCGTTAGCAAAAGAAATAGCTTCATCAATGATAATGCATCCACTATAGTCTAGCAAAGATGATGAAAGTGAAGAAAAAACTGGGACTAGCAAAGGAGAAGACTGAATGTACATCTTGAGATCACCTGCATGTATAGTAGGAGGCTCGAATACCCCAATAAGATAACAAATCTCTAACATTGAAAACTGGACTAAATTTTAAATTAAAAAGCAAGTCTATATAATAAGTATTAGGTCCAAGTTTGTAAAAGATGTAAAATAGATCAGTGGCTCGAGCAGGGAAGTTTTGAATGAATGTCGAGAATAACATTCTAGATATATACGAACCATTACATAATCACCCTCGTTAAGTTCTATATGTCTATGGTGAGCATCAACAGCCAGCTTATATTTTTCAGTATTCATAACAATCTTTTACCTAATATCAGTATGAATGTCGCGAATGTGTTTGGCAAAAGAAGTAATAGCTTCAAAAATACAACTATTCATAGATAGAGAAACAAGATTAATGGATTGGCAAGGGTAAAAGCCATGAACAATATTAAAGGGACTTTTGCAAGTAGACCAATTTTTAAAGTTATTATAAGCAAATTCTGCTATAGGCAATGACAAATCCCATGGACCAAGTCTATAACCAATCAGATATTTAAGTAAATTATCAAGATTACTATCCACAACCTCTATTTGATATTCTATTTGGGAATAAAAGGTTGAACAAAACTTTAAAGTGGTCCCAAACAGTTTCCAAAAAATTTTCCAAAAATGACTTATAAATTTAATATCACAATCAGGCACTATGAAAGAGTTTGATGTCAGAAGGGCAAGCACAATACTAGGACTAAGACTAGGTCGAATATGACCTTTATACAGCAAACTATCTACCTGCATTTTCATTTTTTCATGCTCTTTAAAGTTTATTCTGTAGAGTGAAAGATTGGGTACTAGGAGCCCTAGAACTAAATCAATGGCATGTTGGATATCACACATAGAAGATAGGCTATTTGGTATGTCTTCCGGGACCACATCCTTAAATTCTTCTATTAATAGTTCATTTTCGAAAAGCAAGTTATTTTGGACATTTGAAGTTAATTTAATCTTATCCTTAGGAATCACTGTTAACATGATTCTAAACTCCGAACTTTCCTCAAATTTCTTATGAATTAGAATATAACATTTTTTTCTAATTTGGGATCTAAGAACTCTTATCTTTTTTAAATAGACGGGTCATGCTAGGTTTAGTAGAGTTTAACCTAATTTTCTTCTCATGATAAATAAAAATATACATATTCTCCCTACCAAAATAATGAGCATCTACATCATAAATCCAAGATCGACTTAACAGGACACTAGCTACCTCCATAGAGACCACATCACATATAATCTCGGCCGAATAGACTCCCATCTGAACCGACACTAAATAGCATTCACTAACAGGGAGTGATATTTTGTCAACCCAGGCAACTTGATAAGGATGAGGATGGGGTTGAGACTTCAACTTTAATCGACTAACGGTAGATTTAGAGATAACATTCATAAAACTATTGCCATCAATGATAAGTTTGTAGACCTTATCTCCATATTGGACGTAGGTATGGAAAAGTTAGTACATTTTCATACTTTAGAGTCTGCAGAAGCGGTGATTATATATCACATAATATTAACACATCCTCCTGACTCTTCATAATCTTCCTCATACTCTTCCTCTAAAATAGTCGATTCTAGAGAATCAAAGGTTTGAGAAGGTGACCGATGGATAGGTTGACTATTAGGAAGGTCATTTTTCAGTGGTTGTCTATCCAATCTTGAATCTCTTAGGGATAGTTAGTATTCTATCTGCTAACCTATGAAATTCACCAAATCTATGCGATTATTAACTTGATCAGGACGAAACGTACTAATCTCAGTACGAAGTTGGTCTATTGACTAGCATATTTAATTTAAGGTCTCTTGAAATATTATTTGGATATTTTTAACATATTCAGGTTCTTTTTTCATGGCGGTATATGCATGTTTTAAGTTGCCAACGATCATGGTAGCAAAAAGGATTGGGTCTTAAGCTAAAAATTATGATACTAAGAAATTTAACTACAATGCTCATAATAAATGTATAGAATCAAAGGCAGTGTCAATTTGGTGCGTGCAATAGCAAGATATGTAGATGAAATATGATGATGGTAAGATATATAAATAAAATATGATGACAGGTAATATATATAAATGAAATATGATGACAAGTAAAATATAGACCTAAGCAGTAATAGAAATTATCCACTAATTTTAAAAATCAAATTTCAATGAAAAGATATACCTTTTACGATACAGGTTCGAAGATTCTGAGTAGCTGCATGCAAGATGAAGACAAGGTAAGAAAACTTCTAGTTTTTTTCTTTTTTTCGGTCTGTGGATCGGGTCTACAAGCTAGGCTGTAGACCGTGCGATCTATGGGCCAGTCTATGGACCGAATGGTCTACATACAGCCTGTAGACCGCGATCAACCCAAAAAGTGGGGGGTGGGGTTCCGAGGGCTTCTGTCGCTAGCCTTCCATCCATGGGTGGTGCACCTCCGGTGACGACGATGGTGACCGGAGAGGTGATGACAGCTATGAGCAACGGCGTGGAGAAGGCTGCGATGGTGAGTCGGCGATAGCTTCGACAGCAACGAGACCCTTGAGAGCAGATGGCAAAGATGGTGGTAGACGATGGCGAAGGTGGCGGCAAGGTGGCGACGGCAAGGTGGTGATAATGACGGCGATGGCGAAGGCGATGGCTCCGACGACCGGTGATGGACGGTGGAGATGGCGAGGCTTCTCTCCTTCCGAAAGCAAGTCGACGACGACAAGCAAGGCCCAGGCCTCCCCTTCTTCCGAGGCTGACGGATGACCATGATAGCGGAGGGAAGACGACGGGAAAGGGCGCTGGTGGATCTGGTGACTAGTGATGATTCCGGCGATGATGGTGGACGGTGGAGGCATGGGTGCTTTCATCCCGTTCGTGCCCTATTTGTCTATTGGTGACACGAGAGCGGCGGCGGCAAAGAATCCGCAAAGGGCTACGAGGGAGGCGATGATGCCTATGGTGAAGAGGGCAACGATAACCAAAGGTGCTGCCTAACACCTCTAGTTGCTTCCATGCTCAGAAGTCTCGACCGAGCAGTGGACAGATGGAAGAGGGAGAGAACCAATTGGACGGGGAGGATCGGGTTCCAGCTCTCCAATTTGCTCCTCTTCCTCGATTTCTACGATGGGTAGAAGCTTCTCAGGCCATGGCGGTCCAGTGATGGAGAAGCGGCGACGATGATGGCGACTGTTTCTGGATCTTCCCTATCCTCAAGAGTCTCGTTTTGGTGGAAGGCTTGGAACGGTCAAACGGGGAAGAACAGGGCTTCGTGGAGGTTTGGAGCAGTTGAACATGAATTGCTTCGATTGGAGTAGGAGGCTCAGAGCGATCGAACAGGATACGGACCATAATTTGCTCTGATACCAATTGATGCAGACATGAACAAGAAAGAATAAAAAATAAAAAAATAAAAAAAAGAAGAAAATAAAGAAAATTTCATATAAAGGAAAATAAAAGAAATCCTAATAAACCTTTTTTCTAAAATAGAATTAGGGTTAGGGTTCTTTATGGTACACGAAATATGTATGAATATTTTCGATTCTCGTCGCTCTCCTTATTCGCCTCCTCCATTATACCCATCTTCTCCAATATGCCCCCACTCTTCATCCTCTTTGGTCCAATCCATTATTATCTTTTCTTTTTAACTTTCCCAAAACCCTTCTCCTACGAAATATACATATTCATATGAAACAAGTATCAACCATAGGTGAAAAAGAAGTTTATGAAAATTCATCTAAATCAACAACCGACAGGCTCATAAAAGAAACACGTGCCATTTACCTGCAAAGTAGGCATTAATCCAATAATGTACAAGAAGTTGGTCAACCTTCAAAAATAGATTAGTAGTCAACCAGATTGTTGTATCACAACAATTCAAATATTTAATTTGATCAAAAAGAGTGATCCATTTTCATGCAGCTTCTTTGACACCAATGACATGACACTATTTGTTAAATGCCTACCGTCAGATCCATGGTGCTTCAGTGACAACAGAAATATTTGCTAAATGAATATAAGTTCACATAATCTATGAAGATGGATCCCAGAATATCTATAATTCAATACCCATTTGGTTTTAGAGAAACTGATTGGAGAATATGTGGGACAAAAGGCCAATTTTCAATATGGTGCAATCAGATCATAATGTTGAGCAGATACCAGAATATACAAAGATGAAAGGCCTGTAATTAATGAAGTCCAGTCCAAATACTTGCTGGAAGTAACACAAATGGGAGGAAAAGAAAATGAAGATTGGAATGTGTAATAGGAACAAAAGCTCAAAAATCAGAATGAGCATGCAGCAAAACAATGAAGAAGAGGAACTTTGTGACAATCTGACATTAGAATAATTTAAGGCATGCCAGAAATAATCAATGCTCGCTAATTTCTTGTTTCATTTCTACATGAATAACTCTACAGTGAAAGTGTAAGGACTTGTGCAGGTATGTATTTCAGTTTATATTGGTTGTGCAGGTAATTAATACCTTCTAGCTAGTCTTTTTTTATGAGATCTTAGATCACTAAAAATGATATGAATTTGACTCAGCCCACAGCCTATGTGGATTAGGGACACTATAGTACAGACCCTTTTAGGACTAGGACTAATTACAAGCTAGTCATGGTGCTTATAATTGGAAGTTTTGTGATTGGATCATTCCTCTAGGAAGTACTTTAGGGCTTAAATGGAAGGAATGTGTGAGGACTCATCTGGACGTATTTTTGGTCCCACAATGTGTATTATAAAAATCTTGATTAGTTAAATAGGGACAAGGGCCCCAATTAATAACTCCAAGCTAGCCTTTTTTGGATGAGATTCTGGGATGCTGCAGAAAGGCTTATAGGTCATTGAGTTTCCATACTCTAAAGGTATAAAGGGATATCTTATGGAGATTATAAATAAATTTTATATTGCAAATATATCTGGTAGTGTGGAGCATATTTGGCAATGGTTAGTTGAATGTTGGTCACATGAACAAATACAATTTCATAATAGTGAGAAGCAAAGTTTAAGATACCAATGCCGAGACTTGTGCAAATAATTTGTTGAGATGATAACGTATCCGAACAGTACTATCCTGGCTCTTGGAGGAGTCCTGCATCCCAATAACATACCTAGACATGTTTTATTGGGTATACATCTTTTTTTAATTATTTTTTACTTTTTACCTTAAAAATATTTTAGAGAAATTTTTGCTCTTCCATGTCCAAGTAGTTTTTGAGACAATGGACCATATGGTGTTAGTATTGATACTAACATGCACGGTTTCAATAACATTTAACAAATTACCAACTAACATAAGTGGACATCACTTCCTCTCTTTCCCTCTTTCTCAACCCCACTCTTTCTTAGTCTCCATCCATAAAATCCCCGTGACTAAGGCAAAGGAAAGAGAGTGTGGGCCCCACTACTCTCTTTCCCTTTTCTTTTTGGAATCAAGCAACCTTGTCCAGTCATGCTTAATACTAACCAAATGGAGCCTTGTTTTGGCCAGTTATAACCCATTTTGTCCAAGATCAGTCGGCCACATCAATCCAATATAAATATAGGTGTTCCATAGGGCATCCCAGTCCTACTCTCCCATTGGTATAGTACATTATTGATGGTGTCATCCCGTTTCAACGACACCTTAAACATTGGCTAGAAGAAACAAAAACAAAAGATGAATGCCTGAGAGAAGTTTGAAACTATCCATAATTTGTCATTAGAGTTAAATCATGTCTGTTGAACAATTAACAAGTGATGGTACTATTTTAAGGTCAATATTAGATACCGATGATTGATGCCATTATCCTTCACAAACTTATGATTATACGAAGTAAAAGACAAAATATATTGCATTATTTATTAGCAACTGCCCTTGGATTTATGAAGCTAAACCTTTCCCTTTTATTTTCTCAAGAGAAGTCACAAATGAAGCAAATAATCTAATCAAACCATGTCAAGGCACTTCAATATTATTATCAGATAGATCACATCTAGATGTTTAGTTAAGAAACCAAGAGAAGACGAATTGCCATTCTTTTCAAACAGGTGGGAATTTTGGTAGATTACATAAAGTAGCAATATTGAAGGAAACTGGGTTGCAGACTATATGGCTGGTGTGGCCAGCTTGTTATAAGGAACCTAAGATCCAGTCATCTGATTTTCCCTATTGACATTTGTAGCCAGGAAATGAATGAGATTAGGGGTGGGGTTGTCCCATGGTTGGAATGTAATGAGGATGGTGGGGAAATGTAGTTTACTCCTAAAACTCAACATTCTCATTTAGAGGTCATGGGAGTCACAAGGGAAATCTTCTTCATCACTGAATGTATCTCACAAAGCACTGTGATGCTGACATTGTGATGCAGACAGATTTCCTTGGCAGTTTGATAGACACAAACAGACACCAGCAGTATGCCTGGTATGTTAGACATACACCAATCTATCAATGCGTAAGTTGCCTTCTGGCAGCACATTCAACTAGCATGCATTGGTTTAGGTTTCAAATATTTGATTGCAACCATCTCAACTTTTGAAATATTCAATGCATAAATGAGTTTCTAAAGTAAATTAAACTTCTAAATTTTTGCCGCTCTATACTCTATTGCCAGGAACTAGGAAGAATGGCTTCCTTATTGAATTGACCTGACATTATTGTGCAGTAATCAAGATCTGGGACCATGCTTCACATGACAATGGTGCATACTTATGAAGAACATAAACCCCTAACAAATATGACAGCACTGATAATTTATAAAGAACAAAAGTATCCCAGAAAAGTCAGTTCTGCAGAATGTGACAATGCAACAAGAATTCCTTGTGGTTTTCAATGACTGCTGATATGAAATACAACAATAATAAAATGGATTCGTAAGGCAACTCATCTACTCCTTATTTTATGTCCGGTTACTTCAAAACAACTGATAATACTCTTAAAAATGACTATATGAAAAACATAGACAGTGGATAAAATATGACTTGAACATTAACAAGAAATCAGGTATACCTTTAGGCTCTGTGTGGATGCTGGCTAGGTAAATCAAATGAAAATAAGAAAACAGGGGTTTACTATGTTTGGATGGGCAACTGGTTTTGCCATGATCACCTAGATTCTAACCCCTCCTTTTCAATTTGTTTTCCTTTAGTCTCCCAACTTTCAAACAGAGCCTGAAAAACCAATAATGATCATATTCTGCCTACTTGTTTTCAATCTGATGCAACAACTTGATATATCCTCACTGATTTTTCAACCAGAGATCAGACATGGGCTAAAAGCTAAACCGAAAGGATCCCAATCAAAGTGATAGTTGATTATGCTTGAAACAAACCACCCCACAACCCTTTTCCTCTAAAACAGACACATCAAATTGAGACCCTACTATAACCTAAATAGCAACTGACCCTAATTAACAATCTAAGTCAGTGTTAGCCAAACCGTGCCATGCCAACTAGTTCGGGGTATATCGAATCAAATCAGTCAGCTAGCAATACAGTTCAATATATTTGGCTCAGTTTATTAAAGTGCCTTGGCCTCAGCCCCTGCGCATTCACTTCTCTCCTTTGCCCCTCCCCTCCCCCATTTCAAAACTCTAATGGTCTCCATCCCCAGCTGGCTTGACGATGCCGTTACTGCCACCAACGAGGTCCCCCAAGTAAGTCTCTCTCCCCCTCTATCTCTCCTTCGAGGATGACGACAGCCTCTCCCTCTCTCTATTGACAATAACAACAGCCTCTCCCTCTCTCTTTTGACAATAACAACGGCCTCTCTCTCTCTCTCCCCCTCCCTCCCTCTCCATCTCACTCCCTCTCTCTCTTTTCATCTATCTCCTTCTCCCTCTCCCTCTCCATTCCTACCTATTTTAGTGTGCCTTGGAACAACACGGTACAAACCCATAACGTGCTGAACCAGTCATCGGCCAGCACACCCTTCGATATCGATTCTACAAATCTTTCTAGGATAGCATTTGGTGATCCAAATGGGATCACTATAGCGATCTAAGATCACTGGTGATCCAAGTCTTGCGGTGATCCGATCCCTGGTGATTCAAGATCACTGCATTTGGTAGGTCATGGTACAGTGATTAAAGATCTCCAGGTATTCATAAGTAACCTATTTGGTATTTCATAAGAATCTAAAATCATGAACCATATAATACTTAAAGTATCCTTGATTTATTTCATAAAAATATAATTATTATTCATATAATATATTATAATAAAATATCAATACATTAATAATTAATATATTCTATACATATATATATTTATTATTTTTGGTATTATATAATTAATAATAAAAATATATTTATTATTCATATAAAATATAATTTATAAATTATTAATCCTATAAAAATATATTAATTGTTACTATAGAATTAATATTTTATTTATACTTATAATATATTATTTATTAATATATTATTTATTTTGATTATAAAAATAATGCATAATATATTAAATATTTTATTATATAAATACAAAGTATAATAAGATATTTTTATTCTAATTAAAATTATCATTGAATCATGATATAATGAAAATATAATTAATAATATAATATAATATATAAATATAATATAATATCGGATATATAATACTGATATAATATATTAATAGTATATTAATATATCAATTTTTTTGTTAGATCGAGAGATATTTTTGTTCTTAAATTTTAGTCCAAGATCACTGCCCAGGGATGATCTTGGATCCCCGACCTCAAGAACAAGTATCTGATTACTGGGTTGGGTGATGATTTGAGGAATAAGGGTGATTTGGGATCATTGCCATGTAGAATTGCCACGGTGCAACCAAACACAATAATCTCATCATCTCCATTCGCATCACCCTTGATCTTGAGTTGATCGTCCCATACCAAACACCTTCTAAGTGCTTTACTAATGCTTGCATCCTGTGCCAATGTTTTAGTTGGCTGACATGTTGATACTGATGAAAAATGCAACATGGGTAATTAGTTCTAAGATTTTCAAATTAGCTTGTGTTGTTATTTCCATTGAATCTTTTTCTTGCACCAATTTGTATCAGCTTTTCATGTCAATTAGAATGTCCTAAATAAAGCAAAAGTACTAAAAGGAGAAGAAAGCAAGATATTTGGATCAGGCATTGCTTGCATAGATAATTGGTTAAAATGGACCAATAGTGCATGGTGATTTCAGTCCCTTCACATGGGAAATATGTTGGTGCTTAAGTTTTATACTCATACAAGAAAAGAGATATTTATGCATTTTAAATAATACTTTGTCAGCATACTTATGCTTAGAGATCCATGTAGTGAGAAAAGTTATCATGTGAACACTGAATAATGTTCTATTAGTTACCCGAGAAGGTAGAGGCTCCTCAAAAATAAAGTATCCTGCTAGACCTGATGATAGAAAATTTGTAGCGAAGTTTGTGACAGTGGCTTGCAGAGATGAGAGGGCTTTGAGGCTATTCACATAGCATCCCCACATTGTGACGTTAAAGAATATGACTAGGCCATATTTTAAAAACTGCAAGGAGAAAAAGTATATGGGCATACTCATTAGACCTCAAGTAGATCAAGAACTGCTTTTGAGTAATTACGAAAGGTAACTGATGTTAATAGTAGTAAGCAGTAACAACAATTAGAAAGAAAAAATAATTATATCATACAAAGGCTAGAGTTTCTGGTTCCAGGAATGAAAAGCATTCGATTTACAACTAAAGCATTCATAGCTAATGTAATAATGTGCACCAAATATTTCACAACCGTACCACTATAGTGTTCAACCATAAAACATTCAGTATATTGTAAACCCATGGATGATTAGCATATAGTCAGGATAAATAAGTGAGGCAGTGAAGTTCTTGTTTACGAGCCCTGAAAGCTAAATCATCCTGAAACTAGATTTTAATATTATTTGATGAAATTGTTATTTTTGCCATATATTTAGCTTTTAGCTATATTCTACCAGAAATAGAAACCTTGGTCGAGACTTGTTACATGATAATTGTGCCAGTAAGGCATGGGATTAGAGAATTTTGGTTGGACTCCAAGTCTAGAATCTAAGTTTAGCAAGCTTTCTTCCAGATAATGACGGATTAATCATGCATAATACTGCAGTGAGCTTTTCCAAATTCCTTCTCACAACTTCATATCTTATATCTTTCCCCCATCTTTCAATTGAATGCTTGAGATAATTTGAAAGCATTTCAAAAACCAAACCTGAGATCCTTCATTTCAAGTGTAAAACATTTTTTTTCCAGTTTCACTTGACTGGAGCTAATGTTGATACAGCAAGAAACCACAGATTGGCATCATTTAAAGATAACTACCAACAATAACAATTACAACAACAACAATGAAAAGCTCAATGCTTGGTGGTTGGTAGAAAAAATGTCATATTAATCTGATCAGACAGTTCCAAAATTGTTGCATATCATGCTACAGTCATGCCACAAGTTGATAGAGAAATAACGTATGTGAATGTCGCATCATAACATCGAATGGAAAGAGAGCTGAAAATAGGTAAGTCACGAATGTATCCAGATATTCATCAAGTGAAATTTTGATGCTATGCATACATGGAGCCAGCATCACTATAAACTCATCCAATGTAAAGAAAACCACGAGAATGCTGTGGAAATTAAGAATCCCTACCAAACCCCACAAGAATTGGAAATCAACTGTATTAACTATCAAATCATATATTGGATTTGAACGATCATCACCTCAAGAAACTATTTTTGACAGGACTATTTCATTCATCTAACACAAAATCCACCTCACAAATTGAGCAAAGATCAGCCATGATACAAAAAATTAGCTTCATCAATAAATAGCTAATATGACACAGAATTCGAGGGAACGGATGGAATTGAGCAAGAAAAGGATAAACGGAAGAGATTAGAGGAGAAGGAAAAAAGGAAGGGGGTTTGATCCGATCTACCGGAAAAGTGAAGAGCTTGGCAGAGACGGCGGCCAGGGCGGCGTTCAGACCAGCGACCATGGCCCAGGCGTAACCACCCGGGTTATTTATGGCCATGGACGGGGAGAAGGGAAACAGATGGGTGAGCGGAAGGGTGGTGAACGGATTTCCCCTCAATTCATACGAGGGAGGCCGATCCGCTTGCCAGGGATTCTTCGTCCGATTGCCCCGGGGAATCCGATAGGCGTCCAGTGTCAAAGATCGAATGGGTTTGGTCGCCTGCTACAATAACCCGAACCAATTTGGCTCCGAAATCCCGATCCGATCTGTCCGATATCCGAGGCTGGTGGAAATTTTGGGATTTTTATTATGAAAGTAGCACAAAATTGGACGGTTAATCTTGGACTGCAATTAAAGATTTCACCGAAAGACTAATACCAGTGTCTTGGTTCGCGTGCAGGTAGGTTTTGCTCCCCGAGCGTTCGTGGGCGAATATTGCACAGGGACCGGCGAGGGGTTCTGAACTTCATCAAAGCTGTTGGTAGATGACCTTGAGCTCTTGTAGGCTTATTTTATTTAGGTCGAGCTATGGGAGATGGAACTCGAGGAGGTGAGAAGGGAATGGTCTGGTCTTGCGGTGATGGTTCGGAGTTTAGGTCGCCGGATGTCGGTGGAGGCCATGGCAAGGAAGATCTGGTCGAAAGCTCGCCTCTCGTACGAGTCGAAGGTCATCCCACTGGCGAAAGACCACCTCGTCATCCATCTACTGATGGAAAGAGAGTGTGTCTCGATCCGTACCGGCAGCCCGTGGTTTACCGGAGGTCAGCTGCTGGCGATGGAAGACTGGAAACCGGATTTTGTGCCGAAACAGAGGAGTATTCGGAAGGTAGTTGTGTGGATGCCACTGCCGGGCCTTCCACTGGAATTTTGGAAGCCGGCGTCGATGATGGCGGTGGCAAAGGTGGCCGGAAAACCCATATCGGTTGATGGCTTCACGGATCACCTGAAAAAAGCGGGGTATGCTTGCGTGAAGGTTGAGCTGGACTCTTCTCTGCCAGTGAAGCCGGGAGTTCTGGTTCGAGGGAAATTTAAGGTATTTTGGCAACGTTTTATCTATGAAAACTTGCCTTCCTTATGTTTTGCATGTGGGAAGATCGGCCATGAGGAAGATGCGTGCAGTGCCGGTACGGTGGAGTCGGGGGGAAGGAAGGAGGAGGAGAGTAATGAAGGGGGTTCGGAGGGATCCAATGGGGCGGGCTCAAGCAGGAATACTGTGCTGCATGAGAGGAGGAGCAGGCCGAAGTTCGAGCCGTGGTTGCTAATGGCCAGGGTTTGGCAGCCTCGTCCGACGCGATCACCGGTGAAGGAGCGGAATGTGGTCGACGGGGGAAGGGGTACTAGCAGATCCTCTCCAGATTTACCCTCCTCTTCCCCTTCGAGAACCTCTCCCACCGTGGGGACTTCAACTCCCAGCTCGTCGCTGGACTCAGACAGCTAGCAAAAACCGACCAAAGTAGCATGGCGGCGATCCCTGGATGCGAGCTCAGGGGAGATGTCAGGAGATGGAGCTTCGTTTCCCCCGGGGTTTGGGCCTTTGGCTGGGTTGGCTGATCGAATGGAGGTGGGCCCGTCGGATGGTGGCCCAGTGGACCTCCTCATGGTGGACTTCGGTTCTGGGTCCTTAAAAAGGGGCTGAAGCCTGGTGTCTTCTCCTGTGTCCAGCCTAAAAGTCTCTATCTCGGTGACCTCCAAGCACACGGTGGAGGAGCTTGCTCCCGCGTCTCCGGCTGGCCAGAAGGCTCGCCTGGCAGTCTCGGTTTCTCCTCCTTCGGTAAAGGTCAGTGCTTCCGATCCTTGCATGGATGGGCTCCGGGGGGGGGAAGGGATCTCTCTCGGCTTCTTTGCCCGTGATGGCTGGGTTGGCTGCTATTGGGGTTCAGAGGAGTTTCGGTTGGACAGATGAAGGGAGAGGAGCCGGGGATGTGGTTAAGGGTAAGAAGCAAGCCTTGGGATGGGTAGAGGTGGTTAAGAAGGGGACGGGAGGTGGTGCTAGGGTACCGAGTTTTGTTCATAGTGTGGTGGGAGGGTCTGCTGCTGCCTTGTCTTGGGTGAGCGAGTCTAGGACAAAGGGGAGAGGGAAGGCTGGTGCTGGGTCTAAAGGAAAAGGACTACATCAGGGTGTGGCGGGGGGAGAGGATATCACAGGAGGGATGGCAGGGGACTCTCAGGGTCTTGTAAACACAGGGGTGGTCCCGGGGGGGAGGACATGGGCTGTGGGCTTGTGGTGGGTTCACTGGGGTCTCAGGGGAGCTGGCAGGGGCTGCAGTGACTCGGGAGGGAAATAGGAAGTCTCAGGTGGGTGGCCTATCTGCTCTGATAGGGTCCAAATGCCCGGTGCTGGGATCCATGGGGTCTGCTGGGATCCATGGGGTCTGGGCAGCAATCATGGGTGGTGATTCCAGTCAACATTGGAGTGGACAGGCAGGCGCCAGTCCATGAGGATGTGGTAGGACGACTGAAGGTCGCCTTATTTCAGGAGAATCTGGAGCCTGAATAGGGTGCATGGGTCCTGCACCTGGGGAGGATGTGGTTTCTGGGAAGAGCCCTGGGGAGGGTTCTTCCAGGGGTTAGTCTATTTATATAAAAATATTATCTTGGAATGTTAGAGAGGCAGGGAAATCTTTCTTTATCTCGTCTTTTAGTAAAATAAATTTTCTTAATCATCCGGGTGTCTGCTTGATTCTGGAGACCCAACTGGCTGGACCTTCAGTGCAGAAAATTCGCCGCTGCCTTCCTAAGGAGTGGAATTTTTATGCAATTGATGCCAAGGGTTTATCTGGAAGTATTATTATTGCATGGAACACATCTGTCCCCATAATCGATGTGTTTCATCAGTATTCCCAGAATATGATAATGATAATTAATGAAAATAATGGTCCTTTTTGGATCCTCTCCGGCGTCTATGCCGGTACCTGCTACAAGGAGAGAAGGTATCTGTGGAATGAAGTATCTAGATTGATCAATCAGGGATTCCCGATGGTGGTTGTGGAGGATTTCAACTGTATTACTAAGGGAGAAGAGAAGAGAGGAGGCAAGGCCTTTACTCATACTGTAGCTACCAAGGAATTCAGCCAATTTCTGGACTCCAATGGCCTTGTTGATCAGGGGTTTGTGGGTTCCAGGTTCACTTGGTGCAATAACAGGACTGGGAGAGTCAGAGTTTGGAAGTGGCTGGATCGAGCTGTGTAACCACGGGCTGGCTTCATCTGCACCCCAAATTCGTTGTTCGCCACCTTGACAGGGTAGCTTCTGATCATTATCCCATTCTGCTGACAACCTCCTCTCTTCCTCCCATTCAGGTGCCTTTCAGATTTGAGAGAATTTGGTTGTCTTATCCTAATTCTTGGGAGGAGGTTAGGGAGGTGTGGAGAATTCCTATCAGGGGAAATGCCCAGTACAGGATCAACCAGAGACTAGAACATCTCAAATGTCGTTTAAGGAGATGGAATAAAGAAGAAGTGGGCAACATCTTCTCCAGACTGGGGGAGATGGAGAAGATCATTCATGACTTCCAAGTGAAGGAGGATAGAGATGGTGGCCTGAAGGAAGCAGATCTTTTCTCCTTGCGGGATAGTCTAGCCTCCTACAATTCATTACTGGCTTAGCAGGAGACTATATGGAGGCAAAAATCCAGGATATAGTGGCTGGCTCAGGGAGACAGGAATTCTCATTTTTTCCATCAATCTACCCTGGTCAGGAGACACATGAATCGGATTGTCGCACTCAAGTCGATGATGGCCACTGGATTGATGATGACCACAGCATCATGCAAGAGATTCTGTCCTTTTTTCAGTCAAGATGGAGGTCGGAGGATGGTGATCTACCTTATGTCCAGGTGTCTACTCCTCAGAGATTACTTTCTCAGGACCAGAATGAGGGCCTTCTCGCCCCTGTTTCAGAGGAGGTTAGGGAGGTGCTTTGGTCCTTAGTGGAGGACAAAGCTCCGGGTCCTGATGGGTTTCCTTCCCTGTTTTTTCAAAGATATTAGGGTATTGTCAGATCGGAGGTTATCTCGACTGTACAAGCCTTTTTCACCACTGCTCAGATGTTGGACAGATGGAAGCAAACCTATGTCACTCTCATTCCTAAGCGGCCTCACCCATCTCATCCATCCCACTTTAGACCGATTAGCCTGTGTTGTACTTTTTACAAAATCTGTGCCAAACTTCTAACTAGAAGGATGGCTAGTATCCTTCTGAGTATTATCTATCCGGAGCAGGGGGCCTTTATTATTGGAAGGGGCATTTATGACAATGTCCTACTGGCTCAAGAGTTCATGCATGATATGCGATGGGCATCTTCCAAGACTGCTCTGATGGCCATCAAGTTGGATATGGAAAAGGCATATGACTGTGTGCAATGGAGCTTCCTCGACCGGTCTCTCCATGACTTTGGTTTTCATCCCTAGTGGATTTCTCGGGTCATGGCGTGCATCAGCACTCCGTCCTTCTCTATTCTTATTAATGAAGCTCCCTCGAATTATTTTCATTCCACGATTGGCCTCTGATAAGGTTGTCTGCTCTCCCCTTACTTGTTCATTATTATGGCTGACTCCCTCTTGAAGGCCTTACGGGATGCTGTTCGGGCATCGACTATTCACCCCTACATTGCTGCCCCTACAGTATTTTCTATCTCGCACCTTCTCTTTACAGATGACTGCTTATAGCAAGACAGGGCTTCTGAGACTACGGTCCGTGGATTCAGGAGTGTTATTATGTTATATTGTCTTGCTTCTAGTCAGAGGGTCAATTTGGCAAAGTCGGAAGTGCACTTTTTTCCAAAGACTACCACTCGTACGCTTGGTCGGATCATTTCTATCATGGGGATTGGGGGACAATATGGTCCCATTCGTTATCTGGGAGTCCCAATTTCTGGAGCTCGGCTCAGCAGGGTGGACTCTCATGTTATGCTGCAGGCAGTGCAGGACAGGGTTGAAGGCTGGCAGGGCAGGGTGTTATCGGCAATGGGTCGACTGACTCTCATCAAGTCAGTGCTCACCTCCCTACCTATCTACCTGTTGGCCAATGCTGTGATTCCCAAGGTAATGGTGGACAAGGTGGAGCAGATCCTTCGGGCTTTCCTTTGGCGGTCCAATGCTGCTCCCAAGGATATTAACCTCCTAGGTTGGCAGTCGGTGTGCCATCCTGTGCAAGATAGTAGACTGGGCATCCATTCACTTGTAGTTACGAGGGAGGCGTTGTTGGCTCGGCATGCTACTATACTATTTTTAAATCCTAATAGTCTATGGGCTTCCTTTATGCGAGCCAGATACGATGTCCATTCTCTGGGGAGGACTGACTTCTCTTGCCCTCGAGAGACTCCGCTATCTGGAGAGAGATCAGGAGGACTCCAAATGTCATTGACCATATCAGATGGACGGTGGGGGATGGCAGATCGATCAGGGTCTTTTCAAATATCTGGATTTCTGATATTTCTTTGGATAGATGGCCCACCTTCTTCTCCCCGAACCTGCCGCCTTCCATGATGGTCAGTAATTTCATTGTCGCAGCGGCCCAGACATGGGATTATTCTCTGTTATCTACCTACTTTGGAGAACTCATGATGGAAAGAATCCTTTCCATTCCCCTTCCGGTGATGCCTTGCCATGACATGAGAGTTTGGGGGACCTCGTCTTCTTCCGCTGCTCCTCTATCGGATCTTTATTCTATTTATTGCTCGGCTCAGCAAAGGGGAGTCCAGACAGCATGGATATGGACCCTTCCTGTGCACCCTTGTGTACATCTCTTCATCTAGAAGGTGGCTTGGAGGAGATTACCCACCATATCCCTCCTGAGCTCTCGCGGCTTGCACCTCCCCCCTTCCTGTCCATTTTGTGCTACTCCTGAGGAGACCATCGTCCACACCCTGTTTCTCTATTTCAGAGCCTAGCAGGTTTGGACCCTCGCGGGTTATAGATCCCTCATCTATACGGACGAGGACGTGGTTGATTCTTTCCTACGGGCCCTTCGCTCCCCTCATGCTACTACATCCCGGGATTTTATGGCTTATATAGCTTACCACCTCTGGATCACCCGGAATGCTATGATCTTCAAGTTTGATACTTGCTCAACTAGATTTATTATGGAGAGAGCTAGGGCCCGGGATGTGGAGTATCGAAGCATAATGGTACATTCATCGGTGAACTGGGATTCCGGTACTGCTCTTCGAGTGCAACACCGAGTTCTTGTCTCTTGGGAGCCCCCACCTCCCACCTATGCTACTATTAACTTTGATGGGAGTGTTAGAGGGCTCAATGCTGGGGCAGGCTTTGTTATTCGGGCCTCGGGGATTGGCTTCCTGGCTACGGGGGGGCACCCATCTCCTAGAGCAGACTATTCCTTCAGCGGAGCTTCACGGAGCATGGGCTGGTATTAGATATGCCAAGACGATCCTCCACTTGGATCACCATATTATAGAAGGTGATTCCTCGACTGTCATATCCTGGATCCAGAGCGCCCTTAGAGCGACTCCCACTGTGCCTCTCTTGCAGGACATCACTCTGCTACTTCGGGGATGCTCAGGACTTATTGTACGTCATATTTATCGGGAAGCCAACTTAGCAGCGAATTGGGTGGCTTCCTTCATCGCGCATCACTCTAGATATTTTGTCTGCTCCTCTCTTTCTAATATGCCTGTACAGTTTAGAGATGTTTTGTTAGCTGATACTCTGGGTTGTACCCATTCCAGGATAATTTTCTAATATATCTATCCGGTTCATCAAAAAAAAAAATCTTGGACTGCAATTTGGAGTTACTTACAAATTTATTTATTTTTTTTCCAAGAAACGAGAAATTAATTCTAAACTTATTTTTCAATTAATAACAAACTCACAACATCAATTGTTTAATTTCAATATTAACCAACACTATGTATTAGTGTAGATTTTTTTTTTATATAGGCAAAAGGGATAGGGAGATAAATCCAACTAGCTATCCCGCAGGCTCCTACACCGTCAGAAAATGTTCGATTCAAGATGCTGAATTTTCGTAACCTTTCCCCACTCAAGGATGAGTAAAATGGAAAAGAATGATCCTGATTTCTCACTCACCCCACAGTCATGGATCTCAAGGGATAATCCCTGAATTTAATCAAGTCTTCCACAAAGTCGCATCTCGAATCCGTGATCTATTGGTTACGAGGCAAGATCCCAACCAGTTGGACTACCACCTTGGCGGTGTGTTCATCTTTTAACTCGATTTCCCTGGACTTGTCAAGCTATAAATCTAATTTTTTTAATGAAAAAGCAATAAAATTTAATTTTTTTAATAAAAAAGTAATAAATTTAATTAACCTAGGTGTTTTGATACAACAAGCCGAGAGGATGTGATTTAAACCATCCATCTTACCTATTGTTCGGTAATGTCCAAATTATTCATGACCCATGAATCCTATAGTTTGTGATGAATCGAGATTGGGTTTGGTAAGGTCCGGCAAACATAGACGAGCCAAAATTGTCAACCCTATTTAATTTTGGCATCCCGTGCATGCCTTTTATCACCCACCATGGACATGAATTGCAATAATCATGTCAATGCCTAGATATTATCTGCTATTTAGTAGGGACCCTTAGGACTATCATAAAATGCTGCCTTTCTTAATATAACAATATTTCCCACTTTATCTTATTTTCCTCATCCATTGTTATTATCATCATTATGTAGATAAATTGACTAAGAACTATTTAATTATTATTTTCTTTCATGTTTATTTCTAAGCAAATAATCCTCTTGGACTGCAAATCAATATTGCGATGTATTGGCATTGGTTTTATATTATTGTTATTTCTTAGACCTCTCCAATATTTATCCCGGTATAAATACTTCCGTAAACCTATTTCTAATATTACTCTCTTTGATCTGTTAATATTCCTTCTAGATTTTAAAAAACAAACTTTATTCTGACATTTGAATGATTTTTGCATTTTACATGATTGCTGGATATTTATTCTAAATCTAGTTGTTTAAAATAGGTTAAATCATGACTCTGCTTCCTAGCATATGCAATTTTATTGGTGCTTTGACTCAGTATTTTCTAGCATAATTCTTCTACCAAAGCATGGCAAAGAAAATCCCTATAATTTAGCCCTCTCCTCTTTGCAGAGGGACTTTCCTCCCTCTTTCTTTTCCCAAAAATACAACTCATCTGACCTCATTCCCTCCATCCTTATTATCATTATGTTTCGGTTTACTTGTATTATTTTTAGCTTCTTTATCATTTACCATTATGGTTGCATTTGGTGCATTGCTAAACTATCTTGGAAGATAATATGGATTACTGGCAATTTAAATTATAGGTAGTGTAAATTATTATATTTGGTATATACATGTAATATTGCATAAGATAAAATTAAATTTTCAAAATATCTCTAAATTAAATCTTTAATATATTTATAAAAATATAATTTTTAATAGTTTATATTATAAAATATATTAAATATAAAATAGTTTATATTTTTATATTAAATTTTAAAAAATTAAATTTATTTTTTATTTTAAATAAATTTAATATAAAAAATATATTAAATAGATAATATATTCAATATATTATTTAAATATATTAAATAATATATTAAATTTATATATTACATTATTAAAGTTAATATAATATATTAATATTATATAAATTTATTTAATATAAATATACTGCATTATATTTAATATATTATAATATAATATATATATTATATAATTTTATATTTTATACTATTATAAAATAAAAAATTATTAATATATAAAATAAAATTATATTTTATACTATAATTGATATGGCAAGATTGCTGACGTGGAGCGTACATCAACCTGGCTGGCTGCCAGGCAGTGCCACGTGGCGTTCTCTTCCGAGCTCTCCTGTCAGGTGGCTTGGCTGGCGGTCGCGCCCACCTCGATTCGAGCTCGGTACCTCTGTCCCTTCGCCAGGTGTCGACCCAAGCGGGGTCCACCTCGATCGAAGTCAAGCTTGCCTCTGCCCCTTCGTCAGGTGTCGACCTAGGCGGGGTCCACCTCGGTCGAAGTTGGCCTGCCTCTGCTCCTCCACCAGGTGGCACCCATAGATGGGTCCACTTCGACTGGAGTCGAGCTTGGCATCTTTGCTCCTTCCACCAGGTGGCGCCCCCATACGGGTGCACCTCGGTCGAAGTCGAGCTTGCCTCTGCCCCTTCGCCAGGTGTCGACCCAAGCGGGGTCCACCTCGACCGAAATGGGCCTACCTCTGTTCCTCCGCCAGGTGGCACCCCTAGATGGGTCCACCTCGGCCAGAGTTGAGCCTGGCATCTCTGCTCCTTCCGCCATGTGGCACCTCCAGACGGGTCCACCTCGGTCGAAGTCGAGCTTGCCTTTGCCCCTTCGCTAGGTGTTGACCCCGGCAGGGTCCACCTCGACCGAAGTCGAGCTTGCCTTTGCCCCTTCGCAAGGTGTTGACCCTGGCGGGGTCCACCTCGGTCGAAGTGGGCCTGTCTCTGTTCCTCCGCCAGGTGGCATCCCTAGATGGGTCCACCTCGGCCGGAGTCAAGCCTGGCATCTCTGCTCCTTCCGCTAGGTGGCACCCCCAGACGGGTCCAACTCGACCGAAGTCGAGCTTGCCTCTGCCCCTTCGCCAGGTGTCGACCCAAGCGGGGTCCACCTCGACCGAAGTGGGCCTGCCTCTACTCCTCCACCAGGTGGCACCCCCAGATGGGTCCACCTCAATCGGAGTCGAGCCTGGCATCTCTGCTCCTTCCGCTAGGTGGCGCCCCCAAACGAGTCCACCTTGACCGAAGTCGAGCTTGCCTCTGCCCTTTCGATAGGTGTCGACCCAGGAAGAGTCCACCTCGGTCGAAGTGGGCCTGCCTCTGCTTCTCCGCCAGGTGGCACCCCCAGATAGGTCCACCTCGGTCGGAGTTGAGCCTGGCATCTCTACTCCTTCCGCCAGGTAGCACCCCCAAACGGGTCCGCCTTGATCGAAATCGAGCTTGCCTCTGCCCCTTCGTCAGGTGTCGACCCAGGAGGGGTCCACCTCGAACGAAATGGGCCTGCATTTGCTCCTCCGCTAGGTAACACCCCCAGATGGGTCCACCTTGGCCGGAGTCAAGCTTGGCATCTCTACTCCTTCCGCCAGGTGGCGCTCCCAGACGGGTCCACCTCGATCGAAGTCGAGCTTGCCTCTGCTCCTCCACCATGTGGCACCCCCAGATGGGTCCACCTTGGCTGGAGTCTAGCCTGGCATCTCTGCTCCTCCGCCAGGTGGCATCCCCAGATGGGTCCACCTCGACCGGAGTCGAGCCTGGCATCTCTGTTCCTTCCGCCAGGTGGCGCCTCCAGACAGGTCTACCTCGGCCGAAGTTGAGCTTGCCTCTGCCCCTTCGCCAGGTGTCGACCCAGGAGGGGTCCACCTTGGTCAAAGTGGGCCTGTCTCTCCTCCTCCACCAGGTGGCACCCCCAGATGGGTCCACCTCGGCCAGAGTCGAGCCTGGCATCTCTGCTCCTTCCGCCAGGTGGTGCCCCTAGACGGGTCCACCTCGATCGAAGTCGAGCCTTCTCCACGGAGCACGGAAGGATCGAGGGCACAAGCCCCAAGGATGCTGCTGAGGATGGCACGCACAGGGCGGCGCGTTCAGTACAGCGCTTCCAGATCTGTAACGATGCACGGAACCTCGTTTACACCAGTTTAGGAAGGACATCCTGTTCGAGGTACCAGATCCAGCGGTCAGTGACCTAGTACTCCAAAAAGGGAGAGCCACGGTCAATGCCTAGAGCCAGAGGGTGCCTTCACGAGGATCGAGGTCCTGCCAAGTTTCCCCTTTCGTGACTGCACGGCAGACGAGACGGGCTCGTCACTTAACTCCCAACCGTAAGGGAAGATGACCTCAGGAGAACAGTCAGTAAGCACCGCTGACCTCCAAGGCCTCCTCACAGGGGAGAATCAAGGTACAAAAGCATCCAACGATCTCAAAAGGGCACCACGGGCAAGAAGGAAGGTAAGCAATCGAGAGGGCAAGCACATGGAGAAGGAGTGAACAGGCGACTCGGAGACAAGGACCCTGGAGGAACTCGTAGGAGCGAGCCCGATGAGCCTAGTCGCAAGGACCAGAGTGCTAGCCCCTCTTGTTCTTGCTTATTCTCACCCATCTCCTCATCAAAAACTCCTCTAAGTATGGAGACCCAGCAGGTATCCATCTTAGTGGATCTGTTCCACTTTACCGCTCTTTAACTTGACCATCGGAGTGCCCCCGCCGGGATCCCCGGCCCGGATCTCTAACCTTTGTTTCGCAGGTCCGGGAGCGTTAGGATTTCGCAGCAAATGGGACCGCAATCCGGCGCTAACTCACAACTGCAGGTCATAGCGGTAAGGTCATCAACAATAATATTATTATATTTATAATATTATATTATATATTATTATATAATAAAATAATATATTATAATAATCTATTATATTATATTATATATTATTATAATATAATATAATATATTTATTATATTATATTATATTATTATAATATTATATATAATATTATATTATATTATAAGAGAAATGGAGAAGTAGAGGATAATATTATCCAAAAGATTACCTGAGATATGGTAATCTAGATTACTAACCCTTTCAAAGATAATCTAAATTACCTTTTGAGAGGTAATTCAGATTACCCGACATGATAGATTGACATCTAGAAAATCATACCAAACATAGTAATATAGTGGGGCTCTATTAAATTACCGGTAATTTGGATGGATTACCTGCTACCAAACGTAACCTATGTTCCATCTCGTATATATTATTTTTGGCTTCTTTATCTAAGTGGTTCTTTGATTGTTGTGCAAATTAATCAATTAATATGCCCTTTTTGCTTGCAACAAGAATTGGCAATTATAATCTCTCAACTTCCGTGTCACTTAGAGGATACAGTTCTTTCATTGCACCATATTACTTATGTATTTTGAGAAGCACCATATTACTTATGTATTTTGAGAAGCCAATCAGGGCACGATTGGTTGGCTTCTCATTCACTAAATTAGGTTATTTTCATTTCATTCTTTTGATACTTTGCCACCATATTTTGTCGATCTTCTGTAGGCTGATGTAATGTAAGTCATTTATATGTGCCATGCACAGTTATTTCACTTTTATGAATCCTGTTGCTATCAAATCACCTTCTTTTAAATTGTATTGCTGGTGGATAGTCTTGCTGGCTTCTCTAACAGTATGAGATCTTGCTCCTGGATACCCCTCGGATAGAGACCTGCAAGAATAGTCTCTCTTAATCTATGATTACCATCGAAAAACACTCCGACACTCGAGTTAATAAGGAGGATAAAATGGATAATAGTAGTTGGAGCTAAGAACCATGATAGTGACTGAATGAGCATATAGAGAGGGATGATTGTGTGTTACCTGGCTGGAGGTTCCATCTTATCAATTTATAGAATTATGCTGAGTAACTGAGTTTCGTTTAGGAGGTGGTCTCCTCTGACATATATAACAAATTTTGTTGAGGTGGTGAGAGCTTGCTCCCATATCTTTTCTATTCGGATAGTAGCTATTGCAATGATCTTGTCTGCCATGATTTTCAGATGGAACATCTAGAGGTTGTTTACTTCTATCACCTGGACATCGTAGATCTCGAATAAGTAGTCAGCTTGGTACTTGACAAAAGAAGAGGCTTGGCCCTATATATGAATGCACCCTACTTGGCTTGCTTGGATAACTAGCCAGTTCTGAGTGGATAGTCGATGGATGTGCATGCTAGTTAAACTTGGTAGGTTACTACTAAGTGGCTTGAAAAAGAGAGATACTCAATCGGCTTTATCTTTCCCTTTAGTCTTCCTAGTTGGTGATGAAGTAGTCAACTCCGCTATTTCCTTCCTAATTGGTAGCTTGATTGACTCGAGTTAAATATCCTAGCCTTTCATGGCGGGTAACATAGTTAGTGAAGGTAAGTAGTTAGTTTCGAATACATGTTGGTACCGAGTAAATATTCGGTCTAGAAGCTTACAACTATTCGACTGTGGTTGTCTTCTCCTTAGGGAGTTGCCCACGGACTTCTCAGTATTGAGGGACTCTAGTCGTCTAGTATTTTTATCCATACTTAGTCGTCCGCTGCTGCTTCAATTTAGTCATCATCCGATCAAGGCCGGATCTGATGGCCACAACAAATTCTATTAGTTATCTATGGCCTTCTTTATTTAGTTCAACATATTTCTAAGTTCTCTATAGGAGAATATGATTTTTATTGCCCCTTTTTTCCATGATATCTTATTCCTCCTACCATGGCTTTCTTATCTCAGTATGGTTTTTTCTGCTGATATTACAAACTGAGTTTTTCATGGTGTTCATGCTTGTCAAATATGTTGGTTGGTTGACCTCATTCAGGCCCTCACTATTTTGTTCCATAAAGTTATGATTCGGATGGCTATTCTCTATCATCTCAATATATTCTATGTGCTTTGATTCTCTATGCCGCACATCTATCCTGCTACTAGAATCTCATAAGACTATGCTTTGAGGACTAAATGTTATCTATGATATACAATTTTTGACAGTCTTTTAAAGTATTGGTGTATCACTTCAAGCACAAGATAGTTTATATGGGAACTTTGGTAGCTACTTGGGACCCTACTTCAATGGTTTCCACATTAATTTTGTTGGACAATCTCAATCCAATCCGTTCCCACTAAGATCCGATCAAAATTACTCAATTGAGTGTCGAGTAGATATCCCTTTTATTGAGAACCGGGAAATATGCCAAAAAGTCATTGCTAGAGGGGACCTTTAAAATTTAAGTTAGCCTGAGTTTAGATAAACTGAAAAGAGGAAAAATGGGAAAAGAATGCAAGTGCTTATCTCCTTTTGGTTCACCTCTTGTCTCTTTAATTGTTTATAGGGTGGAATTTTACCATCATCCATGACTTCCACTCTCCAGGGCATGGGAGTTATTGAATTGAATAAGATTTTAGCGGATGATTATAGGATAGTTAATTCTTCACACTATTTTATCATTATGGGCAGTTTAATACTTTAATTCATCCTTAATATTTTGTAACCATCTTCTTGATTTTTGATATCATGAGGCTTTCTATTATGATCAGTAAGAAGTCAATTTAATTCCGATTAGTTAAGTAGAATTTTGACTACTATTGATATTTCTGTGAAATTTTATAGTTAAAAAGTAGTCAATTTAATTTCGAGAAGGCTGTCCAAGTATTAAGTTTAGTTAGTATGACATCGAATATTTTATTCTAGCCTTTTCCAAGATCAATGATTCGAGTAAATATCTCAACACAACTTGTGTGTTCTTATAGTTCCCCTATAATGTATTTGTCATTCTTATTATTTATATGGTTATGTACGTATATCATTTTGGTTTTTGCCTTATGTCATGAGCCTGTTGTTAGGGTGCAAATGGATTGGATTGGACCGAGTCATAAGTGGCCCTAACCTAACCTAGTCTCTTGATTAAATCCAAATATTAGACCCATACCCAATCGAATAGGAGATTGGATTGAGTGGAATTGGGTTCACAGTTAAAATTTTTGAGCCAACGGATTATTCAAGTCAGGTTGGGTCCATGTATAATTTAGTCTCAATCCAAAGAATCTAGGTCTAGATCAGGTTCAAGTCATGTCCAAGTTAAGTTCGGGTCAAATATAGTTGATTATTTTTTAATTACCACACAACCAACCATTATTAACTATACAAAATAAACAACAAATAATATTCAAAAAAAATCAAATCTATATTTACGTTAAAGACTTGGTCCATACATATCTTAAATCACAACTTAGAGATTTTAAAGAGGTTCGGGTTCTAATAGTATTATCATGTTTGACAAGGTTGGATCGAGTGTGAATTCAACCTAGACCTAATATAAAGAATAGATCGGGTCTAATTTTAAAATCTGACTTGATTCTATGGATCCTTAAAAATGCATTGGATTAGGCCTAAACCGGTTGAGTTGGATTGGGTCATTAGCTAATCCGACCTATTTGAAGCCTTGTTACCTATTGTACAGGACTCTTTTTAATTTAATCAGATCTTATGCTATTACCAAAAAAATCTATCTATACGTACATACATTCTTCTTTAGCATAGATTACAGGAATAATTATGAGACCAGAGAAAAATCTTAAAACTTGAAGGCACATGCTTGATCTAAATAAAAGAGAATGTGAAGATCCGTACAGACATGTATTTAATTTTACATCGATTATTCATTGAAATGATCTTAAATACTTATACAATATCAAGGAACATAAAATTTACCTTTCGGCTTGTCTTTTTAGACGTATAATTAATCTTACGTCGATTATTGGTTATTCGTTGAAAAAATATTAGATACTTTTACGGTATCAAGGAATCCAAATAATACCTTCTGGTTAGCCTTTTTGAATGAGGTCCTACATTGTTACAGTAATAGGTTCAACATTTTATAAACCTTCATTGTGGTTTCACTAGATAGGTCTACCCATTCTTTCAACAAAAGGATTTGGTTGAAGCTCAAAGCAAGTTTTAAAGTTTATAAGTCCAACTAAACTTGGTACTTAGATTTAAGTTTTTGCATCTCGGCACATAATTATTTAATAGACCAAGTCAATGATTTTTCTAGTGCAAGTGTAGATTAGCTCCTTAATAATAATCTGGGTTCATCAAGAAAAAAATTAGAATATCTATTTCTATTTATTTGAAGAAACTTATTTAAATAAATAAAATATGGAAGTGATTTAGAGAACCACAAACACCCTCCTGGATACTAGTTACACACACAAAGCGAGCTTATACTGTATAGATGTATAAATTGGCCTACACAAATATATCTCTATCTTACTATTTTAGGAGAATTAGATTAGTATCATTAGATGAGGTTAACCTTTATCCTCTCAAAATGTTATTTTTTATCATCATGAACTTATTTAAAAAGGTGGGAGGATGATTTCGTTTTTGTGATAAAATTCAAAATATCTCAAAGTTTAGTGCCTATTAAATGTACATTTTTTTTAACACTTATTTTCTCCATATACGCTTCAATCAAATACGGATAGAACATAGCTATTTTTTAAAATATACTTCCAACATTTATCTTGCAATTAAACACTACCTCATACCATATCAAATTCGGCTCTATATTGACTTTTTTATTTCTTCCCATTTATTTGTTTGCTGCGTAATTTTGTGATTCAAGCATTATCCGAGCCGTTCGCAGCCATACACGAAAGCCTTGAGTTCGGTTGCCGACTCTTCGGTTCAATCCCGACTCTATTTGTATCCAACCCAAACAAAAATTGCCGTCATCGATCCTGGTCGCTAAACTTCAACCAATCAAAAGAGAGCACACGGATCGCCTGTTTGCCCAAACAAAACCACGGCCGTCCGATTATCCAATTCTATTTCCTTATCAACGGGCAGCTCGCTTCCGAATCCGCCGACCCCACGTCCCCCCTCTATATAAGCCCCACAACCGCCTCGATTTGAGCGAAATTTCCACTCGTGTTCGGTACTTCGAGGCTCCAAGCGAAGGGAAGTTCTCACCCCTAACCCTAGCCTGCGCCTTCATCCATGGCCCGTACCAAGCAAACCGCCCGCAAGTCCACCGGTGGAAAGGCTCCGAGAAAGCAACTGGCCACCAAGGTATTGATCTCTTCTTCGATTTCGCTTATCAGCTCAAAAGTTTCCTTCGAAGATCTTTTCTTCCCCTCCTCCCGTTTTTTTCGTTGGTTCCGTTGTGAAGGCGGCGAGGAAGTCGGCGCCGACGACCGGGGGAGTGAAGAAGCCCCACAGGTACCGGCCAGGGACGGTGGCTCTCCGCGAGATCCGGAAGTACCAGAAGAGCACGGAGCTGCTAATAAGAAAGTTGCCGTTCCAGCGGCTTGTGCGGGAGATAGCGCAGGACTTCAAGACCGACCTTAGGTTCCAGAGCCATGCCGTTTTGGCTCTCCAGGAGGCCGCCGAGGCCTATCTCGTTGGGCTGTTCGAGGACACAAACCTTTGCGCCATCCACGCCAAGCGCGTCACCATCATGCCCAAAGACATACAGCTCGCCCGCCGCATCCGTGGCGAGCGCGCCTAAAGCTTCTTCTTTTCTATTCCTCTCTATACCCCTTTTTTTTTTTTTTTTTTTTTTTTTTTTTTGTGATTGGTAAATAGTTTTGATGTACATGTCATTAGTCGTAATGAAGAATATTTGAATTTTAAACTATGAAGGTGGCTATTTTCATGTTCTGAATGTTTTTGTTATTATTATTATTATTATTATTTTTCTATATTGGATTGCATTGGGATTGTTATAAATTCCAATCCTAATGCAATTCAATGATGAAAAATTACTCTCATTATTGTACGATCCTTTTCGGACTAGAATTTGTACGATAACAGCGCATCGAGGACACCGAAGCATCACGTTGTCCTCTCCCGAAGCATCACATTTAAGAAGTTTGTTAAACGTTAGTGGGTTGAATTTGGATTTTGTTTGGATTCGATTTTGGTTTTGGCTTGTTGCTGCAACAAAAGTCCCTGTATTTGGTCTAAGTTGCGGATAATTTATTGGAACTAAATTATCGATGTTTGGTTTGGGGATGACAATAAAATTCAAATCGATGATATCCAGCTTGATTTAACCCAATATTTTAATTGAATTTGGATCAACCCAACATTTTAATTGAATTTGGATCATTTTTAGATAAAACTCGTGTTTAACTTTAGATTTAGATTAAGACTGAATAAATATGTATCTTACATGAATTAAACTCAAACTATTTTAATATTTTAATATATATATATAATTAATCTATATATTATATTAAATATATTATATTAATTATTATTTATTAAATTTTAAAATATTTAAATTTTTATCATTATTTTTTTAAAAAAAGATTGAGAAGAGTTTTAATTGGTTAATATTCATGTTCTTGATTAATCTTTTGATTTAATCATTATTAATAATGATTAATTATTTATAGGTTGATCGAATGAAGAATGACATTGTAACTAAAAATTAATCAAAAATTATTTTTTAAATCTTTTAGAACTTGGACTTAGAATTAGATATGTTTTTAAATTATTTTTATATCTTTATTTATTTCAGAGGTATTGAATTAAATATTATTAAATTTTATTTTGATTTAATATAAAATTAAGTATTGTTGAATTAAAAATATACTTAAATTTTATTTGTTTAAGATATGTATGATTTATGAAATGGTAGATGGCTTTAGAGTTAATAAAAAAAATAATGGTCGATGTGACTCAATTGGGTTCGGGCTAAATAAATCCGAATTATCCGATATCCGATTGAGATGGGTTTGGATAAAAAAAATTGATTCTAATAGTATTTAGGCTAAATTTGAATAATTTATTGGGTATTTGAATTTGGATAGTTAGGAACTTGGTTCGAACCCGACTCGTTGCCATCCCCAGTTTGGTCAAGTTACAGATAATCTATTAGAACTAAATTGGAGGGTGGCATTTAAAAATGATGTGAAATCAAAAGAAAATCTATTAGTCCGAATACTTATGGTAGTTGGAGAGGGTTGGAGATGGTTTTTTTCATTTTTGATTCTCTTGTTAGTCAAATTTTTAGGGTTGATTTATTGTATTTGGTAATGGATTGATATGATCGAAGGTGGTTCTAGATGGGATTCGAAGGCCACTGCCATAGAGTTAATGAAATTGATTTGTACGTGTATATATATATACTTGAGATATAATAAATATAAATATAATTAATATTTATTTGGCTAGATTAAATCAAATTAATTTAGATCTTGGTCAAGTTTCAATTCAGACCTGATCATATCTCTGGTTAGGTGTGAGGTTGATGTCAAGATAATTTCGATTTGAACTTAGTTGGGCCAAGATTTGGCTTGGTTAGGGATTGGAAAGGCTTGAATTTAACCCATTTGGCTAGTATAAGTGCATAAGTTGTTTTATTGGGCATGGCCTAACCTAAGAAGAGAAGGGGAGGTAGGCAACAGAGGAGAAAGAAAAGAAGGGAGAGGAAAGAGACATTAGAAATTTTATAACTTTTTTTAAGCATCGATGGTATTGATACTTTGACATTATTACAACTTTCCTAGGTTTCTTTATGTTAAAAAGGTTTGTAAAAAAGGCACGGGGGTCTTATAATTTTCTTCTCCCTTTCTAGGCAAATATTGGTAGGAGTTTGTTGCTGTAGATTTTAGCTCAAGGTTGGACTTCGCATTGACCGACAAGTGTCATCACTAAAGTGACAAGAGTCATCACTAAAGTGATATGCAAAACAAAGTCCATAACTGGAGTTGACTCCAGCGATGATGCTTCGATGCTGAAGTCAGAGACCTGGAATAGATATGAAGTAGCGAGGAAAGGAAAAAGTTATTTATTTGGAGTCCTTAGGGTTTTGATTATTTATAAAAGATGCATAACAGACCATTGTTATAGAAATATTGGATTGATCATTGTCCTGTTATTGGTATGGGATTTTAGCCTTCATCCTCTCCTGCATAGGAAGAAATTGGTTGCTGTCGATCTTATCTGCATGAAATAACTGTTTTCATATATTGGATAACTGATTATTTGAAATCTTAGAGATGGATTCACATGATAAGGAACACGTTGAAGAACCGTGGCCGATGATAATTAAGTAAAAATTATTTTGATATTAAATTCGATGCCACTAATAGACTGACAAATAAATCGGTAAATAAGATTGTAGCATCTGGTTACTATTAAATGAGAAAGATATTTTGATAACAAGCTCTGGTTAATAAATAGATCAGCAGCTAGATCACTAGATTAAATATCCATCACTATTATCATGTGCCGTGAAGGTATATCCGGGACATCCAAAATATCTCATGATAAATATCTCGTAACAGTGTTTATCGAGAATTTGGAAGCATATCGGGGCTCGGAACTTGTGTTTGCGGCACGTCTAGAACTTATTGATTCAGAATGCCCCAAATCTACCCGGTTGATACGCTGCCCGGAGGAGGTAGAGCCCAGCTGAAGTTGCGCCCACCCAAGCTAATTTAACCGATCTTTAGATTCCATTACCCTAATCCAACCTATCTAGCCTTTGTCTTGATTTCGACCAGAACATTAAGAATTATTCTTGCGTCTATCGTCTAATTAACGAGAAAAAAGAAATCTGTTCTTTCCCAGAGGGTTAAACGTCTATGCTTGGAAGCAGAGGTTCGGAATCCAACATTGCATCCCAGAAAATTTAGACACGAGTAACAAATAGCAGCACCGAATCTCCCTCCCTAAGTCCGAGGAAAACCCTCCTCCCCCCCGCCAAAAAAAAAAAAAAAAGAAAAAGAAAAAAAAAGCTTGAAACCGATCGATTTCCGGGTTGATATCATCACAAGTTAAACCAAAACCGTGATCCCTAATTTCCCGGTCCCCGGCTTGCGCAGCAACAGCAAGCAGACAAATGCGAGAGTGCGGCAGCCTGAAACCGTAGAAACGCACGCGGCACGCTGTCCCACCTGCCGAATCCTCGGTCTAAATAGCCGTAGAACAGAATCCGTAGGACGACGTCCCTGGCCTTTGTTCTTTTCTGGTTTGTTTTTGCTTTCTGCTTGCAAGCATTTTTTAACCTATCAGTATTCTCGCTAAAAAAAATTCTAAGACAGAATACTTATTTTCGAGACAAAGTTGGGCCCAGGTCCAACTTCAAACATTAATCTTTAGCAGTTCAGCACTTCCTTTATTTTCATCTATATTTTTCTCTCCCGGAGCGATCTCTATTTTAATTGCAAGAGTTACTTGCCTTTTCATACGTCAATCCTTTGTTATAATAACCTCAAGACAGAATGAACGCATAATTTTGCTTTCCTATATATTTTCCAACAGGACTCGTAACAGGTGACGAGTAGAGATTAACACATAGCTCATTGCAGCTCTTCTGCACCATGAAAGCCTCACTTATAATAACCAATCACAAACATTACATAGAATAAAGAAAGAAGAAAAGAACCTGCAGTTTTTATCAAAGCAAGCCCACTTGCACCTCTCCACATATATATATATATATATAGATTCATTAATTATTTCTCAAATACACAGATGCCTGCGTCGCATTCTGGTCCACCGGAGGTCAAGAACCCGTTCAACTTGCCCACCTCCTCCCTTCCACTCTGAAGCAGCAGCAACGCCATGTCCGAGTCATCGTCCACACCAAAATCCGAGACAACCCGTTCGGCGCCGAACCTATCCTCCTGGCTCAACTGAGACGCGACGAACTTGTCCAGGGCTCTCCAGTCCGTCACCTTCTCGAAGGCATTGCACCCCCTTGTTTGCTCCTCATCTTCGTTCTCCGCGGGTATGGAGAGTAGGCTCGGTGGCTTCACCAGGGGCAGGGAGGGGCTCTCCAGTTGCGGGAGCTGGAGGAACTGGTTCGAGTGCAAGAGGTTCAGGGGGTCAAGCTCGGTCTCCTGCTTGCAAGGGAGACTCTTGGGCTGGCTTTGGAGGTATTCGATTGGGTCGACAAAGGAGGAGCTCGCCCTGCTGGGCTCGTCATAGCCATAGTTGGAGTCCCACACATCGACGACGCTCCTCGTTGGGCAGGCAGTTCGTTTCTTGAATGCCCGGCAAACGACCCAGCCTTCTTCCTGCAAAGAAAACCAAGGATAGGAGCAGGAGACGTATATTGGTCAGTGTACATATACTTCCTTGGGGAGCGAGACAAATTGGTAATTATTTGATTGGTGTGAAGGGAGATGCGTGAGAATGGTCTTGTTCTAAAGGGAAAAAAGGAGATAAAAAAGTTTCTTTTGCGAGTGGGATGGAAGCTTTTCCACATATATTATTACGGTTAACAAGAAAACAGAAAGGGTCGATAGCTTTTGGTGAAAAATGTGAATACAATAGTACTTAAGTACGCCCTCTTCTAAGTTTCTTGTCGCATCTCTTGATTAAAAGATTCTTTAGATACCTCTCGAGTCTTTAGCTCGAAACCATCCAATTGTGGGTCGGTTAAGCAACCAGGGTTTTTTCACATTACCCACCTGGTGATTTTATCTTTGCGAACAGGGCTTATTTCTTGTGAGTTTTTGTTGTTGTCCACCGCATATATGCCCCTCAAAGACATATAATAAGGAATTTCTGAAGGGCATACCATAGGAGGTTAAGAAAGGATAGTTTGAGACGTAAAATTAATTAAACCGTCGTATTAAATATAAAATAGGACTTAGAAAGTTAAAAGCAGTCTTGTCTCAAAAAGAAAAGAGGTAATATAGATTGACCTTTCAAAAACAAAAAATATCGGTGCATGCATATCTGCACGAATAAACTCTCTCAAAATCCATCTCTACAAATCGGGTCTTCGATCTGGGTGAGCACGGTCTAAACCAATTATGGCCTTATGGCCATTAATTATTCCATATAGTAGTTCTTCTAGATAATATTGCAAGACAGCGAAGCAACTAATCTTTCTGCAGCTAGCTAGGTGAACTTAGGCTCAGATTTCATCCATCTAGTTATTCTTCATGTACTTTTGCTTAGATTAAACTTCTCTTTGGAAATTTCACCATTCACTTTTCTGGAGTAAATGAACTAAAGGTATGCTGAGTATGGAGAATATATATATATATACAGAAAAGCTATCATTAGATATATCCCTTAAGAAGATTGTCTATAAAAGTATCAGCATAGATAATTGTGCATTTTTACTTAGAATGCTTGCTAGATAACCCTACTTTAATTTGTAAGCTGAATGAGTAAACGAGAAGAAGGTCTGCTTTCAAGCTTGCCTGAGGTGGTCCATTCTCTTCAGACTCAAGCCTGTACTCATGCATGATCCAGTCTGTCTTCTGTCCATTTGGTGCTCTTCCTTTGTAGAAGACGAGTGTCTTCCTCATGCCGATAAGCTTGTTCTTGTCGTGGACGGACTTGTCTCTGCCAGTGGCCTTCCAAAACCCAGCCATTGTTGCCCTATTCGTCCTTGTGCCTGTTGGGTACTTCTTGTCCTTGTGGCTGAAGAAGTACCACTCACTTTGCTCTTCGTATCCAATCCGGCACCGTTCTTTAAGTCCATGATAAGAAAGAAAAAGATCATTATTTTTTCATCTGTATCAGAACTGGCTAGAGTAATCCAGTCCTTTAAATTAATTACTGCCCAAAAAATTTTTTGAAGGGGTGGCTCCTAGACTAGGATGAAGAATTAATTATAAGCTTGAAGCCATAGCTAGCTACTGCTAAACATGAAAAGATAGATTTATATTACTGTACGTTGTCCTGACCTTGAAGATCCCATGGTTCGATTCTGTAGAGATCGATGTCTCTGATGACATCAAGGTCTATCTTTTGAGAAGCCACCTTCTTCTTAAGGTAATAACCTACGAGCTCCTCGTCAGTAGGATGGAATCTAAACCCAGGAGGAACACAAGATTCCATGGAGTCCATCACCTGCATCAAATTCCACCCACCCATAATTTCATAGGCAATGCAACAGAACAAGTTAGCACACAGCATACATGATATCACTATTAAAAGAGTTTTTCAAACCACATGAAGCCATGTACGTGTATAGGCCGGGGCTTTTTTAGCATCCCAAAAGGAAGAGAACCTATTTGCTGGACACGAGGCCCCAGAGAAGAAAAGAGTTATGATGTGCTTTCTGTGTTTGATAAGGTCAGAGAGGAGTTATGGTGGTTCAAGTTTATCAGCAGGTACTGTAATGGTCTGAACAAGAACCAGAGACATATGTCATACAGTTCCTGCTCATGATGTTGTCCGCTGAAGGTGAATGGTGGAAATGATTCTTCAAAGAACATGTGCTCCATTAGTCCACCAAGAATCATAGCTCCAACATAGAAAAAGGGATAAAAGAAAAGGAGAGTGATGCAGGGAGAAAATAGCACTGCATATTTTTATTTACATGCAGAGTATATATTCACCATAGAAGATCCGAACAAGGAGAAAATATGTTGAGAAAATTCAGACCCATTATCTTATATATATATATATATATATATATATATATATACATATATATATATATATATATATACATATATATATATATATATATACATATATATATATATATATACATATATATATATATATATATATATATATATATATATATACATATATATATATATATATACATATATATATATATATATATATATACATATACATATATATATATATATACATATACATATATATATATATATACATATACATATATATATATATATATATATACATATACATATATATATATATATACATATATATATATATATATACATATATATACATATACATATATATATATATATACATATATATATATATATATATATATATATATATATACATATATATATATATATATATATATATCTTATATTTTTGACAATCATATTTTGATCTATACACTGCCAACAAAAAGAATTTGCAAGTAATTATATAATTTTCAATATCATCACTTAAAAGAAACACAATCAAAAGAGCAACCATATAATATGAAGTTTTTTATCGTCAGTTTATTTGTATTTATAGTCTGGGTGGGTGAAGGAAAAAGCTGACTGCATATAATTATTATAAAGATCATGGTTAGTGAAATAAAAATCAAAGATCTTTACTTCTAAAACAAACAAATAAATAAATAAATAAATAAATAAAGCTCAATAATTATTACATCTACGTTCAAGTACCAATACGAAAATAGCAGGAAAATAAAATAATTTCTGCATTTAATTTTGGAACTGATTAGGAAAACAAAATTACAGAACTACCAATTCTTAACAACATACAGCATTTCAACAGTAGCATGTATGCTTTAAAGTCCAAACAAATAAAATGAACTGTTCGTGGTATGCATACCGGAACTCTAGCAGCTAGCAGAGAAAATAAAGATTTGTTAATTTTGCCGTCGTGCTTTTTAAGTTAAAACTCATGTGTTTTTAGACAAAAGTATCTAAATTGTTCAGGTATGATGGAGATTTGTTAAGCTCTTTGATAACTACAACCCAGTTAGGATATATACCAAATCATTGTAATGTATTCCTCATGCCTTTGACTTCGCAAAACAATTACCCATAAATTTCTATCTAGGAGTTGCTGATCAGCTGATCTCCTCTTCCTGGCAAAGAGAAATTTCATCAGAAAGCGACCGCCATCGGTTATTTATCTCTTCTCATAGCTTCCCACTGTCACGCAACTTAATTTTCTAATGGCGGAGAAACTTTAATAATTAGTTTCCATTAGAAAGGAGTCCCCAGCTTCCCACTGTCATCCAACTTAATTTTCTAATTGCTGAGAAACTTTCCTCATGCAACATAGAATAGAGGGGAGGGAGAGAGAGAGAGAGAGGATAACACAACTTATAAAAAGAAAAATAAAAAAAAGAACGGCAAGACGGGAGCGAGGGCTCCAATGGTGAGGTCCCCAAAGCACGGGACAAGTGGCTGACGTATGCAAGGAGCTAGAGAGCATGCGCTTCTTGTTCAAAGGGAAAAAGGTGGTGAAGGAGCAAAAAGAATGAACGGGAGGAGATCGAGGGAGGTTCTTTCTTGGATCAGGCCTGCCAATGAGAAGAAGCTAAAAAAGAGAGCACACTTAGCTCCGCACGGCTTTCTCTGACCCCTTTTGTCCCTTTGTCTGGAAATTCCATGGCACATCTGCGAACCTTGGGCCCTGTAGAATAACTAACTCCGAATGCCGACCGTTCAAGTATTTAATATAGAATAACAAGCAGCAGCGGCAGCAGGAAAGCCGATCTAAATGTGTCGATCCTCTTGGGTATTGGTGTTGTATCATGGGTTGGCTGTGCGTATACGAGAGAGAGAGAGAGAGAGAGAGAGATGATAGAAGCTATAAAATATTGAAGGGTGCTGCAATTTGTTTAAAGAGCATGCAAGAAGATAATTAGATTATTACAAGAAAGAACTATGTGGGAGAGAGAGAGAGGAGAGGAAACCGAATGAGCAAAGCTTAAACCATGTTAAAGGTAATAGCTAGATTGATTTGTTTGAGGAAGAGATGGATAGTGTAAATAATTGGATCTAGAAGAGAGATTATTATACGAAATGAAGAAAGATAAAGAGAGATCGATCGTGGTGGGATGAGGGACTATATATACAATGGAAAAGATAATAGCTAGACCAATTTGTTCGAGAAAAGAGGATGGGTGGACTAACTCATTGGATCTAGAAGAGAAACTAGCTACTATATTTGAAATTATCAAGGGAGAGATATTGGGTAGAGAAGGGGGGCCGAGAGAGAGAATAATCTATAGGAGAGAATAACAAGAAAAATCAAGAATATTTTTTGGAGGGAGAGGATCGACAGATTTAATTCAATAACTAATAAGAAGATATAGGATATTATATAAATTAATGCAGCTCGTTACTTAATTTGATCTGAAATTCAAAAATGGTAAGGGAAAATGGAAAAAATAGTTATATTTATGAAAAACTAGTCTCTTATTTCGTGATCATGAATATATAAGAAGGAAACTGAAGGCAACAACATATACCGTACGTGTCCTCCATCAATAAAAACTAAGATACTCATGCCTAAGATGGTTTTGATGTACTTATATGCTTGAAAGGTGTCTAAGATAGAATACAAAAATTAAAATTTTGAAGGGTAATTACAACGAAGAAACTAATAGAACTGCAACGTCATCAGCAAACCTCGCTTTAAAAATTTTAAAAAAAAAAAAAAAACTAGTGAAAAGCCCAGGTGAAGAAAGTTCGAGCTTGAAAAGAAAAATCAGAACAGCATTGCAACAGCAACTGGAATGCTGCTCTAATTAATGATATCAACCGCTTCTGATCCTTGTAAAGGAAACATACATATGAAATATTATTTACACGAAGAACAGCATCTAATTCTAAAGTGTCCTGGATCACCAATTGCAAATAAAAAAAACCCTAAAGTTTCGAGACCATAAATACAGAAATAAGGAATCGCCAAAAAAAGTATATATAAACTTGTAAAAGCTATCGTGGAATCCTCGTATATAACAACCACAAAAGATAATCACCAGGAACAAACCCAAGTGCTCTAAATCGTTAATCGTAAAATATAGATGATCATTTTTTTGAGAATTGTAAGATAATCATAAAAGGAAACCAATGACACTAAAAACAATGGCTACTTTGCCTTGAACAAATAGGCAAAGGGAATTGGGAATTAGTCCAACTCTTTTAATCTTTTAAGATATGATAAAAGAAGCAATCGGAACATCGAAAACCCGGCCTACATGGAAAACGTTATGAGACTAGAACTAGTCCGAGATGCCTTTGATCATCACAATACCAAAATCCAAGGCAAAACCTGCAAGCGCTCTTGATCATTAAAACTGCAGAAAATTGGCACTTAAAAGGGAAAAAAAAAAAAAAAACTATATCATGGTGAATAAAAAAGAGATCGAGAACAAATTACAACTAAAGATAGAATGATCTTGGAGCAGACAGTAATATAAAGAGATGTTACACCCATGCATTTGTTAAGGAGAGGGGACTCGGCGTACGTAGCAGCCGAAACTCACCTCAAGAAAAAGAAAAATACTACAACCTGTCAGAGCCTCTTCTTCTAGACAAAGAGAGAGAGAGAGAGAGAGAGAGAGAGAGAGAGAGAGAGAGAGAGAGAGAGAGAGATGAAAGCGGTCCTGGGGAAGGAGAGGAGACGGGGAGAGGAATTGGGTGCTTCCGTTGGAAGAGAAAGAAATGAACGGAGAGGGTGGAGGGTATAAAAAAGAGAGGACCCCCTCTCGATTGCGCGTGGGTTGATGGAATGAAGGACCTGCCCCCCGGTGGCTGACGTCACCCCCCCTTACCCTCTTCTCCCTCCTCCCACCCTACCCCCACCACCCTCCAAGGCATCTCTCCCTCTCTCTCTCTCTCTCCACCACTCCTTTCTATATGTTTCTTTCTGGAGCACCTTTTGCGCGCTATCTTATCACTCAAGTTTTTTTTTTTTTTTTTTTTTTAATGAAAGAAATGTAGATAAATTATGGTATAATTATCCCATAGATGTTCGTCCTATCATGTTTTAAAATGATCTGAATTAATTAATCTGGAATCACTAAAACATCGACTAAAAGAACGAAAATAAATAGTCATGAATTTTTAAAAAAAATATGAATTTAATTAAGACATCCATAAAATCATGTCTCAAAATTATGTTCGGTCGATAACAGAACAAGATCTCTACTGATCAAGCAACTGTCTTAGCAATATACAAGAGTTTCTAGCTACCTTACCATGTTGAGTTGATAATCTTAACATCAACCAGATAATTCTTTGGGACTGTGGTTGCGGGGAACCGTACGTGCAGGTAGCTGGTAGCAACCGTGGATAGGAGCATGATGTGCGGGAGCTGATAGCGCCACCTTCTTTGTTGGTTGACGTTCCACCTAAAATTTTGGGATGTCACTCTCATTGGGTGTACTAATCTGATCCTGATTGGCTTCGTTGGGCGGTAAAATTGAGTGTCTTGGGGCATGGGTGTGAAGTTTTAAGATAAACAATATGACTTCGGTGCATGATGTACCATCCTTGCTACTTGATGCGATAATCACCTTTGTTTGGTGGGTGGTTACATTTCTCATTGAGGATTGATCGATTTGGAATTATTAGACCAATAGGAAATGGCTTTGAGAAGACAACTAAATAACTGCCCATCAAAGACATCGCAGCTAGCTAATCATTTTCAGGCATACCGAATCAACATTTTCTTTCCTTTTTTTTTTTTTTTTGTGGAAATTCCTGCATTTGCTTTAAGCACATGTTGAAAAAGTTGATTACTAGCTTCAAGCCATATGAATTTTGTATCATGATTCTTTTTTCCCCTTTTTGCATGAAATAAATTTGACTAAAATATTGGTAATAGAAAGGTTCGGGTTTGATTATCATCTCTGGGTTTGGTAAGATTTTGTATCCATTCTGGACATTATTAAAAAATAGATTTTTTAAAGATTGAATGCAAGCTATATAAAGAAAAATATCTACTCCAAAGTAAAATTCTGCCTTTTAAGTTGCAAAAAGAAAAATAGAAGACCGAGCATGATTCAATTCTTAGATTGAATGCAAGATAAAGGAAAAATAGTAGAAGTTCATTTTTTGCCTCCAAAAGAATACAAGCAAATGTTAAGAAAGAAAAAGAAAATAATGAATAACAAATATAAATAAGTAGAAAACAAGGTATACGATGAATTTGAAGAAGGGTGCGAAGTTCTTGGATAAGCCAAAAATTTTAAATAATATTTTTCGACTGATCTTTGATGAGATTTTAGGTTATTAAACATGGTATCATAATCGACCTAGCTCATAATTCATGTAAACCAGAAGATACTGCACATGAGTTCATTCGGATCGGTCACGAGCCTGTTATGATGCTAATAAAAGAATTTGGATCCTTCGTCTAGCAAGATTGTTAGAACTTAAATGAGAGAAATATGTGAAGACCCGTACGGGTATGCACGCATATAGTTTCACATTGATTATTCATAGAAAAAATATTGGATATTTATTCATAGCCAAGAAATTCAAATAATATCTCCTATCTAGTTATTTTGGGATGACATCTTAGGTTGCTGCAAAGGGTTTGATAAACTTAATAGGCTGACACTATTGGAAATGGATACATGAAATGATGACAAACAAAATGACACATTCTCGAAGATTTGTCTTAAAGGTATGCTTTTCAAATAATACGATCCTCACGATCTAAGTATTTTGCTGGCTTGCTGCTTTAACCAAAATCGAGCTTGCAAATGCTCGATCAATTGCCAGTAAGGAGGATCAAAATATTGTAGCTGCATTGGGTGAAAAGAAAATACATGGACTGTGAAATAAGTAATGAAACGATGAAGATCCATTAATTGAACTTGATTCATCAACTAACAGAAGCAGAAATCACATCAACAAACAAGCATGATCAGAGACCAAATTAAAGAGACTTTCCAAACATTTTGGCATTTTACATGCATGCCAGAGAGATCAACAATGAAAGTCTATTAAAGAAGAATGCTAAAGAATCAGGCAGAGAAAAAATAGTTGCAAAGGTACGGATTTATACTTTTTCCACTTGACTGGTGGTATCAGCATTTTATTTGAGATGGTCCATTAATGTTATGCCTCAGCAATCATGGATGATGAAGAGGTAGAGACAAGCATCTCTGAAGTTTCTCATAATGATACATTAGTTTAATTTTACCCTAATTAATTAATGGAAATCCATGACTGACTCGATCAAATTTCTAATAGCGAAAGTGATCGATGCACGGTCAGAAGTCTCCATTAATATACTAATTAAACTTTATATGGTATTTGTCATGATCCATACAATCAAATACTAATTCCACTATAATGAACCCCTCGAAGTAGGCTTATATATATATTTCTCCATTGCTTCCTTCGTTAATTATTACAATCAAGTACATTAGCTATTATTCATTTTTAAGGTTACAGGACCACGTACCATTTGTAGTAGTAAATAATACACGAAGGGCAGTTGAATGCTCTCTCTCGGGTTGGGACCGAGGGCTCCTGCTCAAAGCCTAAGATTAGAGCTTTCAAGAGTCTATGGCAGGGTCAAGAGACAGGAAGGCCCTCCCAGCCCCTCCATTGGTTGGACAACTGGTTATCATTCGCACGGGCGACGAGTGACCATAAACCCTGGCCCACAACCGGCCTCTCTCTCTCTCTCTCCGGTCAAAACGAGATACCAAATTACTCGTGAACGGTGCAGTTGGTCGAGAGACCTTTCTCAACTAGCAGGATTTGGAGTCTTGTTTTGGACATATTTTAATAAAAAAGTTTAAAATAAAATAAAAAATAAAAAAATAGTCGGAGTAAAATAAAAAAAAAAATTAATAAAATAATCCTGGAGTCTCTGTTAGCTAGTGATAGTGAAAAAATTAGGAATATATATAATAAATCCTGCTCACTCGGCTGATGCCAGTGATAGTCAGGTTAATGTACTCACCTTCGGATGGGAAACGACTGCGGAAAAATTAATATGCATCATGTATCGAATATTTTTGGAATTGGGGGATCGACTGAAAATGATCATGCCCGGGGTCTAACTCCTCCCTCTTCCCCCTTTTTTATTTTATATAAAAAAAAGACGATATACAGAGAGATAAGTGAAATACTTGCCCGGGATCTAACTCCTCCCCCCTTCCCTTGTTCTATCAAAAAAAAAAAAAAAAAAATGAGATACCGAGAGACAAGCGAAATACTTTGTATACCGCACGTGGTATTCGATCAGTCTTTATTTTTTTAATTTTAAGTGGACGAACGTCAAATTACTTGAAGAGAGGGAAGGTTTTGCTCAAAGTAAACTATTTTAAAATTATTCCTTTATGACATTCTTTTTTTATTATAAAAAGTATTCTAAATATCAGATTTAAAAAATTAAATAATATCCAAGATTAAAATAAATAATTAAAGATTTATTTTATTATTTTAAAATAAATATTATTCTAATATAAAATAAAATTGATTTTTTTATAGACCGTTCTTTTATTTTTTCATAGATAATTTATTACATCAATTATTTTAGTGATTAGGCAAATTTAACATATTATGAAATCATATAATAGCCCGAGATGCCATAAATTATTCGATCAAGCCAAATATTGGATATCAGAAATGTTAATTTTTTTCGATTGGTCATAGTTTAGATAATGGATAGTAAAAAAGTCTTGATATAGATGATCAAAATATTCATTACGATTTTATATGTATTTGAATGTCATAATTTTTATGAATGGGCATCATAAATTTTATGAAGAGATGCCATAATTTTAATTCTCAATTTTTAAGATAATTTATCTTTATGCCATATTATAATATGTTGAAAGTTATATTTTATTCGGTGGGTCACGGGAAGTCCTGGTAGGAAAATCAAAATCTTTAAATTTTCATATGCAACGAATATCATAAATTTTTTAAAAAATATTATTATAATAATTAAAAAAATATCATAAATTCAAATTTTAAATATTTTTTATTATTTTTTTAATACCATATTTTTATAAGGTGAATGTCATATTTTAGCTGATCGATAAATATGGGCAACGATGAACCCGAGCCCGAAGAAGAGCATGAATAATGGTGGGAGAAATTTTTTTTTTTTTTTTTTGAAATGTTAAAATGCTCTTGATGCTATATTTTTATTTTTATTTTTTTGGAGGGACGAGGATAAAAATAATATTATAATTATTTAAAAAAGGCATATAATTTTTTTTTTATATATATATATATATATATTTTTTGTACCATCGATTTGGTATTTAATCGAGTCATGTCTGGTGTCCCATCGTGCTGGTTCGAGCTTATGCGAAAAGAGGCGGTGCTAGCTTAAAATTTTCTAAATGGCGTGCGGTGTATAGCGAATTTTGGCGCAAGATAATAATGGCCATCATTCAACGATCAATTTCTCGCGTCCTTCTCCCTGGCCACATTTATTTCCCGCTAGCGCACGGCCATTCTTTTACTTTTTCTTCGCCAACCAACACGTGTGGAAATAGATAAAGATAAAAAGAGATCGGATAATCGACCGATTAGTTCGAAAATGTTGGAAAAAATGATTTAGATTTGCTAGAGGATTTGAGTGCTGGATCCAAGAATCTCTGGGTGCAGGTAGCAGCACGAGCATATATCGAGCAGCTCAACACAACATGCATTAATTCGAGACACCACCATCATATTAATAGGAGGAGGCCATGCTGGCATTTTTCATATTTAATCGAAGATAAATCAGGATGGTAGATGATTGTTGGGATAATTTTGTTAATGGGGTTATTCTCGAACTTGATTGCTTCTTTTGATAACATGTCTAAATGTGTGGATCATGTACTATAATGGTTCTTAAGCATGTTCTTGATATATCATAGATCTAGCAATCATTGTTGCATATCAGCGTGCAAAAGGATCGAAGCCCAACCAAAGATGTCCTCATTAAGCATCCATTAATTATATCAAACTTGATGACGTTGGCTACATTATCCATGGCATGGTTTGCTAATGCTACAAATATGCAAGTGGTTAGTTATATGCCTTTCAAGGTGCTAGCTAGATTTAGTTTCTTTCGAAATTGATTTTAGACCCTCTACAATCCACGAGTGCATGAATGATGTTTACCGGGCATTTTTAAAGATGAGGCGCCAACTCAAATGGATCCAACTGGTATTACCCATTCTTAGGTGGTAGTACAATATTATCATTGTATTTATCGGAATAATATAATTAAATTATTGATAGGGGATTAGTGATGACTAACACGATGTCCGATGTCCACGAATTGGCTTATTTTGTTTATATATATATATATATATATATATATATATCTTTAAATCCCTAAGTCATTCTACATGGCTTCAACTAACTTTGCAATTGAATTGAAGCTTTAAAGTTAATGCAATCATTAAAACTATTGTATCTTATCAGTAGAAATAGCATCAAGTCTTTTGAATCTAAGGAAACTAAAGGGAAGCACCTATTATGCATTTAAATTCTTAAAACAATAAATATGACATATTTTAAAAGGATGCGACAAATAGGATATACTTTACGATTATTTATGTTAACGAAGTTAATGATTAGAAACAGCAATGAGCCGTGTGCCCTAATTTTGTTCACCGCTAGCAAACTAGGAAGATATTTTATACCTAATGGAGAGCATAAATTGTTACAATTCTGTCCTAGCTACTCAGAAGAGATGGGCTTATCCATGGCTTGGGTTCTTCTTCATTCAGTCTCGTGACATCTTCATCATCATTGGCTCCTACTCAAGAATGGGGGGTTCATGCATGTATAATTCTATTCGATCTTATCAAATCCTTTTCGATCTTGATATCCTCTAGCGAAGGATTCACATGATTTATAAGATTATATTTGATGCATTACCAGGTAATATTATATTATTAATAATATAGATTGTCAGTAATATAGATTATTAGTAATATTGATTACTGTATCTAGTACATTCAAGTAATGTTATAGTAAAATTACTAGAATCTTGATTGACTTGTTTGGTATGACAATCAGATTATCGGTAATGTGAAATTAAATTTTCAAAATATTTTAAATTAAATCTATTAAAAATTCATATACTCATCAAAAATATCAATTATATGATCTATATCGTTATATAAAATAATGTTAATTATCAAAAAGAGAGACAATTGTAGAAAAAATTAACAATCAAACATCACAAAATGTTGACCCCTAAAGTGATTTTGATGATAACAAAATATTGGAGCATACATTTGGTTATCTAACAACTCTTCAAATGATTGACAAGTTTATGTAGGACAACTACATTAACATACTTTCTAAATCCAACAATCTTTAATATTTTGTGTTGAGTTGTAAAGTGCCTAGAATCTTGTAAAGAAATACCCTACAAAAAAATTCCTATTTAAATCAAGTTTAAGGGTTACTTCTAGTAGTTTTCAAGCTTCAATTTCTCTTGAATTTATTGTAAGAAATCCTTGAAAAAGACTTCAAAGCTTGGCACAAGTGTTCTGGAGAATTGGATTTAATCTGGCTGAAGAACAACTCTCGAGCCGACTGGATGGAGGAACCAGCCGACTCTGACACTGGCACAGGAAAGAAGTTCTCTGGCACACAGATCCAGCCGACTGGCACTTAAGCCCAGTCAACTCGTCCAGAACATGGTTGAGAACGTTCTGAGATTCTCAGGGATCCGAGCTGACTCGTCCAGAACTCGGTTAAGAATGGTCTAAAAGCCTCTGAGATCCGAGCCGACTGGAGTCTAACCTAGCCGACTCGTCCAAAGTAAGGTATTTTCTTAACCGTGGAAGCTAGCCGAATGGCATTCAGCCCAGTCGACCCGAACTTGATCCGAGCCGACTGGAATGATGGGGTCACCTCCAACGGCTAGTTCAAGTTTCTAGTTTTTAAATCCCAAAAGTGCTCCAACGGTAACCTGTCACCTCCCAACGGTCTACAAAGTTCAAAATCAAGGGAAGGCAGTTGAAGTCTCTATAAATAAGGTATGAGAACATCTTTGGAGAGACTAATGAGTTATTGAGCATTTATTGAACACTTATTGAAGTGAGAAGAGATAGAGCACTTGAGCTTTAAAGTCGGCCTTCAAGTCTTCACCAATTCTTACCAGAAGCTTGAAGCACCTTTTGAAGAAAGCAAGGAAGCCATTGAAGTGCATTGAAGAGCATTCAATAGAGCTTCACTCGAGCTGTCTTGGCAACCACCCGACTACAGAGTTTATCATTTTTGTTGCTTTTTGATTCTATTCTTAGAATATTTGGGTTATTGGTGAGCCCGGTTGTAAAAACCAAATAGGTTTCTTTGGTGAGCCTTTTAAAAACCAAAGCATAGAGGTTCTAGGTGAGCCTGTAAAAACCTAGCGTGGGTTTCTTTGGTGAGCCCGGTTTTAAAAAACCAAAGTGTAGAGGTTGAGATTGTGAGCCTGTAAAACAATCCGACTGTATTCCGGTTTGGGGGATATAGTGGAAATCCCGAGTGGTGAACTTGGATAGTGGACGTAGGAGCTGGGTTGCTCCGAACCACTATAAATCTGCCTTGTTTGTGTTGTGCTTGATCTACCCTTTAGCTTCTGCATTTATACTCTGTTTAACATAGCACTTAACCACTAAAAGAAATTACTTGTACACATACTTGTGAAAATTTTGTAATACCCAATTCACCCCCCTCTTGGAAAAAAGCCACCTGGGCAACACAAAAGTTATCGAGCAAGAATAAAAAAAATGTGAGAGACGACTTACTGGCTATAAAAGAGAGATAGCCGGTGATGATTAAAAATAACTGCAAGAATGATCGGCGCAAGAGACAAAATCTCTTGTACCTAAGATTTGTTGAGTTAGAAAAAAGGAAATGATAGCTTAAAGGATTTTTACGGGATTTTTTTGAAGAATAATTTGGTCTAAAATTATAATTTAAAGATTATCAAAGAAATGATAATCCGGATAGCAATCTCTTTTCAAGACTATTCAAATTATCTTCTAAAAAATAATTCAAATTATCAGTCAATCTAAGTTATCATATAAAAAGTTTTATCAAATAAAATAATATGATGGGATTTTTTTAAATTATTGATAATTTGGATAGATTAGCGGTTACGGAACACCGGCTAGAGGTTGTAACATATAATGGCCTTGATACCATTGGTAGATCATCTTTAAAAATTAAGCTGCTACGAAGAGGATTGGCTCAGGCTAATAAATCCCTATGGTTTTTTCTTCTTCTATTAATTGATGTTGAACAATGACACCTTGCTCGAAGGAGAAGAAGAAAAGTTGACAACCAGCTATGTATTCTCTGGTCCTGATCGTCTCTGGGCTCCTAAAAGCGAGATAGGTAAGTTCAACCGCCAGATGAACGAACCGGTCGAAGCCTAAGATCAACTGCTCGACACGTATGTTGGAGGACCGGGCCGAAGATGACGAAACTAAAACGCCATGCACGGTATGGCCGTTCAGGACACGTCTCAGATTACCGTAGGTGAAATAATAAAGTTTTTTTTTTTTTTTTTGGGTACAAAGAAAGAAAAAGATGGTGTCCATAAACAAAAAAAAAAAAAAAGTGAAAAAATAAAATACTTTACGTACAAGATAAACAAAAGATACGTCATTATAGAAGAGGTATAAAGTATTCCACCACTTCCCAAAATCCCGTCACCCACAAGGATCCTCCAAAATCCCGTTACTCCCGGACTCTGGCGGGTGGGGCAAAAGTGGCATAGCCTCGTCGCTTCTTTGATCTGGATTGGATTGCGTAATCTGGACCAAAGCCATGCATACATCTCATTTTGATCGAACGTCATGGATGGAGCTCTAGCGGTTGTATGCTTGCTGCTACTTTTCACGCAAGATGCCTATATAAAGCTTATGTATTAAAACTTTATTCATAAATACATATTGATAATTAACAAGGTTTTGATTCCTAGGTTGGCAGTCTCTGCTTGGCACCTACACTTGCTAGAGAGAGAGAGAGAGGTTATGAGTTCCAATCGGAAAAGTCGTGTTTAGACTCTACTGCATTATCTATATATTCTATACAAATATAATAATTTTAAAGTCGGCAATTATTCCTTGTTGATATAACCTTGTTCCATCCAATGAATATTCTATTTACAAAATATTTTCTTCTTTGTACTAAATATTGAAGTAGTTCTTTAATATTTCTTTTACAAAAAATTATTGGTGCGGTACACTAGACATACATTATGCACGTACAGGATAAAACTTTAATCCATTTATTTGAAAATACTTGAAGTTCGTCAAATTAATTAAAAGAAATAGATGATTAAGTTTCGCACGTATCATACTTGCATATACTTAAAATGGTCAACATCTCCATAATTTTATTTATTTTTTATTTTTTTTTTTGGCATAGAAGGGCTGTAATAATGAGCCTACATGATGGAGGTAGCCTTCCTTGGATATCTCTAACTCCCCAAACTTTGATGAAGGTGGTTCTTTTTTTTTTTTGGATCCCAGGTGATCACCTGGTCCAACAAAGATAACATAACATTTCTTCTATTTTTTAATACATCATTTAAAAAAAAAAAAAAAATCAGTTTTGAATTTGAATGGCCTTCAAACAATAGAAGCGTCAACTCGCTAAGCCAATTCTTATTATCACAAGGATCATATCTTCCATATTCCATGCGAGTTACACCCGGTATATTGAAACATGACTCCTAAATTAATGGAACTGCAGGGCGAGGGGAGGGAGAGGGACCGAAGGCAGGGGAAGTGGGGCGGCGGGGGAAAGACAAGGACAGCCCGTCCACGTCGGACGTTGCCCGGTCGGCCGCGCCCTCCAATCATGCGGCGGACCGCATCATTGAACTCATTACGGCCCCACTGGCCCGGGCCCCACCACCCACCACCACCACCCCCACCCCCTTCGCGTTTCGCGCTGGGCCTTGGGGCGGTCACCCGATCCGGCCTGCTGGTGGGGGTGGCAACGGCCACGATCGAAAACCCCCACCCAAAGAGAAATTTAGATTTATATAAAAAAAGTAACCAACACCGTAGCGTAAGCTTCAAAAGGTTAGATCCTCGAGGGCCCTATAACAATCCTCTCCTTCTCTCCAGAACAAGGCAGGGATGGGATCAAGGTATGTTGGTTAGAGCTTTGCTATTTCCCCATCCTTGATGGAGGTTGGTGAAAGGTGAGGAGTACAGACAATGAATGGAAAGAAGAAAACATGAAGTGGATTGTTTAAACCAGAAACTTCATCAATACTCCTACACCTTCAGGGGTGTAAGTCTCAAGCTTTTTCTCTCCGGACATGGCTTATGATTGCTCCCTTATATGGAATAATGGGCACAAATTATTGAGATATTTGAAAAAAAAAAGGTATCCCTTGGGCCTTGCCTCATTACCACATTCTTTCCACTAAATGAAACAAAAAATGCGTCCACTGATATGATCAGACACGAAGCAACAGAAAACACACTCTAGCAGCCTATTTCTCTCAAAAAGATAGCTATCACCCTTCTTCTTCTTCTTTCTTGGGTGGGGTTTGATTAAAACCATCACCAATTATTTCTCCAAGTCAGTCCATCCTTGGTTTCTCAATTGCCGATCAATCTTAATTCCAAGATACGAAAATGGCCTTGCAACTTTAGTTTGGATACCGGAATCATTACAACAGAAGAAATCAGGGGGAAAGGGAGGAGGGGGAACAATGAATAGAGTGCATAACTTTTGCTACCAGTGGAGTGTGAAAGGAGCTGGAGATAAGGAAAGCTGAAGGAAGGGAAAAAAGGTAGTAAGCAAGCTTGGATGATATATATGCGTGTGCCAGCCACTTGGACTGCTGGTGACTCGATTGCAGGAGAAATGTAACAGAGCAGTCATGATGGAAGCAAGCGAGCAAGCTGCAGGTCCATCGCCAGATGCGGTTGGCTCTGATGTTTTCCTCGGTTCATGGTGAGGGTCCACTGCGTACATGATGGCTTGCCGGGATCAAACCTGTTCTAAATGTGTGCATGCTTTGGAGACATGCCTTCTTGATCCAGTTAGCTTGCCCGTTCGCTTCCCATTAGATGTTTCTCGTTGCAGGGATCGAGCTCACGTGGCCACTTTTCACTTGTGTGGCTCTTCATTTGCCAATTGGAAAGGCCATGGAATCGATCGAAATGAATTATAATCTGGTCATAGTTTCCCAGAGGTCATCGATTGCTTAGCACAAAGCAGTGTATGGAGCCTTGAATAACATGCATGTCCATTAAACTAGAATTTTTTGATATTAATTAAAACAACCAACCTTTGGAATGGGAAGGAACGAACATTCTGAAAATAGAACAAAAGTGACCGAGGGGAGCTTGTTCGAGATCGTATCTAATCCAAAATGATGATCCAAAACGAAAAGAAGGCTTTGGGTCGAAGCCATTTGACACGAGAACCGAACGAGGCCAAGTCTAGGGAAGCATGTCTTCTGAATCTCCGTGGTCCTCGAAGGTAGGGGTGATCTATCATCCTGCTGGTCCACACCTAATCAAATTAAAAGCAATATCGTGAACATTTTCTTCAACTTCCATTAAAGATTCGACAACGATGCCTTTGGACATCTTTGGTGTTCTAGGATCGATACCTGAAAACGATGTCCTTAGAAATATCAGGTTTTATAGGATTGATTCTCGTGAACGCGTAGCATGTAAACCCTAGACAAGCCCCAAGTAGCTAGACAAGCTTTTCATTTCCCTTCAAGGGAACCACAGAGATCCTGTATCCGAAGAAGGCCAAACATATATCCCTTGTAGCATATCCAATCTCGGGTTGAATGATACTCTGTTTTTTTTTTTTTTTTTTTTATAGATGGGAGAGGCCATGGTCACTCTACTGCAACCCCTCAAGGTACCTGCGGAATTTGAAATCTATTTCGACTATTTGATTCTATTAAAAGGATACCAGAGTTGAACCTTCGACCGCACGGGTGGAAATTCATGGGCATTAACTAGAGCTAAGATAAACTAGGTTGGCCTAAAAATTGTACTAAAACCGAAGAGTTCTCATAAGAAGCTCTTACGTCTAGTTTGGCAATGGGATAAGGGGTGGGATAAGATCTCTCTCCTGCCTAGCTTGTTCGAGAGATAAATGGCGAACACAACAAGATGAAGGTTGTACTTCTGGTCCCAGGAAATTCGGTCGAACCAGGGATACTTGAGGATCCATGATGCCTTCGAGTACATTGGGGTCGTTATCCCAGGGTTTCTATCCCGGATTTATGAACGAAGTAACCAAAACCTCTCTCCATTAGAGAAAAATAACCATATAAATAAGGGGTGGGGAGACCGGAGAGGAGGCTCTGGCGGCTGAACCGTGCCCCCTTGATATCTTTTCATGCTCGGATTACCGTCGATCGGGGGTGAAGACCTGGACACTTTACATAAAAACCGAGTTACTCATGACGAGATAAGAGCCGTATATCCCAGATAAAATAAATATTTCCGGCAAGATACGACATGGATGTCCTATGCTTCAAAACTATTGACCCGAACTGGGGGGTGACGGGACACCGGAGAGCTCGCGCTCGTGGGCTGGTTGCCCAAAACAAGGCTCCTTTATACGCCCACGACCCATCCAAGAGTCGGCAGGGATGCAGGGTTCGTCTTTTGGCGACGAAATTCTTCGTACATCGCATGCAGTATAAAGAATTCAAGCTGATCCATATTATTATTATTTATTAATCTATGCAGATCCGAGTTAGCACGGAAGGATGGACATGAGCTGCGTTAAATGCCCGTTCGAATATCAAAAAAATGGCGTTTGTTATCAACAATAACATGCATTAATATATGATCAATTTTTTTAAAAAAATCTTGAACAAATGAAAATATCCTTTTTCTCTAAAATATTTAAAGAGTATGTTATATTGGATTTTGCTTATTCTAAAATATTCGAAAGTTACTCCTGGTAAAATTCTTTCATATTGTGAAAGATATTCTAGGTATTGAGTCTAAGGAATCAAGTAACGTTCAAAATTGAAATATGATTCTTCCTCGCTCTAAAAAGTACTATAGGTGCCGGATATAATTAGGTCCACGGTTTCAATGGTACCCTTATAACGGTTAACTTTGGACAAAATCTCTTGAGCTTGGACTTGCTCCGGTGGTCATTATTCCTTGATGATACATCTCCAAAAATTTGATTTTAAATAATTAAATATATATAGGTTTGTGACCTTGAGTCATAGATAGGCGTGAAAGTGGGTCTAACCGGTCTGGATTATGATCAATCCTGAACTAACATGGTTCTTTAATCTGGTTCTGATATTATATCAAATTTAATATAATAGAAAATCAGATCGGGTTGGATCGGATTCACGACTAAAGTTTTCGATCCAACAATTTATTTAGATTAGATCAAATCAATGAATAAGCTGGTTTCAATCTAAAAAATTCGGATCAAAATTAGATTTGGATCAAATATAAATAATTATATTTTATTTACCACATAGCCAACTACTATTAACTATAAAATATATAATAAATAATATTATTTTTAAAATATATTAAGATATAAAATAATGATAAATATATATTTATATTAAAAGCATGATCCCAATAAATTTTAAATCATAACTTAGAGGTCTAGATAGATTTAGATCCTAACAATATTAGCAAGTTCGGGTCAAGTTAAGTCTAATTCATTAAATCTAAACTTGATTCAGAAAATGGAACATGTCTAATTTTAAAATTCAATCCGAATCTACGAGTCTTTAAAGATGAATCGGATCGAATCTAAGCAGGTCAATTTACGAGTTAAGTCAACCCATTAGCAACTTTAGTCATAAGTATACTTCTTTTTTAGTACTAGCTTTAACCAAGAGGATTACTCGGGATCTTAAATTTAGAATAAAGGGCTCATTCTTTTATAGGCACTAACTTTTTTTATTGACAAACTTAACATATTTTTATGTTTTTCTTTCTTAAATATCATTTATTCATGAAATAAAAAATATCTTACCCATCTAAGAGATTGCTAAATCATTTTTCCACCTGTCAGTAAAATAAATATTTAATTTTATTTTTAAAATAGTCTCCTCATTTCTAATATCTCCATCATCCAATACCTAATAACTCTTATCCACTATCCTTTATACTTAAAAAAGTATAAAGGGTATTATTATAGGTATAAAGATAATGGGCCTCTTTAATCCCACATCGGTTGTAAGTCAAGAAAAATTCTAATTTATGTTTGTTGCCGCCAAGATCGCCGTGGTCCGTAGCTGCTGGGAGCACCGGACCGCCAACCGTCTTCCCGGAAGCTCTCCATTCTTCGGGACCTGTAGGGAAACAATGTTAGAAACTCTGGCCGGGGATTCCGACGAGGACGCTCCGATGGTCAAGTCAGTGACGATTCAGGATCTGGTCAGTGACGATTCAGGAGAACAGATCCTCATGGTCGAGCCCCTCTTGATGGACTCCATGCTAGGAGGAGTGAGTGTGGTGTGTATAGAAGTGAGAGCGGGCTGGGATAGATGATAGCCGAGGTGGAATGATCCTCTTGTGTGGCCTTTTTTTTCCCTCGCCCTCTCCTTATCTCTTGTTTTTGCTTATTCTTGCTGGGTTCTTTTTAGTTTGGCCTGCCTCGGGATCTCCCCTGTGTGGACAGGCGCATGTGACGAGATATCGTGCCGTGGACGGGACGTCTTTCCTGACATGCGGTAAGGGAAGCTTCCATGTGCCCTGACATTCCCTCCAGTTATTCCATTCCGGGAAACCTGGCAGGACCTCGATCGGTGGGCCGCCGCCCCCAGGATTCGTGCCTTTTGGCTGGCTCCCCTCTTCTGGCGGTACGGGCGGTTGGTGGAGGGCATGGTGCCTTGGTCAGGAAGCTTCCTTCTTTTCTGATGTAAGTGGCAGCGGCAGACAGTTATTGCGGCATGGCGGGCACTGCCTCTCAGCCCTCGGGTGACCAGTCGGCGTCCTTGGAGGGGAAGCGCCGCTCCCTGGGCGGTTGGCGCCCTAGCCGAGGTGGTAACCAAGCTGGAGGGCAGGACTAGGCCTAGCCGGGCTCGACCTCGAGGGGTTTGACCTAGTGGAGGAGGGCGGCACGCGACTCCAGACCAGAGGGCTCGACCTTGGAGGGGCTCTACGTGGCGGAGGAGAGCTGAGCTCGACTCCGGGCTACGGAACTCGGCTTCGAGGGGCTCGATCTGGGAAAGTCGCTCAGCTCCGGCCTAGGTGTCCCATTCTCGCGGGAGCCGACCTGGCGGAGGACGGTGCTCGATCTCGACAGGCGGCCCCGACATTCTAGGGAGCTCAGCCCGACGAGGGAGCTCAGTCCGGGAAAGGGGCCCAGGAGGAGATATCCATCATGGCAACGTACTCTGACACGGCATCTGACAGGTATTCCACGTCAGCGATCCCGCCACATCGACAGGTGTTCCACGTCAGCGGTCCCGCCACATCAATGTTGAGGGACCCTCCTTTCCTATATGAAGCACCTTTTAGAATAGAGTACAAGGGTCATAGTATTTCATTCGATCCATCTCCAGGAACAAAATTATGAGACCCACGAGTTATAGTGGACAATATCTTGTGTTACAGCCGTGACAGTGACGTGGCCAGGCTCAGGTATCGCCAAATACGAGCAAGCCACGTGTAAGTTTCCCTGGCGGAGTCTGCGCCACGTCCTCAAAGCCAGGATCGGCAAGACTACACCGCCCGACGACTGTCTAAGGCAAACCGCCCTCACCGAGGTCGAGCTCGGCTTGGAGTTCCTCTACCACCTCATTGGCGCCCGGGCCCGGAGGGGTCCGCCTAAGTGAGGTCGGCCAAGGTCGGGCGATTCCCTGCCGCCTCGCCAGGTGTCCACCTAGGAGGAGTCCACCTAAGCCGAGGTCGGCTGACTCTCCGCCCTTCGCCAGGTGGCCGTCCGGAGACGGGCCCACCTCGGCCGAGGCCAGGCGACCTCCTGCCGCCTCGCCAGGTGTCCACCCAGGAGGGGTCCACCTAAGCCGAGGTCGGCTGATTCTCCGCCCTTCGCCAGGTGGCCGCCCGGAGACGGGCCCACTCGGCCGAAGCCAGGCGACCTCCTGCCGCCTCGCCAGGTGTCCACCCAGGAGGGGTCCACCGAAGCCGAGGTCGGCTGACTCTCCGCCCTTCGCCAGGTGGCCGCCCGGAGACGGGCCCACCTCGGCCGAAGCCAGGCGACCTCCTGCCGCCTCGCCAGGTGTCCACCCAGGAGGGGTCCACCTAAGCCGAGGTCGGTTGACTCTCCGCCCCTCGCCAGGTGGCCGCCCGGAGACGGGCCCACCTCGGCCGAGGCCAGGCGACCTCCTGCCGCCTCGCCAGGTGTCCACCCATGAGGGGTCCACCTAAGCCGAGGTCGGCTGATTCTCCGCCCTTCGCCAGGTGGCCGCCCGGAGACGGGCCCACCTCGGCCGAAGCCAGGCGACCTCCTGCCGCCTCGCCAGGTGTCCACCCAGGAGGGGTCCACCTAAGCCGAGGTCGGCTGACTCTCCACCCTTCGCCAGGTGGCCGCCCGGAGACGGGCCCATCTCGGCCGAGGCCAGGCGACCTCCTGCCGCCTCGCCAGGTGTCCACCCAGGAGGGGTCCACCTAAGCCGAGGTCGGCTGATTCTCCGCCCTTCGCCAGGTGGCCGCCCGGAGACGGGCCCACCTCGGCCGAAGCAAGGCGACCTTCTGCCACCTCGCCAGGTGTCCACCCAGGAGGGGTCCACCTAAGCGAGGTCGGCTGATCCCTCGCCCCTCGCCAGTTGGCCCCCGGGGACGGGTCCAACTCAACCGAGGTCAGACCGCTCGCACGGAGAGGGCCCCGAGGCCGTCCCTCGGGCCGTACGAATCCCAGACGGCGTCCCATACGGAGGGCGGTGGCACGCGGAACATCACTTGCGTCGGCCCGGCAGGACCCGCAGCCGAGAGACCCGATCCTGACGGAACAGGCCCCATAGATGGATGGCGCCCGCGCTTGGGGAAGAGAGCGCTCTCACGGAGCCCGAGGCCTGACCGGCCGCCCTGCCAGCGCCGCCCTCCCCTCTTTCTCTTCTGTCTTTGCCTTTTCCCTGCTGGGCCCGGCGGACGAGGTCAGGAAGCCGCCTGGCCTCCTTCACCAAAAAGGGGAAAGAGAAGAGGACGGGGGAGGGGAGCTTCCGAGGAGGAAAAAGATAAACGCACGACGAGGGGAGATAAAGAGGGAAGGATCTGGGGACGACAAGGTAAGCCGATTAGCCTGGGGACAAGGAGGAAGCACCGGCACAAGGCCTTGCTCCGAGAAAGAAACCAGAGATCCCGAGAGGGGAACACTGGGTGTGAGTTCGGCAAGGGAGCCCAGCCGAGATTCCGGTCCCCAGAGCATTTCCTTCACCAGTTAACTCTCTAAGCCTGGAACCCTTTCGAGAGTCCGGCTGGGGAGACTGTTCCCTCTCGTCGTCTACTGACTTGACTGTCGGAGCTCCCTCGCCGGGATCCCCGGCCAGGGTCCTCTAACCCCTTTGTTGCAGGTTCTCCGCGGGAAGGGAGGCTCCCTCGCCAGGCGGTCAGGAAGGATCGGCTGATCCGAGGCACGGGCGCGGCGGCGAGAGCGGCAACACCTTGCATGCTGTAAAGAGGATTAACCCTCATATGACCAAAAGCTAGCCTTGATCACAATATTGGTGTTATTATAGGTATAAAGGCGAGGGGCCTCTTTAGTTCCATATCAATTATGAGGGATGTAGACTCTCATTGATTGGGAGGCTATGTTATTGATATAAAGGTGAACAGCCTCTTTAGTTCAATATCAATTATAGGGAACCTTTCTCCTTCATGTGAGGTGGCTTTTGGAATGAAGTACGATGTCATAGCATTTCATTTGATCTATTTTTAAGGACAAAATCGTGAAAAAATATGTATTATAAAAAAATATGAATAAATTTTAGTAACTTACTAAAAAAAATAGTAATATAAAAAATATGAATTATAGATCGTAAAACTATTTTTCTATGCATAAAAGAATATAAATAAATTAGTTTTTTTTATCGAGATGTTACTTGGAAAATATATACTAATATAAGAAATTATAGTTTTTTAAGTAAGTTTTTTTACCATAAAAAAAGAGACCCAAAATGTATTCTAGCACAAGCTTAAAATATAAAAGTATTCATTACCCTATGGTTGGGATGAAAGCAGTATGGATAATATCTGATCGGACCCGATTTCGTATCCGAATCTATCCAGATATGGATAAAAATTGAAGTATCCAACTAATATCCATATTCACATCCGTATTTGTAAACAAAATATGAATATGGATATGGATATGTATAGACAACTATCCAATCCGTATCCAAATATTTGATTTTACTTATAATCCTATTTAATTTGATATTGTACTCGTTAATTTTAAAAAAATATTTAAGTATATTAACATACTATTAACTCGATTTATCATTAAATTAGTAATATTTTTGATTATATAATCATATACTTTAATTATCTAATTTATATCCATATTTGTATATCCGATTTATGTCTATATCCGTTTAAAACAAATATGCATATAAATTTTTATATTCAAGTAATATCCATATCCGCATCTGTATTTATCAAACAAAATAAATATAGATATGGATACATTGGTATCCGATCTATATTTGATCCGGTCCCAATCTTATTTCCTGGTTACTAAACTAGGAAAAAAAATAAATAAAAGAGGATGGTTCTATGTATTTAATTTTCTTTTCTAATCAGAACTGCTCATTAACCTTATATATACAATCTTATTTTTTAATAAAAAATTTGCAACCAGAACCCATATCTTTCATCAACTAACCAGTTCAGGATTGAATCCCGCAACTTGCGATTCATGAACGTCCTGGAAACTGCTCCAGGTAACAAATGATTGATTAAACCAGTTAAAACTAGCAACAACATCATGCCTGTCTTATTCAAGTTCACAAGATTGCCATATTGAAGGTCCAAAACTTACAAATAAAAAGCTAATTTTGGAATAATAAATAAATAAATAAATGGACCAAACCAATTCAATCATCAACTGCCACATGATAATTTCTCCAATTTGGAAAACTAATTTCCCATACTGTAACTTATTAAATAAAAATAAAAAATAATTTTAAAAAATAAAAACAAAAACAATATCGCACCATCATGACACATGAAAGAGTTCTTTTTTTTAATTAAAAAAAATAAAATTGGGGATAAATCCTGGTGTAGCTATTTCTACTGGGTCCCAATCCCGTCAGGCTATGTTCGATTCGGACCGCAATTTTTTCGTGTACCCTTTCCATCACCGGTGAGTATATCAGCCTGACACCACTAAGATGCCGGAGTAACGCACTCTCTCGCCATCCCGATCACATGTCCCAAAAAACATTCTTGATTTAATCGAGTCACCCGCGAGGATCATGCCATCCCGATAAGACGCCGGAGTAATGCGCTCTCTCGCTATCCCGATCACGTGTCCCAAAAAAAATTATGAATTTAATCGAATCACCCGCAATGATCATGCCTCGAATCCATGACCGATAAGAGGTAAGGCTAAGCCTCTACCAACCAAGCTATCATCTTAGTGGCATATGAAATAGTTGATAAAGGCCACATCCAAAATAGGTCTACTAATTTTATAAGTGACAGCTAATTACAAGGTCTCTAGATCACTAGATAATAAACATGGCCACATGCACACAAATAGATAATTGACTAACCAAATACCATAACATGATCCTCATCCTTACCTCCCACGCCGATCGACACCCTTCTCCGTCCTTTTAGAAAAATATGACACGACCTGGAAAGAAACTGGCCATCAAAATATTACCACTACTTTCAATTTAATATGGATCATATTTTCTAAGATGTTGTTCGGTATGTCATCAATAATGCGATCATTGGAATGATGTAAATACTGGAATGATATACAAATACTGGAATGATGTGTGATCACTGTATTTAATATACCGCTGAAATATCACTATGAATAGAACTTTACTGTATTTGTTATATCACCAAATAGTGATAATGATAATGTATAAAATATTATAAATAGCCTTACACATTAGTATGTAATAATTACTTTATAAATTAATTAAATATTTTTCATTCGCAACTCTTCTCAAAAACATGTAATAATAATAATAGTAGTAGTAGTAATAATAATAGTAATAATAATAATAGTAGTAGTAGTAATAATAATAATAATAATAGTAATCATGGTAGTAGTAGAAGTAGCAGTAGTAAAATAGTAATGATAGTAATAATAGTAGAAATTATTATCATTAATATTATTATTATTACTTGTTCTACTACTACTATCATCATTATTATTATTATTATATATTTTTGTGATAATAGCAACAGGCCCTGTTTGTCCCTCCGAGAGATTGATTTAGGCATCGAAGGGTTTATCATCGAGGAACCCTAGGTGTGGACTTTCTAACCATTGTTTGTATTACAAGTCCGACTTCGAGCAATAGGGCACTGTGAGACTCGACTCCATATCATCAGCAGCCATCTCAGCTCCAACCATCCACAAGTCAAATTTGAATCAGCACCACCTCTCGGTATGGCAGCAGTAATAATAATAATAATATTATTATTACAAATATTATTACTATAATTACTATTATTATTATCATTGTTATTATTAATAATTATTATTATTATAGATATTTATTGTGATGGGCTATTAAAATGATAATGAGAAATTTTTTTTCTAGTTATTAAGAATGGATTTATTTAAATTTTTATTGACTAGAAATATTTTTATTTCAAAATAATTTTAGTATATCACTGTTACTCGGTAACATACTCTCACCTGCAATATGTGAAAGGATATATATATTATCACTGCACAATGGTACTATTACTACATTTATCACTAAATTTTTTATCACGGGATGGTATTTTGTAACCTAAAATAAGATGATTACATTATCTAACTCACGTCGCTAGAACGATACGAATCATCGTTCCCTATCAAGATTCAAAACATTAACGAACACCATCGTATCTTGCAAGAAACGTCAAAAAATAAATAAATAAAACAAAACAAAAGTGTATGGTAGAGAAGGACCCGTGGGAGAGAAGGGAAGCGCTGCTTCTATTTCATTCATAAGGGAAAAAGATCTGTAGGCGAGGTTTGCAAAGACTGGTAGGGAAAGAAATAATTGAGTCCAAAAATTTTACAAGCTATCGAAACCTAACATCATCGAGTAACGGTCTTCGTAGCCCACTTGGCAGCAGGGGACTTGATGGATTTGGGTTGCTTGGGCTTCGCTGGTGCTGCTTTCTTGGGGGACTTGGGAGCCTTGGAAGAGGCCGCGGGCTTCTTCCTTTTCGTTTCTTCTTCAGAGACCGTGGAGGGAGCCTTGCAATTGGTAGCACCGGAAGACGCCTCCTTGGGCTTCTGCGCCTTGGCATGCTTTCCTTCCTTCTTCCCGGCCTCGGATAGCTTGAACGAGGCCTTGACCTTCACAAGCTTCCCCTTGGCTGCGAAGTTCTTCAACTGGATCGCCAGCATCTTCTTGTAATTTGCAGGGAGGACCCCCTTGTGCTTCTCCTCCATGAACTTGGCGATAGCGTAGGGGCTCGACCCAGTCTTCTCGTTCAATGCCAGAAGCGCTTCTTTGATCATCTACACCATCATCAAGATATTCATTAGCAAGATTTCAAATTGGGAACCCCAGAAGATCGGAGAGGGATCGAAAATATTGGAAAAGGCGAGATTTTTACCTGGAAATAAGGGGGATGGGACGGGGAGGAGGGCTTGGAGACCTTGGCCTTCTTCTCCTTGGGGACCTTCGGGGCTCGGGGCTTCTTCGCCTCCGCAGGCTTGGAAACCTCCTCGACGGCGGACATCGCGACAGAACTCGAGAAAATTCGAAAACGAAGAGAGAGCAAGAGAGAGAAATGCCACTGGATTCGAATGATGGCAGGGTATAGGACCTGGAAGCAGTATTTATAGGAGGGCAGTGGAGATCTTGGGGGAGAGGAGGAGGCGAGCTGTCATTGGTGAAGAGAGAAAGCACACGGATCGACCCCCGATTGTTTTGGTGGGGGGGGGGGGGGATGCATCCGTGCAACGGGGAATGAACAGTGGATGTTGGAGGAGAGCTCGTTAATACTTTCCTTTCGGGTTGTTCGTTTGGTTCTTATCTTCTGGGAACGACGAGGATGGAAAGACCTGTGCGATGCTGGAGGTGAGCAGGTCATGAGTTCTTTCGTGTTTAATCGTGGATTTGGTAATCGTTCACTTACCGTGGATTTCTCCTGCGCCAATGGGTTTGTGTGCAAATTTTTTTTTTTTTTTTTTTTTTGGTAAGAAATGGAGAGGCTGGTTTTGGTGAGAGCGGTTTTGTAACTGTTTGTACTAAAATCCGTGCAAGAAAGAAAATCCAGATTATGGAGGAGTTTTTTTCCTGATCGATAGATCATAGAGCTTTTACCCTAGTTTCATAGTTTTTCTTTTAGTAAGAAATGGAACTAAAATTAGGGGAAAAAAATAAATTTAAGATAAAAAATGGTTAATTAATAATTTTTTGGTACGCATCCCATACCGATTATTGATGAGCTAAATTGCGGTGATGGAAAGTAACCTCTTCCAATAAAAGGTCGAGGGTTGGTCACGAATATGTTTCGCTTTAATTTTACTGTATCTTGTTATTTAACAAAGACCATTTATCGCTCCAATCATCGATACGTGTCTTCTATAAGATAAATCAATTGTCTTGTACATGACTTTAAGAAAGCATAAATTAATGATATGCATCTCTTATAAAGTTATGTCTTCCATTGTAGTTGGATTATTTAGGATCCAAATTCGAAAGGGGGACTATCTCTTGACTTTTCTTATTTAAATTAATTCAGGAATAAAAGTTTCCTTAAAATCGATCTCTTGCCGTGTCACGATGCTAGTTTGTGATAAGCAGGCTAAATTTAGACTATACTGGTTAATATTTTATTTTGGAGCCGGTTATAAGTTTCATGAAAAAGCCCCCTCGTTACACTACACAAGCGATGCCAGTTTCTTTTTGATGCAATACTCGCATGTGATACATGTAGGGCCTAGGGTTTAAGGGGATTGGAAATGTCATTCGATTAAGTGTTGGCATATCCTTAGCATCTATTATCATTCAACATATTTGGTTTGGATTATCTTAAGCATATAAGATGATATAAGTGTAAATATCATGTTGACCATGGTCATTTTACTTTTTTATCTCATATCTAGGATGTATGAAATTAAGTGTTTATAGTGAAAATCGTCAACTCATTGTAGCAGATTTTTTTTTTTTTTTAAAAAATAATATTTTTATTAAAGATTTACGGAACTGGCATCATACTGATTGACAAATTTGGGATTGTTTTGAATACTTGGAAGGGAGAGTGGGTGGTGGTAATTACATGGAGAAATTACAGGTCGGGCCTATGATTTCAACATAAAAATTTAATAAAATATAGAAAACAAAAAAATTTTAAAAATTAAAAATTACGAAATTTAAGAACATTATATTATAATAATATTTTATATTCTAAAATATATTAAATATATATTATATATTATATATTATAATATAATATATTTGTTGATGCGCGTGTACCGGCAAGGCGGTGGCGGCATCGTGTCGAGTGTCATCGGTGTGGTATGACATGATGAAAGATCTATCAAACAGCAAAACCAAAGACGATGGGATGCATGTGTGGTGGTGCCGATACAAGCGCGAGAGGTGATAGGTGCCCACCCGCCAATACCCTCTAAGACCTGATCACACTATGCAACGGGTTCAGCCCCAGGATGGGACGTTGCTCTACCGCATGCAGCATTTATCGATGCGACATGGCTAGATTCATCGCGTGGCCCGACTGGCGGGACTGCCCCTATGGCATGATTGGGCAATTGCACGTGCTCAAGGTTGGATACCAATGATGCATCGGGCGGTGACTGCCATCTCGATAGACTTTATCAACCTTGCAATACCAACAGATGTCGCATGCGATGGAGCCGTGGGCCATCCTAGTGGGTGAACCGATCGTGCAACATGATCGGGTCTCAAGGGGCATGGGCGAGCAGGTGCCCGTCACGCCTCGGGCTCGCATCGACACCGTCGCACCCGTGCTTGATCATCTCTGATCCCGCCACTCGAGAGACATTCCATCTCGTCATGCCACGTCGGCGACACTCAGTGCGATGCCATCGTCGTCGCGATTGATGCACGAGCATCAACAAATATCCTATATTATAATATATAATATATAATAAAATATATTATAATATAAAATATAATAAAAGATATTATTATATTTCTTATTTTACATTTTTTTTTAATTTTTATTTTTTTATTAAACTTTTAAGTTAAAATTGCAGGCCCGATTTCTTTACGTAATTTTCACCGCCTACCCTTCCTTCCACATGTTTAAAATAATTTTAAATTTGTAAATATGTTTAGGATGATGCTAGTAACATATATATTTAATAAAAAAATATTATTTTTTAAAAAAAATTATTATGGCATGATATTTATTTTTTCTCGTAGAACCAAAATGCTTGAGGATTAACAAAGAGTAAAAGTATTTAAAAATAATTTTGTTGCGGTATGCAAGTTACATTAGCAAAGAGATTATATCACAATCCATATGATAGAAAATGTATGTTTTGATATTGGTGTTTGCATCATGTTGAATAGATTTCCAATATCCATTTATCTTTTACCTGTTGCATAAATATATGGCATTAGAAACTTGAACTATCTGTCAAGGACCAATTAATTACTTAGGAATTCTATAAAAATACCAATTCTTTAATTAATCTTGCATTATATCGTGCCTAACTTTAAAAAATAATAACCACCGCATATATGCAATGACCTTCTAAAATGGCATCATTCAAAAGTTCTGATCGATATTTTCTACTATTCTCATTTGTATCATCGTGCTGATATTATTCGTTTAGCTATGTTAGAATCAGTTATTCATAAATTTTTTCGCCATTAATGAAAAAAATCCAAGTATCATTGTTCGTAGTTCAAGAAAATATGATAAAAGTAGAATTTCATCACTTGATAACGAATAATGATCAGGGATAAGATTCAATCTATTGGTGGGCATGCTAAAAAAAAAAAAAAAAAAAAAAAAGAACTCTTTGGAGAGCCAATAAGTTGATTGACTGACTTCTGTGGAAATGCGCATATACTCAGAAGTCAAAATTTTTAAGGGGTCCATAAAATCAGTAAGTAAAGGAGATTGCATTATATATAGTTGTATTAATTTAAAAAAATGTACTTGAAACAATATTTTTTACATATAAATAAAACTATTTCATCATAGAGTTCCAAGGCAACCTTATTGTTGTGATAAATTCATATATGTCATTCTAATAGCTAACTATATAATACTAAAATATAAATATTGTGATTTCTTGACCTACTAGCAATATCTCATTCGTAATTCAGGCACTACAATTTGTCCTTATATCCAGTATTATATCTAGATAATTATATCTAGCATTATGTGGGATGCCATAGCTATGGAAGCATCCTTCATCAAGATAATTAGAAAATTTACATTTTTTCTAGGTCTTTCACACTTTCATGCCTACATGGTATGCATCTACGGAAGAACAAAACGTATGTTTCAATTTCCATATTTATTGCAAGGTTTAAAGATGACTACCAAAAAATATGGTAAGCATTTATTCTCTTATAAAATATGATGGGCTACCATGATCCCTAGGCATCCCTAAAGAGAAGAGGAATTGCAACTAACTTAGTTCAGGATGGTTGGCAAGAAGAAATATAAACCCAAAGCTTCTTTGGCATCCTAATTATTCCTATATTTATGTTTCTTTGTAAATTAATGAAGTTTTACATAGGAATTAATGTCGAAGATAACATTTCCACAAAGCTGTTGCCGTTCCTTATTTTTATTTTCACGCCTATCGAAAGAAATAAATCTTTGCTACTAAATATCAAAAGACTCTAAAAACATTTTTTAAAAAATAGAATGGTTTCATCACATAGCTTGTCAGGTCTGGTTCATCCTCTTTCAGGATTTTTGAAAAGAAAAACAAAGAATAAAAGCAATACCAAATATATATATATATATATATATATATATATCCTAAATTTAGTAAATGCAAATATTTTTTTTAGATGATTGCATGATAAAATTTGAAGTATCTAGATATTCTTTTGGGTCCTATCAAGACATGCTAACCAAAGGCATGCAAATATTTTTTTAGATTATTACATGTTAATGGTGAGTATATAATAGTTATAATAAATATGCGACCTCTAGTAAAATTAATTGTTATTGCTTGCTTGATGATGAGAATTATCAACCATTACAAATAATGGGATTCAGACTGCATTGGAGCTATGCTTAATAATGAAGAAAGGTGGAAAGAAAGTACAGTAGCATTAAGTGGGACAACAGCTTCGGTCAAAAACCACTCATAGAATTTCCAATGCTGCTTTGGTCTCTGGTACAGTTCTGATTGCAGCATTTAAACTAGCAGAAAATATGCACATGTTCGAGACTTTCATCGAGGGAGGTGTTCACTGTTCGATCCCAGAAGAGTCCGGCCAAGGGGTTGCATGGTAAAGGTAATTAATTTAACGTGTGTTCGATCCCATGAGTGCCCTTATCCTAAGGCATGAGGGCTTAACCAATCGACTCCTCCAATTCCCTTCTCTCTCCTGCCATAATCTCGCACTAGATTTCCCGTGCCCTAAAATCCAGGCCCGTATCCAAACCCCGGTCAAAGGGTACGCGAGGGTTCAGCCGAACCCAGTCAACCAGGGTAAATCCAAGAGGAAGGGCCCGAAATCCTTTCCCTCCTCTTATTAATCCACCCTCCTTCTTCGTCCGGAAAATAAAAAGGAATGAGTCGAGGACTCGGGGGCGGAGGAGTGGTATCTCTGGGCCTTCGAAACCCTCTCCCCGAGTTAATCCAATTCATCAGAGAGCTGGTAAGCGGACCCCGGTGGTCAGGAGACCCGGAACGGAGAAGAGAAGCAACAAAAGTAGGTAACAGTAGAAAGAAGGAAAGGAGCAAGTTTCCCCCAGGTATTAATCCCAAGAATAGGACGACGAGGAGGGAGGAAGAAAGGAAATTTGGGGTATTTTCTTTTCTTCTTCTCTTGATTAGCTACAACCCCCCCCCCCCCCCCCCCCCCCCCCCCCCTCTCTCGGAGGTAAGAGTTCTTTCTAGCCTTTCCTCTTTGGCCTTTGGGTTAGCCCTTTTCTTTTCCCTAGCTATGTATCTGTATCGAAACTTATGATTTCGTTGCTGGATTTTGTGCAAGTCTTTTGTTTAGCTTCCTGATGACTTAATGTATGGTTAATTGTTGTAAAAATCCGAGCTTTTATTCGTTTTTCTGGACCAGATGAAACTTGAGTTGCATCCCGGGTTGTTGGTTTCCATATTATCTGCTGTTTGGATCTGATTCGTTGGTTCTCATGTGGTTGTGGTTTGGATTAAATCGGGAATAGACGTTGTTGGTGTTTGATTAATGCATGGACCTTTTCTTTTTGTAGCAGAGATTTATGTAAATATCTTTAGGGATTTTGTGAATGATGGTACTTTACAGTAATAAAGCTATGTGGGAGCTAAAGGGTTTGCTTGGAGATGGACCAGACTATTTTTCTTGGTACTTGTGTAGGAGTGCAGGTGAATTGACTATAGTTCATTGAAGAGGCCAGTGAACTAGGGCTGACTTATCCAACACAAAGATTTTAATTGAAAACTTGTCGGTCTAGTGCATATTTGGTTGATTCTAAGTGAATATCATGTAATAAAGTATCAGGTGTGTAGAATGTTGGCTTTTCTCAGGATTGTAATGCTCAAAAATTAGATTGCTAACTCTACCATTGGAGATAGGGCATTAAAATTGAATGACTGGTTAACATTCATCATCTCCATCTTTGTTAGCTCTGGGAAGTAAACAATTAAATGTTGATGAGTGTAGATGGAAACTGTCTTTAAAATTTAAGCTAAGTAATTATTGCGAGTTTGCCTATGTGTATCCTGAAGTTACCACATGAACCATTAAACTTTTAGCTCATTTTGGTGATATTGATGTTTCTGCATTAGAAACTTTGTTTTGCCACTTTCTATAAGTTTTCTTCATGTCAATCTGTTCCGTGACTTCGCTTGTTATACTGTACTTTGTGTGGGAAGAATTAAGAATATTCTGACAATTTTTAACCTACTTGGACTGCTTCAGATCCTATTGTCCATTGTTCTTTGGTCTTGTTTTAAATTTAAATCCCATGGTCATGACCGCTAGCATTTTACATGCACGTAGGTCCTGCAATAGCTTCTAGTGTGTGAATGGGGAAGGGTGCACAAAAGATTATGATAAAGAGGCACCCATTTTATGGGCGATGCATTTAGATTCCAAAGAGTTTTTAAAGTGGGATCAGTACCCAATGCAAATCATTTCATTTACTAAATTTAGGAACTTGACTTCTTCATTTGCAATGGTAAATACAGAATTTCTAACTCGAAATAGCCAACTTGGAGGTACATCCTGTTTGCAATATCCTGTTCAACCTTGGAGAGGGTTTATGTGACGATCTCACTCTAATTTTCAAATAGCTAAGTTGTTGATGTTTTGACATCGTATGTTTCTCATAGTTTCGGACACATTTTTGCCTCTGCTCCATGAGTTTAAATGATCATTTCTCCAGAGTCAAGTCGATATCTAACTACCTTGCAGAATCTTAGCTATGTGATGGCTTTTCCTAAACTGGGTCAAAAACAAAGAAAGAAAGCAGTATTGAAAAAAAAGAAACGAATGAAGAAGCAATATTGAAAAGGAGAAAAACAAAACACTAACTTTAAGATTTTAATTTCAAATTTCATTCTTTTTATAGTTGATATAGTTATATATGTCTAGAGGTGGACCAAAGAGATTATTCTTAACTTGCTCTCGAACATCTAAGTTGACTTTCAAAGTTGTCCCACAGTCAGTGGGGTTTGGCTTGAAATGACTAAGCCATTACCTCCCACTAAAGTAGCAATTTATGGATAATGATGGTTTATCATATGATATCAAGTTAGTATATCTGTAATTTAATATATAAACTTAATTCGAGGGAGAATCCATCAATCAATACAATGAATCTGTTTGCTAGCAAGTCTTCAAAATGATCTAATATCCATTTCTACTCTCTATAAATGCACAGTATGTTGAGCATTAAATAAAATTAAGTCATAGATCATGGTTTCCATATAAGCTTGTTCAGAGAAAGCTATATGCTATGATGTCCAAATGAGAGCCATGTCCCTGATAGCAAAGGATGGACAAGATAGACATATTTTGCAGTGTCATGCTAACACTAGGCCATGCTGACTGGCACATACTATTAGCCCAATTTGACCACTTGGCACAGATTGGCAACACTTATTTACATTATTTTTGATAAATTTTTAATAAAAAATGGGTATAAAATATATATTTTTAAATTTTGGCATTGTGCTGACAGGCAACTCACTTGCTTATTGGCTGCAATAATTAAAGGCTTTCTTGGCACATCACATATAGTGACATCGAACAATACAGTACTAACATTCAAGAAATCATTTGTAGACCTTTTCTTTTTCTCTAAAATATTCACAGTTGCTCTGGACAAGGAAATGGACATGCTTTGAACGCCCAAATTCTAACATCCAAAACTGTGCAAAATGTGCATGTGAATTGTTAATGTACAACATTAACTATACTAGATTTTTTATTTATTTTTTTAAAAAAAGAGCAAAACATGGAAAAATCTGCTCTTTTAAGATGGAAGCAAATGTAAAATGTTAATGAAAGATGCTAAGATATCATTATTGGTGAGTAATCTTGCTGGATTATGATGTGATATATGAAGAAACAATTAGGGTTTGAAAAAGTGGCCACATCCTTGGTACTGCATAGCACATATGCAACTTGTATTTAGATTTATAACCACATTCTTCAAGCTTTATCAAAACTATTTGACACTGGATTTATAAATACTTATTCATCTGACATTCTTACTTCGGACTGCGTTGGGTGCTAGTGTCTATTTACAAAGTTTTTAGAATTAAATAAGTTTCATAAAAATTGATAAAATGTGGTTAATTAGACGGAGGAAGAGGAGGAAAAGGAGGAGAAAATGAAATGTATAGCGAGAATATAGGAGGGCAAGAACTTGATATAGATACAGTAAATAGGTTAAGATCTTACATCTATGATGACTGCATCATTTGAAGCTGAAATTGAAACATATTAAGTCTATCCTGATATGGTCTCCATTTTCAGATAAGTTACCATACATAGGTTAACATTCATACAATAAAGATGCATTAATTTCTGGCCAAAAAATGATGTGGGTACATTAAATAATATCATTGAACTAAAACTGAATTTACATTTAATCCTCCCCACCCTTTCCTCATTTGCATTCGTTCTTCTCGCTTTTGTTTGTAATCTATTCATGTCGTGCCTCCTCCTCCTCCTTTTAATTTGTTCATTTAGGTTTTGTTCGTTATCTATTCATTTCTTGTCTCCTCGTCTTCCTCCTCCTCCTCCTCCTCTGAATGCTTTCTAGCTTTTGTTCATTATCTATTCATTTTGTGTCTCCTCCTCTCCATCTTCTTCCTTTGAGTTCCTTCTTTTGGCTTTCTTTCATTATTTATTCATTTTGTGCATTCCGTACAAGCTTTGAGCCCTTGTCCTTTGCTAAAGCTATTTGAAAAGGATATAAGTTAAAGGCATGGTAATGTGAATTGGGTGCATGGTAGGAAAGTGGTGCTTCCAAGAATTTGTGAAGTGGGAGCACCTTTTATTATTTTTATAAGGCAATGTTAATTATTATGACATCATGTTTTTATATTGTGTTTGGTAGTATTTCCTTTAGTTTGTAATCCATTTATTGGTCATTCTTTTCTAACACTTGACATGACTCCACAAGATGACAAATATTTGTATAAGTTGAAATGTGAGAAGATTAAATTCTTTTGTTAAACAAATGCCAATAAAAAGAGTGGTTAACCATATGGAGCTTGCAAGCATCGAGGCATAAAAGCCAAATGAGGCTCCTAGGGAAGTGCAAGGCTCATATAGAAGATTTTCACTATGAGCTATGTGGACATCTATTTATACAAAAAAAAAGTTAAAGGCTTGAGAAATTCCATATGGAAAATCAAAGAACTTCTAGACCTTCTTATCTTTTTTTTGGTTCAACATGAACATGACTGGATTTCCTTAATGCTAATTCTAAATCTTTCGTGACATTTTGTAGTTTAGTTGACTAGGTGGTATATACGTATTCCGCCCAACTGCAGCCCCACCTGTGAAAAAAAGGGAACTCTCCTTCCTTCATGCCAAACCTGTTTCTTTGGTAGAGTTCTCATTTTTAGCAATTTCTGGAAATTTCCATTCAAAGTTTTTTTACTCTTGCCATCTCCTATAAGGTTTCTATCCTCCACACTTTAATGCGCCTTGTTTGATTTCTGCCTCTATAGTCTGTCAATTTCAAAACAAAGCTAATGTGCAATATCCTTCTCTACTTTTTGTAGCTACTTTCCAGGATAGTATCTTTGCTTAGACTCTCTCCAATAGCCTGATCTGAGGGTCTTCTGAATCAACGACCTGGGCATAGATTTCTTTTTAATTCTTGAGCATCCATGGGCCTTCAATATCAGTCCAACTCCTTTACCATTGGAATGGGTATCTTGGTGATCCCTCTAATTGTGCCGGTGAATGCAACTTATTTGATCTCCATTGTCTCCTTTAAGTTGCAAGTCATATCATGTTGTTTGCCACAGTTGCTTCTATCCAGCTTACAGTTCTCATGCCTAGCCTAATTCTCATGGTGTCATCTCTTTTGCACATTAAATTTGGTTTTTCTGACCTGTTCAGAGTTGGCCATCTTCTCATTTACTATTGCAACAATTGCCTCTTACGATATCAACATGGGTGACATGACTCTCCCATAACATGGCTTGTGTCATTGGCCCTATGCTATCTATCACAGACCTAGACTGTTCCGAATCTATGTAGTGATCATTTCACTTTCTCAGTTACATGAATTGATGCTAGTCAATGCTATCATTCTGAGGTCTTGAGGCCTTTATTGTAAAGAACAAGGCAAACCTAGTATTTTTAGACCCAAGGCACCTGTAAATGACCAAGTGCACTCATGACATTAACTTCACGTGTTCTATTTCAACTCAATTTCAAACAATCTGGGGTAGAGATTAGTGGATCCTCACCCTTATGGTGGACATGCTAGACAAGCAAAAGTGGCTAGGATGAAGTCAAGTGGAGAACATCCAATGATTAACATCATGCAGAAGTATATACAGGGTTCTCATAGTCGTTTGCACTATTTATGGTCATGAGCATGCATGTTGCCATCCTTGTCTAGAAACCCCATTTGGGCGACATAAGAAATGCAGCATAACTGTGCTTTAGATTCTTAATTGCATAAACTTCTTTCCTAGTGAATCTCTCGCAATCTTATTTCTCACATGGATGAAAAGAGATTATCCTATTAATTTGATCTAAGATTAATTATTACCATATGATTAGCCTTTTTAAGTTGGCAAGTCAGTCAAATCCATGTCTTCATTGAGTTCAGGTGGTCTCTTTTCATCTGTGCCACATTTTTAGCATCCTGTGCCATAGGCCAATAGCCTCCTAGAGGCCTTAAGGTGACAATGCAAAAGCATGACATGGAAAAGACAGACTTTTGGTGGAGACCAATTTAGAGCTGTTGGGTACATTTAAGCTGCTTCTTAGGAGTGACAGAGATGTATTCTAATAATATCTCACAAAAAAAAAAAAAGAAGGGAAAAAAATGGATTGCAGTCTATCTTTCTTGATTTAAGTGGAACTCATAATGATATCAGCCTGTAGCAATTGAGTCAAGTAATAAGTTTAACCTTGGTAAGGTGAGGTTCACCATAATTTAACTCTGAGAACAGCAATGATGGCAACCTATAAGTTTTCTATGATTATTCATAATACATAGATATATGTTTTCAATAAGGAGTCCATGGGTTGCTAAACACTGAGTAAGACTTTATCTGACCAAAGCTGCCCTTCTATTCCCTGTCACATGATGTATTTGACTTTCAATCTCCTTAGAGAAAAATGTCAATAAAAAAAGCACTATTTATTAATCCTATTGGGTGGTTTATCTTGGTTTATTGATTAGTCTATTTTGAGTTTATAATTTTACTCATAACCATTTTTTATGTGTCAGACTTTTATCTGCTTTTCAAGGGGAACATGGCTTTGACTTCTTACTGAAATGGTGAACTCTTGAACAATAGCCCACAAGTTATTTTTAACAGAAAGTCTTTATTCCATTTGCTAATAAGTTTTCGTTGAAAGCATTCTTCAGTTTTAACTCCAATGATTCTCTCTCTCCTCCTCCTCCTCTCTCTCTCTCTGCCCCCCCTCCCTCTCCTTCCCTCCCTGTCCGTCTTATAAAGATAGCATGTCAACTATCTAATTTGCAGTTTGTTGCTGAATGAACAATACCTGGAACCTGCAACAGGCATCGGAAGCTTTCTGTATTTATTGCTGCAAGTGATTGCAGATATGGATGACAGTGGGCAGAGGGAGAACGGGAGGCACAAGACAGATCAATATAAACAAGTGCACACACAGGTAATGAAGAAAATATACACAGAAATATCTATTCGTCTTTGCTTTCAACAGGCACTATCAAAAAGTGATTTTTCAACATAACTTTATTTTTTCCATACTATTTTCTACAGTGCTTATGTCATTGAGTATAACTATGATTATAGCTTGAAATGCAGGCCAAAAAGTATACTAATGCCCATGCCTTAAAGTTCTCATAACACAAACCTCTCTTTTCCTATTCTCATCTCTATCTAATCATAACCTCAGTTGTTAAGTTTGGAACTAGCCTGCCTTATCCAATTCAGTTATGGTCAACTTAATGAACATATCTTGCTATTTTTTCCTTGCCAAGTCCATGTCCTACATCCAGTACTCTTCTTCAAATTCTTCTTGATTTCAGTTTTTGTTAAGTCTTTCTATCCTTCCAAACAATTTAATCTCATCTTACACTTTCCAAGCTTGCTTTTGCCTTATGCACCTGTGTCAAGTATCTTAATGTTCTCCAACGATCTCTATAGATTTTCGGTTAAGTTAGTATGTGCATGTTAGAACCTTTATTTTCCCCCCCTTTTCTTGCCTGAAGGAAATTTTGACAAATAGAAGTCCATGATTCTTTACTTGTTGTTCGATCATGACTTTGGATCTTCTGATGTATGCGATGTTTTATGTCTAATCTTTTTGTAATCGCTGAATTTTGTTTTCATGAAATTCATGATGGTGCTTAACATATTTGAGGGTGTTATTAAATGAGACCTAAAATTCCAGCTATATTAATTATACAGGTATTCTTTAAGCGCAAGAATGGTGTGTTTTCTGAACCATTATCTTGTTTTCTTACAACTCTCAATTTGTTTAGGTGTTATGAATTTCAGAAGTGTTTTCCGTAATTTTTTGTAGTTCTTCGAATTAAAATGTAAAGATGTGCTCAGCTCTGTTTATTGTTAATGGCCAAGTAAGCATGAGTGTGAGTTGCTGCAGTTTTGAGTTGTGAATCTTTTATGGGCATCACTTGATTTTGTAAAAATTAAACCTAACCTGCAGATCATTACTCCTTCATGTTGGGTGCCTAAAATTTTCCACTTTAATAGAATTTTCTGTTGCAAGACTGTACTAGCATACCCCACTCCTGTTTTGCTGGTTAGATTGCACTTCTGATTATTCTGTTTTGCATGATACGAAAGTGGATGATGCCTCAACATCAGCTAAAGGAGAACCATACTATAAAGATCATGACCATCATGGCTGAGCGGGACAATGCCATTCAAGAACGGAATATAGCTCTTGCTGAGAAGAAAGCTGCTTTGGCTGAACGAGACATGGCGATCCTCCAACGTGATGCTGCAATTACCGAGCGGAATAATGCCATCATGGAACGAGACAATGCTATTGCAGCTCTTCAGTATGCTCGTGAGAATGGCTTGAATGGTAATGGTGCATCTGCATGCCCTCCTGGGTGCACAGCTCCTCGTGGGGCGAAACACATTCACCACCACCAGCGGCAACACCTTCAGCATATTCACCCCTCACCATCACAACTATCAGATGCTCCCTACAACCACACAAGAGAGATGCATATAACCGAGGCATTTCCCATCTCGACGGCTTCAGAGAGCATTGTGAAGGGCAGAAAGGCTAAACGGCCAAGGAAGGAGACCAAAGCCGAAAATTCCCCGTCCAAGAAGTCTTCAAAGTCCCCGAGGAAGAGTAGAAAAGGTGGAGGTGAAGACTTGAACAGGCAGGTCACCATTGCAAAACCAGCCAGTGAGTGGAGGAATGAGGTCAGAGGTGGGGATGATCTCAACAAGCAGGTAGCTCTAACAAAGCATCAAGAGTGGAAGGGTCAGGATCTGGGTCTGAACCAGGTCACCTTCGATGAAGCAACAATGTCTACGCCCGTCTGCTCATGCACTGGAAAATACCAGCAGTGTTACAAGTGGGGGAGTGGAGGGTGGCAGTCAGCTTGCTGCACCACAACACTATCCATGTACCCACTGCCGGTGATGCCCAACAAGCGGCATGCTCGTGTGGGAGGCCGCAAGATGAGTGGTGGTGCATTCAGAAAGCTCCTCAGCCGGCTGGCAGCGGAGGGCCATGATCTGTCACAGCCAGTGGACCTTAAGGAGCACTGGGCTAAGCATGGAACAAATCGTTACATCACGATCAAGTGAGGCAAATGCTATGATGACTCTTAGATTTTAAGAATTAGAGTAGGGAAAAGACCAGTTTTTATGATTGATCTCTCTTCCCTGCTGAGTCGTTTTTTTGGGTTCCCTAGAGGAATATGATGGCTCCGGAGGAGCATAGGATTAGCATCTTAGCGAACATGGGGGAATGTGCTTATGTCAAGTGGTTGGTTACTGTCTTTGTGTCATTGCCCTGGGACTGAAAACTTAGGAATGGAATTTGGTTCCTGAATATGTACTTTTTAGCTATGTATATATATTTAATTTCACCAGAGACAATGAACTGGTATTTGCTTCAGCACAGAAACAGTTGATTATTGTTGGTATGCAGATCTTCTTCGGAGAATTCTTAATTAGACAGGGGAACAGCATTCAAAAAATAAATAGTTGGTAGGCCATTATCATGTGTACCCTGGTGCAGCCTACATATGGTCGATGGAGAAGCATCAAGAAATAGCCAAGTTTCGGACATGGAAAAAGGTTATGGAAAATTGTCTTGACCTACCGTCAGGAACTTCAGCTATCCTTATCAATCCATCTCTGATCGGTAACGATATGATGGCTTTTCTTCTGTTGCAAGGTTACATGTTTTCTCATGCCTTGGAAGGTTGTACTGCTGTTTTGACTTCAGGAGCCATCTGGTATGCAACAATATCGCCACTTCCATGACAAGCAGTGAGTAAATTTTTTCATAATGGAGGATGCGAATCTACAATTCTGAAAAAAAACACGCACAACTTGCTGAACAACTTTGGACATTCGATGCTTTCGCAAGTCCTGATGTCAATTAAAACCTAGAGTAATGTAGACTATGTCAGAATTATTTGTAAAATCCTCTAAAGGTGTCCACGAAATTTTGGCTAATTTCTACGATTTGTTGATGAAGGGAAGTCCAGTGGACATTGGGAAGAAATGCATTTTAAAAAGCTTGCAGCAAGGTATAATTAGTAAATGATACTACATCTGAATGGTTGGAACAAAATTTTGATGGTCATGGCTATTCTTTGTGGCTTCGTTCCATTTCGGTCATAGGTTCGCATGTCATTCCATTGCAGCAACAACATGCATGAGCTCATAAGGTCGAGAGGGTAGACTCGACAACATGCCATAGGTTCAAATGCCATTCCATGACTTTGTGTGTTGCACATCATTCTTGCTTCAGAGTAGCCCAACTATAGGTATGATCTCATGAGCCTCTGTTTCAATCCATGCAGAACACCAAATCATCCACTCATAATGCACCAGCAAGGCCAAGCACCAGACCACATTGTTTAAATCCAAGCAAACTATGTTGCAGGTACATATCCACCGCACAAAACTCATTTGACAGTGGCATCTCATGCTGCCATTATCTAAGTTGCAACATAGAGTGAATTTCCTACTCTTTATTGGGTCTGGAAAACATTATAGGTAGACCAGACAAACTCAAGCGTGTTAATCTTGGGAGATTTTACTCTCTCTTTTTGTTTTCCTCTTCCATCATCTTCAGTTGAGTTTTATACTACAATACAAACGTTTCATTTTATTTAACATGAATAGACGAATTCACAGCTAGATTCAACCATTATCTGAAGGTGAAAAAGATGAAAAAAGAAAGACATGAGGCAGGCATCTGCTTGCTTGCAACATACTCCACAAGCAGAAGGCTTCCTGTTTTTATCTTGGACCACCAAGGTTTATCCTCCAATTCCAACCAATATGCAAGGACAAGGAATCTTAATTTAAGGGAGAGAGAAGCATGAAGTAAATTCCATGATGAAGGGAGAGAGAAGCAATCTTAATTTGTCAAAGAAGGCAACATTTGCAATCAAGAAAGAAAAAGAGACATCGCCACACATCAGATTTTACAAAAAAAAAAAAAAATAGTAGCTAGCTTGGTCATGATAGCTAGATTCTAGAGGGAAAATTTGTTCTGAAGAGGTGGTTCTTAAACTTTTTTTTTTTTTTTTTAAGCCACCAAGCACTACCTATTACTTCTATCATCAAAATAAACAGGTTTAAAATTTCTCAAAAAAGAAGAAGAAGAAAAAAGCAGGTTCAAAGCCACCAATGGAAAAGCAGTATAGATACCAATGGAGGTTAAGAAGAACATGCTAAAACAGTAAAAGACAAGATATTATAGTCTACAACATAAAATACTTTGTGAGTTTGTCTCGTCTTATATTCTTGGTCACTTCAAACAAAAAACTTCAATAGCAGAAAGTCTTCAATAGTGCGCAGATCACATTTTTCTTTATTTTCATTCTTTCTCTTTCTTTAATTTCAAAAACAGGACAACTTCAATGAAGAATGTAAACAAATTAACAGAAGCTAAAATATATAACTTCTATAGAGACAAGAGCCAACCTCATGACTGTGCTCAATGCAGGTCATAGGGTGTGATTGTTTGTTCCTATATTCCAAGAAAAATAACTTGAGGATGCTCAAGTATACTTAAACACAAATCACCACCTAAGTGGTAGCTCAGGTAGAACAGGCTGTTATTCCATAATCCACACATCCCAGATTCGAAGCATGATACTGCAATTGACTTGAATAAATTCTAGGTTAATTCTGAGACCTAGATGTAGGTGGGATTGGCTAGGAATTTCTGGATCGTAATAATCTTCATGATGCTTAGATGGGATCAAGGTGACATACTCACCACTTGATGGGAAATGACTGAGCCATCTTTATTATTGCCATGTATCGAACATTTCATAGCAGAGTGGGAGTCCTTATGGTCACATCTAGAAGGGGTAGCTGTTAGATTAATGCCCTAGAAGCTAATTTGGCTAATACATATTTTAATTCTAAGATAAAATTATATTTAATATTCTAATTTGGATAATTTTATCCATGTATGTAGTATGTGCGTCTATATATTGTCCAAAGAATTAATGGACAATAACACATATTTTCAAGAGTCAAGAATTTGAGACATGTGTTTTTATAGATTGATTCTTAAATGCTTTTGATCATAAGATATCATGGAGATGGTGATTGATTCGATTTCATCAGTGCATAGATTGCTTTCCTTTTAGGATAGACGAGTCTTGAGTCTACAGTGTGGAGATACTGGAGCGAGAGTGCAGGTGATCATTAGAGAACGACGATACCGAGCATGGCCATCACTAGAAGTTACATGGATGTCTACTTCTTATCAGTGACTTTCTTGATACTGTAATTATATGAGTGGTTCTTTGACTGCGGTGTCTCTACTACTCATGGTGGGGTTGCTGTAGTTTGACAATACAAAATATTGATCTAAGTCGTTCGGATCCTTGCGGTATTCGTTGGCTGCAGTAGGTTTGCTGTAAAAGTTGAGAGTATACTAATAAAGGATTTATCGATCTTAGCTTATAGAGGATTTATCAACCATAGTAGTTAAAGTACAATCCTATGCAAGTTATGAAGTTAAGTCTAAAAAATCTATGGCTATAATAAGTAAATGGTAGAAAAGAGTTTCCATAAATTTCACATTGAATATAAGCTAATTAAATTTGGCATATGACAGTTGCTTAGATTTTGGCGAGTTTCCTTGACCTGCACCTTGTCGAGACTCTCAATAGAATTTAATCACATGGTAATTATATCTAGGGATTTTTTCTTCTATTTTGTTGAATTACCACTATATATTACTAGGTATCATTGATAGAGATAATAATATGTCTCACTATCAGACAGAATGGAACATGAGGGGTCATACATAATAGAAGTTTGACTTAATCTCATAGTTGGATTGAAATATGTAAGAGTCACATATTTAGAAACTCTAAATTTATAAGGATTACAAATTTGAAACCTGCTATTTTTGGCACATACTAATTATAGTACTTACTAATTTTAGGAAGGAGGACTTTATTGCAAAAGTTATAATTTAATTAGATGATTTGATCATTTAATTATGATTAGGCTTGATACAAATGAATTGGATTCGATTTGGTTGAATTTGGGTGATGATTTAGTTCAATTAGATTTTGGACTATCCTAATTACAATTATTGCAAGCCAATTTATTTTGACCTGATTGATTGTCTAATCCTAGATGAATTAAATCTGATTTAATTCAATTATATTTAATCTATTCCATTTGGGTTAATGGTCCTAATTAAATTATGATCTAATTCCTAATTAGTTATAGATTTAAACCTATACCTAAATTGGTTAGGAATTATGTTAGTTGGTTTTCTAGCTGGTTAAAATTAGTTAGTTAGTTAACCTAACTAATTCTTAATTAGTTATAAATTTAAACCTAAATTAGTTAGGATTAGTTGAGTTAGTTAGAATCCTAAAAGGATTAGGACAAGAAATTAATTGAACTAATTCCTAACTAACTAACCAATTATTCTATCTTCTTCCCATGTCTTAACTTCTTGATTGGCATGTAAGAAAGAAGTCACTCTCCTTTCTTCACATGAAAATGAAAATTGGATTGCTACGTGGCATGGAGAAATATATGGGGAGCACAAGTATTTGGCCCTTCTTATCTATCTTATCCTAATCTTTTGAATTTGAATAGAAGTCTTGTCCTAAGTTTAGTTGAGAAGGGACTCTAGGGAGAGACATGTGATGTGAAAAAAGAAAAGAAGAAAATGTGCAAATCATAATTGGGCATGGGATTTCTTCTTGTAAATATTTGATGTGAGATGAGATCTTAAATAAAAACACCCCATCTATCTTCTTGGTTCCCCACCATCTATAATTTTGTGAGAGAGAATAATATTATTCATCACCCTCTTTCCTCCTCTTGTTCTTAATCTTGCATGAAGAGTTTATGTGAGCAAAGGAAAAAAATTATTTTCCCTTGATCTCTTAAGTTGAGATCAATTTTTCTTTCTTGGATTTCTAGGATAGAGAAAAAGGAAAGAAGAAAAGAAAGATTTGATCCAACTATTGAAGTGAGGTCTGCAAGGTGCTAGTACTTCGGTGGTTTCATAGCTTCGATCAGGCCATCTCTATGTAGATACCGGCAGAGATCGGGCATGTGCGCGATTCTAGTAGGCCAAATTCGATCCGACAATTCTAGCAAAATCCGAGATTTTTTCTAGATCTGACTCGATGAAGATGGGTAGCGCAAGTAAGTAGATATGATCTACTTGTACTTTTATTTTTATTTGAAGATTTATATGTTCATGATTGGTTCTACTATATATGCTTAGATTAGATTTTTACTCTCACTGTAATTAATTTTAATTAATTAAATTTTTTTAGAAAACCTATATGCAACACCAGGGATCGTCGATTTCTAATAGTAGCTACGCTAGTCTCCCCATCTCACTCCTTTTGTCTTATCGAAAAAATAGAGATCAATGTTTGGAATGGTTGGTGCTAGTATGAATAATCACATACTTAATTATAACTTCTATAAGATCAAAACTCCAAACGGGACAATTGGCAATTAAGCATATATAAATAAAAGAGAAACCCCGGTTAATTGATCATAGAAAAAATTATCAGAAGAAATCTAACTACTCAATGTTCCTCTCCTCTCCCTGTCCCTCTCTTTGTAAAACACTAGATCAAGAAAATTCTCTAAAACATACCATTTTATTTCATTTGGAACAGCTATGCCTCAAACTGTTCTAGTTCTTTCTATGTTCAACAAGAAGCAAGTGCAAGAGCATGCTTTCAACCATTAAACTTGCCATCATGGGCATTACAAATCAAATCAATATATATATATGTATGTATAGAGAGAGAGAGAGAGTGAAAGAGAGAGGTAGACTAAGCTCTATTCGATAAGATTTGAAGTCAAATTTGATCAAATTTCTCATTGTATGATCCACACGAATCTCCATGAGCAAAGCAAAAAGTTAATGACTATTTTTCTATCTATTTAGATTTGTGTTTATTCTGAACTCATTTGTTTTATTTTAAAAATATTTATATTTATTTTGAAGGAGATGAGAAATGGCTATCCCATCCACGAATAAAATAAACATAAATTTCATATAGAATAAACACAAATTTAGAGAAAAACAAATATAAACTTTTCTTAAATAAACATAAATAAACTCAAAATAAATGCAAACTAAATAAACAAATATGCTCTCAAGTAAATACAAATATTTTCACTAGCATTAATAATAGATAATGATGGCTGAAACTATTAAAGATGATCGGATATGCTACTTTTTCTTCTCTCAATAATAAATATAAATATTATATGATAAACATAAATTTCGGATAAAATAAATACAAATCTTTTTATAATAAACATAATTTTTTTAAAAATAGATAAAAATGAGTTCAAAATAAATATAAATAGAATAAAAAAAAGTTCCTGAATTTCTTTTGCATAATAAATACAATCATTCCAAAATAAATATAAACTTTACATGATAAATATAAATACTCAAAAATAAATATAAACACTCCAAAATAAATATAAATTTTTTAAGAATAAACACATTAAATACAAATCCTTTTAAAATGAATACAAATTCTACGATAAATATAAAGACTTTAAAATATATATGAAATTTTCCATCCGCATCTATAGTGCATGAAATTTTATTTCATCAGCATTAATAAGCTAGAATTTTTATTATTTTTTAAAACTTAACAAAGAAAAAAAGTGACTACTATTTTTTTCTACATGGATCTCCATGCGGGGAGATTGACTGGATTGGCTCCAAATCTGATCGACTTATTCTAGCATATATATATATATATATGTTGGGATATCCCGGTTCAACTGTAAACCAAACTTTGGTTCGACTGGTCGAAGCTCGTTTCTCCGGACTACGGACTTCGGACCAAGCAGAGGACAGGCCAACTGCAGGCAACCCAAAGCTTCATACCGGACCATAACATCCGGAGGCCAGTCCTTCGGGTAACTCTTCGGCCCCGGCCGAAGACCGAACTATCCATCAACTTCCGAAGGCACGTCCTTCGATCCCCGCCATAGACACGATCTCCGACTTCGAGAAAGTACCAAGTTTTCGGCCCACACGAAGGAAAATCCGAAGCTTGGACCACAATATGTTCCAGAAAGGCAACTGTAACCAACGGTTACAATGGACACTCATCATGCCATGATCATGGCGCGCAACTCCTGCTACTACGCCTCCGATATGGCCGGAACCGTTCCATGATAATCCACGATCACTAATCATGGAAGAGATTGGCTCCCCACGATCACCAGAAAAAGAGCGGGACGCAGGCCGGAGGCCTTCTTTAAATAAGGGTAAGAAGGATTGCTGGGAAGGTACGCGAATATTCTCGCTCATATACGCTTACAATCTCCAAGAGCCTTTTTCTCTTCCACTCTCCACATCTTCCCCATTCTGTGGCTGGAATCCGTCACTGACTTAGGCATCGGAGTGTTCTCCACCGGAATAACTCCAGTAAGGAACCTGTTTTGCAGGTGAACCAGGGAGTGGTTACGGGGAGGATATTGAAATTTACAAGAGATGAAGATATCAAGGATCCAGGGTTTCTTCTTTCATGAGATATTAATCTAGGCCGTCGAATGGCGTGTGAGGGCAATCCAATGGCCAGCCGAGAACAAGTAGTAGATATGATCAAATGTCCAATTCTGTCGAGCCCAAGCTCGACTCAACCCACTCAGCTGAACCTAAACTTAAATAAAATATTAAAAAAGAAAAAAGAAAATCCTGAGCCAAACCCTCCGCTCCCACTCAGCCTAGGCCCTAGGGCAAGAAAGGTGGGATCCCTTCCGCTCTCCTCTCTCCACCCGCGGCACTCGTTGGCGACGGCAGTCGAACAAGGGCCCTGACGACGGAGAACGGCGGCGAACTCCGAGACCTCAAGTGAGTCTCTCTCTCTCTCTCTCTCTAAACGCCCCGTTTTAACGAATTTGAATTTCTTCAGAGTTACAATTGACATGCTTGAATGGATTTTTTTTCCTTCAAACAATCTTTTCACTCCGGGTTTTGGATGAACATCTGAGTTGGTTTTGGAGTTTACATATAATTTAATCATACTAAAGAAAAAAGATAAAAGAAAACCGTAAATCTAATCGAAACCCCTCTCCTTCCTCTGATTCCCCTTTCTTCTCCACCGGAAACCCTAACCTCCCACCCTGCGCTCCATCTCTCTCCGGCGGTCGGCAACGAAGGTGGCGGCGGCATCTTTCTCGACGCTCTCCTTTCCGGTATTTCACCCCCGGGGGTCTATCCACCTATAGCAGAGTAACAATTATGGTCCTTCTCGTGAACAAGTGGACTTGTGGGGGACAACACTCCTTTAGTCATAATGCCTTCCTAGCAAACTTGAGATCGATCTATTATCTAAATAGAGACATGAAATAATTGTTCATTTAATTCGTGATTTAGTTCTGGTGTTTTTTTTTTTTAACATTTTTATAATCGATGGTTCATGATTATGTCATGTTTAAGTGGCAATTAAGTGTACTTTATTTTTATAATGTAGATCCATTGTCCATTTATGATTCATTATTTTGTTCTTTTTGCAACGTTGATGATATCTTTGTAGTTTACATTTTGTATAATAAGATGTGATAGATTTGTTATTTGAATATCTAGAGATTGCTTATGAGTGGTCTCTTTAGTATTCAAAGTAAATAGTTTGTCAGTCATTATGCATATTTTTTCATATGTCATTTTTTTTTAATCAGTTAACCTGGTGGTTGGACCAATGACCCGGTGACCAGGACCTTTGGCTAGGTCTGTCTCCAGTTTGGTTTTTATAGCTATTGTAATTGTGTTTGAGGCTATTAGCTGTTTGCTGTGTTTTTGTGTTATTGTCGACATAGGAATTTTTATTTCTTAGTGCTGCAACTGTTATGACTTTTTGTTTGCTTTTTCTTGCTGATGTATCTTTGCAGTCTTCCAAAATGACTGGATGTATTAGTTAGTAATTAAAGTCAGGAATTGTCTCCATTCAGATGGGTTTGTCTTCGTGGTTATCTTCATTGGATTATGCTGCATTATGATTCTTCCACAGCTCCTGCAGCTACTTAACGCAATTCTATTTGTTCTCTGTTTTCATAAAAATGGAGCTTATTTGTTTCATTTTTCTACTCCTTTTCTCTTGTATTATGATCTGTTTTCACATGCTTTTTATTGTAATTCATTGATAGAAGTAATGTACGACCATGACTGCAGTTATCATATTAGAAACATCAAAGAAAGAATGTTTGCTTGACCACCTGAGCTGAGATAATGATGCTGTTGTATACAATTTAAGTTATGTATGAAATGAATTTTTGACTCTTACCTGGACCCTTGTGTCCAGCTCTTAGAACCGTGTTAGAATGTGTATCTGAGATGTATTTGCATCAGATGCCTGAATCCTTATATCATTTTTTTTGTAATTGTAGCTGTTAGAAATTGGTAGAAAGTTGGAATCCAATTTGATTGAATATGATGCTGTCAAAGTAAGCTTTTGTTTGTTTTAGAGATTGGTCGAGAATGTAGATTTATAAAGTAATTTTCCAGAATGCCATTTTTCTTTAAACTAATTAATAAGTTTGGATGAGAGACATGCACATTGGAAGAACTCAATAAATAATATCTTTTAATATTTTCTTTTGTACAGTATTTTAAAATGTATATTAATTCTTTTGATATAAAATATATATCAATTAAAATTACTTTTCTGCGTATCCATGAATCTTGTTTCTCACCTTGTTGAATTGTATGCTTTGGCACGCCCCCCAAATCCGATTCTCATGTCTGTTTCCATGTAAAACTGATTTGTGAGATACTTGGATTTTGTTTAACATATTAATTGCTAGCTATTTACACTAGATTCTTGTAATATGGTAATTTATTTTAAGCAGTGCAAATTTTGATTAATAATGGCGGTGTAAATTATTTACAGATTTGTGCCAATTCGGTCTCCTGGGTTGTGCCTAATCACCTGGGCAATTGCCTAGGCTATAAGAGTGTCAATTGCCTAGGGTCCCTTGGGCTATTTGACTGATATTGTTTGCTCATGGGTTTAAGGGTTGTCCAGAAACTTTGTTTAGGCATTGAGTTTCTTTTGTTCTCAATTGACGAGGGGGAGGGAACTTGGAGATTGGTCTGATTGTGAGTCCATAGATTGCTTTTTGGGCTGAGTGGTCTTTTGTGCTTAGGTGGATAAGGTTGATATTCGGATGTCTTTCCTGTTTGTCTGTTTAGTGTTAGATCGATATACATAAGGCAACGGGACATTTAAAGGACTCTAAATATTTCAATGCCCATATTCATAATGCTGGATATTGAAGATATCAATGATTCTGTGTAAAGTATGGTTTCATGAGTTGGGTATTTTGTGCTCATCCTTCACTAGTTAAAATTTATCTCATGCAAAAGAGGTAATATTAAGATTTCTCTACTGGTTGCCAGGTTGGCAAATGAGTTAGTTAAATAAGTTCTGTATTGTATTGCCTCAAAGGTGGAGAGGTTGGGCCAGCAATTTCTTGGTTTGCAGCATTTTGCAGGTAGATCTTTGAAGGTTATCATGATCCTATGATTGATGGAATGGTCATAAATGTTTTATCTACCAAAGACTCTTGGTCTTGTTTGTATATGTTAACTGTTTCTTTTAACCTTCCACATCAGATTTTAAAGTTACATATAAACTTCGTTTATACAGCAACTAGGAAGGAGGTGATTTATGAAATTGTCTGCAAATAGATCTTTATGTATGCTCTTTTCATTAATACTAGGATTTCGTAAGTTATACACTAGAGGAAAGTTCAAAGAGTACCTGATTCGGGTTTCAGGGCAGATGGTACTTGAAATTAATTGTATAGGATATGGAGGCAGATATTTTAAATGTTCTCTGTGGAGGCTGGACTTTGAGTGCCTGTGCACTTTGAGTGAATTTTTTCTTTCTTTCTTCCTTTTGTAAAGTCAGATTATGCCCCCTCCTATTTGCCTGCCCATTCATTGTGGGCTTGCTAGCATCTTGTTTTGTATATGAACATTTACTTTTAGTAATGTTTCTGCTAATTTTGTTTGCTGTTTAGGCTGTTGCTTATCGTGGCCAGTTGGTACTTGCTCTATTAATTGTTCCCTTATTATGCCTTTATTTGTTGATGCGTTCTGTTGGTGAATTGATAGATTGCATGGTTGTGTGTTTGTGACTTGAATTTTGAGATAATCTTTAAATCTTTAGGTGTATTTCTGGTTCTCATCATGACTTTTAAAGTTTCTCAGCTACGTCACTCTGCAACACTCTAGTTTGGTTGAACTGGATGTACGGTTGGAGGCTTTTCGATGTTGTGAAATAGGCAGTTATCTCAAATAGATGAATGCTTGACTTTGGGGTTAGAATCTCAAATAGGCAGTTATTTGAAGATGAAATTTGTTGATGGAGAGGAGTTTGGGAATGCCAGGAGGAATTTTAAGCACATCAGTGTTTTACCCATTTTTTAAAGAAAAAATAATATTTAACTCATCAGATAGCAATGTCCTTCCACTTAAAAATCTCAAGTATATGGTTTCATGCATAAGTTTTGTATCTGCACTCGTGGACAAGTTCCGCAGATAAATTATGTTTGCATTAAATGTCTTTCTGAGGTTTCTCTTTTAATTTAGAGGAATAGATTAATGGACTTTGTTCATCTACATCAACAAAATTTGTTTACAACAAAACTGATACTGGATATGTCAAGAAAAGCTTGTAACATGTTTGGGGTTTCTGGGTCGTGTTCATTGTATATCTGACTCAAGAAAATGTCAAAGCATGGGTGACTGGCAGGTAGGGACTTCTGACTTGTTAGTACAGCTCAGGGTCCATCCCACTGGTAGTTTTGTATAGCCATGTGGACACCCCATATAGAGTCGTGGTGTGGGAAACTTAAGTGATGTGGAGTATTCATTCTCTGCATATTCTTATCTTCTTTTGTGTTCTAATTCTAATGGGAAAATTGAATGTTGATCCAATCCTCTAGGTGCAACAAGCTCTAAGTAAATTAACACTAGATTAGGTATGCTAACTTATACAAATAATTCTGTTCATGTCATGTGATACTTGCATGCAGTTTTGAAGAGATGCTGAATCAAAATACATTCATGGATGCTATGTTTAATCATGATTGTTTTGTCTTTTGCTCTCTTCTTCGGCATATGCTACACTGGATATGCTCAATTAGGATTAAAATTAGGTTGTTCCTTCTTATGTCGGTACTTCCAGGTTGGAAGCTCTCACACGGCTGTTATAGCTAGGGAAGAAGTTTTCTCGGTTGCACTTCTTGAAGAAAAACGCTCTTTGCCTTCACACAAGTCATTGGAATTTACTGCTCTTTTGCTTTAGCTTTTTTGAAACAGGTAGTCTAATATATATTTCTGTTAATCTTGTTTGTGTTCTTTTTTTCAAGCTTGTTAGGCATGAATACTTGCTTCTCAGATAGTTAAATTGGTGTCCTCTTGGTTGCAGCTGATAATGTTGAAAATAAAGACCCCAAAGACACATCGTGCTAAGCGGGCACTTGAAAAGCGTGCCCCTAAACTCGTAAGTTCTTCTTGAGGGCTTTCATCTTGCATGGTCTTCCTTGGTAGCATGGGTGTGGTTTAAGGGGAATCTGATTGTTGAGGGTCATTTTGTGCATTTCTGCAGGTTGAGAATAGCAAGAAAACTCTCATTCTTCATGGTACCAAGACCAGCAACTTACTGAACTCTGTGTTAACTCAGATTTATCATTTGAAACGAGATAGTGCTATAAAGTACACCAAGAAAAATGAAAACATCAGACCTTTTGAAAGTGGTGGGGAAACATCTTTGGAGTTTTTCTCCCTCAAAACTGACTGCAGTCTCTTTGTGGTAAGCTAAGTACAAAGGGCCATTTTAACATATCTTTTCATCTACAAATGCTGTTTTTTATCCTACAATTCCTGTATTCCATTTGGTTTTTATACTACTGTTCTCATGTAATTCTCGTTGTCAACAACTTTTGTGCAACTTAATTCAACATTTAAAACTCAATTCTTAAGATTGTCTGGTATGTCTTGTGAGTGATACTGAAATATATCTGATCATTCCATTTCCATTATCCTACTTCCCTTAATTATAACATCATAATAATTGCAAATTTTTCTAGAAAGAGCACAATACCTGTTAATGGCCATTGATGGCATTTCAAGTCAAGGTCTTTGATACATGCTATTAGCAGCTGTTAGTTACTTTTTTCTTGAACTTTCTGCCTGTGGCTTCTGTACTGTATTTTCTCTAGCAAGCATCATTTCATCAATTTTCTATAAGGTGATGTCATCTTTTTGTGTAAGCCCATTGTCACTCTTCCTATTATTTAGTAGGTATGTTAATTTGAAATCTTAGCAACCGAGGCACAGAGGGACTCAAAATGTTAGAATGTTCTTATTCTGGCTTCCACATTGGCCACCCACCCCTCCCTATTACATGCATGCGCACAATCATGCACAAAAAGAAGTTCATTATCTTATCAAAGAAAAACTTCTGAGTCCTGATTAATATCTGGCATAGAGAAATTGTTGCAAATTGAAGGTAACTTTTTGAATGCTTCTAGTAACTAATTGAGAACTTTCTGACCTTGTGCTTGCATAATGATAACTATTTTAAATGCATTATCTTAATTAATTACTTTTTTTTTATTCCCTGTTCCTAAAGATAACTGCAATTTGCTTTTCAGTTTGGTTCTCATTCAAAGAAAAGACCCAACAATCTAGTTCTTGGGCGGATGTATGATCATCACGTTTATGATCTAGTTGAAGTAGGAGTGGAGAACTTCAGACCCATTGAGTCCTTTGAGCATGACAAGAAAATAACACCACGAATTGGGTCAAAACCTTTCTTTGCTTTTATAGGAGAAGGCTTTGAGAGTGTTGAAGAGTTAAAACATCTGAAGGAAGTATTGCTTGATCTTTTCAGAGGAGAGGTTGGTCTTTCAATATCATGTTGACATATCACATTCACTTGGTTCCTTGCGACAAATTACAGAAATTCATGGCTTTGGCTCATGCAGGTTTTAGAAAATTTGAACCTTGCTGGTGTAGACCGCGTGTTCGTATGTACAGCCATCTCGTCGACTACAGTCTTCTTTACACATTGTGCTCTCTGCCTAAAAAGGTCAGGCACGGCTATTCCCAGAATGGAATTGGTAGAAGTTGGGCCATCCATGGACTTGGTAGTTCGGCGTCACCGTCTTCCCAATGACAGCTTAAAGAAAGAAGCAATGAAAACTGTTTCTGATCAGCCTAAGAAGAAGGTAATAAAAATGATTCCTCAATCCTAATTTCTTGTTATATGAGAGATACCAGACTCGGGGAAACCCATGATGTGTGTATTTTCCAACTTTGCACTGTGGCTAAGATCTAATGGTTGTCTCATGTGACAACAAGAAATTGACTGCTACGGTTGCATATTTCGCCATTTTTCTCTGCAAAATCCTACACCAATTGGTGGCCTACTTCTATTCTGAAGCGGGCTATATTATTTGCAGACTTAAACCTGATTTCATCCTACTTTTATGCCTCAAGGTTGATGCTTTTATTTTCCTTCAGATCAAAAATGTGAGCAGCGACATTGTGCAAGGAAAGATAGGGAAAATCTACATTCCTGACCAACAGGTTCAAACTCAAGCTTTCCAGTGTTCAATAATTAGTTCAACAATATCCATTATCATCACCAACACTTTGTAATCCTTTGATGAATGTTATCTTTTGTTTAGGTTGGAAATATGCCTTTATCTAATGACATAAAGGGACTGAAGAGGGAGCGCCGTGGAACCAAGAAAAACAAGGTTAATGGAGAGGATCAATCAAAATTAAAGAAAAGAAAGACAGACGCTCAATAATCCTCAGAGGTGGCTCCTTCTCGCACTACTGGCCTTGTGAGAAACTGCAATATATCTGAAGAAATTCTGCATTGGTGCCGAACTCCAGATAAAATTTCCCCCTGATTATGCACGAACTCTTAAGTTATCAAAGTGAAGGCAATCTGAATTTCTGGATGATGTAGCAATGGAAATTTTGACTCTTAATTAGTGTTGAATTGATTTTGACATTAACATTGGAATTGGATGCCTGTAGATGTTTCAAGCAAGCATATGCTGGATAGAGTTAATATGAAAGTTGCGGTTGGTGATCAATGGGCAAATTTTTTGATATCAAATATTTTATATAATCGGAATTAATCATATATGCTTTTGTTTGAATCTAGAAAATCTAGTGACTGGAGTGCCTTTGTATGTAATTTGCTTGCAATGTAGAGTATGCTGACATTTGGATGTTTATGCATAACTGCAGGCTTCACAGGACCGTTTCCTAGTTCGTTGATGGTTAGACACAACCTCGTCTACTTCATTTTAATGACGTCCTCTCTTGACAAGGCCAATAATCCTTTGGCAAGTTCGCCTATGGAAACTGATTTAATCAAGGTGTCCTCAACTACGGTTGCTAATCCTTCACAACAGTGTGGCCTTTCACCCTCCTTCCGAACGACAGGGGTTGTATTTTTAACACGAAAGAAGGATTCACCTTCACGTGAATTCACCATCGGATCTTGCGGAGTACATGATGCTTTGAGATGTGCATGGGCATGATCAAATGGTTGAGAAGATCAATCATTCTACAGCCCAAACCTTCTTCCTAACTACATAGTTCATCGAGATTAATTCCTCCTATTCCTATACCATCGAGAATCAATTAAATCAAATTGCAAATCAGGGTCATCAACTGCCATCCTACTCACACTAATCAAGCTTTATTCTAATTACCGACGGAGACGACTTTTCACCTTTCAGCGTCATCACAACCTCAAATCAAGGTCAACTTTGAGACATACTCGAGCCCCTCACCTATTTCTCCCTCGATAAAGCTCTTGCAATGCGTTGTGGAGCCGCGCTCCCCCCCCCCCCCCCCCCCCACACACACCCCCAAAAAACCGGGCCGCCGGTACGGACGGCTATGATCGGCCGGCTCAGATGGCACGCTATTCGCGGCGACACACGTGGATTCCTGAGCCTCAAGCGCGGAGCCGCAGTTGCTGCTCGGCTCATCGCCCGGCCATCGACTCGAACGTTTCCAGACGCGCTAACCGCTCTGCTACAAAATAAAGAAGCCTCCCTCGGCACGCATGGTATCCTTTACCTCCCAGGCCCAAACACCGGCATAAACTAGCGAGATGGCACCCCACTCCGGCATTCGGCCGCTGGCTTAGGGTTTCTGGAGCTCCTTTTCGCCCTTCTTCTCTCTTCTATCGTCTTGGTTTACTCCCCCTCCTGCGGCCATGGAGCTGGATCTCACGGCCCTGCTTCGGCTCGCCTGGGTCGCGGCGACCGCGCCCATCCTCATCGCGTCCCTTCCGGTGCGGTCCCTCGGGTTCCTGCACCGCATGCTTACGGGCTTCGCCGCCAGGGGAAAGACGAGGAGTTCTTCCAGTGTAAGTTCTTGGTTAGTTGTGGTGGAAAAGGCGTCAAATTTATGCTTCTCTTTTTTGTAATCTTGATCTGTTTTCTTGTTCTTGTTTGTGAAGTTGGTTATGGTTTGTAGATTGTTTGTGTCTTTCTCTAATGATTAGTTGTTTTCATGTTTAGCTATAGAAGAGCTAGGAATTAATATTTAGGTGCCATTTCTGGGGTGAAGGTTAGGAGTAAAGAAATTTCTGTTGAAGGGCCGACGAAGCTTAACCTCCTAAGGATTGCACTGAAAGGAACTTTATTAAGTACCAAGCATGCAACAATTCCAGATTTATTACTAGTAAGATATGCTTTGGATTAAATAAACTTGTCACTTTTTGGTCGTTTTTGCTACAAAACTTTTGGGACTCATTTGGTTTGGTTCGCAGCCTCTGCAGGAAGAACTGAGAAGTAACTTTCCAAGGAAAAACTGTTAGTTATGTTGTATGAAATAAATAAATAAATAAATAAATATATATATATATATAAATTTAAAAATATTTGAAAATAATTTTTGTGGCATGTGTAACAGAATAATTTTGGTATAACAAAATTTTTCAAAGACAATAAGATAAGGTTAGGAAGTCTGGCCTGCGAGGTGGATAGAACCACTGTCATAAAAGAGATTTGGCCCTCTTTTCGTACGAAGAACAATTGGGCCACATGCTCTCCTTCAAGATACAACTTGGAAGCTAAAAACGTCAACGCTCGTCGGTAGCACGATCTCGAATGGATGCCGATCAACTCGTCTTCGGTCCAAAAATTTTAAAACAGGAAAAGATAAAAGAAAAGGAATTTTAAAAAATTTAGAATAGAAGAATAGAGGAGAGGGAGAACTTGGATTTTTTTTTTGATACTTTGTAAGGTTGAGATAGAGACTTATTTATAGGTTCAAAATTTCAAAAAAAAAATTTAAAAAGCCCTCAACTAGCCGTGATGACAGTTACAAAATTAAAATTTGAATTTAATTAAAATTAATCATTATAAAATTAAATTTAAAATTAATTAAAAAATTTAAAAAAGTTAAATCGATTAAAAATGCATGAAAATGTGCAGACTCACATGCAGATCACGTGCGTTGCATGTGGGGAAGGGAGAGAGTGGTTGTCATTTTTTTTGTTTTGTTTTTACAAACATAATGACAACAATTTCCCACAAAAACAAAATAAAAAAAATTAAAAGTTTAATATTATTAAAATTAGTAAATAATTTAAAATTTTTAGACTTTTACTATGCTTAGTGCAAGTACCTTCTAGGTTTGAACTTGCATTTAATATAAAATATATACAGTATGAAGATGAGCTGATCATAATACGGGGTAATGCTATCTAGGTTATGCGCTTGTCTTGATTTTCATGAGTTACTAAAGATTCATCTCGATTCTATAGTCATGGCCTCATGACTACTCTCACCAAGGTAGATCCTTCAAGGGTATGTGCAACGAAATTATATCTTGCTGAACTTATAGCCTTCGATCTATTAAGAGCTATGCTTAACCTAACCGTCATAATAGAGCACCACATCATAGGGATGGGAGGAAGACAAACTCCAAATCGATTCTTCCAGACATCATTTCAGAGGTCGTTTTCTTTTGAACCTTAATCATGGGATTGCCATGACCGTAGAGATCCACTCTGGTGACTAATATATGGGCTTAAGCCCCATCCCCCTCGATGTCTTAGATACCATAGCCTTGGAAAGGTCTTTGATCAAAAGATCCATCCTATAGTATGTTGGACAAGATAAATTTCTTGTATCGTTATAGATGGTGAATGCACTATAATTTTGTGGTCTTTGTTAATAGGATCTTCCCTGATTCAGATTTACATTAGCCATACCTTAGTCTAAAAAGCATGTCTAATGCCAATTTATTGTTCTCTGGCTATCATATGACTTTTTACTTCTGTAGGTGATTACAAGGTATTCTTCATTTATATAATGCCCCAATTTCTAAATATTACTAGTCCACACAAATATATAATGAGTGATTTACCTAACACTTTGTACCTATCATGTATAAATAATTTTAACATTTGGTGTTACAATGCAGATGTGAAGTGGTTCCTAACATAACTATTTGTGGATGTGGGTTTGCTGTTTCAATCTAATGGAGTAATGCTTTTTTTTTAAACTATTTTGGTGGTTGTAACATCTTTGGAGTTGTCCCAGGAAATTCAAATTAATTGGCAAACTGATAGAAAAATTAGAAATAAAAGGCCTTCCTTACGAAGATCCCTATGGTTAGTTAAATTTGCACAATCTTTTCACATATGGCATCAAAAAATAACTAAATATAGATAGACTTGTAAAGAGGTATAGTTGCTTAAGAGTTTGCTGAGATGTCACATCAATATGGTAATTCTTAATAAAAGTAATTAAACCATGATAAATTTCCAAAGATTTGATTCAGAGCTTGTGAAACATTTCTATTGATATCTTGTATATTGCAGAAGAAGAGTTGAAATGCTGCAGATGAAATGATAGTCTACAAATGTGGCAGTATAGGCTTATGATAATCTATAGATATCGTATATGTGATATAATACAGATTGCTGTCAATTATATATCTATCCAGCTCATATCCCAAACTAATGAACAAACAGAAAATATGCAAGTGTAATATAGTGCAGCAATTGTTCCATATAATATGAGGCCATATGTTTATGTTATTTGTGGATCACAAATTTGATTAATGAAAACATGAACCAATCACAATGGCAATTATAAGGGTTCCTGCTAATAATTCATAGTGCTTTATTCAGACAAGCAAACCGTTTATCATTTATACAAAGGTTCTTACTCATACGAGGGAATGTTCCAATTCCATTTAGGAAAACATGTAGACTGATTTGATTTTTTAAAAGGAATATTTTTTTTTGAAATTAAGGTTTTATTAAAATGATCACCAGTATGATCAAACCTGTTATTTGTTAAGATTTTTAATTAAGTTATTTTATATATAATTTAACCATGCTAGAAAGACACCCTAGCTTGAATTGAGCTTAATTGATGACCAAGCACAATTGGATGCCTAGGCTTGGCTTATTAACCCAAGCTTAGAATTGTCTTGCAGCATGTCTAGCTCTTGAGCAAGCTGAACAAAATCAGCTTATTGACAACTTCAAATAAGAAATATATTTGGTGAGAACATATTGAAGGGTGGATTATTTATTTATTTATTTATTTTGGTATAGAAAAACCTAGGAGTTCCATACTAGGGATTTTACTAACTAGCCTTGTCACTTCTCAACTATATAGTATATACACCAGGGTAAGGTCTCCTGAAATTTGATTATGTTCTATGACTTGCTTTCAACCTAGTATTATCCCTCTACGGTGGTAATATCTTGTAATATCTTTCTAAGGAAACTTTGTGCAAGAAAGATCTTGGTATGAAACTTGCATGTCTAGTTGGTAATCTGACTACTTAAAACAACTGAACTTATGCAGTCATGGTGCATTCTTCGAGGCTGCTTTAGGATTTGAAAGAGTTTAGATGGATAGGGAAGAGGTGAAGGTTTGGATTTTGATAAGCAATAAAGCATCCATCTCTGTATTTCAATCATGAGTCATCATTTTAAGTTTTGGCTCTAACTAAAATATTTGGATGGACATGTAAGTGTTTTATTTCATCAGATATACATCTACCAGTATAGTTTTGGAATTTCAAAAAGTTTTCATTAATATTGACTTGTTTTGGTTGTCTAGTATGGCTAATGTTTTAGATTTGGTCATAGTCTTGCTGATGCTGGTATAGCTGTATAGTGGCCATAGCTCAAAATTGCTGCAAGTTTCTGCAATGTTATAATGGAACATTTTTTGGCTAAAAATAGAAAAATATTTATCATAGAATTGTCTCTTTATCGAGTTAAAGCGACCATTACTTGCCATTATAATGAACTAGTGTTTGGCACGTGCTATGCATGTGATTTGATTTAAGCTTCATGCTTTGGTTTTACATTGACTCTTCAAAATGAATAAAAGTTAAAAGGAAAAGAGTGAAAAAAAAGAAGGGGCATAAGTTTGGGGACAGCATCGATGGTTAAGATTTACTGAATAATATTGAAGAATGAGCTGGCTTTTGGTTTCCCTGATTCTCTTAATAAAGTTCTCTATGTTAATTAATTGTCTTGTGTGGTTCCTCGAATATGCTTCCCACGAGAAAGATGGGTAGCGTTAAAATGTATATTCTATCATTCTATAGTCCAGCTATGGGAAGGAGCCCAGTTACAAGCTCAAGTTCAACTCAGGTCCGGCTACAAACCTTGTGTCATTATAATGATAGATATAATTGACAATGACAACAAAATGAAAAAGTTGTTCAATCTTTTCACTGTGTTGAACACTCGTCCTCTAACTACTATCTTATTACAATTGACAAAATCTGATTGTGGGAGTGAAAATTCAATGTACGTCTAGGTGACCAATGTATATCTAGATTATTTCCTTTTATATTGAAATTGAATATGGCAACTTGCTGACAAATCTCTTTTATACTGTTAATTGTATTGTATGGAAAATTTACATATATATATTTATGTAATTTTAAAAATATTTGAAAATAATTTTTGTGGCATGTATGATAGAATAATTTTGGTATAAGAAGATTTTTCAAAAATAATAAGGTAAGGTTAGGAAGTCTGGCCTGGAAGGCGGATAGAATCACTGTCCTAAAGGAGATTTGGCTCCCTTCTTGTGCGAAGAACAGTTGGGCCACGTGCTCTCCTCCAAGATATAACCCGGAAGCTAAAAACTTCAACGCTCGTTGGTGGCACGATCTCGAATGGATGCCGATCAGCTCGTCTTTAATCCAAAAATTTCAAAGCGGGAAAAGATAGGAGAAAAGAAATTTAAAAAATTTTAGAATAGAAGAATAGAGGAGAGGGAGAGCTTGGATTTTTTTTTGGATACTTTGTAGGGCTGGGATAGAGGCCAATTTATAGGCTCAAAATCCCAGAGAAAATCCCTAAAAAATTATTAACTAGCCATCATGGCAGTTACAAAATTAAATTCAGAATTTTATTAAAAATTAACCATTATAAAATTAAATTTGAAATTAATTAAAAAAATAAAATAAAAAGGTTAAAACTGGTTAAAAATGCATGGAAGCAGACCTGCGCGCGTTGCGTGTGGGGAAGGGGGAGAGTGGTTGCCTTTTTTTTTTTTTTTGTTTTTACAAACGTAATGACGACAGAAACTTTAATAAGATTTTAGGAATAGGATTTTAGTATATTTGGTTGACCATGGAAAAGTAATTTTTTATGTTGATTTATATTTGGTTAAGTATTTAGTTTTCTAGAAAAAATATATAAAATAATTATTATAGATATAAAATCATATTTTTTTGCTTCCAAACTTTATAAAAATATTAATATTATATAAATATAAATATAAATATAAATATATTATTAATATATTAATATAAATCTTATATTAATATCAATAAAAATATTAATATATTATAAATAAATATTAATATATTATAAATATTATAACATATGATATATTATCATAATATCATTATTTAGTATTTCATTTTAACCATTCATTGATATTTTATAAAATTTAGTCATTAATCTTAAATGGATGATTTTGAAAAGAAAAAAAAGACCAATATTTTTCATATCATGGGACGCACCAAAACTCACCTCTCCCATAGGTTTGAGATTTCTACTCATGAAATGTGGGAAGTGTCTTTCTATGTGTTGGCGTGGAGTTCCTGGATCGGCCGGTCGGAGCCGCTGCGTCGCAGGACCGCTCCCTGGTTCACCTGCAAAATAGGTCCCTTGCCGGAGTTGTTCCGGCGGAGGACATTCCGATGCCTAAGTCAGTGGCGGATTTCAGCCACTGAATGGGGAAGGTGTCGAGAAAGAGTGGAAGAGAAAAAGCTCTTGGGGATTGAAAGTGTATGTGTGCGAGATTGATCGCGTATTTCTCGAGCTACCCTTCTTACCCATATTTAAAAGATGGCCTCCGGTCTGTGGCCCGCTCTTTTTCCGGTGATCATGGGGAGCCAATCTCTCCCATGATTGGCAATCGTGGGTTGTCAACGAGCGGTTCTGGCCAGATCGGAGGCGTGGCTGCAGGAGTTGCGCGCCATGATCATGGTATGATGAGTGTCGATTCTAACCGTTGGTTACAGTTTCCTTTCTGGAACAGATTGTGGTTCAAGCTTCGGTTTCCCCTTGCATGGGCCGAAGACTTGGTATTTCCCCGAGGCCGGAGATCGTGTCTACGCCGGGGACCGAAGTACGTGTCTTTGGAAGTCGATGAGTAGTTCAGACTTCGGCCGGGGCCGAAGGTGCTACCTGAAGGACTGGTCTCTGGATGTTGTAGTCCGGTGTGAAGCCTTGGGTTGCTTGCAGTTGGCCTGTCCTTCGCTTGGTCCGAAGTCCGTAGTCCGGAGAGACGGGCTTCGATAAGTCGAACCGGAGTTTGGTTTGTAACTGAACCAGGATATCCCAACAGTTGCCCCCCTACTCTCAGTTGTCGAAGCGAAGATCTGCCTCGATAAGTGAGAGTATTAAGGCCTTGTCATTTTCTTCCTGAGAGATGGTGCAGTGAATGATTACGGGACCCTTATTGGGCTATCCATCACGATCTGAGAATCAGATGGTGGACAGGTGTCATTCCTGGATTGGGAAAAAGTAGGTGGCCCTGAGGCTATCTCTCCTTGTCCCGTCGCACGGTGGTTGAGGCAATCTTTTGGTTGGGATTTGGATAGTTGTGGTGGCTGTCCTCCGCCCGTTGGATGAAGGGCAGATCTTATCCTGGCGGTCAGTCGCAAGTGAGTTACCTCCCAGGGTAACTTTGAGTCAAAATAACCCTCGGTGGGGGTCCAGAGACCCTTACTTTTCTTTTGGGGAAGGGTGAAGGTCCGGCCGAGGAAGCTTCTTCAACCTCGTCTCATCCCTTGCTTGAACTGTTCTAGACTACCGGTCTATTCCCCAGGTAGAAACTTCTTTCCGCTCCTTTGCTTCATTCCTTTGTCATGGAAGAGACCATTGAGAGTCGGGGGGAAAAGGTTGGGCCCTCGGGGGCCGGAGATATAGCAGGTCCGGAGTCGGTCCCCAGCTCGATTTCTCAGGGTAAGGCAGCCCTTCTTTGGGAACGCTACCGCATTCCTGAGGAGTTTCCTTTTGTCCTCCCTGTGCCCGAGGAGCGGGTGAACGAAGCTCCCCCTGTGTGCCTAGCTGTATACGAAGATCACCTGAAGGCTGGTCTTCGGTTTCCCCTGCACCCCTTCTTTGTTAAGATTTTTCGCTTGTACCAAGTGGTGCCAGCACAGTTGACCCCAAACAGCATCAGGAACATCTGCAGGTTCCTGGTTATGTGCAGCATTGCCAATGTAGAGCCTAGGACCAACTTGTTCACGGTCCTTTTCGTTCTCAAGAGGGACTTCTACAGCAACGGATGGTGGGTGATTGGCCCCAGATCGGGCCATAGAGTGATCAAGGACATGCCCAGCGCCATCCACGGGTGGAAACCCGTATTCATATTCGTGTTATCTTTTGATCCATGGGGCTTCGACACTGTGTGGAAGAAGCCTCGCCTGACCGCCAATGACAGAAAGAAAGTCTTTGCAGCCGATCAGTCGGATTATGATCTTCTGGTTAACTCCGAAGTTGCCCCCATCCGGGAACTGTTGGAGGAGAGGAATCTCCATCGGGCGGGAATTAGTAAATTCCCCTCATTAGGTATAGCGATGGGAATTTCTGCCCCTCTACTTCAGGTTTTATTGTAGCTCATTTAACTGATGTGAGCCCCTTTGCCTGCAGGTGGTGGGATGAAGTGCGATTTGAGCTAGCTTCGCCAAACTTTGGAGAAGAGGGTTGCACAGGCCCCTTCCACCAGGTCTGCAGTTCGGAAGAAAGCTCGAAGGGATGGTCCCGAAGGGGACCAAAGCACTTCATCCTCCCGAGGCGCCTCGGGGGAAGATGCAGCGGCTGCGGGAGGAGCCCCGGCGAGACCCTGTCCAGTCGAAACTTTTCCGGCGGTCGCCTTCCCAGTCGACACAACGAGGAGCCCACCTCAAGGAGTTGATGTGCCGCCGGTTTGCCCCCCCTGCCGTTGATAGGGGCAAAGCGCGGCAAGTCGAAGGAGAGTCCGTCTACGGGGCTTCTTCAGCCAGAGGCCATTCGATGAGCTCCGCGGAGCTCCCGCCTATGGGGGGACTGCTGGTCCCAACCGAAGCCAGGCAGGTGTTGAAGGGTTGATACTGCCCCACAACCTGGCAATTCTTCGGAACCGGAGCTTTCTCAAAGTATCCGATTCCGGCTTCACCGCCCTGCAACAGGTATGACCATCACCGCCTCCTTTGTCTTGAGAGTTATTTGATCCTCAATTCTTCTTTTTTGATGTAGTTGGTCTATGATTTCACCTTCATGGAGGAAGGCCTGGGGAACGTGGACAGCCTCATCCATGGCCTCAAGGAGGAGCTTCAGGCTGCTAGGGCTGCCAGGAAAGTAGCCGAAGAGCTGAAGCAATCCATGGAGGACTGTCTTATCTGGGTAACTGATGAAGTTCGCGAATTGAAAAGCGAACTGAAAGGTGCCCACTCGAGGATAGCGGGACAAGAGGCAGGGTGGAAGAGGAGCAGGAAGCAAGTCGAGTCCCTGGAGCAGGCCGCCAGGGAGGATCAGGATAAGATGGAAAATTTGTCCCAGGTAGCAGAGGAGGTTTCTAGGAGGGCCAAATAGGCGATCCTGAAATCCGAAGCTGCTAAGAGGGAGGCCGAAGCCGCCAAGAGGGAGTCCGAAGCTTTGAGGAAGCGGATAGACAATGCCGTGGCTGACTTCAAGATGTCTTTGCAATTTCAGACAGAGATTGACGAAGCGTCATTGTATGCCTACCAGCATGGCTTCAACGATGGACTCTCCAAGGTAAAAGAGACCCTCCCTCACCTCGACCTTCGAGCATTCCCTCCTACAACATAATTGGAAAGGAAGGAGAAGAAGTGGAGGAGGCCGAAGCCGCCGGGGAGGTCGAGGAGTCGCCATTTCCGGAGGAGGAGGCTGCTACCCTAGTCGAAGATCTGAGGGTGATCCCAGCTCCGATCCCGGCCCAGGAGGTAACTCAGGCTAGAGAAGTCCAAGCTGAAGGTTCTCCTGTCCCGGCTCAGATTGACGAGGTCCTCTCAGAGCAAATCGATAAGGTACTCCAGTCCTGTGGTGTGGAGCCTTCTTTTGCTGATGTTGAGTGACTTGGGTCACTCTAGATGTATTTTTCATCTTTCTTTTTTGCTTAATCAACAAACTTTGTATGATAATTTTTCTTAATTTCGGAATTAATTTTCCTTCCTTTGCACATGCATTGTTGTGCCTCATGTATAGCCTGAAACGGTTCTACCATTTCTCCTTTTGCCTAGTCGAACGATAGCCTCTGAAGGCCGTTCAGTCGATAAGAACTGGTTTTACCGTTCTCTTTTCTGCTTGGTTGAGTAGTCGTGGCCGAAGGCCGTTCAATCGGCGGGGACGAACTCCAAAACGGACCCGAGCTCCGTTGCTGAAGACCGTCGCATTACTTCGGATGTCAATTTTGTCCGTTGGGGCGGGCAAGAGCCATTTCCCCACCAATGATTAGGGAGATTTGATTAGGATCACCGTTGTCCATGTGGCACATCGAAATTTGCACAGTCGTAATTTCTTGCGTCTTACGAGCCGTCAGGCCTCTTTTTTCCAAAAAGAAACCATTAATGATGCCGTCGCACGATGAGGATTTCTTCGGATTCGAAGCGACGGCAGTTGTCCCAGAGATGGCTCTGAGCGATTTTTCTGATTCTCGAAGCGTCGCCCGGACACGTGGCGCCTTCTCATGCGGCTGGGAAGGACGTGGGACACGCCTCCCCGCAGTCGATCATGGGCGCAGGGTTTCTATAAATAGGACCCTGCCCTCCGCTGTCAAAGGCCATCATTTCCGTAGGCTTCTTCCCTCCATTAGCCATGAGGTTCAGCATTTCTGAGCTCCGCCGAGCGGCGAAAAGGAGAGCTATTGACCCCAAGAGGAAGCGAAGTCCGGAGTCACCTGGGCCTGGAGGCGAAGAGGAGCCTCTGGTGGACCGTCTCGAGAGGAAGGTCTGCCTTCTTGAGGCTCAGTTGAGGGAGGCCTGGGATCAAGTCATGGGCGGCGGAGGAGGCGGACGCCGTCGCAAACTTCAGAGCTTCTGCCACCTTCAAGGACGAGCTCACTGGGGTGGCCCTGGACTCCTTTCACTAGGGGTTTTAGGAGTGCCGGAGGAAAGCCTCCAAGTTTTATAACTTGAAGGGCTTGGATAATATCAAACCCTCAATTCCCTTCCCCGGCCATGAATTCGATTCCGACTCTGATGAGGGGTCGGACTCGAGTTCGGACGGGAACCCCGGGGGCCCTTCGTCGTCCCATCTGGTCTCTCCCCGACGGTACGGGAAAAACCCATCGGGGAGTTAATGAAAATTTCCCAAATTCTGCTGCTGCTGCTGTTTTTTTTTTTCTCTCTTTAGGAGAGTCTTTTTTTTTTTTACTCTCTTTTTAGGAGAGTTTCTTTCTTTCTTTTCTCTTTCTTTTTTTTTTTTGTAAAAAATTTGAAAGAAATGAAAGATCTTTTTGTTACCTCTTCCCGCGTACTTTTTATGATGTGTTGCATCACGATTTGTTTGTAATGTAGACTCTGTAGACCACTTTCGGTCTACAGGGAAGAAGCGAGGTCAATTAGACCGTTCTGAGAATGTTTGTTGTTGACAGAGAGGACAACAGTGGTCCTTTTAGGCACGTGTTCGGATTTTCCGTAGGGTAAGGTGTTTACACCATCCCTGTGCACTTTCTGTCGTGATTAAGGTAGGCTGTTCAGGCCCGCCTTGGCGCGTGTTCGGATTCACCGTAGGGTAGGTTACGAAAACCATCCCTGCACCTTTGATCTTTTTGGTGGTCTGGTTAGACCATCCATTGCGCTCGTCGGGCATACCGATAAGATGAGTGGATCAGACTCTCCTTTGCGCAGTTGATCGATTTTTTAGATCGGGTCATTCAGGTTGTTGTTCAATCGATCCAACTAGCCGTTCTGAGTTGAGTAGAGTTGAGAAGCTTTGCACAGGAGTTTTTTGGAACTTTTTCATCGATAGTATTTGCGAAGGTTTTGTACATTCCATGGCCGGGATAGGGTCTTCCCTTCCAGGGTCCTGAGTCGATATGTCCCTGGTCGAATGATTTCTTCGACTTGATATGGGCCTTCCCAGTTGGAGGAGAGTTTACCCTGTTCCGTTGGCCTGGACACTTCTGCTCTTCGCAATACCATATCCCCTGTACGGAAGGTTTGCTCCTTCACCCTTGAGTTGTAGTACTTGACGACTTTTTGCTGGTATGCCGTCATTTTTATCTGGGCCTGTAGCCTGGTGCTTAATAGCAAATCCAGATCAATCCTTCTGCGATCGGAATTCTCAGGCTCTTCAAAGTTGTCAATTCTCAGAGACTGTAGGGAGACTTCAATGGGTAGTACGGCTTTGGTACCGTAGGCCAGGTTGAACGAAGATTCGCCGGTGGCCGTTCTCGGGATAGTTCGGTATGCCCAGAGAACGGAGGTCAGTTCTTCGGTCCAAAGTCCCTTGGCGGCGTTCAACCTCGTCTTCAGACCATGAAGGATGGTCCGGTTGGTGACTTCGGCTTCTTCGTTGGACTGCGGATGAGCTACGGATGTCAGCCGATGCTGGATATGGTACCGAGCACAGAAGTCCTTGAACTTCGGATTGTCGAATTGTCTCCCGTTGTCCGTGATGATGACATGTGGGATGCCGAACCTGAAGATGATGAAATTTTTTATAAAATTTTTCACTTTGCCTTATGTGATCTGGACCAATGGTTCGGCTTCCACCCACTTCGTGAAATAGTCGATGGCCACTAGGAGAAACTTTATTTGCCCTGATCCTGGTGGGAACGGGCCAAGAATGTCCATCCCCCACTGGGCAAAAGGCCATAGGGCTGCCAACTGAGTCAGGTGACTCGCAGGTTGTCTCTGCACATTGGCATAACTCTAGTATTGATCGCACTTCCGCACAAAATCAGCTGAGTCCTTCTGGATGGAGGGCCAGTAGTACCCTTGTCGAATAATCTTGTATGCTAGAGACCTGCCACCCAAATGATCCCCGCATATGCCCTCATGGATCTCTCTCAAAGCATAGTCTGCATCGGTGGGTCTTAGGCATTTTAGCAGTGGTTAGGAGAACGATCTCTTGTAGAGGGTTCCGTCTAAGATGACGTATTGAGACGCCATCTAGCGGATCTTCTTGGCCTCTGCCTTATCTTCCGGCAGTTTTCCTTCATTCAGGAATCTAATGATGGGATCTATCCAGCCTGGCTCAGTATCAATCTGGCGCACCTCTGCAGCCTCTTCGGCAATTCTTGGGGTTTCAAGGTGTTCAACAAAGGTGCACCCGAGAGACTCCGGTGCTGTAGTTGCCAGTCAAGACAGTGCGTCCGCCCGGGAGTTCTCTGATCGGAGAACATGGATAATTTCAAAATGTTCCAGTTGGGAGGATAAAGCCTGAACCTTCTCTAGGTATTGCACCATGGTTGGATCTTTGGCTGCGTATTCTCCGTTGACTTGATTCACAACCAGTTGAGAATCGGAGAAGGCTCGGAGCTGCCGGACTCCCAGGTCTTTGGCGATCCGAAGTCCGGCGAATAGGGCCTTATATTCGGCCTGATTATTGGAGGCGTGGAAGGAGAAACGGAGTGCATACTCTATGGTATGGCCGTCAGGTTCGGCCAACATGAGTCCAGTCCCGCACCCGGTAGCATTGGAAGCTCCGTCCACATGAAGCACCCAAACAGATTTCGTTTCCTTCGAGGCTTCTTCTTCTTCCGAAGAGGCTTCGTCTTCGGACTTCCAGGTGCACTCAGCTAAAAAATCGGAGAGCACTTGGGCCTTCATAGCCGCTCGGGGCTAGAAGCTGATGTCAAATTCACTTAGCTTTACAGCCCACTTGGCTATCCTTCCAGAAGTATCCGGGGATCGGAGACGGCCTTGAGAGGTTGATCAGTCAGCACCACAATAGCGTGGGCCTGGAAGTATGGCCGTAATCGCTTTGCCGCAATCACTAAAGAGTAGATCAGCTTCTGGATCCTTGCATATCATGTTTCTGCATCATGCAAGACCTTGCTGATGTAGTAAATCGGCTTGTGGGACACGTCTTCTTCCTTCCGGACAAGAACCGAACTCACTGCTTCGTCTGAAGCAGAGAGGTACAAGTAGAGGACCTCGCATTCTTTTGGCTTGGAGAGCAATGGCGGGGTCTCCAAATACTTCTTCAATTCCTCAAAGGCAACGCGACAGTCTTCGGACCATTCGAAACCCTTTGATTGCCGAAGTACCCTGAAGAACGGAAGACATTTCTCGGCTGACCGAGAGATAAATCTGCTTAGGGAGGCAATCCTCCCTGTCAACTGTTGGACTTCCTTTTTGCTAGAGGGATGTCTCATATCTTTCAAGGCTTGAATCTTCTCAGGGTTCGCCTCAATTCCTCGTTTGGTGACAAGGAAGTCCAGGAATTTACCCGACGTGACCCCGAAGGCACACTTTGTCGGGTTTAACTTCATATGGTAGTGCCGGAGGGCGCTGAATAACTCCTCCAAGTCGTGGATGTAATCTCTCCAGTGGAGGCTCTTGACGATCATGTCGTCAACATAGGCCTTCATATTTCTCCCCAGTTGCTTTTCAAACACCTTGTTGATCAGTCTCTGAAATGTCGCTCCGGCGTTCTTGAGGCCGAACGGCATCATCTTGTAGTAGTAGAGACCTTTGTCAGTGATGAATGCCATCTTCTCCTCATCTTGTGGATCCGTTCTAATTTGATTATAGCCGGAGAAGGCGTCCATGAAGATCAACAACTGGTGGCCGGTGGTAGCGTCGACCAGTTGATCAATCTTTGGGAGAGGGAAGCTATCCTTTGGGCAAGTCTTGTTGAGCTCTGTATAGTCGATGCAGATCCTCCACTTGCCGCTAGCTTTCTTCACCATTACCATATTGGCCAGCCACTTAGGGTAGCGGACCTCTCTGATGAACCCTGCCTTGAGGAGCTTGCCAACCTCTTCGTATACAGCTTCCTGTCTTTCTGGGACGAAGCTCCTCTTCTTCTGCCGCACCGGCTTATACCCAGGGGTTACTTCCAGCCGATGAGTGATTACTTCGGCGGGAATCCCGGGCATGTTCGAAGCCGACTAGGCGAAGACATCGGCATTGCCCCTGAGAAAACGGATCAGCTCCGTTCTGGTTTCCTCATCAAGGACGCTCCCGATTTGCACAACTCTGGAGGGATCCTCCTCTTTCAAAGGCACCGGGATGGTCCTTTCCATCGGTTCACCAAGATTTATGGTTGCATCCCTTGGATCCAGTTGATCTGGAGTAGTCGAATCCTTAAAATGCCTGTCTTCAATCATCAGACATTGCCGTGCCGTCCTCTGGTTCCCTCTAACTTCTCCAACACCATTCCTGGTGGGAAAGCGTACCAAGAGGTAGTGAGAGGAGATCACGGTCCGGAACCTGTTCAAGGCAGGCCTCCCTAGAATAATGTTGTATGCTGAGGGGATCTGGACTACCGTGAAGTTGATCGGCAATGTTTTTTGTCGAGGCTCGGTGCCGAGGGTTACGGGCAACACTATTTCCCCCTTGGCATAAACTTGGTTGCCCCCGAAACCGCAGAGTGGTATGGGGAATCTTTGCAGTTGATGTCTAGGAAAACACATTTTGGAGAATGCATCGTACATCAAGATATCAGTCGAACTTCCATTATCAATAAGAACTCGATGTACATCATAATTGGCCACTACGGCCGAAATTACAAGAGGGTCGTCATGTGGGAGCCGAACTCCGGCAAGGTCGTCGTCGAAGAAGAGGATGGCGTTGTTATCTTTCAGTTGCTTTGAAGCTTCATCTTCATCCCTTTTCCAGTTGGTGGGTCGGTGTATCATCCCTACACCTCCGTTGGTGGGCCTTTGATTTGGCAATTTGGCCTCTTCGGGAGGTGGCTGGGGAACAGTTGCTTCCGACCGGGGTCCCTGGCGATCGATGTACCGCCCCAGGTATCCTCTCTTGATGAGATTTTCAATTGCATCCCTCAGCTGGATGCACTCTTCTGTGTTGTGGCCGTGGTCCTGGTGGAAGCGGCAGAATTTGTTCCTGTTCCTTACGGAAGAGGAGGCCTTCATGGGACGGGGCCGTTGGAGATAGTTTTCTTTTTCTATCTCCATGAGAATCTTCTCTCGGGGGAAGTTGAGGGGGGTGTATGGGTCGAATCTTCCTCCCAGCGCTCTGGGCTTGGGAGGACTTCTTCGGCGGTCTGTATATCTGCTGCCGTTGTTATTATTAGAGGTTTGGAGACGTTGTCCCCTATTATTCTTCTTTTTTGAAGGGGGCTTCCCTTCAGCCAGTCGTCGATTCGCCGCCTGCTTTTCGGCATTGGCGTATTACTAAGCCCCCGACAGGAGCTCAGCATAGCTTTTAAGGAACTTCTTATCCAGGGAAAAAGTAAGCCTGGAGGTTCGAAGTCCCTTCTTCAGTGCTGACATGGCCACATGTTCATTGAGATCTGGGATCTCAAGCGTGGCCGCATTAAACCTGGAGATATAATCCCGCAGGCTTTTTTCTTCATTCTGGTGAAGGAGGAAGAGTGTGTCCGTATTCCGAGGAGTCTTGCAGCAGGTCCTGAAATGCAAGACAAACAGTTTTTCTAACTCGGAAAAGGAATCGATGGTACCTGGGTGCAGGCTCGAGTACCACATCCGAGCGGACTTCTTCAAGGTAGCCGGGAACGCCAAACAGTACATTGCGTCCGAAGCTCCTTGGATCATCATATAGGCTTTGAAGCTGTCCAAATGGTCGAGGGGGTCGGAGGTGCCGTCGTAGGGTTCCATCTGGGGAACCCTGAAGTGCCGAGGAATGTCCTCAGCCATGATGCGGTCAGTGTAGGGTGGGCGTAGATCACCCACAATCAAGTCATCGGGATCTCTCTGATCCCGCATTCTCTGTTCTCGCGCCTTTGCCATCTCTGATTCGATGGCTCTGAACCTCCCATCATAATCGGGAGTTTGCTTCGGCGCTCTCTCCACCGGAGTGGAGTCTTTGGAAGAGGAGGTTTGCCTAGGCCTTTTCCCTTTTTGCGGGGTATCGGCAGACCTAGGCAGTCTCGAAGTTCGGCCTTCGGGAGAGGGCCGAGAACGGGGGGAGGGATGCGCAGAATCCTCCCGTGGTGCTCTCCTTCTTCGGGATCGAGAGCTATGTCTAGAAATAGCCAGTGGGTTTGCCACCGGAAAGGCTCTGTCTTGGAACTCTTGAACCATGGCCGTTAGGTTGGCGACCTGGTTCATAAGAGCTTCAAACTGCTGTGCTCCAACAACAACCGTGGGAGGTGGAGCATCGTTCTCCTCCGGGGGTACACCCCCCTGAGACGGAGCACGACTCCGGCTTGTAGAAGCGATTGGGGCTTTTCCTTTTGCCATCAAAGAACTTTTTTCTTTCCCTTGTCTGGGAGGGAGCTTAAGGAATGTTAATGATCCCCCCTTCCTGGCGCGCCAATATGTTGGCGTGGAGTCCCTGGATCGGCCGGTCGGAGCCGCTGCGTCGCAGGACCGCTCCCTGGTTCACCTGCAAAACAGGTCCCTTGCCGAAGTTGTTCCGGCGGAGGACACTCCGATGCCTAAGTCAGTGGCGGATTCCAGCCACAGAATGGGAAAGGTGTCGAGAAAGAGTGGAAGAGAAAAAGCTCTTGGAGATTGAAAGTGTATGTGTGCGAGATTGATCGCGTACCTCTCGAGCTACCATTCTTACCCATATTTAAAAGATGGCCTCCGGTCTGTGGCCCGCTCTTTTTTCGGTGATCATGGGGAGCCAATCTCTTCCATGATTGGCGATCGTGGGTTGTCATTGAGCGGTTCCGGCCAGATCGGAGGCGTGGCTGCAGGAGTTGCGCGCCATGATCATGGCATGATGAGTGTCGATTGCAACCGTTGGTTATAGTTTCCTTTCTGGAACAGATTGTGGTTCAAGCTTCGGGTTTCCCCTTGCGTGGGCCGAAGACTTGGTATTATTGCGAGGCCGGAGATCGTGTCTATGGCGGGGACCGAAGTACGTGTCTTCGGAAGTCGATGAGTAGTTCAGACTTCGGCCGGGACCGAAGGTGCTACCTGAAGGACTGGCCTCCGGATGTTGTAGTCTGGTGTGAAGCCTTGGGTTGCTTGCAGTTGGCCTGTCCTTCGCTTGGTCCGAAGTCCGTAGTCCGGAGAGACGGGCTTCGATAAGTCGAACCGGAGTTTGGTTTGTAACTGAACCAAGATATCCCAACACTATGAATTTTCTTTTTCATTCTCTTTCTTTTTAAAACTCCAACCAGACAAGGGGTTTGTTCTCTACTTCAATTGCTACTTCCCCCTTCCACTTCTCGTCAACCAAATGAGTCCTTCAATTGGGAAAGAAAAAATATCGACTTAGGTTAACAAAATCATACGTATATGTGAATATTAATGCATGGGTTGAGCTTTGCCTGTTATTTACTGTTTCAATCTATCGTTTTTGAAATAGAAAGGCTCTTCACTGCATGTTTAACTGTCCTGGTGCTCTCCTATTCTTCTCAGAAAGTGTATGGAGTGAACTTACATTATGCATTTGTAAATCATTTTGTATGTCATCACCCTTAGACCCACTCTATAATGATATAAGTTGAGTTGTACCGGAACTTCTGTCATTGCTTAGTCAAAAAGTGATTGAGACTTGGTAATCATTATGTAATCTTCTCCATGGGATGTTCTAGAAATGATTCCATCAAATGCTGTTCGATAATGTCCAAGAATAATTGATGGATTACAGTTTGGAGCTATTAGATCTTGGTCCTCCTCATCTTTTCCTTGTTAAAATCTAACTTTTGTTCTAGTGCTATCTGCAAAGATGTAATAAAACCAAGATGCTCCAGCTTTCCGAAAATAAAAAGAAAAGAATACACGACCCATTGGTTTGTTTCGTAAGTCTTCAGTTTTTTAATCTACAACTTTTTCATTGTGTTTGTTGCTCCTGAAAGAAAGCAAATGCATTTCCATTTTGTAACCATAGAGTCCATTATTGTCTACATGTGCCATTGGAGTGCTTTGCTTTTTGAAATGCTGAAACATGGAACATGCCGATGCCTAACTTTTTCTCTATTTACACATAAAGAATGCATTATAAGTAATATCCATATCATTTGCAAAATTGAATAAATAAATCATGCATTTATCATCGTTGATACCTCCTTCCATATTCATTTTTTTATGGCCAGATGCACAGAAATCTGTCATTGTTAGAATTTTACTGAATTTTGGGGGAAGATTCTCCTAATTTCTGATATTTCCTTTTTGGATTTATATAACCTAATCAATAACTACCATGAAAAATCAGCTAGAGTCATAAATCTCACAGTGAGAAAACTTGCCATTGCACTTCTGAAGTCTTTTCACCTTTCCAGAGTCCTGGGTTAAATCTGACTAATTTAAATATCAATATAGCAAATTCTAGTGACCCTAAGCATTTTTGTGATGCAATCACTGACTTTGTGCGTTGTTGTTGCCTGGATTGTCGTGGCCTATAGCTGAGGTCGAGGTTGAAATGCACTCCTATCACGAGGGTTCTTGCTCGGACGGTCGGACCTGCAAAACAAAGTCAGTGACCCGGGCCGGGGATTCCGGCGGGGGCACTCCGACGGTCAAATCAATAACAACTCAGGAAAATAGATCCTCCTGGTCGAGCCCCGTGTATGGACTCCATCCTAGGAGGAGAAATCGTGAAATGGAAAAGTGTGAGCGGGCCGAGCACAGATCGCGAGAGTGACAGCAGAGAAAAACTCGAACTGGGGGCTGTGTCTGTTTAGACCCCTTCGGGGGTCTCACGGTGGCCTCGAGCATTGTCTTCCTGTGCGCTGCTCCCTTGCCCGTTGGACCTCACTCGACTGGAAAACTTGGCTTGGATGTGTGCTTGTTCGTGTGTGTTACCTCATTTGAACCTGGGAGACCCCTTTTTGCTGGGGCGTTGCCCGTTGCTTACCTCGGGATCTCCCCCATGTTTATGGACGCGTGCGGCGATGTTTCGTGCCGTGGAAGGGTTGCCTTTCCATTCCGGTGGTGTGGAAGCTACCGTTCGTGCTAACATTCCTTCTGGTCGCTCTCTTTTGGGCAACTTTGCAGGGCCTCTATTGGCGGGCCGTCGCCTCCTGGATTAGGATCCACTGGTTGACTTCCAATTTTGGAGAGCGCAGGTGGTTGGCGAAGAATGCAGAGCCTCGATCTGAGAATTCCTTCCATTTTAGTATAAGTGGCAACTTGGACCATCATCGTGGTCTGGCAGGCGTCTTTTCGCAGTCCTTGGATGTCGGGCTGTCGTCCAGGAAGAGCGGCGACCTCTTTGGACTGCAGACCTCTTCGTTCGAGGTGGAGCCGATCTGGAGTGGCGGAGCTCGACTTCGGCCTCGGCGTCTTGGCCCGGGGGGAGCGCGGCCGGGTGAAGGAGTGAAGGAGCTCGACTTCCGTGCGAAGGAGCGGAGGAGCTCGACTTCCGGGCGAAGGAGCGAAGGAGCTCGACTTCAGTCCCGGCATCTCGACCCGAAGGGAGCGCGGTCGGACGAAGGAGCGGAGTAGCTCGACTTCGGCCTCGACGTCTCGACCCAAGGGAGCACGGTCGAACGAAGGAGCTCAACTTCGGCCTCGGCGTCTCGACCCAGAGGGAGCGCGGCCGAGCGAAGGAGCAGAGGAGCTCGACTTCGGCCTCGGCGTCTCGACCCGAAAGGAGCACGACCGAGAGTTCGGAGACGTCTCACATGGTGGCTTTGTATACCGTGGCGTCCGACAGGGGTCCCATGTCAGCGATCCTGCCACATCCTTTGCCTCCCACTCCCGAGGCCCGTTGGCGCGCGCGGCGCTCGGGACAAAGGGAGTAATTGCGGTGCTGACGTAGAAAGGCTAAGATCCGGAGTAATAATGGCTACGATTGCTGGCGCTTCGTGAGGCGACTTTTTAAGCCAGTGCGGAGAAGCCACGTGGCCACGTCCGAGAAGCAGTTATTGCTGGCACGGAATTCAGAGCGGCCGCGATCGATGCAAGGCATCCCTTTCGTCGATGGTCGACACGTGGCGCAAATATGTTGGTGGAGATGCTGTAACGGTACGGTTAGCGTCGGGTCACTTTGAAATGAAAGGCAGATTTTTCCAAAATATCTGCTCTTTCGAATCTCGCCTGCTTGTCAACGTTTCCAAGTCTTCTCTCCTCTTCTAGCCACCTTAGACTCTCCCAGTAACCAGGTTCGTCTCTTTCTTCTTCCATCTAAAAGCAAAGTAGGATCTCCCCTTGAGTTTAGGGCCTTTCCGGAAGTCGTCCGTCTCCTTCCTCAGCCTTCATCTTCCCCATCTCTGTAGATGTCTCGCTTCGGTCCTGACTTCCGTCCCTCAACCAATCAGGGTGAGGCGGGGCCTTCTAGGTCGAGGCCACCTTCTTCTTCCTCCGGTGAGGAGGGGGAAGAAGCGCGCTTCGAGTTTAGTAGGAGACGTCCCCCTGGCGGGATAGTTATTAGGGAGCCCAAATCTAGCCCCCCTCCTCCTCCAACTGAACCCGTCCCCGAACCTGTTCGGTCAACAGGTCCCGGCAGGATTGCTTCGACAATCTTTGTTGAGGAACTGGGGACCATCCGGGATGTCTATGGCATCTCTCACTCCGTCCGGCTCTTGATCCCTCGACCAGGGGACCGGATTACCTCCAGTAGCCCGGGTCGAATCGCCTTCTATGAGGAGACTTGCAGGGGGACTTCGGTTTCCCTTCCACCCTTTCTTCCTTTCAGTGTTAATCTATTGCCGACTCGTTCCCGCTCAACTCCTCCCGAATGCTATAAGGACCATTTTTTGCTTCATTGTGCTCTGCCATTTCCACGGGATTATAGCCTGTTTTTCCTTGTTTAGGGCCTTTTTCATCCTAAAGCGCCATCCTTCCGAGGACGGGTGGTGGTCACTCTCTTCTCGTCCGAAGGGCATCAAATTTGAACTTCCCTCTTCCATCAAAGGATGGAAGAGCAAATTATTTTTTGGCAACGGTCGAGGGAGTCGATTGGGTTTGGAGCGATCCAGATCGATCCGCTAACCGAAACTCCGCGGTCGAAGCAGCTGACCGAGAGGTCTACGAGCAGCTCCGCACCGCTCCGATTCCATCCTTGGAGGTTCTGCTGTCAGAGCAGAACCTTTTCGAGGCCGGGGTCGACCCAACGAGAGAGTTGGGTGAGTTCAGCTCGAGCCTTTCTCCTTGTGCCTCTTACTTTGCCTCTCCGAACTCGGAACTGACCTCCCTTCTTTTGCATGTAGGTATGAAGTTCTTTGTGGACGACCTGCTTTTGATCACCAGGAAGAGGCCTCCGTCAGCGATGGTTGACGAGTCCCCTTCGAAGAGGGCCCGCAACGAGAGCGGCGCGGCGACTGCTCCTATCGTGCCAGCTGGGCTAGGCAGGAGGGAAGCTGAACCTGCCCCTGAGCATGAAAGGAGGGCGGTTGAGTTGAGGCCTGAGTCGGGCCAGAGGGCTGTTGGGCCTGCGCCAGAGCGACCGAGGCGACAAGAACCGCCCTCTGCCCCGGAACATGAGGTGGTCGTCCGGGCCAGGGCCGCTGCCACAGCCGTCGTTATAATGTCTCCTCCCCCGGAGGTCATTGTTGTCGAGGAGGAGGAGGTGCAAGGGGGAATAGAGCTGGCGCTAAGGGGGCCGTCCGAGGGGGCGCCGAGCTCCCACCATGCCCCCGAAGCCTCTTCTGCTGGCGGAGTAGGTGACTCCACTTTTGGGGCGACCAAGAGATATAGGGACTACCGCCAAGTCCCATTTAAACTTGCGCCGAATGTCTCCCTGGTCCGGGACCAGGGGTTGGCGGAGCGCATGATGGATTTCGCAATCCAATCATGCGACCGGCGGGAAAAGGCCGGAAAGTTGCTGGGGGACACGATTGACAGCACATTCCCCCAGCTCTTCTCGGTAAGTAACTTCGTCCTCTTAACTTCTTCCTTCGTTCTTGCATTGGTTACTGATGCTTTTGTCTGGTGCAGCTCGGTGCCAAGCTTCTTATAAGAGACTGTTGCACGAATTGGTTGAAGAATGACCGGCAATGGGCAGCGGAGCTCGAGTCTTTGAAGACCGAGCTGAGAGAGAAGAACGACATCTACTAGGAGCTCAGTTTAAAGAACAAGGAGCTTCAAAAAGAACTCACAAGTGCTGAGAGGTACTCGAAAGAGCTTCAGGAGAGTCTGGACCAGGAGCGGAGCCTGTTGAAGAGCAAGGCGGAGGAGCTCAAGGCCACGGAGTCGAGGCTGACTGAGTTCAACGCCGAAGCCGTCCGGCAGAAGAAGCGTGCCTAGTCTCTCCAGGCCGAGTTGGACGCAACTAGGGAGAGGTTAATCTTCGCCAAAAAGAGGGTTATTGCTGCTGAGAAGGAGGCAGCAGCAGCTGCCGAGTCGGCAGAGGCGATAAAGAAGCAAGCCGTCGAGGCAAAGAAGGGAGCTGAGGAGGCTGTGGCGAAGTACAGGGCTTCAAAGGAGTTTGTCGCCGAGTTCCATGAGACAGCGTCAGACTCCTTCAAAGGCTTCATGTATCTCCATTCCAGGGTGGAGGGCTTCATCTCAGATAAGGGTCGAAGCTTCCTCCGCTACCCCACAACTTAGGACGTGGAGCCAGCCCCGGATTCGGGCACTGCTAGGGAGCCGGCTGCAGAGTCCAAACCTGCTTTGCCAGTAGTGGCCGTCGAAGCCGAAGCTACACATCCTGAGGCCCCGAAAGACGACATCCTGCCTGAGCACTGTCATGGGAAGGGGCCGCATGAGTAGGATAGGAAGCCTTTGTCTTTTTTCTTTTTTCCTTGTTTTGGACCTGGGCTACCCAGCATGTCGGGGCCCAGAAACAATTGTATTAAAAAGTCAGTTCCCAATGAAGTAGACCCTTTCAGTTACTTTGGCTTGGAACTCCTTTCTTTTCTTCTCTCTCTTCTTCTTTTTTTTTTTTTGACATGTGATGAAGTTAAAGAGGAGTCCTTCAACCTGCCGAGTTGCTTCCATCTTGCTTCTGAATGTTTTGGAAGTGGGTGAACGTTTCTGGGTGCCTGAGAGTTGGGCTTCAAGCTTCAGTGCCGGGGAGCTGGGCTCCGGGCTTTAGTGCCTGAGAGCTGAGCTTGGAGCTTCAATGGCGGAGAGCCGAGAGTCGGGCTCAAAGCATCAGGTCTGAGTGCCGGAGGTCGTGGGATCCGGGCTTTGGTGCTGGAGAGCTGGGCTCCAGGTCTGAGTGCCGGGGGTCGTGGGATCCAGGCTTTGGTGCCGGAGAGCGTGGGATCCAGGTTTTGGTGCATGAGAGCTGGGCTCCAGGTCTGAGTGCTGGAGGTCGTGGGATCCGGGCTTTGGTGCCCGAGAGCGTGGGATCCGGGCTTTGGTGCCTTGGAGCTGGGCTCCAAGTCTGAGTGCCGGAGGTCGTGGGATCCGGGCTTTGGAGCTGGAGAGTGTGGGATCTGGGCTCCAAGTCTGAGTGCCGGAGGTCATGGGATCCGTTCTTTCGATGTCGAAGGGCTGAGTGCTAGAGGTCGTGGGATCCGGGCTTTGATGCCGGAGAGCTGGGCTTCGAACTTCTGTGTCGGAGAGCTGGGCTCCGGGCTTTTGATGCCGAAGGGCTGAGTGCCGGAGGTCGTGGGATCCGGGCTTTGATGCTGGAGAGCTGGGCTCCGAGCTTCTGATGCCGAAAGGCTGAGTGCCGGAGGTCGTGGGATCCGGGCTTTGATGCCGGAGAGCTGGGCTCTGAACTTTTGCGCCGGAGAGCTGGGCTCCGGGCTTCTATATCCCTGCAAGGCAAGAGCAGTTTGCACAAAAAGGTGTCTTTATTATTATTAGGGAAATGCCTTACATTACTGATAGTATATTCTCAGGTTGCATGCATTCCACGTCCGCGGGAACTTAGAGCCGTCCAGATCCGCGAGGTAATAGGCTCCGTGTGAAAGAGCTTTGACCACCTTGTAGGGGCCTTCCCAGTTCGGGAAGAGCTTGCCGCATTCTCGGGGTTGAGAGGCTTCAGCTCGGCGCAGCACTAGGTCGCCTGGACAGAAGACTTTCGGCTTCACCCGCGCGTTGTAGTACTGAGCTACACGCTGACGGTAAGTCGCTATCCGGAGTCGGGCCTTGTCTCTGATTTCTTCGAGGAGGTCTAGGTTGAGAAGAAGGCGCACCAGATTCTCTGCCTCATCGTGCTGCTGTATCCGCAATGTGGGCACACCAAGTTCGACCGGAACATGGCCTCCATGCCGAAGGTGAGGTTGAAAGGCGTTTCGTCTGTGGCCGTCCTGGACGTTGTGTGGTAAGCCCAGAGAATACTGGGGAATTCTTCTGCCCACCTGTCCTTGGCTTGGTCTAGCTAGGTTCTAAGCCCTTGGAGAATAGTCCGGTTGGTCACCTCGGCTTTCCCATTGATCTAGGGGTGAGCTATCGAGGTGAAACGGTACTGGATGCTGAGCTCGACACAAAATTCTTCAAACTCCCGGTTGTCGAACTGCCGGCCGTTATCGGTGATGACGCTGTGGGGAAGCCCAAAGTGACAGATGATCGACTTCCAGAAGAACTGGCGGACCTTGGCTTCCGTGATCCGCGCCAGTGGCTCCGCTTCTACCCACTTGGCAAAGTAGTCGATGGCCACTATCAAAAATTTTCGCTGCCTTGATGCTGGGGAAATGGATCCAGGATGTCCATTCTCTATTGGGCGAACGGCCACGGGGCAGAGAGCTGGGAGAGCGGCGCCGCCGGTTGATGCTGTACGTGGGCATGGCGCTGGCATCAGTCACACCTCTTCACGAAGTCGGCGGCGTCCTCCCTCATAGTCTTCCAGTAGTATCCCTGTCGGAGGGCCTTGTACGCTAGTCCTCCCTCATACGTGGTTTCCGCAAAGACCTTCGTGTATCTCTTGGAGCACGAAGGTTGCCTCTGCGGGTCTCAGACACTTCAAGGGTATATAGGAATAGGATCGGCGGTAGAGCTGCCCTTTCATGAGGACGAACCGCGAGGCCTTCTTCTTGATAAGGCCGGCCTCTGCTCGGTCTTCCGGCAGGGTGCCATCGATGATGTTTCTGACGTATCTATCCATCCAGCTCGGCTCCGGAGTGACTTGCTGCACCTCCACTGGAGCTTCGTAGCTCGAATTTTCGAGGTGTTCGATGCGGGTGCGCCCTAATGACGAGTCCGGCAAGGTCGCGAGTCTTAACAGTGTATCAGTACGAGCATTCTCACCTCGGGGGATGTGAGAGATGCTGAAGCGCCGGAAACTCGTCGTGCTCGAGCAGACCTGCTTCAAGTACTTCATCATCTAGGGATCTTTGGCCTCATATTCTTTGGAAACCTATCCGGCCACCAGTTGGAAGTCGGTGAAGACCTTTAGGCTCCGTACACCCAGTTCACGAGAGATCCTGAGGCCCGTAAGGAGTGCCTCGTACTCCACCTGGTTGTTTGTCACGGTAAATTTGAAGCGGAGTACGCATTCGGCTACAACTCCATCGTTGTTGGCGAGGATTAGCCCTGTGCTGCTTCCGCTCACATTGGTTGCACCGTCGACGTGGAGGACCCAGGGTTTCTTTTCAACTCCGATCTCACCTGGTGCTCCGGGGCGGTCTGCTCTGGCTCTTCGGCAAGTCCTGCACACTCGACCAGGAAGTCGGCCAATACCTGGGCCTTCTAGGATGACCTTGGTCGGTACGCAATGTCGAACTCGCTGAGCTTCGGTGCCCACTTGGCCAAACGTTTGGATGTGTCGGGGCGACCGAGCACAGTCCTCAGGGACTGGTCTGTTAGGACCGCGATCGGATGCGCTTGGAAGTACGGCCTGAGATGTTGAGCATACATAATAAGTGCAAAAATGAGTTTTTCGGATCGAGTGTACCTGAGCTCGGCATGCCGGAGGAGCTTGCTGGCGTAGTACACCGGTTTTTGTAATCCGTCCTGATCTGTGCGGACGAGGACTGAGTTGACGGCTCCAGGGGTGACCGCCAGGTACAACAGGAGCTCCTCTCCTATCTCTGGTATAGAGAGCAGTGGCGGTGACGCCAGGAAGTCCTTGAGCTCCTCGAAGGCTGTTTGCATTCCTCTGTCCAGGTGAAGTTGTTCATCTTGCACAGCACCTTGAAGAAAGGCAGGCAGCGGTCCGTCGACCTTGAGATGAAACAGCTCAGCGCGGCGATCCGACCTGTCAAGCGCTGGACCTGTTTTTTCGAGGTCAGGTGCTCCATGTCGATGATCGCCTGGACCTTCTCTAGATTCGTCTCAATTCCTCTTTGGGTCGCCATGAAGCCAAGGAATTTCCCTGCTGCTACCCCGAAAGCACACTTCGCCGGGTTCAGCTTCATTTTGTGCTCCTAGAGATTTTGAAAGGCTTCCGCGAGGTCGATTACATGGTCCGAACTCGGCTTGCTCATCACGAGCATGTCATCCGCATAGACTTGCATGTTCCTGCCGATCTGGTCTCTGAAGACCCGGTTGATCAGGCGCTGGTATGTGGCTCCAGCATTTTTCAAGCCGAACGACATCATCCGATAGCAGTACGTCCCTCAGTCGGTGACGAAGGCAGTGTGCTCCTTGTCCTTTGGATGCATCCGGATCTGGTTGTATCCGGAGAATGCATCCATAAAGGAGAGCATGCGGTGCCCCGAGGTAGCGTCCACTAACTGGTCGATCTTCGACAGGGGGAAGCTGTCCTTTGAACATGCTCGATTGAGATCGGTGTAGTCTACACAGATCCTCCACTTTTCATTATTCTTCTTCACCATAACCATATTTGCCAGCCAGCTCGGATATTGCACTTCCTGAACGAAACCAGCTGCGAGGAGTTTGTCCACCTCGTTGATCGCCCTTTGCCTCTCCGGGGCAAAACTCCTTTTCTTTTGCTGCACAGGACGATACTTTGGGTCGATGCTCAGCTTGTGAGTGATGATCTCAGGTAGGATCCCAGGCATGTCAGCGGCTGTCCAGGCGAACACGTCAGCGTTGGCCCGGAGAAACTCTAGTAGGTGGGTTCGTTCATCATCCTGCAGCTGCGCCCCAATCTGCACCGTCTTCGCCGGGTCGGTTCCGACGGGGTATAACAGCAGGTGCTCAACCGGGCCACCTCTTGCAACCTGCACCCTTTGGTCGAAGTCGTTTGTGCTGGGGTCGTCTTCGGCAGCCTTGGCCCCGGGGACGGTTTGGAGATAATGTTGGATTGGTTGAGGTGCCCCCCTCATCTCCCCGATACCGTAGGGAGTTGGGAACTGCACCAATAGCCGCTTTGTGGAAATGACCGCGTCGAGCAGGTTGAGCCCGGGTCGGCCAAGGATTACGTTGTATGCTGAGGGGAGCCTAACAACCGTGAAGGTCATCATGACAGTACTTTGTCGAGGTGGCGTCCCGGTAGTTACGGGAAGAGTGATCTCCCCTTCGACTCCTACGGAGTCGCCCGTGAAACCAATGAGGGGTGTATGCACGGGTCTGAGCTGAGCAGAAGATAGATTCATCTTGAAGAAAGTATCGTAGAAAAGCACATTCGTGGAGCTTCTACTATCAACCATGATGCATTTTGCAGGATGTTTCACGATGTCATCTCGACGACCATGGCATCATTGTTTACATTTTTATTTTCATCCCCCCTTTCCCCGCAAAGGGAAGTATATTCTCAAAATTTCCCCCACCCGGGCCTTCTTGGAAGCCCGTTTGACTCCCCAGCATATCATTCCTACGGGCTTCTCGGTAGGGCGGTTGTTGACGGCAGGGACTGGGGGGAGTGCGGTGAGCGCCTGAGGTTCCGTTGGGGGTCTGCCCCCCACGAACCTTCCGAGATAGCCCCTCTTTATGAGTTCTTCAATTTCTCTCTTAAGGTTGCGGCACTCCTTGGTGTTGTGGCCGTGGTCGTGGTAAAACTGACAGTATTTCGTCTTGTCGCGACCGTCGGACCGCTTCAGCGAAGGTGGGCGCCTCAGGTAGCGCTCACCCTCGATCTCAATGAGAATTTTCATCCTCGGGGCAAGGAGAGGAGTGAAGCTCTCTTCTGGGATGGGGTCTCTCCTTGGCTTCGGCCCCTAGCGGAAGTTCATTGCGGCTGGTTCGGGCTTCCGCATCCCGGAGGTCTCCCCGTGAGCCGGCTTCCTCAAGGGCCATCCGTCTAGCTCCCTCCTCATGCGATCCGCCTCCTCGGCGCGGATGTACTTTTGGGCACGGAGGAGGAGCTCAGAGTAGGTCTTGGAGGGCTTCTTGTCGAGAGAGTAGGTCAGGCGGGAAGTCCTGAGCCCTCTCTTTAATGCCAGCATAGCGACCGGCTCATCAATGTTATAAAACTCCAGTGTGGCATCCTTGAAGCGGGCCACATAATCCCGTAGGAGCTCGTGGTCCTGCTACCTGATGGAGAAGAGGTTGTCCGCCTCTTGTGGCACCTTCCGGCAGGCATCGAAGTGGGCTATGAACTTCCGCTCCAGCTGAGCGAATGAGCTAATTCTCTCCGGCTCCAGGTGGGTGAACCACACTCGGGCTGCTTTCTAGAGAGTAGCAGGAAATGTGACGCAGAGGAGAGCGTCGGTTGCTCCCTGGACTCTCATGAGAGCCTTGTAGCTCTCAAGATGATCCAGGGGGTCGGTGGTCCTGTCATAGGGATCCACCTGCGGCATGCGGAACTGACTCGGAATCGGCTCTTCTTGGACTTCTCGGGAGAGAGGGGGACGGGCGTCATAGCCCGCTGGCTCGCTGGTGGAGCCTTGAAGATTTGCAAACCGGTGGGACAGTTCCGCCAGCTTGCGCTCATGCTCCTCCAAGTGCTTCTCCGCCTTGCGCCTGATGGCCTCGTCAGTAGAACCCTCCGCGAAGGCTAAAGGAGCCGGAGAAGGTGACGTGAGACTGTGTCCATGACGAGGGGTTTTGCCTTTTCGACCTCGGCGAGCTCTAGCCATTACCCGCTCGAGGGTCGGGGACTGGCTCTCCCGATCGACAGATCCGGTCCGTTGCCTCTTCGCTGGTGTCTGGTGGCTTCTCCGGTGGTCGGTGGTGGTCCGTGGTTGCGAAGGCCTTCCTTGGAAGGAACGCAGGCTGTCGCGGGATGCTGCGACATGGGCCGCGGGAGTCCCTAGCTACTGGTGGGTAGCCAAGGACCAGTATTGGTGCTGGAGCTGGCGCACTGCTACAGTAAGAATCTGCATCTGCTGGGTGAGTGCGGCCAGCTGAGTTTCCGCCGGAGGTGGTTGAGCTGGAGCAGGGAGCTCCCCTTCTGGGCTGTGCGGGTCCCCACGGGAAGGGAGATCTCCCGCACAGCCGGTGGAGACTTCTCTCTCTTGCGTCGTCACCATCCTTCCAGTGGACTGCTTGCAAAGGGGATCTTTCGTCCCCCTACCTGGCGCGCCAATCTGTTGCCGCCTAGATCGTCGTGGCCTGTAGCTGAGGTTGAGGTTGAAACGCACTCCTATCACGAGGGTTCCTGTTCGGACGGTCGGACCTGCAAAACAAAGTCAATGACCCGGGCCGGGGATTCCGACGGAGGCACTCCGACGGTTAAGTCAGTAACGACTCAGGGGAATAGATCCTCCTGGTCGAGCCCCGTGTAAGGACTCCACTATAGGAGGAGAAATCATGAAATGGAAAAGTACGAACGAGCCGAGCACAGATCACGGGAGTGATAGCAGAGGAAAACTCGAACTGGGGGCTGTGTCCGTCTAGACCCCTCCTGGGGGTCTCACAGTGGCCTCGAGCGTTGTCTTCCTGTGCGTTGCTCCCTTCTTGCTCGTTGGACCTCACTCGACTGGAAAACCTGGCTTGGATGTGTGCTTGTTCGTGTGTGTTGCCTCATTTGAACCTGGGAGATCCCTTTTTGCTGGGGCGTGCCCGTTGCTTATCTCGGGATCTCCCCCATGCCTATGGGCGCGTGCGGCGATGTTTCGTGCCGTGGAAGGGTTGCCTTTCCATTCCGATGGTGTGGAAGCTACCGTTCGTGATGACATTCCTTCTAGTCGCTCTTTTTTGGACAACTTTGCAGGACCTCGATTGGCGGGCCACCGCCTCTTGGATTCGGACCCGCTGGTTGACTTCCAATTTTGGAGGGCGCAAGTGGTTGGCGAAGAATGCAGAGCCTCGATCCGAGGATTCCTTCCATTCTGGTATAAGTGGCAACTTGGACCATCATTTCGGTATGGCAGGCGTCTTTTCGCAGTCCTTGGGTGTCGGGCCATCGTCCAAGAAGAGCGGCGACCTCTTTCGGTTGTAGATCTCTTCGTCCGAGGTGGAGCCGATCTGGAGTGGCGAAGCTCGATTTCGGCCTCAACGTCTCGACCCGGAGGGAGCGCGGCCAGGCGAAGGAGCGAAGGAGCTCGACTTCCGGGCGAAGGAGGGGAGGAGCTCGACTTCGGTCCCGGTGTCTCAACTCGGAGGGAGCGCGGCCAGGCGAAGGAGCGAAGGAGCTCGACTTCGGTCTCGGCGTCTCGACCCGAAGGGAGTGCGGTCGAGCGAAGGAGCGGAGGAGCTCGACTTTGGCCTCGGCGTCTCGACCCGAAGGTAGCGCGGCCGAGCGAAGGAGCGGAGGAGCTCGACTTCAGCCTTGGCGTCTCGACCCGAAGGGAGCGCGGCTGTGCGAAGAAGTCCGGAGCGTCTTACGTGGCGGCTTTGTCCGCCATGGCGTCTGACAAGGGTCCCACGTCAGCAATCCTGATGCACAGAAATCTGTCATTCTTAGAATTTTACTGAATTTTGGGGGGGAGATTCTCCTAATTTCTGATATTTCCTTTTTGGATTTATATAACCTAATCAACAACTACCATGAAAAATCAGCTAGAGTCATAAATCTCACATTGAGAAAACTTGCCTTTGCACTTCTGAAGTCTTTTCACCTTTCCAGATTCCCGGGTTAAATCTGAATAATTTAAATATCAACATAGCAAATCCTAGTGACCCTAAGCATTTTTGTGATGCAATCACTGACTTTGTGCGTAATCAACAATCCTTCTTTGACCTAATATCACTAACCATCGTATATTCCAAAGTTGAATCTTCAGAGACACGTGATTGGCATCAGTATTTCTTTCTCTTAGATCTGGCATCAACCATTCACTGCATTATCTTTCTGATTTTTAATTCCTCTCTTTATATTTTGTAACATCTTTGTGCTCCCCCCACCCCGAGCCCCCAAAAAAACTGTAGGTATTGTTCTTAGCTGCTGCTTCATGACCTCCCTTATTCTTTGATTGGGCATGGTTGGTTGATCATCTTTACTGTTTGTCTTTACAGAGGCTTCTATCTCATCTAATTGAGGCCAATGGTTCTGCTGTCTCACCAGCTTACAATCAAAATTCTATTCAGATTCAGTTTTAAAAGGTGAAGATCCTAAATGTAACCACACTCATTAACCTAAGAGACAATTTTATGCTTTATGAATCTTCCTTCACTTCAAGAATGCAATGCAGAAAACTTCATACACACGCCTTAATCCAAACCCCAAAATCATTTTGGTTATATTTGATCAGGAATTGTAGAAAAATTGTAGAAAGTCTGGTTCTAGTGACTAGGCTTTAGTATTAGTGAAAGATTTTTTTTTTTTTTTTGTTCGGGGATATAAGTTCTTTAGTTTGGGTAAACCTGATGCTGTCCAAGATGGCTACCTGTCTAAACTTATGCTTTTGGTGGTAAAATGTTAATGAAATTACAACTAGTTGAAGATAATATGAAGAAAAATAAGGCAGCACTTCAACAAATAACATCATGAATAAGGAAAATATGACTCCTGGAGTATGCCAGCTGGTGTAGGAATTCTGTTAATGTTTCTTTGTGACATTTTGATGTTGTCTCAATATGCACCATCATATAAAGTAGATGCTTACAGATTGTGACTGAAATTTTGAATTATTCATAGATGGTTAAATCTGAATGATAATGAAAATCCCCCTCTACTCTATTAGGAAACCGATACAGTGGATTAAATGCTTTTGATGGAGATATGTTTCTTGTGCTTCATTTGTTTTGGTTAATTAATCTTGTACCCTGACTCTTTTCCATTTTTATTGTTTAATACAGTCATGCTGTTGAAATTAGAATTGCTTAGGCTTTTTGTTAATTTTTAATAAAATAATCATTTCTTTTTGGTAAGTACTAAATATATAAGTGGGTTTTCTAAAAACAGAATGGTTAGAAGTGAGTTGCATAGACTCAAGCTAGATGCTATGTCTTTTGCTTCTTTGAAAAGCATTTTTTTAAGATAAATTTTTTTTAGCTTCCTCATGTGCTTCAAATTTTTCTCTTAAAGTGTTGTTGTTAGTATATTCTAACAATTAATTCATATGTCACATGCTCACTTCAGGTTACCTCAAAGAAAATTTGTTCTTTTGTTTTATGATTTGCAGAAATTCACTGTTCCGCAGAGATTTTTTTTGCATTTTTATTTAGTGGCTGTGGTGCTGACAACTTGCTTGGTACTTTCTACATGGTTCTACGCATATAGGGAAATGTTACCATTATCCTCTGAATCAATACAGTACTCCATGATTGCTAGCCACCTGACTGGAGGTTCGCATGTGTTTTCTATTCACAAAGTCCCGGTAGCTTCTGTGGAGCATAAGTACCTGGTGTGGAGGACTGTATTTGTACTTTTATTGATGGAAGCTCAGGTCCTAAGACGATTGCATGAGACACTTAATGTGTTTAATTATAGTCCCTCAGCTCGAATGCACATTTTTGGCTATTTAGCTGGTTTGTTGTAAGTCTGATGGACACTTTTCTTTGTTGTTCTCCGCATATCCTTTTGGACTAAATATCAAATGATGACAATCCTGAATGTGTTGTAGATTCATAATAGTTTATGTGGATTTAGATGCTTGTCATGCATTGTAGATTCATAACAATTCATTTATGATTTTAATTAACACTTTTCACAATGAAACTTGTTGTTGGATACTGAATATCCCGGATATTCTTTTTTCTGTGTTATCATTTGGTTTGCTGAAGTGGTCCTCAACCTTGTTGCTGTAGAATTTTTTATATTAGTATATTAAAGCAACTGTAACAAACAATCTAGTGAATCCTTCTTTTTAAATGCAATTGGCTATTTTTTATTTATTTCAAATATTTGCTTATTTGTATGTGCATTTCATGTATATGTGTGAAACATGCTAGAATAATGTTTTGGATAGATAGTTTATAATCAAGCATTCTAATTACCATTCCATGCAGTTAATTGGCCATACAATTTTGTTACATCTGTCAGTCTGAGATTCTTATTTTCCATGTGTAACTGAGTTGAATAGATTAAACAAAATTTTCCTCACTTAACCTTGTATCATGTAATAGGCTTTTAAACTTTAATTTTGAAACTAATTCTAGTAATAAAAATTATAAACATAAGATAGAATTTTAATTCATTTTTTGCTGGTTTTGGTGGAGCAGCCAATTTACTTTCCAAATGCTTTTTACAAATTATTTGAAGTAATGGAGTGCCAGTAATCTATACTTCTGGCATGTAGAAGAAAGCTCACCATACTTGATATTAAGAAAGTTCTTAATTGTAAAGTTTTTATAAGACCATTGCAAATGGCGTAACCATTTAGTGGGAGTCTCTAACCATGATGCCTGCATGACTCCTGAATCTTGCATTCTTACTTGTACTTGCACAGTACCTAAGTTATCCACCTTATCTTGAAACAGATGGCTTGTATGTTCCACTATTTTAATAAAGTTAACCTTATTTAATTAATTAATGCACATTTATTGTTCTAAATTATTGAATGTAATAATCATCAAAAAGATAGCTTTCTATATTTTGTAATATCAATTATTGTTCTATATAAGACACTTCCTAGGCACTTCAGTAACTGAAATATTTGAATTCAATCTGTACATGAAATTAATCTGTGTTCAGCTTTTCCTGTCTTCCAGCTAATCAATCTGCCAACTAACCTGTAGGTTTTCTTGATAGATCAGAACTTAGTGTCGATAAAATCCTACCTAGGGTGCTCCACATGCTCTAGAATTTTCCCAAAAGCTTGCTCAGAAAGCTGCTTCTTACATGCTTTGTTACCCTTTTTTTTGAGAGCTCTACTTCCCACTCTTGTACCATATCCATGGACTCAAGTCCTGGTGTACCATCCCTAGTGTTGGGACCTGACCATCCCATCACTGTCCTAGCATCCCAATTGGCATGTTCTGGGACATTCCCTATTCCAAGTAGTAGGACAGGGCAGAATAGCAGCATGTCCTGTTCCATGAAAAAATGGGGATAACCCTGTGCTACAGGATTTAAAATCTAATAACCATATCCACTCTTGTATCTTTGCATGATTTACAAAATAAGAATGAGAGGTTTTTTTTTTTTTTCTGTGATAGATAGATAGCGAAAAGATGTACTTGAGGGTCTTCAGGCAAAAATTAGGGAGAATCTGGTAGGAAATATTATCTTGTGTCTTTCTAATATAGGTCACAGATATGCTTTCAATTTTTAATTAAGCTTATTGGTTTGTAGGGTAGTTAAGGCTTTTCTATCATGTGTTGTGTGGCTTCCACACACCTAAACCATGTTGTTTGAGAAGTCAATTGTTCAACTTTAACAACTAATCTTTTGCCTAAACTTAGAGCTTGTTGGAATGATAAACCATTAATAAAGGATGTTTATTTCCTTTTTGACATTTTGCAGATTATAGCCATTGTAGTATATCTTACTATTAGCTTGGCTTCCCATGCAATTTAACTTGATAGGCCTAAATTATTGGATCATGCCAATCATAATATCATGCCTTTAGGATGAAGTAATAAATTAAGATGATACAGAACCGAGCCATTTTTCTGTTAAATGACAACTTACATTCATTTTTTTTTATGCTAGCTTTTATACAATGGCACCACTGTCACTTGGTAGCTCCTGTGCTCCAGAGTCGCTGAGTTATGCAGGTGGTCAAATAGCTGACTTTATAGTCAAAGGTCGGGCTCGAATGCCAGATCCTGAGGTTCGTTGGTGGGAATTTTTGAAGCCTTTCATTATATTGGGATGGTGCCAGTGGATTGGTGCAGCTATTTTTATTTGGGGTTGGCTACATCAGCTTCATTGTCATGCAATTCTTGTAGGTCTTACTCTCTCAATTTGCTTGCACCATGAGTTGATCCTTTTGTCTGTAATTCAGAATGTTTTGGCTATCCTTAGTTCCTTAAACATTAATTTAGTATGTTACCTTGCAATGTTTGTCATAACAACCTTTGATAGAATTCCAAAATTCTCCCAAAGATTCTTCAAACTTTCCACTAATAGAATTTTAAAAATTCTTCAAACCTTCTACATTTACTTGCATACTTACCATGATTAATAGAATTTACTGGATCTAATAGAATCCCAAAGATTAATTCAGATATTTGTATACATGTTGAATTGATTCTATAAACAGGCCGAATTTGTACAAATGATATATATATATATATATATATATATAGGTAGACTTGGCTAGATTCGAATGGATTTGGAGCCAAATCCGGTCAAGTCCTCCACCGTCTAATTTGCACAGATCCCCATATAGCAAAAGTAAAAAGTTAATATTGTATTAATTGTGTAGAATAAACAAAAACACTCCAGAATAAATATAAATGCTTTAGAGTAAACACAAATCTTTTCAGAATAAATCCAAACACTTCAAAATAAACAGAAACACTTCTATCTTTTTGGATTTATGTTTATTTTTAAGTGTTTCTGTTTATTCTGAAAAGGTTTGTATTTATTTTAGAGCGTTTGCTGTGGACTATCCTAAAGCTGTCAACGGGTCGGGTCCGGATCCGAGACCTACCAGGACCCGGACCCGGACCCGATTAGTCATAGTTAAATGGATCCGGATCTGGATATTACATATCCAGACCCGACGGACCCGAAACCCGATTAAATAAAATAATATGATATATATTTATATAAATGTGGGACGTTGGATCATAATTGAACGGTTAAAAAAATAAAAGAACAGAATCCTCCACTCTTACAAGCCCATGGGCCATAGTGGTATTCGGGTCCGGGTTCGGGCCTGGATACCCGAGATCCATTCGGGTCCGGGTCTGGTACCTTAAAATTGGACCCGTCGGGTATTCGGGTCCGGGTCCGGGTCCAGTAGCTAAAATCGGGTTCGGGTCTGGATATCTGGGTTCCGACCCGAACCCGACCCGTTGACAGCTCTAGACTATCCCATCATTAATAGTTCTAGCAACCATTAATACATTATTAATGCGAAGGAAAAAGTTGTATTTATTCTGAAAAGTTTATGTTTATTCTCGAATGTTTTTGTTTACTTCTGCTTGTATTTATTCTACACCATTAATATAGCATTAACTTTTTACTTTTGGTGCATAGAGATCTGTGCAAAATAGATGGTGGGGGATTTGACCCGAATTTGGCTCCAAATCCATTCAAATATATATATATCATTGCTATGCTCAATAAAATCAGGCCATTCCAATCATCTTTTCTTCAACCTTAAACCATTTATTGGCTAATGAGCAAAAATTATTGAAAGTTAGCATATTCAATAGGCCTAGTAAAGTTGATTTCTTTGTGGTCTAAACAATGCCTTGCCCTTCGACAGATGATAACATGCAGCTCATGCAATCAAAGTTTCACCCTAGCACTATACGAAAGTGCCTATATTACCTAACTTTCTGGTTCCTATAATAACCCTATATAGTTTCTCCCTTGACATGTTCACCATTCTAAACTTATAAAGAAATTCCAATGTTAATGGACTTTTGGAAGTTGTCCAAGGGGGAGATGCTTCTTGTGTTGGAATTTCTATAAGTCTGTGCATGATAAGAGTCTCACATCCTCCAAAGTTTTAGTTCATGGCCCTTTCTTAGTCATGGTGGAACTTAAAAACTTATCTTGATTAAGAAGAGGATATAGCATACAAATGCAATTTCATGAAGAAGACATATTAACACTTAATCCATGCTTAAATCTTTTAAAACTTATCCTATATCCAAAATCTTTAGTGGCCACATTAATTTGCATGTGCATCATACCTAGTTTTCCTGAAATATTGTTAGTTACTTGCTAATTATAATTTAGAAGCAACTGTTTGTAGGCTGTAAAGAACTGAAACTCAACAGGGATTTCTGCAATAAGATGGTATTTAAAAGCTGACATGCCCCAACTGCCTCATTAACTGGCATCAAATTTATCCAGAACCATTTTAATAAGCTACTACTTGCCCTTCTAACAATCTGCTCATTTATAATAATTTGATCATCTGGAAGGCTTCATTGCTTGCTATATGCCTTTCTGCATTTGAGAAAGCTCTTCCAGCAAAGTGAAAAAGGTTGGCAGGCAATTTTTGAAGGCCCCAATTCTCTAGTTAGTGACTATGATATGTTCCATCCTGGATTACCTAACCTGATTATATGTTTCTTCTACATTGTCCTTTACTTACCTAATCCTACTGTTAGATTTTTCTGAAACCATGGATTAAGAAATTAAGATATTCCAATCCCATGATAAGAGTATGGACATTTCCTCCAGCTCAAAATTTGCTATCTGCAGTGTCACATGTTTTTTTCACTCTGGTTCCTTGTATTAGGACGATATGTACAACTACAATTTCATTTTCTGCTTCCCCGCCTTTTTGTCTCTGTGATCTATGATGCTGATTTAGGCTTGTCTCCTTTCTGATTCTATTGAATTACTATGATTCTTTCACTTCAAATGTTTAAATTTCTTTTCCTTTTATTTATCTGCTTCTAGTATATTTTTCACTATATTTCATGAATAATATGTTAATTTGCAGCCTCGAGTCCATCATTCTCATATTGCTCACAAAATCTTGACAGGGTTCTTTGCGTGAGAACAAAGGAGCTGATGAATATGTAATCCCTCATGGCGACTGGTTTGAATATGTTTCATGCCCACATTATCTTGCTGAAATAGTAATTTCTGTGCTCTCATTTGTTTCTTTACTTGAAAACATATTGAGCTCACTAAATCCCAACAAATAGACATATACAAATTTGAATTTGGAAAAGGCAAAACTGCAGACTTCAAATATATCAAGGAATTATTTGTTCCTATGTGTGCCACTATCTGGTATTTTATTTGGTTTGTCCACAGTTTAATTGAGGTTTAGGCTTGTGAATTGCAAACCTGCTTCAATTTTAGCTAGGTTTGATTTAAGTAGAGTTTTGCACGTGACTTTTTCTGGTTTAACTTATATGTTAATAATGACTTGTTTAGGCCAATGACATTTATGGTCTGAATTTATTTTTAACTAATTTAGACACATGATATTTAGACTTTAACTCCAGTTTGTTGCTATTTTAAAGCCATCGACAAAAAAACAACAAATGGCAGCATTTTCTCCGTCTTAGCCTGTTCGCAGTCTCATGGGCAAATTAGGTTAACATGGGCTAGATATAAGGATTTGCAGGCTATCAAGCATCCATGCCTTGTAAGAACATCCTAAATAAATGATTTTTATTAGCTTGGAATTTTCTTCTGTTTTCTTCTTATTCAAGGACACTCCAGCCTGATATCCTGTGATGTAGTTTATGTGAAGAGTTAGTCTTTCTTAGCTGTTTGGCGAACCTTTTTTGGTGAATTAGGACACCTAATAATCCCTTGCTTCTGTCAAAGTGATTCTTGAGGCTCCTTATAAATCACTAAATTAGAGTATGCTTGTGACTTACCTCTAGCTATTGACACCTGGGAGGGGAAATGTCTCATAAATCCTTACTTTACTACCTCCAGAAGAAATAATTGTCTATTTGTTTGTATAATGCTGAACATAAAACCTTTTGAATGATCAAAAAGGGGAGAAAAAAAGTTGAATGGTAAAAAAGAAGAGGGAAAAAAAAAAGAAAAGCATTACATGTGAAACAAACTGTTGATGTACAACAATTTACACATTCATTGTATGTTGTAGCTTTGATTAAGTTCTGAATAAAAATCACATAAATATCTTTGTTTTAGTAAAATCATTTTGTGATTAACTATAAGTTTTTCACTCAAGATAATTTAGAACTTGTAAAAGCAGTGAGTATACTATTGTTGATTAAGGTCTGAATAAAAGTCAATAAGTATCTGTGTTACAGTATAATCATTTTTTAAGTAAATATAACTTTTTGACTTGATACAATTTAGGACTTATAAAAGCATAGGTATTGAATGTTCTTTTGTCAAGATTCACCCATTACGGAGGCAGATTTTCTTTTGTTGAGACTCAAGCATTGTGCACCCAACCGCAACCCCCCGTCAACCCGCCACGTGCGCGCCCCAAAAATAAGCAAAAAAGAAAACCCAATCTGAAGTTCTCAATATTACTTATGTGTTCAATAGTCTCTTTCCCTGTCCGAGTAATACTGAAAAAGTCATAGAAAGCACAAAATCAGTGATGGGACAATGAGAATATTCTGAAAGACACTGTTAGCTTCAAAAATGTTGTTTTACTTCATGGTGTATTCTGAATCAAACTTGCCATGCAGGTCATATATGCTGGCATTTTGGTTGCTGATGGAGGATTGGACATTACAGCGTGGCTACTTTTCTTGTTTGTGGTATGTCTAGCCATGGCGAGATATATGTTTAAATGGAAATTACACTCTGTTCCACGTGGAACTTAAAAGGAAATCTCTTTTGGGTCTTGATTCTCTCTCTCTCTATTACAGGTATCCAATCTTGTCTTTGCCGCTGCAGAAACTCATAGATGGTACCATCATAAGTTTGAGAGCTACCCTCAGTCCAGGCGAGCTATAATACCATTTATATATTAGCAGTGGTGGTTTAAAAAAGCTTAACCATTGAGCTTTGAAGTGAAGGTCACCTGGTGGACAACCTGAATACTTCTATTAATGTCTTCAAATATTGTCTGGCCAAGGTTCAAACATATGAATATTCATATTTCAGAGATAAATCAGAACATTGATACTATTGCTGTAAAACAAAAGGAATGTACTGTAAAACAAAAGCATTGTGCTATAAGTTTTTCTCTCAATGAGTTTCATTTTTCAACTTCTATATGAAAAAGAATACTTTCCTCTTTGCAAATTGGAATTTTAAATCAAGAAAGTTTGAGAATTTTATTCATCACAATCTGCCCTATTTGATTAGTTAAAAGACGATCAGGACAAGTCATACGAAAGGATGGTTGATTGGTTATATCAAATATGAGATCGATGAAGTATCTGAAGTAATATTTTACAATTACCAGATTCTGTTATGGCAATTTGTAAATCTAGATTTTAGGGTGAATCCTAAAATTTATCTAAGGTCATTTGTGAAAAGTAAAATTCTGAATTTTATTTAAGCATCAGTTTTGTGGAGTCGAGAATTACCTTGTTGTTCAACTCAGTTGTATGGGTTAGACTAGTAGAATAACGTATTTAGATTCATTATGGCTGAGCTATAAGAATGGTGGATATCTGATGATTTAATTCATGCAAAAGGATTAATAAGGGGAGACTGGTCATCTTTATCCTTTCTATTTAGGGATAATGAAATGTTAGGCAAGCTTACTGATCTTTCGGTTTTTAAGTCAGAAGGAGATAATTGTGTTAAACTTGAAGGAAAGAGCAACTCAGCCAATACCAAAAGGGCTCAAAGCAGTAGGAAACTTAGTTGTCAACTAGATGCCCAATCAAACGGGGTGGCTCAGCTAAAAAATTTCTACCTGATTTCCCTCTCTGAAAGCATCAGAAACTTGTATCTGCCCTAGATGATCGACCATTCTCTTGATGACCAAAAGACATGGTCATATTGCTCCATTAATCCAGAATATGACAATACTCGACTCACCTTCAAATCGTATAGATAACTGTTGCCTATAATTCCTCCACTGCATAATTAAAACTTACCCATACCGCAAAAATCTCAAAAAAACAATCAAATTAGTTTGAAAAGGAATGGCTTTGCACCATGGATCTTGACTTCAAAATCTCTACTCAAGAACCTATCTTTAGAGATTATTTTGACCAGTCTATGAAACTTGATCTTTAGCTGGCCCAATTATGGGGGTATTCAGCAGACAAGAAGAAGAAGAAGGGGTGGCCAAACTCCAGATGTCTAAATTGAAAATTGAGTGACTAAGCTGACTATAATTGATAAATTCTTGTGCTATCCAAATGCTGTATACGATAATCTATTTGGAACTCTCTCCAAGCCTCGAAATATCTGCATATTATGCTTATAATTGAGACCCAACTATGTCAATCTCTCTCTCATGCAAAACTCAAAAGACTTTGCACCAAATATGACCTACTTTTAAAATAGAGCATGCTCAAAACTTTCAATTTCTTTATTGCATGTGCCACAAATTGCACAACCTGGTCTACCAAGAATATCGGAACATGGTAGATAACCCTAAGCTAATTTCCAGAGAAAACATTAGTTCTTAGATTGTGCTTTCAGCACCCAACTCTAATGAAAATTATTAGGTGCAAGACGAAACAAACCTTAAGTTCTTAAGTAGAACTCTTTAATTACTACTTTTTATTAAAGTAAATTGCCTATGCATCGGATATTGACATCACCAATCCTACCTGAAGGCTAGGAAGAATTCGATCCGGCTGTTTCATCCAAAAAAAAAAAAAAAATGTTTCAATAAATGAGGTAACTGCATGGAAGGTGAAACACAAGAAGTGACCCATTTAGAATATGCTTTTATCAATATTTACACAGAAAAGTAAATTAATTATATATTAACATCCAGCATTCTTAACCATGACATGCAGGGACATATCACACCAACTTTTTTAGAAAACTAAAAGAAATATAAAATTAAAATATTAATAAAGAATTAAAATTAATTTAAAACTTTTTTATAAATATTATTTGAATTGAACTTGATATTATTTCGTAGAACTAAATTCATCAAAAATGAAATATACTATAAAATTTTTAACTATCTTCTTTTCGATATGAGTAATTAAATAATCGACTAAAAAGTTATTTTCCATCTTGTTGCGCAATCTAGTTTTGACAATCTTTATTACTGAAAAATACTCTCTCTATAGTAGGCGTGGCAATTTATGATCCGACCTGCCAACCCGATCGACCCGCCATAAACAGGTTTGAGTTTGGGATAAACTGGTTCGGGTCGTAAACGGGTCGACCCGTTTAATCCATTTAATAAACGGGTCAGGTTCAGTTTTTTAGGCCCAACCTGTTTAACCCGTTTAATCCATTTAACCCATTTAATATACGGGTCGGATCGGGTCGAGTCGGGTTAGGTAAACAGGTTATCTATTTATTAAATAGGTTGGGTCAGGTTGGTTTGGATAAACAGGTTATTCAATTATTAAATGGATTAAACAGGTCGGGTCGGGTTAGCAGGTACCCGTTTAATAAACGGGTTAAACGGGTCAGGTCGGGTTACCTATTTATTAAATAGGTCAGGTTCAAGTTTTAAATTATAACCCGTTTAATAAGCAGGTCGGGTTTCTGGTTGAGACTTTTCTGACTTAACCCGTATATGACCCATTCCGTATATGCCCGACCCGACCTGATTGCCACCCCTACTCTCTACTAGCAGTTAAAATTGAAAAAGTTAATACAAGATGAATCAGTCTATCAATGTGCAGATAAATATCTGATTTTTTTGTTCTCATCAATTCTTGATATAATTATGAAATTATAGATATATTCTAGAATTCAGGATTCTTTTGAATATTAATATGATAATGTTGTAATTGATTTTTCAAATATTTTCTTTCATTCTCACTAAAGTTTTCTGCATAGAATTTCTCTGCAAGCAAACATATACTCTCTAAATTAAATAACCTGTAACCATCTCTAGGATCCAGAGTGCTGCTAAAAATCAATAAATCAACTGTATTATCACTGAATCTACTATTTAATTCATGTAATTGAGTATCAACAGCAGTATTAAATATATCAACCTGAAAATGATGTTCATTTGTAATATCATTTTATCGACGACTTCGACCACCATGTTTATAAGTAGCAGTCATATCTAGAATATTAATTTCATATTTTTTATAAAATAATATCACATTCTTTAATAAACTCACTCATCTATCTTTTTTAAATTTTTGAAATAATTTTTTTTATACTTTTTACTAAATGCATTGCACTAAGAATGTCTTAGAACTTTCTTTATAAAGCTTAATAAAAATCATCAGTTATCTCCAAGATTTCTATCATCAAATATAATATAAAAATAAATTAAAAAGATGTCAAGCAATATAATGTACCATCAGCATCTCCATGTTAAACATAACTAACTCCATCAAGAGTAATGTCCTCAATAATGAAACAAGTAACTGAGAAGAGCTTTTTCAAGCTATGAACAAAATTTAAATATGAACTGTTGCCCAAAAATGGAGCCCAAGAGGGGGGGTGAATTGGGTCTTTTAAAATTTAAAACAATAATGTGAATGTCTAGTAGTGTTTGTGAGTAATAAATTCAATGCACAAGATTGAATGCAGCGGAAAGCAGTAAATCAAATGCAATAAACAAAGAGCAAGAGGCAAAGAAGGCAATCACATACAAATACAATGTTTATAATGGTTCGGTGCAAACCTAGCACCTACATCCACTCCCCAAGCCACCATTGGGAATTCCATTATAATCCACTCAAGATTACAGCCGACTTGTTTTTCGAAAGGCTCACAAGTCAAAACCTATGTTGATTTTATCACCTAGGCTCACCAACAAACCTTTACACTTGTTTTGTCTTCGGGCTCACAAGTTAACCCTAGTTGGTTTTATCCCTTTGGCTTACCAACAAACCACAACAACCTTCTTTCAATACACCCTTGAAAACAAGGTCAAATCACAAGATAAAATCAGATATACAATTTCAAAAATAAGACAAACTCTCTTCAAGAGTAGAATGAAAGCTTTGAAGCTCAAGTTGATGCTTTGTCTTGTCTCCTCCTTGGAATATCCTTCAAACTCCTCTTTTGGAATGATGTAAGGATGGGCTTGTAAACTTTTTCAGTGAGTCAAACTTTAAGTGGCTCTTGATGTGAAGTTCATGAGAGAATCTTGGCTTTTTGGCTTTCAATAGACTTCAATAGACTTCAATACCTCAAGAATGAAGTTGGTGGAGGTTAAATACAACTAAAAACTTTCAAAAAATGGTTTATGACCGTTGGAGCCTTGAATCTAGCCGTTTGGAGCTTGAAAAATGAGTTCTGTAAGTCAGAAAAATAAATCCGTTAGGGCTGTCAGACTTCAAGTGTCGACACTTGGCTGTCAGGTGTCGACACTTGATTTCTAGGTGTCGACACTTGAACTTTCAAATGTCGACACTTGATGCACAGGTGTCGACACTTGATACAAAAACCCTCCATTGGCAAAGTTTTGTATTTTCAAAAATCTCAGGCCTTGAGTCGACACTTGGAAACCTAAGTGTCGACACTTGAAATGCAGGTGTCGACACTTGAGTTCTGGGTGTCGACACTTGGCATGCCAAGAGATTTTCTGCGTGCCAAATGCTGAAGTGTCGATACTTGACTTCCCAGGTGTCGACACTTGACATTGAAAAATTCATATTCAAGTGCAAATTAAGCCAAAAACACATATATTAATTTTGAAACTTAAATGGAACATTAACAAATAATGATAGAACATGTAAAAGCCCTTTTTTCATGAAGAGGATGTCCAAAATTGTAAAAAATGCTCCATGCCACGGCGTGCCATGATACATAAACTTTTGAGAATTTGAGGTGCTTGCTTCTTGAAAACTCATAGCTAGAAATACACATTAGTATACAATATGTATTCAATGTTTTGTTATTCATCAAAATCACTGGGTGAAGCCAACAATCTCCCCCTTTTTGATGATGACAAAACCTTGAGTAAATCAGCATTAATTTTAAAATTTCAAATATGATATTTCATGAATATGATTGTAAGTTCATATGAGCCACAATTTTCAAAGTTAGAAAGAATCAATCTCCCCCTCAATTAGATAATTCTAATTAGAACAAACAATATGTTATTCTGGATATCAGATCAAATTGGAAAATCTGAAAACACAAACCATTTACCATACTCCCCTTTTTTGTCAATCATTAGAAAGGGGAACAACCTCCCCCTCAAAATGAGCATGGAAACAAAAAGTGGTAGAGTATTAGAGGTGATGGGTATCAGTGCCAAGAAGAGCCAAAGAAAGTATCAGAGCCAAAGAAAGTATATCTATGAAGTAAATGTAACCAATCAAGCAATCATAGTGAATCATAATTTATAAACATCAAACTGAAATATATATATATATCTGTTCAGTAGAGTTTTTAGTACAAAACTTGCTGACTCATCAGCAAAACTGAAACAAATAGAGTATATCAAGAGTCATACAACAGAAGTAACATGAAGCATAAAGAGCATACAACAGGATAAACATCTGTGAGGCTAATCCTCATCAGATGGGATATCAAAGGAAATAGGACCTGAAATCCTAGTCCTACGGGCTAGACCACTAGGAGTCTTCAAGATACCACGACTCCGAGTCCTAGTGGGGGGTCCAAAACAAGGTACAACTCTAGATGCTTTAGCAGAGGGAGGGGGTAGAGTCTCAGCAGGGGTAACAAAGACTGGATCAGTGGTGACAAGAGTGCCAGTCGCATCAGCAGGAGGAACATCAGGAGACTGCAGCTCTCGGTTGACTACCTTGTAACCATCAGTGCCATCGTCACTGTCATTGCCGTCATCAAGAACATATGTAGCTCTATCCTCAATCCCATCAGTACGATCACCACCCTCCATGGTATCATCAAGGTCATCCTGGTGGTCATCGTCATCATCATCATCACCAGCAGGTGGATCAGCAGGAGCAACAGGAGGAAGCAAGGATCTAAGCAAATTCTCAATGCGAGCAAATCCTGCCTCCACAGTATGATGAATCTCAGCATGCTCTGAAGCTATATGAGCTCTAAGGCTCTCTATCTCAATCCGTAGCTGAGTCGTCCGAGCTCCAAGACTAATGAGCTCACCTCTAATCTCTGCAAACTGCTCACGAGAAAACTTCTCAAAATGTAAACGAGTAGATGCTGGAGGAGCTGCAGAAGGAGTGGCCGAAGGTATCGCAGGCTCAGTCTTGGATGCATGAGCTGCCTGAGCAATAGGACTGACCGGCCCTGATGGCCCTGCCTCTGCCTCACGAACCTCGTCCTCCTCATCTGGCTCCTGGCCAGACTCCCTCCTAACCCATCGCCTGCAACCAATTTGTACCCCATATGATGGAGCGACCTCTCATCGTATACATCTATGTGCAAGATCTCCTTGGGGATCTCCCCCTACTCCACACACTCTGAAAATTCGGGTCAGCCCCATACCATATGGCAGACAGTGTTGTCGCTGGCTCGCTACATCTCTCATCTGTACCAACATCATAGAAGGAATATTGACCTAGGTCCTTTGAGTCAAGCAAACCATGAGCATCAGCTCCCTCTCTGTGATGAAGTCAAAGCGCCCTGTCTTCGGAACCAGTATCCGAGCTGTGATATGATGCAAGAGGCGCATCTCCATTGACAACTGATTCGTGGTGACCACTGTCACTCCGCGAACATCCTCGCGCTCCAGAATACATCGGAAGGCGGCCTCTTTGTCCTCCACAGAGAAAATACTGATACCCCGGTTGGAATCTCCCAAACCCTATTGAGAAGCTCCTCTGTCAGATGAATCTCAACACCCCGAACAGAAGTCCTCCATAACAATCGACGGCAGTCCAATGCTCCATAAAACTCTCGTACCAGGTGGGGGTAATACCTCTCCTGCATGGTGCAGAATGGTACCAATCCCGCATTGGTGAGGGTCTGACGTATCTGAAAGTGCTGCCTATCGAAGAACTCGAGGTCAACCCGTTGACCAGAGGCTACAGCCTTCCTTGCCATCCTCTCTACAGGGGATCCTGGGGCAACTGAGCTACTCGACTCTCCTGTGTCATGTCTAGTCTTGGTCCTCCTCTCTGATCTCTGACTAGGTCTCCTAACTGCTAATCTCTTTCTTGGACCCATTTCAATCAAGCTAAACAGGAAAGAAGGAAGATAGGTTCAATCAGGCTTAGAACTATAGGACTGGCTATAGGTTGAGCTAAAGAGTAATGTTTTTCTTAAGAGGTGCTAAGACAAGTTTTGAAAACTGGGATTAAAACAATTTTAGGTTGCAAAATGCCTTTAACAAAAAAAATCTTAAGTATTCTACCAATAGTTTGAAATTGGAAATTTTGCAAACTAGATTTAGATTAAAGACATTACCCCGTATAATTTTTTTGGTAAAAATATATTTGAACTTTGTAAAATGCATTTTATAAATACAAAAAAAATAGAATTTGGGTTAAAATAAATTAGGGTTTTAGCAAAGTGGTGAAAATGAGGAAAAATGTCATGAAAACATCATAAATAATGTTTCCAAAACAATGATATAGCAAAAAAAGGTTTTAGAACACTGGATTTTAAATGAAAACCCAAATTATTTCGGCCAAAATCAATCCAACAGTGATTTTCTGAAAATCGGATGAAATAAGCGTGAAAACGGCCAAAAAAATCCATGGGAAATTCAAGAAAAATGCTTTTTAACCCTGATTCCCTAAAATGGAGTTCTAGAAATCCATCAAAACTTGTGAAATTCCGATCAAAATCCCTAAAAAATTGGAAAAACCCTATTCTAGGTTACACGGTTTGACGGTAACAAAAGAAAAATGAAAATGAGAGAAATAAAATGAGAATAAAAGAGGGAAATACCTTAAATTTGTTGGGGGTAAATGGAAAAAGAGAAGATTTGGAGCGTTGGGGGACCACTGTTGCTCGAGAGTGACGGGAGAAAACAAAAAACAAAATCCTCGGTCTGCCGTTTAAAAATAGATTTTTTCCGCAAGTATCGACACTTAGGATTTGTTAAGTGTCGACACTTGGTTAGGTGTCAACACTTGACAAAATCCAAGTATCGACATTTGGCCAAGAAAATCCCAAAAAAATCAAAAAAATTCAAAAAAAATTTAAGAAAGTATTTAAAAGCTTTTGGGACTAAAAGCAAATGTTTTTTGAGTAAAATACCTTGGGTAAGATGAAGTTTGAGAGAGTTCTAAGAGAATGGGTCAATGATACCTAACTCTCTTCTAATCAGACAGAATCTTTTTTCATTCAATGGTTTGGTAAACACATCGGCTAATTGATCATTAGTACACGCAAATTCAAGTATAATATTAGAGTTTTGTACATGATCTCTTATGAAATGATGTCTTATTTCAATGTGTTTACTTCTTGAATATTGCACAGGATTCTTAGTTAGATTGATTGTACTAGTATTGTCACATCTTATGGGTGTCTTAGTTAGTTTAATACCAAAATCTTCGAGTTGTTGTTTGATCCAAAGGATTTGAGCACAACAGCTTCCAACTGCTATATATTCGGCTTCTGCCGTAGATAGAGCAACTGAATTCTGTTTCTTGCTACTCCAAGAAATCAAATTTACTCCAAAAAACTGACAGGTTTCACTAGTACTTTTACGATCAAGTTTACACCCAGCAAAGTCAGCATCAGAATAAGCAATCAATTCAAATGAAGAATCTCTAGAGTACCACAAACCAATTTCAATTGAGCCAGATAGATATCTAAGTATGTGTTTAACAGCCAAAAGATGAGACTCTTTAGGATTAGACTGATATCTAGCACACATACAAACACTAAACATGATATCTTGCCCACTGGCAATAAGATATAGTAATGAACCGATCATGCCACGATATAATTTTTGATCAATAGATTTACCTGATTCATCCTTGTCAAGTATACAAGAAGAGCTCATAGGGGATCTAAAGGCTTGGTGTTCTCCATCCCAAACTTTTTAAGTATTTCTTTTATGTACTTCGCTTGGTTGATGAAGATTCCTTCTTTGGTTTGCTTTATTTGGAGTCCGAGGAAGAAATTTAGTTCTTCCATCATGCTCATCTTGAACTCACCCTACATTAACTTTGCAAATTCTTGACAAAGAGATTCGTTAGTAGCACCAAATATAATATCATCTACATAGATTTGCACTACTAAGAGATCATCATTCTTTTTCTTCAAAAATAAAGTTTTGTCTATATTACCTCTAGCAAAATCATTTTTGAGTAATAAAGAACTTAAACGATCATACCAAGCTCTAGAAGCTTGTTTCAAACCATATAAAACTTTATGAAGTTTGAAAACATGATTTGGAAATTCAAAATTTTCAAAACCAGGAGGTTGTTCAACATAAACCTCTTCTTCAATAAAATCATTTAAAAAGGCACTTTTAACATCCATTTGAAATAATTTAAAATTCATAAAGCAAGTAAAAGCCAACAATAGCCTAATTGCCTCAAGTTTAGCCACAGGAGCAAAGGTTTCATCAAAAGCTATCCCTTTCTCTTGATTGTATCCTTTGGCAACTAGTCTAGCCTTATTTCTTGTAACAATACCATTTTCATCAAGTTTATTTCGAAAAATCCATTTTGTACCAATAATTGAGATATTTGAAGGCCTATCTACTATTGTCCAAACATTGTTTCTTTTGAATTGGTTAAGTTCATATTGCATAGCATTTATCCAATTAGTATCACATTCAGCTTCCTCAATAGTTTTAGGTTCAATTTGAGAAACAAAAGCTAAATAATCACAGATATTTCTAAGGGATGATCGAGTACTTACACCTTTAGATGGATCACCAATAATTAGTTCTTTTGGATGTCCATGAGCATACCTCTATTTTTTTGGTAGTGGATCAACTGTAGATGTGTTTTCATCACCTTGTGCTTGATCTCCTTCAGTGTTTTGATCATCTTCTTGTTCCTTGGTCGGTTCTTCGTTTTTGTTTATGCTTTCAGTTTTCTTGGTACCTGTTTCATCAGAAAGTACATCTTATTTTCTAAAAGATTTCTGGTCAGATTCATCAAATACTACATGTATGGATTCTTCAACAACAAGTATTCTTTTATTGAAAACCCTGTATGTCTTACTAGATATGGAGTAGCCTAAAAAGACTCTCTCATCTGATTTGGCATCAAATTTGTTCAAATTATCCTTACTATTGTTTAAAATGAAACAACGGCATCCAAAAACACGAAAATAATGAATTGAGGATTTTCTACCCTTCCAAAGCTCATATGGTGTTTTCTTTAAAATCGGTCGGATCAAAACTCGATTTAAAACATAGCATGCATTATTTATGGCTTCCGTCCAAAAATATCTAGATAAGCCATTTTCACAAAGCATGGTGCGTGCCATTTTTTTAAGAGTTCTATTTTTTCTTTCTACCACCCTATTTTGTTGAGGTGTCCTAGATACTGAAAAATTGTGATGAATGCCATTTTCAATACAAAATTTATCAAAATCAGCATTTTCAAATTTGGTTCCATGATCACTTCTCAAAGATACAATTGAAACACCTTTTTCATTTGAAACTCATTTATGAAATCTAATGAATTCAGAAAACATTTCATCTTTGTGTGCTAAAAACATGACCCATGTAAATCGTGAGAAATCATCTACAATAACTAGACCGTACTTCTTACCTCCCCAACTAGATGTTCTAGTCGACCCAAAGAGGTCCATGTGAAGCAACTCTAAGGGTCTAGATATAGAGATTACTCCTTTTGGTTTGAAAGAGGATTTGGTTTGTTTTCTAAGCTGACATGCACTGCAAATCTTATTTTTTTCAAAACTAAGTTTTGGCAAATCTTTTAACAAATTCTTTTTACTAAGTTTTGAAATCAAATGCATACTAGCATGTCCTAGTCTACGATGCCAAAGCCAACTAGTTTCATTGATCTTGGCTTCCATTACCACTAGGCATTGACCATTTTGAATTGGAAGATCATCAAGATCAACCATATAAATATTGCCATGCCTATGACCAATGAACTTGATGCCATTGTCATCTAAATTAGAAACAATGCACAAAGAAGATTCAAAAATAACTTTAAAATCCTTGTCACAAAATTGACTAATACTAAGCAAGTTATGTTTCAAACCATCAACATATAAAACATTATCAATGTAAGAAGAGGGGGTGATATGGACTTTACCAATACCAACAATTTTGCCCTTTCCATTATCACCAAAAGTCACATTGCTACCATTTTGATATTCGAGTGATGAGAACTGCTCCACATTTCCTGTCATATGTCTTGAGCAACCTCTATCAAGGTACCACATTCTTTTCTTATTGGTTGTAAGGCATACCTGCAATAAAGATCAAGTGGAGACTTTAGGTACCCAAGTCATCTTGGATCCTTTCAGGTTAGTGGCATTGGTTTCTTTTGGAACCTAAACTTGTTTTATGTTACTTAATTTTCTTTTGTTGCACATATAAGATTTATGCCCTATAGTACCACATGCATAACAAGTAATGGATGAAGATGCAGGCACAAAGAAATTTTTGAAAAGTTTCTGTTTCTTATGAGTTCTAAACCCTAAACCTGCTCAATCAAAAACAGCCCTTTGATTGTTCAAAAGCAAGTTTAATTTTTCAGAGCTGCATGTAAATTTATCTACAAAAGGTTTTAACTTTTCAATTTCTTCTTTATATCTTTTATTTTTATCCAAAATTTCTTTGCTTTGTTTCGAAAGATTTTTATTTGAAACTGAAGAACTTTTCTTTTTCAAAACTTCTTTTTCCTTTTCAAGAGCTGAAATCTTATCATTTAATTTTTTATTTTGAAGAAGAAGGCAATCATTTTCATTAGAAAACTTATGATTTGCTTTGACTAACTCCAAATTTTGCTTTTTCAAATCTTTATGTTTTGACTTTAGTTTTTGAAATTCTATAACTAATTCATCAAAAACTTCATGAAGTTCATCAAATATAAATTCATTCTCAGTTTCAGATTGTACCTTATCATGATCCGCCATCAGACAGAAGTTTGCAACTTCCTGCTGTTCTTCCTCTAAACTGGAGTCCTTACCGTCACTCCAGGTTGCCATCATGGCTTTCTTTCTTAATTTTCTTCTGCTTTTCTTGAGTAAGGGGCAGTCCACCTAAAAATGATCTAGTTTCTTACATTCAAAACAAGTGGATTGCTCCTTCTCTTTTTCCTTGTCTTTTTCTTTACTTGGCTCGACTTTCAGGAGTTTCTTCTTGAAGTTGAACTTTTTCTTCCTTATGAACCTTCTGAATTTTATTTCCATTAGAGCTGTCTCATCTTCTTCATCATCTTCTTCAGAGTCATCGCTTGATTCTTCTCTAGTAGTGGATTTGAAAGCGATCACTTTCTTCTTTTTGTCGACTTCGACATTCTTTTGTTTGAGAGTGAGCTCATAAGTCATCAGTGAGCCCAACAATTACTCAAGTGGAAGAGTGTTGACATCCTTGGCTTCTTCAATAGCTGTCACCTTTTCATCCCAAGAAATCGGTAGAGACTTGAGAAGTTTGTTTACAAGTTCACCATTAGAAACAACTTTTCCTAGGCTTCTCATGCCATTCATAATATTTGTGAACCTAGTATACATCTCACTGATAGATTCAGTAGGTTCCATTCTAAACATTTCATAAGTATAAATAGCATGTTGACCTTAGTTGTTTTCACTTGGTGTGTACCCTCATGGGTAACCTCAAGTGTATCCCAAATCTTCTTGACGGAGAGACAATTAGATATTCTATTGAATTCACTTGGATCAAGAGAGCAAAATAACAAGTTCATAGCCTTAGAATTAAGCTCTATTTGCTTAATGTCATTCTTATCCCAATCATCTTCCATTTTTGGAGTGAGAATACCATTAACCAACATAGTAGGCTGATGAGGACCTTTTACACTTGTCCTCCAAAAATTATAATCCAATACTTGAATGAATATGCGCATGCATGTTTTCCAATATGTGTAATTTATGCCATTAAAAAGTGAGGGACGATTTGAAGCTTGACCTCCAACAACACCCATTCCTATTAGGGATGCCATGATCTTTTACTCAAGATCCTTGGACCTACAAGAGAGTACCGGTGCTCTGATACCACTTGTTGCCCAGAAATGGAGCCCAAGAGAGGGGTGAATTAGGTCTTTTAAAATTTAAAACAGTAATGTGAATGTCTAGTGGTGTTTGTGAGTAATAAATTCAATGCACAAGATTGAATGCAGCAGAAAGCAGTAAATCAAATGCAATAAACAAAGAGCAAGAGGCAAAGAAGGCAATTACACACTGTTACAGCCGTGACAGTGACGTGGCCAGGCTCAGGTATCGCCGAATGCGAGCGAGCCACGTGTGAGTTTTAATGCCGGAATCAGCGCCACGTCCTCAAGGCTGGGGTCGGCAAGACCGCACCGCCCGATACTGTCTGAAGCAAACGGCCCCCGCCGAGGTCGAGTTCGGCCCGAAGTTCCCCCACCAACTCATCTGCGCCCGGGCTCGGAGGAGCCCGCCCCGTGTGAGGTCGGCTGACCCTCCGCCTTGCGCCAGGTGGCCGCCCGGAGACGGCTCCACCTCGGCCGAAGCCAGGCGATCTTCTGCCACCTCGCCAGGTGTCCACCCAGGAGGGGTCCACCTAGGCCGAGGTCGGCTGACCCTCCGCCTTGCGCCAGGTGGCCGCCCGGAGACGGGTCCACCTCGGCTGAAGCCAGGCGATCTTCTGCCACCTCGCCAGGTGTCCACCCAGGAGGGGTCCACCTAGGCCGAGGTCGGCTGACCCTCCGCCTTGCGCCAGGTGGCCGCCCGGAGACGGGTCCACCTCGGCCGAAGCCAGGCGATCTTCTGCCACCTCGCCAGGTGTCCACCCCGGAGGGGTCCACCTTAGCCGAGGTCGGCCGATCTCTCGCCTCTCGCCAGTCGGCCCCCGGAGACAGGGCCAACTCAGCCGAAGCCAGACCGCTCGTACGGAGAGGCCCCCGGGGGAAAGCGACGGGTCCTGAGGCCATCCCTCGGGCCGTACCGACCCCAGACGGCGTCCCGTACGGAGGGCGGCGGCACGCGGAACGTGACTTACACTGGCCCGACAGGTCCCGCAGTCGAGAGATCCGATCCTGACGGAACAGGCCCCGTAAACGGATGGCGCCCACGCTCGGGGAAAAGAGCACTCTCACGAAGCCCGAGGCCTGACGACTGGCCGCTCTGCTAGCGCCGCCCTCCCTCCTTCTCTCTTCTGTCCTTGCCTTCTCCCTGCTGGGCCCGGCGGACGAGGTCGGAAAGCCGCCTGGCCTCCTTCGCCAAAAAGGGAAAGGAAAGGAAGACAGGGGGGAGGAGTTTTCGAGGAGGAAAAGGACAAGCACACGACGGAAAGCACACGACGGAGGGAGATAAAGAAGGAAGAATCCAAAGACTGCAAGGTAAGCCAACTAGCCTGGGGACAAGAAGGAAGCACCGGCACAAGGCCTCGCTCCGAGAAAGAAGCCAGAGATCCCGAGAGGGGAATACTGGACGCGAGCTCGGCAGGCAGGCCCAGCCGAGATTCCGGTCCCCGGCGCTTCCCCTTCACTAGTTAACTCTCCAAACCTGGGACCCTTTAGAGGGCCTGAGAGCGAGAGTCTGTTCCCCCTCGTCGTCTACTGACTTGACCGTCGGAGCCCCCTCGCCGGAATCCCCGGCCAGGGTCCTCTAACCCCTTTGTTGCAGGTTTCTCGCAGGAAGGGAGGCTCCCTTGCCAGGCGGTCAGGGAGGATCGGCTGATCCTCGGCACGGGCGCGGCGACGAGGACGGCAACACACACAAACACAATGTTTATAGTGGTTCGATGCAAACCTAGCACCTACATCCACTCCTCAAGCTACCCTTGAAAATTTTACTATAATCCACTCAAGATTACAGCCGACTTGTTTTTCGAAAGGCTCACAAGTCAAAACCTATGTTGGTTTTGTCACATAGACTTACCAACAAACCTTTACACTTGTTTTGTCTTCAGGCTCACAAGTTAACCCTAGTTGGTTTTATCCCTTTGGCTTACCAACAAACCACAACAACCTTCTTTCAGGACATCCTTGAAAACAAGGTCAAATCACAAGATAAAATCAGATATACAATTTCAAAAATAAGACAAACTCTCTTCAAGAGTAGAATGGAAGCTTTGAAGCTCAAGTTGATGCTTTGTCTTGTCTCCTCCTTGGAATATCCTTCAAACTCCTCTTTTGGAATGATATAAGGATGGGCTTGTAAGCTTTTTCAGGAAATCAAACTTTAAGTGGCTCTTGATGTGAAGTTCTTGAGAGAATCTTGGCTTTTTGACTTTCAATAGACTTCAATGCACTTCAATACCTCAAGAATGAAGTTGATGGAGGTTAAATACAACTAAAAACTTTCAAAAAATGGTTTGTAACCGTTGAAGCCTCGAATCTAGCCGTTTGGAGCTTGAAAAGTGAGTTCTGCAAGTCAGAAAAATAGATCCGTTAGGGTTGTCAGACTTCAAGTGTCGATACTTAGCTTGTCAGGTGTCGACACTTGGCTATCAGGTGTCGACACTTGATTTCTAGGTGTCGACACTTGAACTTTCAAGTGTCGACACTTGATGCACAAGTGTCGACACTTGACACAAAAATCCTCTATTGGCAAAGTTCTGTATTTTCAAAAATCTCAGGCCTTGAGTCGACACTTGAAAATCTAAGTATCGACACTTGAAATGCAGGTGTCGACACTTGAGTTCTGGGTGTCGACACTTGGTATGCCAAAGAGTTTTTCTACGTGCCAAATGCTGAAGTGTCGACACTTGACTTCCCAGGTGTCGACACTTGACATTGAAAAATTCATATTCAAGTGCAAATTAAGCCAAAAACACAGATATTAATTTTGAAACTTAAATAGAACATTAACAAATAATGATTGAACATGTAAAAGCCCTTTTTCCATGAAGATGATGTCCAAAATTATGAAAAATGCTCCGTGCCATGGCGTGCCATGATACATAAATTTTTGCGAATTTGAGATGCTTGCTTCCTGAAAACTCATAGCTAGAAATACATATTAGTATGCAATATGTATTCAATATTTTGTTATTCATCAAAATCACTGGGTGGAGCCAACATGAACTCCATCTAATCTCACGAGGTCTTTGTAAACTACTAATCTGATTTTGCCTGCTTCCAGATTCAAACTCATCAAAGGTTAATAAATTTGCAATATCGCCTACTTATTTTGCTCTTGATTTATCATGATGTTTTGCAGACATATTTATAATATTAACAATATTTAGCAAATCATTGAAAATTGATGAACGATAATAACTTCTCTTGATACAGCCACTAGTGCTAATTAAAGTCTATAAGCCAAGCAATGGATATAATATGTATATGGACAATCATTATTAATCAAAACTTTCAAATCATTCCATTCACCATGCATATTGCTAACCCCATCATAACTTTGATTTCTAATATACTTAAAGCTTAAATTATACCTTGAGAGAACATTATAAAAAGCATCTTTAAGAATCAAGAAAACTATATCTAAGGCCTGGACAATATCAAAGAATCTCTCCTTTATAAATCCATTCTTGTTAACAAACTTTAAAAACAATAGCCATTTATTCTTTTCTTAATTCATCCTAAGCTTTATTGATAATTATACAATATTTGGCATCATCAATTTTGTCCCTTATAACTCTTCTCACTTTTCTTGAAAAAAATTATAGAATTTTCTTTCTTATCTTTGGTAAAGTATAAGAAGCATAACTAGGAGCATTTTCCAAAATAACTTTCCCAACATCTTTATTATAACATGTCAAAATCTTAAGTAGTTCATGAAAATTATCTTGATTTTTTGAATTTGGACATTCATCATGTCCTCGAAAAGTACAAGCCTGAAATGTAAGCCATCTAATTGTATCCACTGAGATCTTGAACTATAAACAATTTCGAGTAATTTGTTTAGATATTTGTTTCTTAATTACTTTTTGAATATGTTATCTTTCATTTATCAAATCATGATAGCTCTTCGTAGCAACATTCACGAGGAATTCAGGTTTTTTTTCCATGTATCCAAGAAATGTACAATTCTCATAATCATTTACTTTTTTTCAATTTTGAAATTCACCTTGTACAAATTTATTTTTTTCTTTCACATAGCTTTGAAAAGAGATAGCAAGCAAAACAATAAGCAGTATTTGTATTTGGAGAATATTCGAGTTAATTAGGATGCTGATTGAACCAATATGATTGAAAATGTCTATGATACTTTTCTGAACTAATGGGATCATACTTATTCAATATTGATTGATAAGAACCAAAACTAATATAGGCACGTTAAATTTTATTATGTTGATTCACAAAATATTTTCAAATTTATTTATGCGATCCATGATCTCTTTCCAGTTCATGAATATCAATATGTTTGGTTCAAACATTTATTTTTTCAGATGGCCTTTCTTTTTTAAGAATAGTGTCTGTTCTTGAAGTTGGTTGATGAAGTTCAATCTCAGTCTCAATCTTAGGTGTAGGCTATGTAGCTTCACCATCAATTTTTTTCTGCTATTTTTTTTGAAAAAATCACTACTTTTTTGCTCATAATGAACCTAAAATATGAATAAAATTATAAGAAAAAAGTTGGTAGCATAATTAATTTTTAGACATCGATCTATGAATGTTAACATAAATGAAGAAACAAAAATAGAAAAGCATAAACTAGTTATTTCAAGGATTGTTTAATTCTAAAAAGAAACATGCCAAAGATTAAATTATATTAAATAACTTGCTCAAGTTTGGACTATTGGACATATATAATAGAATATTTGACAAGGCCCTTTTAGTTATGAACATTTAAATTAAATAGAACTTTGGACCGTTGAATATTTAAGTTAAATAACTTACTCCTAGTTATGAATATTGTTGGATAATTGCTATAATAAAGATAGCCAGGTAGGATCTCCTTACTCTCTTCGCCTTATAATTGAACATATAAGATTTAAGAAGCCAGTCATGGTCCTCTTACACTCTTGATCCTATAATAGAATATTTAAGAATTAAGATTTACATTTTAACCCTCGCTTGGTTCTCATCTCATGGTCTCACCACTCACCAACAAACTTTAAGAGACTGAGACTCACTTGATATGGAAGATGAGAAGGGCACCAAGACTAAGAGGTGGAGGCATGGAGCTCTAGCGTCGGGCCACGGATGGGAGTTGTGGACAATAAGACCTGGTGGCAGTTGGAGGCAGTGGTGGTTAGGGGCAACAATTATCGATTGGGGAAGAGAGGAGTCGGTGGTGGCTTGGCGGGAGGGGGTTGGGAAAGACAAGCGAAGGAGATAGCGACAGGTGGCTTGTTGGGGGTGGCAATGGGTGGGGACAGTGGTTGTTGTTTGGGGAAGAGAGGAGAAGTCGTCAATGGGTGGGGGTTGGGAAAGAGAGGTGAAGGAGACAGTGGCAAGTAGCCTATCAGGGGTGGCAGTGGGCGAGGGTGATGATTGAGGAAACGAAGCAAAGGAGCCGACGGTGGGTGGGGGTGGCAGTTAGGGAAGAGAGGAGTTGATTGTCAGTGGCGGGTGGGGTTTGGGGGTTGGGGAAGGCCACTGAGAAGGTGATTGATGGCGGATGGGGTTTGGGGGTTAGGGAAGGCCACTGAGAAGGTGATTGATGGCGGATGAGGAAAATAAGAAGATGGTGGCGCCACTATAGGTCGAGGGCAGCGGTGGGTGGGGATAAGGCATAAAGGTGAGATTTTTTCAAATCTTCCATGTTTTCTTCACCGAATTCTCTCTCTCCCTTATATCTTTTTTTATAAGACTCTCTCCATGTTTCGATTCCTTTCCTTTATGAGATTTCTTCATCGATTTTTTTGAGATTTTTCTAAATGATTCGCAGAGCTGAAGAGAGAAATTTTAGGGGAGTCAAATACCTACTTATATAAAAGTTTACCTAAAAAAATCTAACCGGTAGAGAAAATTATGAAAATATTGGGGAGGCCAAGGTCCCCTACTCCCCTAACAGTCCGCCTCTAGTGACATGTAATCTACTGCAATTGCAATAGCAATCTAATCAATTCTGTTATATTTGTGTCATATTATTTTTTTGATTGAATACTTTCGATGTTTGTCGGTACTGATTTCTTTCCAAAAAAGATGGTAATAACCTTCTCTCTCCTTCTATTATTGGGCACTCCTATTTACCGGATCGTAATCCACTACAATTGTAATAGTGACCTAAACCGGTTTCTTTATACCAGTGCTTTGTCCTTTTTTTTTGATATTTTAAAAGTTCATTAGCCGTTATCTCTTTCTGAAAAAGATACCGATAATCTTCCTTCCTTTTCTTTCTTTCCCGGGATATCGAGATAGAACCTCGATATAAATAAAAATAATTTATTACATGATTTTATTTATAATTAGATAGGTAATTAAAATTTTATTTAGAATCTTGCATTTTTAATTGAAGTTATCCATGAAATTAACCTTCTCATCTTTCTCATGCCTCATCTATCCTATTATAACTTTATTTTATCCACGTTACAATGCAAATCCTTGATCGTTGACTTCACTTGATATTTAATTACTTCATTTTTTTCTAAATTTATAAAATATTTAGATTCATATAGGTATATATTTTTATCTATTTTATTATATTTTACTATTTAGCTATGAGACTTGCTAGCAACTATCCTGCAGTTTGTCTATCGATCCCTTTTCATCTTCAAACTTATCTTTGCATGTAGCTTAATTACAAACTTTCATCTCTCAACAAAACTCTTTTCGCACAAAATATTATTTATTTATTTTTTTTAAAAAAGGGGGGCCAATGGTAGAATATCGACATAATCGGTAGCTAAAAAGTATCATAATACGCATGGACTGAAAGGAATCACCACGGGCAACCACCACGGACAATAGGACCTGGTGGCAGTTGGAGGCGGTGGTGGTTGGGGGCAACAATTACCGGTTGGGGAAGAGAGAAGGAGTCGGTGGTGACCTGGCAGGAGGGGGTTGGGGAAGACAAGCGAAGGAGATAGCGACAGGTGGCTTGTTGGGGGTGGCAACGAGTGGGGGCAGTGGTTGTTGGTTGAGGAAGAGAGGAGGAGTCAATGGGTGGGGGTTGGGAAAGAGAGGTGAAGGAGATAGTGGCAAGTAGCCTATCAGGGGTGGCAGTGGGCGAGGGCGACGATTGAGGAAACGAAGGAAAGGAGCCGACGGTGGGTGGGGGTGGCAGTTAGGGAAGTGAGGAGTTGATTGTCAGTGGCGGGTAGGGTTTGGGGGTTGGGGAAGGCCACTGAGAAGGTGATTGATGGCAGATGGGGTTTAAGGATTGGGGAGAAGAAGAAGACGGTGGCGCCACTATAGGTCGAGGGCAGCGGTGGGTGGGGATAAGGCATAAAGGTGAGATTTTTTCAAATCTTCCCTATTTTCTTCACCGAATTCTCTCTCTCTCTTATATCTTATTTTATAAGACTCTCTCCATGTTTCGATTCCTTTCCTTTATGAGATTTCTTCATCGATTTTTTTATGATTTTTCTAAATGATTCGCAGATCTGAAGAGAGAAATTTTAGGAGAGTCAAATACCTACTCATATAAAAGTTTACCTAAAAAAATCTAACCGGTAGAGAAAATTATGGAAATATTGGGGAGGCCAAGGTCCCCTACTCCCCTAGCGGTCCGCCTTGGTGACATGTAATCTACTGCAATTGCAATAGCAATCTAATCAATTCTGTTATATTTGTGTCATATTATTTTTTTGATTGAATACTTTCGATGTTTGTCGGTACTGATTTCTTTCCAAAAAAGATGGCAATAATCTTCTCTCTCCTTCTATTATTGGGCACTCCTGTTTACCGGATCGTAATCCACTATAATTGTAATAGTGACCTAAACCGGTTTCTTTATACCGGTGCTGTCCTTTTTTTTTGATATTTCAAATGTTCGTTAGCCGTTATCTCTTTCCGAAAAAGATACTGGTAATCTTCCTTCCTTTTCTTTCCTTCCCGGGATATCAAGATAGAACCTCGATATAAATAAAAATCATTTATTACATGATTTTATTTATAATTATATAGATAATTAAAATTTTATTTAGAATCTTATATTTTTAATTAAAGTTATCCATGAAATCAACCTTCTCATCTTTCTCATGCCTCGTCTATCCTGTTATAACTTTATTTTATCCATATTACAATGCAAATCCTTGATCGTTGACTTCACTTGATATTTAATTACTTCATTTTTTTCTAAATTTATAAAATATTTAGATTCAGCATAAATTTTTATCTATTTTACTATTTAGTTACGAGACTTTCTAGCAACTATCCTGTAATTTGTCCATCGATCTCTTTTCATCTTCAAATTTATTTTTGCATGTAGCTTAATTACAAACTTTCATCTCTCAACAAAATACTTTTCGCACAAAATATTATTTATTTATTTTTTTTTAAAAAAAGAGGGCCGATGGGAGAATACCGACAGAACCGGTAGCTAAAAAGTATCATGGACCGAAAGGAATCACCACGGGCGACCCCAACCCCGCCCTCCTATTTTTTCTTATAAAAACGACCCCCTTTCCTACGCCTCCCCCTCGCTTGCTCTCTCTCTCTCTCTCTCTCTCTCTCTCTCTCTCTCTCTCTCACACACACACTCTTTTCCCCGACCCGTCCGTTACCGGAGCGCCGAGCTGCCGATATCTTTCCGAGATCGTCCGCTTCGCCTCGCCTTCGCGCCCTCCCCCTCCGCCCCCCCTGACGCCGCAAGTCTCTCTCAGGTCAGCTGCTTTTCTCCTCTCTCGTCTCCTCCTGTTTCGAACGATAGGATTCCATCATTTCTTCGTCACAAACGGCAAGTCTGGGATCTCGTTGCCTCCAAACCTTATCCCACCTTCCTTTTGATCTCTTTTCTTTATAGGTTTGTGATTATTTGGACGTTTTGGGCTAGCGGTATCTAGAAAACGAGAGGAATAGCTGTATGAACGATGAAAGGCGTCGCCTTGGCGAAGAACCGATGGAACAAGAATCCGTCTTTCGTGCTTATTTGGATGTTAATGAGGTGCTAGGGTTGGGAACCACAGGGCCGGCCTATTTGGAACCTATCTCTGGCAGCTTTAAGATGGGTGACGAGGTGGAGGAGCAGAAAGGAAAATCATTGCCTTCGGTAGGGATGGGAGGCGAATCGGATGAGGATGAGCGTCCTATTGGATCGCTGTTCAAGCTGAAGAAGCCGCGGGTTGCGAAGAAGGGGAAGCCTCTGGTGGCAGAAGCTAGGGCAGAAAACCCTAGGGATGAGAAGGGAGATTCAGATGGGTTTTATGATACATTGGCTAGTTTTAAGAAGAAGCTGAAGCTCCCGAAGATGGCTAAAGGTGCCCCTGACGCCGGATCTGGCGTTGGAAAAGTTTCTTCCTCCTCGTGTGGGGTGAAAGTGCCCCACCGAATGGAGGATTCAGGCTTAGATGCGCCATTGGAGGACACTGGGAAATCTGGAAGCAAAATATCTGAGGGTGATTTGGAAAAGAAAAATGAGAAAAATGGAATTTCGGGGTCTCATGGGAGTTCCGGCCATTCTTCAGATGTCAGCCTGGAAGATTCGGTTTCAGCTTTTAAGAAAGCTCATTCGTGTTCAGTACTCAGAACTCATCTGGTTTCTAAGAAGAGGAAGGCGATAGAAATAACTACAAGTACTGAAAATGAGTTGAAGCAAATTGCTGATAAGGTCTCAGATCATTCGAGTTTGCCGGTGGTTGAGGCAGCCCCTTCATTGGATGGTGGGTTAAGTTCACCTTCTGATGGAGCTCAACAAGGTCTTGTTAGACGGCAGGGTAGAAAACCTCGTGGTGCACCTGTTGCAGATATGAAGGAGGTTAATATTTCAGTTGCTGAGGGAATGGATCTGACTTCTAATGATGAAATGTTGGAAGAAAGAATGACTGTTGTTGTTGGGAAAACCCGCTCTTCGAGTCAGAAAGGACGGGCCGGAACTCAAAAACCCCTTGAGTCAGGACGTAGCTCCAGTAGACCTATGAAAGAATCACTTCCTATACAGGAATCTTCTTCTATTTCCCTTCTGGAAGTTAGAGTAGAAAGTGCGAGGCATGATGCTGAAAGTTTTGATAGATCTGCTGAGAAGGATTTAGATAATTCAGAACTTTCTCTACTTCGGTCATTGAGTTCTGATTCTGTTCTTCGGTTGACTGCAGCAACCGAAGAGGATGGATTGGGTAGATTTATAAGACATAGTGGTAAATTGAATCCAAATTCTCAAGAAACCTTCGATGATATCCCGCCTCACCAGGTAAAAGAGAAGTTGTTGGAGGATAGCTCGAGTCCATGCTCCAAAGGGAATATGAATTACTTGATGCATAAGGTTGCCGAATTATCAGCTCCTGACCCAATATCAACATGGACAACTAATGTTGTTGAATTTAGACCATGTTCTCAAAAAGTTACTGGCACAAGCCCCTCACAGTCTAAGGATGTAACATTTGATAGCACTCATCTGCTTATTCAAGATTCACCTAGTGTGCAAGCAGTCAAGATGTCAGAGGAATGTGCAGAATCTGGCAATGCATTACATCAAATAATTAGTGGTGCTTCTAGAGAAAGCTCTTTGGTGCAAATACAGATGAAGGAAATTGTTGAGTCTTTAGATAATGATCCCACTGATGATCCATGTGAAGAAACAATAAGCAAGGATACTGTCATCGGAACTGATGGTCTTCATCTACCTTCCAAGGAAGTATTTGGAAAACCAACTCCTCATACTGAAAGGGTATCTTCTGTTGTAAGAAGCAAGCGATTGGCAGAAACTGACAGCTCTGATGTTCTGCTAGGTCCATGCTCTGAAAATCTGAAGGAGTCTTTGCGGAGCTCTCTAGATGAGAACACTGAGTCTTCTACACCAGAAAAGATGGATGTTGATCCAAATGATGGGATCAAGGAAGAATATGATAGTCTTTCATATGGTGTGTCCTTGTTGGATGATGGCAAAACGACACAAGATATTCACAAATATGGTGATGATTTAAACCCACCAAGAGATGTTTCCCTATATTTTAACTCGCAATCAATGCCAGTCACCATGCAACTAGAAGAGAAGTTGGGACCTGGTGATGGATTACGATCTTCCAATGTAAATATTTCAGTTTCGTCTTTGCAAGGAGATAAACAACCAGCTCTTTCATCCTTGAACCAATTTGTTGAAAATAACTTGTTGGAAGATTTAGATGATGCCCCCAAGGAGCCATCTTCTGCAGGAATTCAACATCTTCTTGTCTCCAAGGACAGTGGTGCTGCCTTTTCTCGGACCAATTTATTGGATCTTAAAGAAACTTGTCAAGTTGGTGCAGCTGTCATATCAGATCATGGAAATGCAGATAACCACTCAGGGGTGCCCCGGGTGATGCGAAATATAAAAAGGCGCAAGCATGGTGATATGGCATATGAGGGAGATGTTGACTGGGAAGTTCTGCTGCATGAGCAAGGATTGTTTACAAATACTTCTGCAGATGATGGAAACCGATCTGTCAGAGCAAGAGAGAAATCTGATTCCCATTCAAATATACCGGAGGAGGCAGGTGATTCTCGTACAGCAGCAGTAGCAGCTGGGCTGAAAGCTTGTGCTGTGACTCCAATTGAAAAGATCAAATTTAAGGATGTCTTAAAACGCAAAGGTGGTCTTCAAGAATATCTGGATTGCAGGTTCGTTAATCCTTCATTTTGAAGCTGGAAATTGTTTGCATGATTTTCCTGTTGAAAAGTTGCTTTAGTTTCTGATGATAGTTCTTAGAGTGTAAGTTTCTTAGTGGGTATTAGCTTTTAACATATCCTCATTAGCTAGGTTGGCATTTGCACCACCTTATAATGGCCCTGTATTTTTAAATTTAAATTCTCATGTTTTTTTTAAAAAATAATTTACCTGTATCAATCATAGGTTAAGTTCTCTTACAGTTAATCTGGGAATTTTATATTCCCTGACATATTTGGTACATCAACTTCAATCTTTTATCAGCCCCAACCCATGACCACTAAAAGTGCACCTCTTGTTTAGTACCATTTTTTGGTAGGGTTAAATTGATTTTTTCTTAATAAAGTCTTAACAAAAATCGATTGTTTGGAATAGAACATCTGACTTACAAGCCTGATTGCAATGAAGCTGAAATTGGAGTTAAATGGTGAACAATATAGGTGGAATGATAAAAAACAACATCATTGGTGAAGATGCATCATGCAATTTCTTGGATGTAGAAGTTGTTTTGGCACCTGCATGTTGTTGTATAATTTGAAGGATAATGTATCAGGTACTGTACATAAATTATAGTTTTACATATTTTACGGCATTGAGCATGACATGGAAGACTTCCTATGAATATGTGGAAAATCTGAATCTGTTATCTAAGCCTTACTCACCAGCCCTGCTCAGTCCTTTTCTGTTTCAATAATGTTTATCAATTTATTATTCTTATACCGAATTTCTTAAGTAGGAAAAAGGATTTCTGCGTGCCAAAAGGTAGTATTTTTTTTCCAATATCTGTACAATATTTGGTATCAATGGCTTTTGGAATTCTATTTTTCTTGTTCTCGATATCTGCTGTTATATTATGAATTGACAGGGAATGTGGATTATTTCCTTTCCCCACCACTGTATATCATGTTTCATATTGTTTTGAAATGATCAATGTTAATGATTGAGCTATATTGTAATCAACATCTTCTCATAGTAGCACAGTTTAAACAATTGATCTTTTTCTTCAAACATTTCCCTGTCTTAACTCAAACAATTGATCTATATCAGATGTGGCTTGTGACGATCTGCAGACATAGGACTATTTAGCACTAGCATTGGTGGCTTTATGACTTGATCTTGATGGAGCAAATATAGATGACTTTTTTTTTTTTTTTTTTTTGCATTTCATCCCAGGAATTTAATTCTAGGTCGCTGGAGTAAAGATGTGAAGCACATATTGCCTCTTGTTGATTGTGGTGTATCTGATACTCCTTTAGAAGATGAATCACCACGTGATTCTCTCATCCGTGAAATCTACATGTTTCTGGACCGCAATGTAAGTTTTCCTTGGTAGCATCCACATGTTTCCAGATATTCATTTTTATGAGTGAGATCAAATGCTGACTGACTTATTCAGGTCACTGTTTTCTTTTCAAAATTTCATCATATGGGCTATTCTTCAGTAAATTATCAAGTCAGTTATTGCGATGGACAGGTAGCAATTAACAGTTCAATTATCACCAAGCTTGTTAGTGAAAGACTGGCTTAGGGATTTTTTTCCCTTTTAAAGAAAATTTAGTTGTTACTTTTAAACAGCTTTCACATTCCACTATATCTTTCTCAGGCATAACCTACTCTTCCAGTGGTCATTAGTTGTTGCTGTACATTAAAATAATCTACTTTGTTTCTGTGTTTCCCCTCTTTTCCTTCAATTTCAAAGACAAGATCATTTACAGAGTACAAAATTTAACCTCTAACAAGCTGCCTGCAGGGTTATATAAATGCAGGAATTGCATCAGAAAAAGAGACATCAGATCTGTGCGGTATGCCTCCTTCTGAAGTTCCAAAGAAATTCAAACCTAAGAAAACTTATGGGGTGAAGACAGCTAGTTCCGAGCTTGAAATTCCCTTGGTTCAAAGTTATTTTAAGATTTCTGAAAATGCTGAGATGAAGGAGAATGGCATGCCCTTTCTAGTTGAAAACACAAAATTGAAACTTGATTCAGATGTTCATGAACATAATAATCTCCATTTATCTGGTTCTGGGTCAGAATTGTCATCTCAGGTGAAATCGAATGAACAAACAGTTGGCTACATGGAACTAAATGCGCAATCTGCATGTAGAAGATGGGAAACAGAAACATTCAACACTGTTAAGTTTGGAAATGATGTGTGCACGGATTGGGACTGCAATCCAAGGAGTGGGTACAGCAATGTCATACCAGATGACCAAGAGATTCGGCACAATGACCCACAAGCAAAACCGCATGATGGTCCAATTTGTGGTTCATCTTCTAAGATCTTTGGTCGCGAGCCGAATCCTGATGTTTCTCTGAAGCAGGTAAAAGATTTATGTGATATGCATCAATCTGTAGAAAGTGAAAGAGAAAATATTGCTTACATTGAAAATAGTGCGGTCCAGCCTACGCTGGTGTGCTCTTTTGAGGTGGATGATAGTACTGAATCTGATTTAAAAGTTCAAAAGAGAATTATTATTGTTGGAGCTGGTCCTGCTGGCTTAACTGCAGCATGCCATCTTCAACGCCAAGGTTTTTCTGTCACTGTTCTGGAGGCTCGTGATAGAATAGGAGGTCGTGTGTATACAGACCGCCAATCACTTTCAGTTCCTGTAGATCTTGGTGCCAGCATTATCACTGGTGTAGAGGCTGATGTTGCAACTGAAAGAAGGCCAGATCCCTCCTCTCTCATCTGTAAGCAGTTAGGACTTGAATTAACTGTTTTGAACAGTGATTGCCCTCTTTATGATGTAGTGACAGGTCATAAAGTTCCTGCTGAATTGGATGATGCTCTGGAAGCTGAATATAATAGTCTCCTTGATGACATGGTAGTACTTGTTGCACAAAATGGTGAAGGTGCAATGAGGATGTCACTTGAGGATGGACTAGAATATGCTCTTAGAAGACGTCGAATGGCTCAGTTGACATCAGCTGCTTTAGACTCTGATCAGGTGAAGATGGTCTGCAACTCTGGAATGGAAAATACTGTTATGAATGCTTCCATGGCTACTGAAATCACAAATGCTGAGGACAGTCTTGCAATGGACGTATTGAGTCCTCTTGAGAGAAGAGTGATGGATTGGCACTTTGCAAATCTGGAGTATGGTTGCGCTGCCTTGCTTAAGGAGGTATCTCTTCCCTACTGGAACCAGGATGATGTTTATGGAGGATTTGGAGGGGCTCACTGTATGATCAAAGGGGGCTATAGCACTATTATAGAAAGTTTAGGTAAGGGACTTGATATTCACTTAAACCAAATCGTTACCGAAGTCATCTATGACATGGACTCAGGCGAAGTTGACCAACAGCAAAATAAAGTGAAAGTAAATACATCCAATGGTGGTGAGTTTGTGGGAGATGCTGTCTTGATCACCGTGCCACTTGGTTGTCTAAAGGCGGATAGCATTAAGTTCTCTCCTGCCTTACCAGACTGGAAAAAATCCTCTATCCAGAGGCTTGGTTTTGGTGTGCTGAACAAAGTAGTATTAGAGTTCCCTAAGGTATTTTGGGATGATACTGTAGATTACTTCGGGGCTACTGCAGAAGAAACAAGTCGAAGGGGCCAATGTTTTATGTTTTGGAATGTCGAGAAGACGGTTGGGGCTCCTGTTCTTATAGCACTTGTGGTTGGGAAGGCTGCTATAGATGGACAATGTATAAACACTTCTGATCATGTAAATCATGCTTTGATGGTTCTCCGTAAACTTTTTGGCAAAGCTACCGTACCAGATCCTGTAGCAGCTGTTGTGACAAATTGGGGTATGGATCCTTTCAGCAGGGGTGCTTATTCCTACGTTGCTTTAGGTGCCTCTGGGGAGGACTATGATATTTTGGGGAGACCTGTTTCAAACTGTTTATTTTTCTCTGGTGAAGCAACCTGCAAAGAGCACCCAGATACTGTTGGTGGTGCAATGATGAGTGGTCTTCGAGAAGCAGTTCGTATTATTGACATCTTCACTACTGGCAAGGATTATGTGGCGGAAGTTGATGCAATGGAACCTGTACAAAGACAAGCAGATAGTGAAAGAAATGAAGTGAGAGACATGTCAAAGAGACTTGATGCGTGCAAACTTTCCAATGTTCTTTGCAAGAACTCAGATGGCATGCATGCATTGCCCACAAAGGAAAGCTTACTGCAAGATATGTTCTCTAGTGCAAAGACTACTTCTGGACGATTACATCTGGCTAAAGAATTGTTTCGCCTTCCTGTTGAAACTCTCAAGTCCTTTGCTGGGACCAAGGAGGGACTTACCATACTCAACACTTGGATCCTTGTAAGCTGATTCCTCTTTTGATTGTTATGTAAATGAATTTCAGTATCAGGTTACTAAGATCGTTGAATATCTGAAGACCGTTCTTTACAATTTTAAACCAGGATTCATTGGGCAAAAATGCTACTCAGCTCTTGCGTCATTGTGTCCGCCTGCTTGTGCTTGTATCGACAGATCTCCTCGCTGTTCGTTTGTCTGGTAGGCATTTTTCTATCTGATGTTTTATTTAGGATTTCAGAAAAGTATGAACTTTCTCATCACTGAAATAAAATTAATCTGCTATGCCTATCTTGTAACTTATAAATGCCAGTATGCCACCATGTTGCATCTTTTGCTCTTATGCTGTGTATTATGTAATTCTTGTGATGTTCATGTAAACTTGTGCCAGATGATCATATGTTTCTATATTCAAAATTTGTGGGAATATAATGGATTCATACTCCCTGCCAAAAAGAAAGATGCAATTCCAAATTTGATCCTCTCTTTTGGGGTGTTCTTGTGAACTAGCTTCTTGTTATTCAGTGTGTTATATCTGTGTTCCACAATATGGAATATAATTTTACTTGTAGAGAGATCTTTAGTTTGGAGAATCAAATTTCGTTCAAATGGTTCACCTCTTTGCTTATGATTCTGAGTTACTATAATTTAATTAATGGAGGAATTCTTGGTACTCATGGAAAAGGAGAATCATAGATGCTGGATCTCTATTCTTATTGATGTTTAATTCAAGGTATTACTGATGCTTTCTTTTTCTTGGGTGGTGTAAATTTGACTTCAACTAATTGAAGTGTTCTTGTTTGTTTAAGTTGTAGATTCTCAGGTATTCATTCCAGTGAACAGTCAGCATGTCGGTGAAGACATATTTATCTTATTCATCTCTCATATCAAAGCTAGGGACCTAAGTGAGGAACACCAGGGCAAAAAACATGGATATAAGAGGAGACACAAAAGTTGCACCAATTAAGTAAAAGTGATAAATAACTAATTAACAAAGTATGGGCCTATAAGTTGAGGGAATGAGGAAGCACCCTCAAGGAGAAGTATTTAAATTTGTACTGTAGGATCATGAAAAAGGACCAAAGCCAGTATGAATTGTTACAATGGAATTGAAAAACTTGCTGTTAAACATAGTCCTTTAGTTGCTATAGAGCTTATTCCAAATAATTAGGTCAAGGTAAATGGCTGTAGCTATTTTAGCTCAAAACAATTTTTCATTCTCTAGTTAATACACTTGTTTGGGTATTGCTCCCTGTAGCATAAATTCTCATCTTCAAATTCTATAATGTACATCAAGTGGTCAAAGGTCTGGGGTTTATCCTTCTTCTAGTCTTTAGTAAAAGCATGCAACTCCTGACTGCTCTATGGAAAACCTCATTGAATGGATGATGCTTGAAGGAAATATTCTCTTCCATTATTTACAGGAAAGATTCTCCTTTTTTTATTGCCAGGGTTTGATGTTTTGTGTGTACTAGTATTAGCTTTCAAAATCTTGCACATTTTTGTTGATGCTTTCAAATCTGAAATGATTTTCGATTTTGAAGTCAATAGTAAGGCCGCTTTTGGGGGTTTCTAACTTCAAATTTGAAGTCCTTGAATTTTGAGAATCAAGACTGTTTAGAAAGTGTTTAGTTATAAAAAAAAAAAATCAATGGAAAAGAATAAGATGGGGCGGAGTGAAACATGATTCAAAAGTCTACTTGAAGTTGAAAGGTTCCCATTTATGATTTGAGTTATGAAGTTTTCTGGACACTTCTTATGAAGTGTTACATCCATTCCCTCTCTCTTTATTGTAATATTGCATTAAATGCTAGTCTATACTACCGAGTTGACATGCATGTGTTTGTGCATCTGCATAAATATGCATAGGAGGCATTCTTTGGTTCATTTCTCAAGATTACTGTGAATAACAATAATGGTTATTATATGTTCAATGATTTATCATATGGGAAATTCTATGCTATCAAGACTGCTATCAAGGTACCAATGTACAAGGAGCATATTGCACACAGGTCCAATATCATTCCAAGCCTCAACATAGCCAGTGCATTGGAACACCTCAAAACAGGTTGACAAAATTACTCTATTTATATGTATCTTTATTTTCAACTACCAGAACATGTACAAGCTCACTTCATATAGGGTAAGGAGTAGGTTATTAATCTTGAAAGAGTATACCCGCATAAATGCATCAAAATATGTTCAAACTTCCAAGTATTCCAGTTGCCACTTAAACGTTTCTATCACTACATAAATTTATTACTTATTAGATGGTTATGTCTTGATCTGTAACTGAATAGACAAACAGATATGAACCAGTAATTGATAGTATAGCATTATAAAAACTAGGATGAGTTGAGTTTTTATAGTTGTGGAAATTTATGTGCAATGCAGTTTATAGGAGGCAATGGCTAGAAGAGGTGCTCAGGAATGTACATGGGGTCTAGAAAAAGGTGGGGAGACAAACTAACATAGATGGAAGTTACTGATAAAAAAACTTGAGAAAACTTACAGTAACTTCAAAGGCTGTCTTTATGGAAATGATTGACAAATGAGGGTTTATAATGCTGATTCTGAGTTGTTGGGATAATGCTATCTGTTTTACCTTATGAAAGTTGTAAGTGAAGGAACATAGGTGGCAGGATAGCTTTCTTTCCAACGTGGGACCATCCTGACATGACAATATTAGTACAAAGTGTGCCTGGTTGGTTGAGACATATAAAGCTGTTAGTTTTCATGAATATCATTGAAAATGCTTATGATGATGCAAGTATATAAAGGGACATTTGAGAGTAATGAGGACATGAGCATTATGTGTTGAGGTGCTTCTTTTTCTGCTCATATAACCTTAGGCAACACGAGGAGTGTATGGAGGCCATCCTCTGCATCAGGGAGTGTTCAACTAGTATCAATATCACCCACAGATTTTCCAAAGTGTCTGGATGTGGAATCTTGTGATGCACAACTGTTGGAGAATCTTCAAAATGTCTAGCAGTAATAAGTTATATGACCTGGATCGGGGACAGTGATTATGCTATCTCTTTGTTTGATGTACTTTTTTTCATTATTTGATGTGCAACATTGGATTTAGTGAGGAACTTTGCCTTCGAATACCAGTGTTATCAGTAGTAATCGTGAATGGGGAGCATGCATTGCTTATTTTGACCTAAAATTCCAGGTTTCATTTGGAAACCTTATGTTCTTTTAATATGTTCAAGTCATTTATATTTTTTTTCATTGAACCAACCAAATTTATTATACAACTTATTATGCATGCTTTTGCTTATTTTTCTCTGATGTCATGTATTTTTTAGTTTTTTAATATGCAAGATGTCCATGTTAGTTAACAAGCATTAAATTTTCATGTCACTATATATGCATGTATATATAGTACAAATTTCTAGCATTATCTGTCAGATGATTTATAAAAGGTGGTATTGATACATTTTGAACTATGAAGCACATTTATATGTTTTTTTTTTTTTGTATATTTGTTTTGGTTTGCATCCTAATGATCATCAAGCCTAGTGTCAATTTTTTTGTATAAATAATGTGTTTGCGCTGTTGTAGGGATTGGAAGGACTGTAAAAGAGAAGGTCTGTGTGCACACTAGTCGAGATATCCGTGCCATAGCAAGTCAGCTGGTCAGCGTGTGGATTGAAGTTTTCCGTAAGGAAAAGGCCACAAATGGTGGGCTGAAACTATTGAGGCAAACAACAGCATCAGAATCATCAAAGGTCAGATCTAAAGAACCAATGTCAGGGAAGCCACCTTTACGTATGGCTAATGAAGCATTGGATAGTAAAGTCAGTTTGCAGGTTCTTTCATCTGCTAGAACCCATTCACCTTCCACACCAAATAATAAGAAATTCGATAGCAGGATGGCCAAGTTAGAACCCATAATGGATGCAAATTCTGAGGTTAACTCGTCACACTCTCAGCGAGTGATACAGGAATCTAAGTTGGAGGATAATGTAGTAATGTCTGAAGAAGAAGCTGCAGCCTTTGCTGCTGCTGAAGCTGCACATTCTGCTGCTCTTAAAGCTGCTGAGGTGTACCAAAAACCCTCTTTTAAATTAACCTATCTCTTTTCTATTATTAATTAGAAATTATTTTGTTTTCTTGTCAATATTTCTTGTTCTAACATCAACTGGACTGAATTTAGATATTGGTGGTTCTTTGTAGGCATTTGCATCTTCAGAAGCAGAGATTAGTGCATTGCGCGAGCTTCCAAAGATACCATCATTTCATAAATTTGCAAGACGCGAACAGTATGCACAGATGGAAGAATCTGACATAAGAAAGAAATGGTCTGGTGGCCTTCTTGGAAGGCAAGATTGTGTAGCTGAAATAGACTCAAGAAACTGCAGGGTCAGAAATTGGTCTGTTGATTTTACTGCCACATGTGCCAATCTCGACAATTCAAAATTGTCTGGTGATAACCATACACAAAGGAGTTATTCAAATGAAATAGCATGCCCTTCAAATCTGAGAGAACATTCTGGAGAAAGTGGAGCAATAGATAGTAGATGGACAAAGGCATGGGTTGATACCGATACAGCTGGTAGTGGAGGTGTCAAGGATTCGCTTGCCATTGAGAGGTGGCAGTCTCAAGCAATGGATGCAGATGCTGATTTTTATAACCAGATGCACATAAGGGATGAAGAAGAGTCAAATAAAATGTCAACTGTATCCAGTTTAAGGCACCAAAGGCATATGGGAGGAAGTACTGCCTCACAAGTTGCAGACAACAGATCATCGTTAGATGGTCAACCTAGAGGAGTAGACCATATTAAACAAGGTGTGGTGGACTATGTGACATCATTGCTCATGCCCTTGTATAAAACTAGGAAGATTGACAGAGAAGGATATAAGTCTATAATGAAGAAAACTGCTACCAAGGTAAACTCTTGTATTTTATCTTTTCATAAAGTTTGGAGGATTTAGGTCAGTGATTGGCACCTGCAGTTCTGGCATATGTTAGCTGTACATACTCCCCCCCACCCCCCCTCCTTCATAAGTTCGAAATTGGAATTTTGCTTACGTTTATTTTCTTTGTTTTGATTTTGTCAGGTCATGGAACAATGTACAGAAACAGAAAAGGGGATGGCAGTTTTTGAGTTTCTTGATTCTAAGCGGAAGCATAAGGTCTGCACTTTGGATCTCATACAGATATTTTCCATGTTGCTTCATGCAAAAACCTAATAAATCATGCTAAAATTTTTTGATCTCCCAAATCGCAACTATTTTTGTCTGTGGTCATTGTTTTTGGCTATGTTGCCATTGCTTTGGCCCCCTTTTTTCTGGTGTAGCCATAATATTTCCTCGTGCTAGACATCTGAAATTTGTCCTTTGACCTGCTGTACATTTTCCTTTCCATAGTGAACTATGCTTGGCAGCTATAGTTTGTCTTTTGACTCCGCTTTACATATTGTTGCAGATTCGATCTTTTGTGGACAAGTTGATTGAAAGGCACATGGCAATGAATCAAAAGGCACAGTCCTGATGCTTTCAAGGATTGTCTTGGAAGAAAATCATTAGCAACTGATGCCTGTTATTTATAAATTGCATCCTGAGTGTGGAATCAAAATGGCTTACGAGTTTGTTCTACAGTGGTAGATGGAATCAGAGGAATGCTTGCCAGTCGATTTCATCTGTTTTAATTTTCATGCAGAACACCTAAATTGTCAATGCTGAAACACACTCTAGGATATGGCACAAGCATCTAGTTGAATGTTGTCAAACCATATGGAGCAAATCTATGGACCATCAACATTCTAAATTCTTGGAAAATTGATCTTTCATGTGCTTCTTGGTTCAATGATGCTTAAGAGGAAGGAGAATCGAGTTTAAGTTGGAACTTCAGTGACCAATTGGTTTTTGGTGCTGTGCTTGAAGCAACAGATTTTTGAAAGAGCACTGGTGGTATTATCGGAGGATCAATTGGATTCAGGTGCAGTTGTTCCATTGAGTACCGTCTGGAGCTTGTATTCTTTAGATTACAGATTAACCCTATTCTTTGTTCGAGGGATCCCATACATGAGACCAGATCTTTTTCCTCTTTGTTGATCTTTGTACAGTTTTGGGTTGTTTCTAAAACTGACAACTTACATAACCTGTTCATCCTTCTCCTGAAGTAGAAGTACATTGATCTAGTTTTGTATTCAAAAAATAGTTCCTTGCAACTTTTAGTTGGTTGTGCTGCAGGTTTATAAGATGTGACCCCTCGTTTCTTTCTTCTCGTACAAATGTTCATTGATGATAAAAGTTTCTCGTGCTCTATGTTGGTTGACAAGTTAGATATTTAGTCTTACAAGCATTTTTGCTGTTTTGTTCTGATTTATTGAATAATGGATCCTATCCTAAACAATATATTGCATAACATGTGTCAGCAGTAGTAATATTGTGAACAGGCTTGTTCTGGTCATCCTCCTTAACGGTGATAATGGGGAGATTGCAAAGAACAGGTTGAAAGGTAGGTTTCAGTCTGAAATTTTTGAACTTTTTGGTGTTTATTCCAGTGATGCTGGCTTTTTTATATGTGTAGTTTATTAATCAAAGACAGAAGCCCTGCAAGTGGATCTCATTCACCTCCCCCATTTCATAATTGTCAACAAGGATTCTGGACCTAAAATAGGTTTGATTTTGTAATGCCCATTCTTTAATATGGTTTACCTTCTCTGTTTGTTTGTGCCAACTTTGAAAAATGCTTATGGAATGATGCCGCACTGTCTTCATATTATGGGGGCTCTGGAGCTAGCCAAAGTGAATCTGTTTCTTTTAGGTCATCTTTTTCTGTCTCAAGGGATTACTTAACAATGTAAAATTTTGAGTTTGCTATGAGACTTGGTGTTAATAATATTGTTTGTTGTTATGTTCCTTTTCTGGCTCTGGCCCCTTAAATAGATGTTCGGCTCTTTTCCTTGTAGGCTCTAGCACTGAATTCTCTCCATGCTACCATCGCCATGGTATGGCTTATCTTTGCAACCTTCTGTCAAGCCTTTTGCCATGACACTGGTGCCTTCGATGGGTTGAGGCAGCATATGGTGAGTATTCTCCCACTATTAATACATGAAAGTTTTGTGTGTGGGAGCTACGCTTGCCTTTGTAAAGCTTCACAATCTCTGAGCAAAATTCTGTAGGTGTTTCGCGTAATATTTTGACATTTAGCTAAACGATAAGCTTTGTGGGCAAGACAGGCTTATTCTCCATTTAGTTCTCTCTTGTGATGCTGTAAGCCTTTTACCTTTGGCCCAGCATGCAACTTCCGTGGTTTTATGAGCATTGCACATGCTAAAGTTCTCTGGTGACATAAGCATGCCTGTATTAGGTTCTGGCGGCGGTCTGACCACTCATTATGGTGTTTATTTTACTGACGAACATTTTGCCTTGTTACAGGGGAATTTGCAGCTAATGCTAGCATGCAAGCGATCTCAGTTTGTCATTACGGTTGGGAAGTTTCCGTCTCTCTCTCTCTCTCTCAAAAAAAAAAAAAAAAAAAAAAAAAAAAAAAAAAAAGCAGTTGAGAAATTTTGCAAGCATGTCTAATATATATATATATATATATTTTGATATTCCCCCTTTTTTTTATTCTGTGATAGGATGCAATCCATGGATAAACTACAGAAGTTTATGGCCGTAATACGTTACTGCTCTAAAGTTCAGGTTTTAATAGCATCTTTCTGTTGTTTAGCTGGGGCAAGCGGTCGGTTCTCCGTTTTGATATCTTGTGAAATGCGGACCGATACTCTTTGAGAAAATGGTAAGGCTAAACTAGGGTGACAGGCCAGGCTCATCTTTTCTTTTTATTTTTCGGAAATATTCCATCTGGTGACATGATGCAATATTATTTATGATGCACGTATTCTCTCTATCCAAGGATTCAGCTTCACCGAGCGTTGTCGATGCTTTTGCATCTGCTGTTAGCCATGTAGAATGCCTGGATAAAAATTCCTGGCAGACAAAATTTACTTTTCTGTAAATTGTAAGTTTAAAGATCCGTTTCTGTTAACTTTTACAAACTCCGGCTCGTATCAATTGCAGTGCAACGTACCCATCATAGCTTGATCTCATTACCGATTCTCTAAAGTTGAGCCACGAGCTGGAAAGCTTCCCTTGGAAGCCTTATTGGCCTGGTGTCAGAGAAGAGGATCGTTACTCGTTACGGGGTGAGTTCATGTTGATCGGAGTGCTGCAGTTGTTGTCGTCATTTCCACGATTCTCTCCTCTCTCTCTAGGAGGGTTTTTTTCTTTTTTATTAAAAGCTCCGTTGTTTCTTGTGAACGAACAAAATTCATATGGGACGGGTACCATAGATTATCATATATGGGATCGGTTTAATAATTTATCATATTTTCTCTTAACATTAATATTAAAGAATAAACTTAAAAATTAAAGACTTTTTTCTACTGACATGCTCATTAACCTCGTGATTAAAAAAAATATATGGCATTTTTTTTTTTTAGACATATATTTTTTATTAGTATATATTATATGATCATATAATATATATTAAATTAATTAATTAATAAGTTGATACATATTTTTAAAGAAATTGATAAATAAATTTTTTAATATCGAGTTTATTAATACATGATATATGATCGGTGGTACATAATCAATTAGCCATCTAGCAATCTAATATATATCTCTAAGCAAATTGATACATAATTTTTAAAATATTATGTTTATTGGTACTTGATATATATTCATAAACTTTCTTATATATACTGTAAGTTTTTTAATATATATCCATAAACTTTTAATATCCATAAATATTCATAAACTTTCTTATATATACCGTAAGTTTTTTAATATATATCCATAATGATCCAATACATATTTCTAAAAAAAAATATCCCGTAAACTATGCATCGATTTACTTGGAGACATGTATTAAATTATTATTAGGTATGTATCAAATAAGCTTGAGTATGTATTAAGAAGTCAATAAGTGTATATCAAACTACCATGTATTGTGTATTGGCGAACATAATGTTTTAACAATTGTATATCAATTTACTTGAAAGTATGTATTGAGTTGCTAGATGACTAATTTACTAAGGATATATTATCTGACCGTGTACCATGTAGTGGTAAACTTTATGTTTTAAAAGTTGTATTTTGATTTATTTAAAAATGTATATTGAATCGTTATTAGATGTATGTCAAATAAACTTGCAGTATATATGAAGAAGTTGGTGAATGTGTATCGCCATACTATATAATGCACATTGATAATTATAATATTTTAAAAATTATGTATCAATTTATTTGAAAACGTATATTGGATTTGATAGATTACTAATTTGATAAGTATATTATATGGCCGTGTAGTATATATTAATTTATTTCATGTTCTAAAAATTATATATATTGATTTATTTAATAATTAATTTACTTGATGTTTATCACTTTGACCGTATAGTATATATTAATAAAATATAAATTATGAAATCAAAGAAAAAAGAAAATGCTATGTTTTTTTTTTTGCTTTGTTTATAAGACTGGCGACTCCATTTAGCATGAGTTATTTTTAACTCTCAGTTTTTTTCTTTAAAATTAGTATCAGCAGAAACATGGTAAAAAGGAAAACCTGTTTTATATGATATTCTATGGTGCACGCCTTGTATGATTTTTGTTCCTTGTGAACCTTATTGCACTCGTCACGAGTGCACATGATTTGTTCGGCAGATTAAGGAAAAAATAAGAAACATCAGCCAGATGGTTCGGATGTCTTTTTAATGGGGTCTACATGATTGACAGTGCATGCAAAAAAGTAACCATCCATGAAATTGTTATGATGGCTTATCCATTGAGTGTAGTGGAGAGCGGCAGAGCACTCGAAATATAGTTTAACATGTCTGTTAGCACCAAGATTGATATCATAAAGATGATGAAAGAGCATGAATGATTAAAGATTAGGTGAGGATTAGACCATTACTTATTGATAGTTAAAACCTCCAAAAGTTTGCGTCAATTAAAGATTATGAGAATAAACAAGAAGGCGGTTTGCTTTATCAAGTGCATTCTCATGAAAACCCATGATACCAGCAACCTCGTGAAGTCTTGGGCCTAAAACAAGCAGCAGGTTCATTATGGTTTAACAAACTCTATATATTATAATCTATCTCGTGTGGACCGCAATGTCTTATCTTTCCATGAATTATTAGGGGAGACAACCTCCTTGTTTCCATCCCTAAGATTCTGTCCACTATTTCAAGCAATCAGATATTCCTGGCCTACTCATGCTGTTCTTTGTGCATACTTTCAGATCTCTCATATCTTCAACAGCTTGACTACAGGAATTTCACGTCATTCCCTTCTCCTTGCACCAGGCAAAACCCTTCTGGATTACAGTGAGAAGGTCCAAGGCCTGTTGTACATAAGTTTGATGTGTAACTCTACCATATTTCTGAAGTTGGGCAGGTATTATTTCATTTAATTTGCAAGAAGTGACAAATGTAATAACAAAATAATGAATAAAACCGGTATTTTTTTTAAATTTTTCTTTTTTTAAAGTAGGGCTGTACTTGAATCATCATTCAAACCCATCGGTAATAAACAGGAAAGATCTGGTCCTCCGGACTTGCTAGCCCTGCCTATAGTTTAGCAAATAGAGAAGCATGTTTATCAAAAGGGGGCCCTCTTTATTATCATCGAGCCAAAATGAACTCTGGAAAAAAGACTGATATATGTTTTTCTTCCTCTTAATCATACGGACAATATCATGACTTCATATGATATATTCTAGATCATATAATATCATTGCCGGGCCCTATTTTTATCATTTTTTGTATCGATGGAATGATAGAATTCTTACTTCCTTGCCATGGTAAGAATATTATTAAAGCAAGCATTAGCAAACTTCAGGGGTTCAACTACCACATAACCAATACCTAAATTTAGCCTCAGCCTCTGACATACTACCGTTTGGTAACAATATTTCCATGCCTTATCGAGCACTGCTATTGAATGAATGCACAGTTTCGTTCGTCCTCCCACGGTCGTTTGGGCCATTCACCATCAACTGCTCAACATAACCGCATTTCAACCAGGGAAAACAGAAAGGAAAAAAAAAAAAAAAAAGGGCTTTTGGACTAGTTTTCCGTATATTCATTTCAAAATCGTCAACTCGTCCGGTGCAAATTAGGTCCAGTTTCTTGTTAAATAAATTCAGAGGAAGAAACAGAGGCTTTGATCATTCAAATCATCGGATCTAGTCTCATATAATGCCAGATTAATATCAGTAATTGCAAGAGCAAACTCTAAGTCTTGCCTCCGCTTCTTATAATTTGACCCGGTAAGCATCTCAACAACATTATTGTTGTTCACACCAAAAATAACTATACAATTAAAATAATAGGAATGCAAAATATAATTGACGGACATAATAAAATAATATCATATCACAATAATAGACAAGAGAGCAAATGCAATATCACATATTCCCTTTAGGGTAGAACATACAGTATATATAAGTACTCTTTACATGAAGTTACAAGCTAATCAAAATATTCTAGCATTCATGAACCTATCTCTTTTGGGCAGACCGATCCCTGAAAGCTATAGTACCTTAGTAATACAATGCTCCATGCCATATTTTCTTAGTTAAAACATACAACAACCCCTTTTGACTGGCGGTTATATGTCATAATTAGAAAATATCCTTCACATAATGAAAAAATTTAATAGACTGATATAAACAAATTACTTTGATGATAAATATTTATACCAACCCACAAATTATTCATATAAGGAATAAATATCTAAACCAAAAAAAAAAAATTTCAAAATACATGTATATCCTAAATGATCAGTCACAAATAGGATACTAATCAACATGCACCCACCGATCAATTTAAAAATCACCATTGCATTCCAATTAAAAATGTATAACTTAAATAAAAATAATCAAAAGAATCTAAGCATGCCAATAAAATTAATTATTTTTTTGGACCAATAATAAATATAAATTTTGTAGGGACTAAATTACAAAAGAATTCATTTATAATATCAGAAAATGTCAGGGGCCTAAATGCAAAATGATATTTTTTTTGGATTATAGGATATTGGATTATTGGATTTTGGATTTGGATCCAAAAAAAATCCACTCAAACTATCTTCTTCCTCGTGATAACCCAAAACAACAGGACTTTATAAAACCACCCGATCGTCGCCGCCCCTAGCCAAAACCTCCCCGCTAATGCAAAGACTGGTGAGACGGCCACTCGGATCGGTTGGGGATGACCGATCACGGCCTCTTGTCATCTCCGGTAGTCAAAAAAAACTTCACCATGGGATGATTTCGGGCTCATCCATCTCACGGTTCACCTTGCCTACCTTTTTTTTGTTATCGTGATCTTGGATTAGATCAGCACCACTATCACGCCGCCGCCAATCATCAGGTCCATCACCATGCCCTTGTCAGTCACCCCTCGAGCTGACAAGGACGGGCATGTCCAGATCGATGATGGTTGGTGGGGGAAGAAAAGGGGTTTAAGAAATTATAACATTGGTTATATTAAAGAAGAAAAAAACCTTCTTTAATGATTATAATATGTATATATTTTATTTTGCCGGATCTTAAACATGGAAAATGGCATCAATATATCAGATTATCATGATTTTCAGACTAATCATTGTAAAGACAAATAGGAAACTAAATGATGATTCCAATCTTTTACAAAAATACCAGGTCTCCGATGCCAAATATAGAAAAAAAATTTCTTAATCTCATGGATGAAACAAAAAGATTGGAATACAAAGTGTTGTTTAGATCCGATTTCATTAATAATAGATCTCATCATATAATCAAAATCTATTAAAAGGGATTTGCGATACATACATATATTCGTCATAATCTCAAATCTTAATCCTGATGCTCACGTGAATATCGAAGGTATAGTCCTTATCTCCAGTATTCCTCCTGTAACATGAAGCTTTCGATAGAGAAAATTATCATGAAAATATAACTCACATATATATAGAGGAAGTGGAGAGGAGACATGGCCAATAAAATAAAAATACTCTAACTGACCTTTCCATTACGAATCAAATCGGGCTAATGCCTATATTGTGCCGTCTCAACCATACCAACTCATATAAGGTGCTCATAGCTCAAATACAATGATCACATAATATTGGACTAAACACATATCTATCAACATGAACCATACAATCAATCTAATTTTAATAAATTATAAATAATAATTAATATTAATCTAAATTAATATATATATAGTTCTTTTGGCATTCCTCCTATGCAAATTTGGTCCAGTTTCTAAACATGAAGGAAGCTTTTTGGTGACAACTATCAACATGACCTATTTTATATTCCAGAAAATTCTGTCATTCCTCTTTAACCAAATCAACTAAATTTACCAGTTATCCATCCCAACCGAGGTCTCTATTTTGGATTAGATTTGCATAGCTGTATCCATAGGATCAGCTCAGTCACGTGAAAAGATAACCAAGGTGAGCTTGCGCTCATGCGGAGCACGGCCACGCCTATTTAGGATTCGTTCATGATTCACATTATAAACCATGCTAGAATATAAAGTACCGAGCCTATATATATATATAATGTGTTTTTGTGTGCGTGACTTTGAGCTTGGCTTGTCTTCTAATAAAAAGAGCTTGATTATTTTTCCCCTGAGGAGGAGCTTAAAAATTTAAGGGCGTTTTTGATAAGGTGCGGAATTTGCTCCACTTCCAAGTACCTAAAACGACTCCTAAAACTGTCAAGCTCAAGCTTCTCATGACCGCCTAACTACATTTGCAGCCATAGAATCTCGAGCATTCTTTCGAGCTTTTTAGAACACAAGGAAAGAAAGCTAGCGTGACATCACTGGTTCAAAAATATAATGGGTGGGGTTTCACTTGCCTGGATTTTAATTGAAACGGCAACCCTCCTCCACCCTTCCTTCGGTGTGCAAGAATATAATAAAGAAGCCCATCTCCCGCCAAATGCAAACTACGTGAACTCTCTTATCTCCTGCAATGGAAGCAGACACAACTCCCCTCCCCCCATCCTTCTCATTTATTGTCAACAAACCAGCGAGTGATTCGTAGCATATACCCTTCCGTAGCGGAGGCTCCCGCCTTCCAGATTACGAAGAAATGAGGATTCCTGCGCCCCCGCTTTCAAACGTACAGGGATATCGGAATTTCCCGGTCTCCATCGACCGCCGGTGGTGGGACCACCGCAGGTCCCATCATGCCTGACACCGGTGGTGTTGCATATTGTAATCGATAAACTTGCAAGATTAATTGCGATCCCCCAGGTCCTAATTGATCAAATAATTTTCTTATTATTATTTTTTTTTTTTTTTGAAAAAAATATATATATAGAAGGAATTTTTCGATGCTTTTCTTAAAACCAGATGCTGTTTCGATTCGGATTATAATTTATGAACACTATTTCAGTCAAATGATGTCATTGCTTTGATCATTACTTCCCTCTTCCCGTAAAAAAAAGCAATTTGCTGACATTAATCGGCCGTAAAAAGAGTATAATCAAAGATTGGATAGAACCCCCCCCCCCCCCCCCCCCAAAAAAAAAAAAAAAAGAAAAAAAAAGACCGTTATTTCAGCCATTACCATTCAAATTAGGAATCCTTGCAGGTCTCATCACTGAAACCTTGGAAACCACGCCCATTTAACAGCTTCCTGGTTTGCAGAATGGTGCTCGCTTTTCTCTCCTTATATAATTCTCTAGCCGTTATGCCTGGAATGCCCACTGTTTCACGTGCAAAGGCAAAGCTGCGAGGTGCCGACGTGGCGGACATTGCCACCTCAGGTCTGGTTGAGATAAGGGGATGGGACCCGGTGTTCTACAGTGGTTAGTAGGCTTCGTGTCCCGGTCGGCTGCGTCACCAGACAGCTTCTCTGCTGTCTTCTAATTATCTTTTACGGATGGCAAGAGACAATCATTTCTCATAGAAAGAAAGAGAGAGAGACTCGTTCATCCAGAGGGCAGTCCAAAGTTACCAGCATCAGTCACCAAGTTTTATGATCATTTTTTTAAAAAAAAAAGAAGAAAAAGAAAAAGAAAGGTCCTGTGCATTACTGGAATTCAGCATATTTGATGCGCATAAGGCATGCAAAATTGGGATTATCTAGCTTTATCTAATAATATTTTTATTATTCATGCGAGCAAATGAGTATAAAGCATTTCAGGAGGTTCTCTATTGTTTCCCTTGGGATAAAAACTAAAGGATATGTATTGTTACCAAAAAAAAAAAAAAAAAAAGAAAAGGATATGTAAGTTGAATATATGATTTTTCAAATAAAATATGAGATGTTCATCTAGATTTTTTTGATCATCGAGGAAGGCTCGATGACCGCCATCTTCTAGATCGGGACCGTGCAGTATTCTATGTCTACACGTCCTATCATCCAGGACATATGCTTCTTCCTTCGAAAATGTTCTTACGTTGCCATTGGTCATATCTTTAGAGAGACTGACTCGGCGATAGATCGGGTTATCTCCTTTGTTGCCTATCATGCCGGTTATATCTTATGGCCAGACCGGCATGTAAGGAATCTTGTTCTTTCGGACTTTCTTGGTTGTATTCATTCTCGTTTTTCTTGATGAATATATCATTTTGGTAAAAAAAAAAGAAAACAAAAATAAAATATGAGATGTTGATTTAATTAAAATGGCACCAAGAAGTATGACTCAAAGAGAGGGACGTTGATTTTTTTTTTTTTTAAACGAAAAAAAAGAAAAAAACAAAAATCATCATCTGTTGCCAAGGTTTGCTGTCCCTTTATGCATATAATTAATTAATCTACACTCCATGCCTCGTGCAATGCATTAGTATTGCTATTGGTTCATGTCCACCAACATGCGGATCCAATACCAGGAAGTATATAACATCTCTTCCGACAAAAGAATTTGCACCTTTTCAAGTTTCATTGTCCCCCTCAGTTTTTTTTTTTTTTTTTTTTTTGGCTCTCTTCTTGGCCTTCATGGGACAGTCGTTTCCTTTTGATGCGATCTGGTGACTCGAGATGATCGAACATCAGGAAAGAAATATAGTAAACAATCACTTCGAACCATGCATCGCATTAAATTATTGTTGAAAGTTGAAAAATGCAATTCATTAATAAGTTCCATCACTCCGAGACACATGATCCGATCACTCTATAAATGCTATAAAGCTGAAATTTAAGGGTTTTCCTGAGATAATTAAAATATTGATATATTTTTTGTGCCGACTGTTTTGGGGAACTGGATCGTCTTCAACTATCCAAACCTTGAATTCAAATATAATTTGAGCTCCTGCTATGGTCGGGTTACAAGATTTTAAGCCAAGCCCTCCACAAAACTTCACAGAATTTGCGTGGTCGAGTCGTAGCTCGAAGTTCATCTAGCCCTACATTCTATGGTCGAATATTAATCATAGTTTTACTAGCTAGAAGCATTGCTAGATAATTAATTTAAGAAGATATCCATGTGCAGGACATCGAGCAGGTTTGCAAAAATTATATCACGGTATCAGGTTATGAATTCTGATCAATATCAAATCGATAAAAGAAACATATCACATCAATAACTCTGCAGACCTTGTTTTCGTATGAGTCATATCGGCGAAGCAATTTCCTTTCAGACGTAAATAAATCCGGCGTGATTGAAAGGCTAGGGGTCGAGGTATGGATCCCAAGGAAGGCATGCGACACCCGGGTTGAATTTGGGTCGGATTCTTGCCTCTCCTCTCTACTTTTCCACCGTTCCTTCTTTCACGCATCTACACGTTGCCAACCCTAAATTATTGCACCAAATGGTCCATTACCTCGTAAAGCCCACAAGCTTCCCTTTTATAAATTAGGGAATCATGGTTATGAAATTTCTCGAATCATTAATAAATTCTAAATTACTTCTAGTTTTTCTCTTGATCAAGCGATTCTCCAGATTATTCTTAACAAAATAATAATAAATCGATCCATGATTGTCATATTGTTTTCAAATTATTTATGAATTTTATAATTTACTCATCGATCATTCATGACCGGTTTAAAAATATTTATACAGTACAAATTAATGATACTGTACGTTATTTATGGCAGTATAAGTCTCTATCATTTGTTATTTCTGTCTTTCTTGTATTTATTTCTAAGTAAATAACTTGTAAATGTTTAGGATGGTTACATTTTTTTTTTTTTTAAAAAAAAAAAAAATCATTATTTTTGTTATCAAAAATATTTTCAAACTTGGATGAAAATTTTAAAATTTCTTAATTATGGATTAGTAAATGTGGTCAGATTGTTATCGAGTGCTTTAACTTGTGACCAAGACTATATATCACACAATTTTAGACCTGATCCAACATATAGCGGTGCATCAAAATGAATGCTTGATGAATGAGGCCAAGAACAATATGCAGCCTTGATTAGCCACGTGTACAGCCATATGGTGCTCGTGGTATGGTATATAATGTCGCCACTTGACAGGTGCCGGAAAAATTTTTTTTTTGAAACTGATCAATCCTGATCACTCTATTGATGGTCAGTTCCAGGTTCAAAAATACTGCACTAGAGAATCATATGTTTGCCGGACATCGTATTCTCTCTGCTTTGCTTCTTTGCCCAACCTATTCCGTAAGGACTTAAATCACTTTTAATCGCTTTCAAGCTTCCTATCCCTTCATTACACTTACGCCAGCCTCCTGCACTGCCACAAGGGCCTGGTACCAATATCTTATTTTAAATTATAACCCTAAAAAGCCATATATATATATATATATACCCAAAAAAGCAATAGAGATGTGGACCTACGGGTTTGGGCGCTTGCAATGCAAACTGATGAGTTTTATCGTGCAAAGTGTTGCAGATGGTGACGCGGGGTTGGACAATTCCTCCATGTCAATACTTCGTTAGCATCGCATCAAAATAAGGGAAACAATCTAAAAGTACTTTTCTTGAATAGATATATTTATGACATCATTATTTATTTAGTTAAATTTTTATTTTTTTTTAAAAAAAATAAATTTAATTTTAGGCCTAGGATGTTATATATATATATATATATATATATTTTAAAGGTCGTTCGAGGCCACCTGGCCAAAGAAAACGGATGTACCCCCGCCGTTCTCTCCGCTGTCTTTCTAAAATAATATTTTTTTGACATTTCTCTTTAAATTATTTAAGTGTTCTAAAATTTATCTTATTTATGATATTCTCTTTTTTAAATTGGTAACTGTTATTCTTGACGGCAGCAAAATATGAGGTAATGATAGCTTGGTTTTTTTCTGTTTCTGTGATTAAACGGATCATTCAAAAGAAACAATCCTAGAAAAAATTACTCATATGCTAGCTCTCTTCAATATACATTATTTCTAATTTTATAATTATGGATCATGAAGAGCAACTACTCCTTCCAACATAGTTCTATAAAGTTACACATATGCTAACTCTCTTCGATATCCAGCATTTTTCATATAGGTATTGATAAAAGCTTTCCCAAATAATTACTTTTATTCCTTTAGTCTAAATTTTTTGATGGTAAGCAAATTGAAAATTCATGTTTAGACTCGGTGAAGTTTACCTCTATCCTAACTAGTTACTTGTTATTGATTGATTTAAGTGGATGCCTAGATTAAATAAGGAAACATGAGATGTCATAGGATATAAATTCAATTGTCATGCATTATCCTCCATCTCTTATTGTTTAGGTGGCAATTTAGAATCAGAAGATAATTTGATTGTGCTAGCATTTATATAATTTTTGTATTATATACCGATCCTCGGTTGTTGCATAGGATCGAAGAATTAAGTGAAAAAATGATACTGAACTCGGATAATTAAGTTTGAACAACTCTTGGTGGACCGGCTTGGATCAAGTCTTGAAATGAATTCGGTATATCAAAGTTATCTTTTATTACCATGACAATAGTTAAATTAAATTAAGAACTAAATATTTCTATAGATTTTTACTAAATTTACTAATGAAAGCATAAATATATCAGATGTCACATAAAATTTATTTTATATAATATTTTATCAAATAATTTTTGGAATCGAATCATGATCCTCGCGAATGATTCAATTGTCATGGATTCGAGATACGATCCTCGCGGATGACTCGATTAAATCCAAAAATTTTTTGGAATCCGTGAGATAGCTATACCGAGAACTATTCCTTCTCTCCTTTTGCTTTATCAAAAAAAAAAAAAAAAAAATCGTAAAGCTGATTTTTAACGTGATGCAATTCTTTTTTTCAAGCTAAAAAGTAAAATAAATTACCAGCAAGGTCCAATGGAAGGGGTTCCCGTCTCGGTTGACTTAAAAGAAAAAACAGAAAACGACACAGAGCCTAAATTTTGAACTCCTACCCGACCCGTTGCGTTTAGTCTCTTGACCCCAGAAGTTAAAAAGGGAAGCGAAACGTACCGGTTACAGTTTATACCAGTCAGCCTCAATTGAAAAGGATATATTTTTTTATATATCTCTTAAACCTTTAACTCTTATTTAATGCCACAGTTATTTTTTAATTTTTTTTTTTTTAAAAAAAAGCCTCGGCCTGGGTGTGGAGGGAAACCGGTCCAAGATCCCTGTCTCTCTCCTCTTTCACGTGCCTCACTGGCCACCTCCTACTCACTCTATATGCCAACACCCCCTCCCAAGTCCAGAAAAGAACGAACCTACCGCCACTTTCCAACGTACACTCTCTCTCTCTCTCTCTCTCTCTCTCTCCGTTTCTTGATGGACGAATGCATGATGGATAAAACCATCATTCCCTTCCAGCCCACCTACAGGAAAGCTAGCTCTCTCTGTCTGCGCTCCACCATGGCGTCCTCTCCCCCCTTACTCCCTTCTTCCTCCTACTCTTCCCCATTCTCATCTCCGCCACCCCGCCGCCACCGGCAGTGCCGCCATGGAACCGGACGCCAGAGACCCAGGCGGAGATCGACGCCCTCACCGCCTTCCGCGTCGCCATCCACGACCCCTTCGGCGCCCTCGCCGGATGGGACCCTTCCTCCCCCTTGGCCCCCTGCTCCTGGCGAGGCGTCCTCTGCCCCCCCTCATTCAGGTCCAGCCCCCCACGTGTCGTCGAGCTCCGCCTCCCCCGCCTCCGCCTATCTGGCCCCATCTCCGACCGCCTTGCCGCCGGCCTCCCCTTCCTCCAAAAGCTCAGCCTCCGCCAGAACTCCTTCTCTGGCCCCATTCCGGCATCCCTCTCCCGCCTATCCCGCCTCCGCTCCCTCTTCCTCCAGTTCAACTCCCTCACCGGTCCACTCCCACCCTCCCTCCTCACCAACCTCTCCGAACTCCAGGTCTTCTCCGCCGCCGGCAACCTTCTCACCGGCGGCGTCCCCACTGCCCTCCCCGGCTCCCTCCGTTTCCTCGACCTCTCCTCCAACGCCCTCGCCGGCCCCCTTCCGGACAACCTCTCCGCCGCCGCCCCCCGCCTCCAGCTCCTCAATCTCTCCTTCAACCGCCTCCGCGGCACCCTGCCCCCCTCCCTCGCCCGCCTCCGTTCCCTCCTCTACCTCTGGCTCGACTGGAACCGCCTCGAGGGCCCCATCCCCGCCGTCCTCGCCAACTGCTCCTCCCTCCTCCACCTCGGCCTCCAGGGCAACGACCTTCAAGGCATCCTCCCCGCCGCCCTCCCTGTCATGCGCTCCCTCCAGGTCCTCTCCCTCTCCCACAACCGCCTTTCCGGCCCCCTCCCCTCCTCCCTCTTCTCCAGCTCCTCCCTCCGCATCGCCCAGCTTGCAGATAACGCCTTCACCGCCCTCGCCCGGCCGCCGCCGGCCAACACGTCCTCCTCACTCCAGGTCGTCGACCTCAAGGCCAACCGGCTGGCCGGGCCCTTCCCGGAGTGGCTCGCCGATGTCTCCGGCCTCGCGGTACTGGATCTCTCCGGCAACGCCTTCTCCGGTGCCCTCCCGCAGGCGATCGGGCGGCTGTCCGCGCTGCACGAGCTCCGGGTCGGGGACAACTCCATGGCCGGCCCCATCCCGCCGGAGATCGCACGATGCGGCGCCCTCCAGTTTATTGATCTCGAGGACAACCGCTTCTCCGGCGAGGTCCCGACGGTTCTTGGGGGGCTCGCCAGGCTGAGAAGCCTCTATCTCGGCGGGAATCTCTTCTCCGGGCGGATTCCGGCGAGTCTTGGGAATCTTTCCTGGCTGGAGACCGTTTCCCTCCGCAAGAACCGGCTCACTGGCGGTGTGCCGGAGGAGCTGACGCGGCTGAGCAACCTGACCTTCTTGGACCTCTCCGGGAATGGAATCTCCGGTGACATCCCGTCCGGCATCGGGAATCTTGCAGGGTTGCAGAGCTTGAACCTGAGCATGAACCGGTTCTCCGGCAGCATTCCGGCGGCGATCGGGAGCCTCCTGAATCTAAAGGCATTGGATCTCAGCGGGCAGAAGAATCTCTCCGGCGATCTTCCGGCGGAGCTCTTCGGGCTGCCGGACCTTCGGGCGATCTCTCTTGCCGAGAACTCGTTTTCGGGCCAAGTCCCCGAGGGTTTCAGCAGCCTGTGGAGCTTGCAGCATCTGAACCTCACGGCCAACTCCTTCTCCGGCCCGATCCCGGCGACCTACGGCTACCTCCAGTCCCTTCAAGTGCTTTCTCTCTCCGGCAATCACATCTCCGGCGAGATCCCTGCGGAACTCGCCAACTGCTCCAATCTCACAATACTCCAGCTCCGGTCCAACAAATTGTCCGGCCCCATTCCAGCGGATCTTTCCCGTCTCTCCAATGTGGTGGAGCTCGACTTCGGCCAGAATAATCTCTCCGGCGACATCCCGCCGGAACTTTCCAACTGCTCGTCGCTTGTCAGTCTGCTGCTGGATAGCAACCATCTCTCAGGTGACATCCCCGACTCCATCTCCAATCTTTCCAAACTCCAGACGCTCGACCTCTCCGCCAACGATCTCTCCGGCCGCGTTCCTTCGTCCCTGGCTCGCATCTCCGGGTTGATGCGGCTCAATGTCTCGGGGAACAACCTTAGTGGCGAGATACCTGGCATGCTGAGCTCTCGCTTCGGGGACCCGTCAGCCTTCGCTGGAAATCCGGACCTCTGCGGGCCGCCACTGGAAGCGGAATGCAAAGGTTCGCGGAAGAAAAAGCAGCGGAGCTGGGCCCTGTTGATCGGCCTGGTGGCAGCCGCTGTCTGTATTCTGGTCCTTTTCTGCTGCTTCTTCGTGATCACCCTGTTGAGGTGGCGGCGCCGCTTCCTCGACAGCAGAGCCGGCGTCAAAAAGCGGAGCCCCGGGAGGGGCAGCGGGTCGAGTGGGAGTGGAGAGAACGGCGGTGGGGGCCCGAAGCTGGTCATGTTCGACACCCGGATCACGTACGCCGACACGATGGAGGCGACGCGGCAATTCGACGAGGAGAACGTGCTCAGCCGCGGCCGCCACGGGCTCGTGTTCAAGGCCTGCTACAACGACGGCACGGTACTGTCCATCCTTCGCCTGCCTTCCACTTCGGCCGACGGGGCGATCGTCATCGAGGAGGCGGCGTTCCGGAAGGAGGCGGAGTCGCTGGGGAAGGTGAAGCACAGGAACCTAACGGTGCTAAGGGGTTACTACGCCGGTCCGCCGCCAGATGTTCGACTGCTGGTCTACGACTACATGCCCAATGGCAACCTCGCGACGCTCCTCCAGGAGGCGTCCCACCAGGACGGCCACGTCCTCACCTGGCCCATGCGCCACCTCATCGCCCTCGGTGTAGCCCGCGGCCTGGCATTCCTCCACGCCTCCGGCGTCATCCACGGGGACGTCAAACCGCAGAACATACTATTCGACGCGGACTTCGAGGCGCATCTGTCGGACTTCGGGCTGGAGCGGATGGTGGTGACGGCCGGGGCGGCGGAGGCGGCGGCGGTGGCGTCGACGTCATCGACGCCGGTGGGGTCTCTGGGGTACGTGGCGCCGGACGCCGCGGCGGCGGGGCAGGCGACGAGGGAGGGGGACGTGTACAGCTTCGGGATCGTGCTGCTGGAGCTGCTGACGGGGCGGCGGCCGGGGATGTTCGCGGGAGAGGAGGAGGACATCGTGAAGTGGGTGAAGCGGCAGCTGCAGCGGGGTCAAATCTCGGAGCTGCTGGAGCCCGGGCTGCTGGAGCTGGACCCTGAGTCGACGGAGTGGGAGGAGTTCCTCCTCGGGGTGAAGGTGGGGCTCCTCTGCACCGCCCCCGATCCCCTCGACCGGCCCTCCATGGCCGACATCGTCTTCATGCTCGAGGGCTGCCGGGTGGGCCCGGACGTTCCCTCCTCCGCCGATCCCACCTCCCAGCCTTCCCCGGCCTGACACCGTCTCCGATCCGTTACGACACGACCATTCGCGTCGTCTTCTTCGGCCATTATTTTTTTTTTTTTAAAAAAAAATCCCTTTCTCCTATTCTCTCTGGAAAAAAAAAAAAGGGAATTATTTCCGTTTCCATGTAGGATTTTTCCTGTTTTTCCGGGCTTTCCGTCCTTGTTCCCGCTTTGTTTGTTCTCTCGATATGTTGTTATTTTATATTCCTCAACGGATTGGATGCCGAACGGCGCCGCAGTAAGGTGGGGCAGGAGGGCATGTCCGGCACGGTCAAATTGAATCTTCAGTGGGTCCCCGCATCGGCCGCCCCTCGCTTGCTCGGCACTTTTCTCCCGTCGGGAAGGAGATGGCCACGTAGGGCGAGGGACTTGTGAAGTAGCCGTTGGGTAGCCCCCCCGTCCCCCTCAAGTGCCGTGTTCCCGTGTTTAAATTTTTTATGTGCACTTCCATCAACACAAAAAAAAAAAAAGGTTCGCTCCTCGAGTGGTGGTGATGGTGGGTGTGTCAGGAGGGGATACCTCTGTGATGGTGGTCCTCCCGGCTTCGAGTACCAATGGAAATTGGGATCGTTCGATTCCATCTCAACGGTCTGCTATACTCGAATCGACGAGTACCAGGGGCTGCGACAGGCGTCCAGGCCGTGGATTTGTCTTTTTCAACAAAATGTATAAAAAATTGTGTTGTATGAGGATGGGGACGGGAGGTAATACTGCTGTTTGGTGTTTGGTATGAGGATGGGGACGGGAGGTAATACTACTGTTTGGTGTTTGGGGGAGGGGGTCGTTGGGCAAACGGTGCTGAAACCTTTATTGATTGGAATTGCATCATTTGTTGTCCTCTTGCAGTCTTTCTCTGGCCTTGCCTATTTGGCTTTGTTTTTATCCTTTCAGGCATCTAGAATTGGTTCCCTAGATTCCGAAACAGGACCTACCGAGCACTGGCTCTTTTTAATTTTTTTCTCATACATCAGTGTTTTTGTAATTTAATGGATTAGCTGGACAGCTCGAAGCGACAAAACCGATACAGGTGACCGTTACTTTATAATCATCCTTTCTCTTCTCCGCTTTCCTTTTAGGATATCGAGAAGAATAAGTCCTGGAACCCGGTCCGGTTCCAATCTCTCTCGACCAGCGTGATCTGTCCTGTTACAGGTTTCGGATCTGACCCTAGCATAATGTTCCCGTTTAAGTATCCAAACATAATTAAAAACTACAACCTCTCTATAACAAAGTTACTCTATATCATAATACATCTTATAAACGTGCTCTACGAGTCGAAGTTAATAGATTGGAGCCGAATGCACGGCGCTAGAATAACACAAATCTCTCACAATATCGTTGTTAAGTCGTTTCAAAACTCTTATTGCTTCAGCAACAGAGATGCATCATCGATGGCATCTCCTTCAACGGTTTAGTAGTAGTAGATGAAACCCTGTCCATCCCATATATAAACTTCTTAACTGTTCAGGGATGCGAGATGGAGACAAAAATCAGAAGATGGCTTTGGAATTAACACGGTATAAACAGTCCGATCAAGAAGCAACCGGAGAGTAACACAACCTGTGCACGTAATCTGGGTTGAGATCTCCATTTCATCAAAGCACTTCTGAAACCAGCTTCATATCAACAGGACTCGCTTTACAATATCTCGATCACAATAAGTAACACAAAGTGCCACGATCCAAATCTCTTTCACCGTTCACTCAAAAAATTTCCCAACAACCAGACCATCAGGACTCCAAGCCCCTTCGATTATAGCCAGGTTTGGACATCTGCGACACTGATATCAATCAAGATATGCTGACAAAGTACAGAGCAACCAAAAGCAAGAAATAGAAGGGGTAAAAAACGGAGGAGCATCGGTAAATGTCACCCGTGGGTTAAAGGACACCTGGCAGAGAGAGACCAGATCATTGCATCGCTTCAGACCACTACGAAAAGCCCACTTGCTGCTTTCAAGTCATCCCCATGTGACAGAAACAAACAAATGACATCTCACAGTCACAGTATAAGAAAGCTCTAACACCCTGCTCATCCATGGATATCCCAGAACCAACATACCCAAAATGCTACAGGCTATGCACACTGAAAGATAAGATCAACTCGCAAGAATAAATGGCCTAGAGTTTTATACAGAATGATGCTGATCAGCTTTGTAGGGGCTTAAGATAAGTGTCAATGCTGCTAGGAAATGAATGTATGACACCGAAATAATAGCCCTGCAGTGAAATAGGACTAGCACGTAACTTTTCATGTCCTTTCTGGATGACATTACTTCTCTTTAAGGTGATAAAGCATCCTCACCAACCAACAGAAGCAGCACCTAAGAGAGATCGGTTGGCTTGCAAGCAGGAAAAGAAGAAAGTGCAGATCTGATGAACCATGAGCAGGCATCAAATAAGCTGAAGATTATTTTCCAAGAACAAGAAGCCATCTACTTAAAAACTCCTAGATTCATGAGAGCAGTGAAACCTGCTATATTCTCTATAGTGTAGGCAAAAGATGCATGTGCATGTGAGAGAGAGAGATTGAGAGCTTCAGACCTGATTGTTACAGTAGTAACAACATTTCTAACCCTTCATACAACCAAACAGATATACAGCAATTAAGTTCTAGGTTCTAGAAAAACAAGGACAAAGGGTGATGTCAGATGATGATCATGATAAATTCGGTAACCATTGGGGTGGAATTGTCACAACATACAAAGTACACAATTATTGAAATTTGAAGGTGTCATAAATCTAATTTTTCCTGTGTCTGAAAGATTGAAGGTTCTAGTTACCCTCTCCGAAGGACATCCCAAGCTCTTGGCTTTTATAGTACTTGCATATTTGCAAATAACAATTTATCACACAACAAAATCACAGTATATCTCATTAAGAAAAGAGTCCGAACGCAAGATTTTTAACGAGAAACATATCTATGTACAAAATGGTACCTCTTTGCATTTCGAATTTAGAGTTAAGGATCCGTGTCTAAATATTGGCAAATAAATGACTCTTCAGAACAAGTAAAATACCATGTAAATGGGGAACACTAGCATAATACTTGACAATCATGATGACTGAATGGAGATATAATTGTCTTAGATTGGAGTTGCATTCATGAAAGATCAGAATCCGAACCTGATAAAGAAACTAAAAGGTAAACATGGGAATATCTATCTATCAACATGACATGGTTGTGATGTCCTTTCCCCAAGGACTGTTCTTAAGAATTTAAGACTGGGATAGAGTCATAAATCGCAAGGGGGCTGGATTTTTCTTATGTTTCCAAAACATTTTAAATGTAAAAGAAATTTGAAAATCAAAATGCGAGTCAACTATAAAGTAGGTAAATGGTGAATAGAAAGCCAAAGAAAATGTTTAGATTTCACCAATATAGGCCTTATGTAGCACATCTAAAGAAAGAGATACTTTTTGGTTATTCAAGAATTTATATTCCATCTGTCAATTTAGTTATCATTTCAGGTAGAATTTTTTAGAAAAAAAAAGGGATAAGATTTTAATCTATTTGCTATTAATTTGATATATTTGCATGTTGTTTTTAACTCTCAATAACTTCAATAACATACTTGCTAACTCCTCTAGATGAGATTTATTATTGATGAATAATATAAAAGTCATATAGTTGCATAAATTATGGAAACTGGATGCACCCGTGATTTAATTTGTAATTAGCATAATCAAGTTGAATCCTATGATCCAAATGAATGTATTGTCCATCATATGGATCTAAAACTTGTGATCCTACATTGATCCTGATCCAAGGATGGGATCGGGATTGTATACTGTGAGATTTTAATATCAATGTCTCCAAGCTGTAGCAAGGTTCAGTCTTGATACCTGAACCCATATTAATACCATCCTGTTATAGCATCGATAAGCGGTACGATATGAATGGCAAGGCACATCAAGTATCAATACATTCCAGTACTAACTGGTATGGCAAACCTTACTCCAAGGGTTGTTGGTTGTATGATTGATGATCATAACATATAATACAAGGCCATCAAACTGGTTCAAAGTTTCCAAATACAATTTTGTTGAAAGTCATCAACATTTCTTACATTCATTATCCACAACGATCAATAGAGGCATGTGGCAAGCCGCATTTTTCAAATTCAGTGTCATGGATCCACAATGACAAAAACCAAACATGTTTCTCAGACAATTTTATTGTCAGGATCATTCATTTTATTTTCAAAGGCATAGTGACATCAGCCCTTTTACAGGTAAATTATCCCTAATTAAACAATGATCAATCTCTTCCCATTCATCATAGCTTATCACTATAATGATGGAAGTGGTTTTTTAAACCGATTGACTAGCACCACTAGATCAAGACAACAAAGTCTCATATCTTGAGGTCCTCTGATGAATGAAACAAGTGATACAAATCCTTTTCCATCTCTACATCCTTGTCTAGCACATACCTACACTCTAGTACATGCTCATTGATAAAAATCAGCTAGGATTATGTTTTCTGTTTTCATTATGATAATAATAGTTCACCTTGCCTGTGTCCATTTTAATGCACATGTCAATTGCATATTCCAGGAATTATCACTCACTATACATGACATTCCACCTTTCAGGATCATAATTCTGAAGCATTACATTCTCTCTCTGAAACTTTCATTCTCCCAATGCAGTTGTGTTTGTACTGCAGACTCTCTTCAAATGCTGATGGATTTCAGCCCATTTGTAACGACAGCCTTTTGTGCAACTAAATGAATTTGGTTAATATGTGCTGATCTATATATGCAACAAACCTATTTAACAAGAAGAAAATAAGACAGATATTCTATAATATTATAACAACAAAAATGGGTAATTTCTTGTAACTAATAACTGAATCATGCTAAACATGATGTGTTCTTGACACCCAAATTGCAGAAATTTGTAATATATCTGGGGCATTGAGAACTAATAATTCTATCCACTGTATCAGGAGTATCTGACAAGTCCACTTGCTCTAAATTCTCACAAGACTGAGAATAAGGAATCATCATTAGGAATAAGTTTTTTTTTCCTTAACTTCACATCATATTACAGGGTAGATGTAAATCTACCATTAATCTCATCCTGGGTATCATATGAAATAGTTGAACAATCCTGCATAACAATCCTGAAGATTCAATTATGATGCTAATCATAAAATAGAACCTGAATTCTAAATTTATTTGTAGCTTGCTTCATATTTATGATTTTTCCATTGAAAAAAAAAGATTTTTATGCATAAGTTTGTTATCTGTCTTTGAATTACACAGCTCATGCAGTGCCTCAAGTACCTCTTTTGAATGATACCACAATGTTGAGTTCATGGGCGATTATTTTTGCTCCAGCAAAAGGGAAAATTAGATGTCATTATTGTACTATGTTATTCAACACCCTTTCACATTTGTTTCTTGGCTGGAGATAATATGTTTTAGAGAATTTGATGGCTGACACACAATATGGTCTACACTGACCATTTTGATGGCTTTTTCTTTTTCCCCCTTCCAACTGTTTAGCTGAGAGCATGGTTTTGCTCTCCAGTGGAATTGCATGCTTCAATCTTGGTTCATGCCACCACTGCTATATTTTCCCTGCTCTTTACTAATTGTTTACAGATTTTTATTACAACACCAATAAATTTTATAGATAAATTATTTTATACACAAATATACCAATAGATACGATAACTATTATGGGGTATAAGATTGTTAAGATATGTTCCAGCAGAAAATCATTTTTGAGTGAAATGGTTCTATTGAATGTTATAAACCTTGAAAGAAGAATAAATAACCCATCTTAATGATAAAAAATACAATTATGAATTAGGGCTTATCCCCTTGGCTATACCTCTCTCTGTAGTAACTAGAGGTTCTCGGTTCCAGCCTTGGGTGGCGCTTCTCTAAGTATTGAGACTTGAATGACTATAGTGCAGGTGGGTCTCTCTCCCCTTCTCTTGAAAAAATATTATGCAATACAGTTTTGAAATTGCTTATGAGACAACTCTTTGAATACAATTCAACAATAGAATTCCAAAATACATCTAGGAGGCATTTGATTCATCGCCAGAATCAGAATCGATTGGAATGGAAATCGGAACGGCCATATCCCCGAACATATTTTGTTCGTGACCAAAATTAGAAACGAAAACGAAATCAGAATGAAGCATTCCCATTCCTCCCTGAAATAGGAATGAAAATGGGACTCCCTCCAACTAAATGGTTGGAATAGGAGTCACTCATTCCCATTCCCATTGTAGAGTCCAACTCCCCCAACTAAACATGTAAAAAACTGAACAATGATTAATGAGAAGGAAGACATGGATATCATCACTTGCTTATCTTTCACTGGCATAAAAGGAACGTCCATGGAACGCCGAACCACCCCAAACCGGGAAGTTTCAGGCATGCTGAATCAGGCAATGTAGGATGTGCTAAACCATACTGGCAATCTATTGGTGCAGTTTGAGCATTCAATTCAGAATGCCATTAAAAACAAAGCGAAGGAGAATAAAAAAGGATGAGAGAGAGGGGAAAGGGAAAAAGAGGGAAAGGCTAGAGGTGGCCAGCAATGGCCCGTCAAGGCCTTCGGGGCTCCGCCCTCCTCTACAAGAGAAGAATAGAAAGAGCAGGGGAGAGAGAGGAATGGATCAAGGGAAAGGTGGCGAGGAGGTCACCAGAGAGCCACTGAAGCTCTTGGATAACAAAATCTGCCCACGACATCCATGGGGTTGAAATAAGGGCGACCAGCACCTATTTTGCTTCATTTTTTTTAGATGTCCATAGTGAAGCTGGTAACTTTATTGTTGACTCCATTTAAGTGCAATCGATAATAAGATTGCCGACTTCACTATGGACATCTATTTTTTTAAAAAAAAAAGAAAAAAGGATGGGTCTCCTATTTCTATCAATGGATGCCCTGGAGTAGGATTTTGCCATTCGAGGGCCTCAGCGGCTCGTCGGTGGCCTCCCCGCCACCTTTCCTTCAATCAATTCCTCTCCCTCCCCCTCTATTTCTTTCTCTATTCTTCTCTCATGGAGGGCGGAGCCCTAGAGGCGACAACAGCCCTCCGTGGCCCTCTACTGACCACCATTAATATCTTCCCCAGCCCCCCTTTCCTTCCTCTCCCTCCCTCCCCCCTTTTATCTTTTTTCCTCTCAAGTTCTCCCTCTCTCCTGCATTCATTTCCATGTCGATTCGGGCTCGATATAGTTCGGTCCGGTTCCAGGTAGGCGAACCTTGGAAACACCATAATATTAAAGAAAAATTTTGGGTACGTTTGGTTCGCGACCAAAGTCGAAATCAAAATCAGAATCAAAATGGATCGGAATGGGAATTGAAATGACCTTTTTCCTTATATATTTCTTTCATGATTAGAATCAGAATCAGAATAGGATTGGGAATGGGCTTTGAATATAGGAGGATGGTAGGAATTGGGTTTTGGGGACTGAAAATTTTCCATTCTCACTTAGAATCGAAATAGGACTCTCCCCAACCAAACAACTAAAATAGGAGTTACTCATATCTATTCCCATTCTAGAGCCTAACTCCCTCCAACCAAACATGCCTTTTGTTCAATTGATATAAATTAGTTTTAAAGGAAAGCAAATGACTACTAGAATCATTGATAAACGATTATGCTATACGATGTATTAAAGTTATAAATCTTGTGGGACAGGAGTGTCCTAGTTTCTTCATAGAATAAGATGCTCTGCTATCCCACCCCATCTCGACAACAACTCTGGTCAAGAGTTACGTAGGTACCTCGACCTCTCTCTCCTTCTCCCTTCCTTTCCTTTCTTTTACTTTCTTGCTTTCTTTTTCTTTTTCTTCTTTCTTTCCTTTCTTCCTTCTTTCCTTCCTTTTTACCTTACCTTTCCTTCCTTTTCCTTCTTTCTTATCCCTTTTCTTCTTTCTTTAACTTTTCTTTTTCTTTATATTTCCTTTCTTCCTTGTTTCCTTCCTTTCATTTTTCTTCTTCTTTCCTTTCACTTTTTACTGCAAATTTTCTTCCTTCCTTTCTTTCCTTTTTCTTCTTTCCTCGCATGCATAGGTTTCCGAGCTCGACCCTATCCTGGTCCCCATTTTTTCACAGGAATGGGACGCGACTGCCGAAACACCCTAGCCCTACTAAGGCTTAAAACCTTGGATATGACATAGGGTGAGCTTGGACACAACGATAAGGTTGCTCAATTATGACCTAGAGGTTATAGATTCAAAATATAAAAAATGTTTCTTCGCACATAGGCAAGGATCGCTGAACAGGTACCGGGGCCCGTACCGGTCAGCGACTGTATGGTATGGTCCGGTCCATACCATACCGTACCGGTACATGTACCGAGCTTAAAAAATTAAGAAAAAACTCTCTTCCTCTCCCTTCTCAAGCAAGAATTATTGAACCAAACATGAACCAGACCCAAACCGAGCCAAACCGAGCCAAACCAAGCCTAAACCGGACTGAACCGGGTGGTACGATACTATATGCTACAGTACCGTACCATACGGAATTTAATTTTTTTTAATTTTTTTTAACGGTCTGAATGTCGGATCATTTTATATATATGAACCGTATCAGCTCTTGGCTAGTACGGTACAGTACCACAAATCCTACACAGGGATAAAAATGCATACATCTAACTCTCTCCGAACCTACAATGATAATAGCCTTGTATAGTGGGCCACCCTTTTTTCCACAAACATATAATCAACTCAACTTAAAAAAATAGTTAAAAAGAAAAACTTGTTAAACTCTTAAAATTTATGAGATCTATAAAAACAAAGGAAAAATTGACTATAGGGATCACAACCAAATTTGCACATTTTAATGCAAACACAAACAACTTCAACATCCTCAACTATCTCACATGGCTTCCGATATAGTTGTTGGCTGCTAACATTTCTCTAGAAATTAGATCCATCCAAACTTCAAATTTTAGGATACAACAACATAGCTAAAAGGAATCCAAAGATAATTGCAGATACATGATCTTATTGGTTAGAATGTAATTTAATGATTGAGAACCATATTTTGTTTAACTTTTAAGTGCACAACATGTATTTTGTACCGACTTGCATCTCTTTGTATATCAGATTATGCACATACTTCCTCCACAGTTATGTTTGTCTTATATGAACTTATGTCTTATTTTATCCACAATCTAAGTGCCAAGATTTAAATAGCCATGAAAACAATGCACAGAAGTGGATTAGTTTTGTCAATAGACAATATGGTGAATGGATGGAAAAACAAAGACTCAAACTTACGGTGCCTATCAAATCATCACCATTCATCAAATCTCTGCAATAAACCATGTGCATTCAGCATGTTGCTAGCACGTTACTAGCCCGGTGATAACATCCTAATCCTAAACCCCACTCCCTTCTCTCAATATCACACCTACCATGGTCTTCATCTATGATGCTCTTCCCTATGCAAAAGTTCAAATGAATGCATCAATTCTAGCTTTGGAACTTGAAAGTGAAAGGACCTGGAATGGAATTTAGATAGAAAGTGCTCCAAATCTTGTAAAAACAATAGATAAGAAAATTGATCTCCATATTGTGTCATATAAATTAGTTTTAGAGATACAAGATCTGTCTACTCCTATAAATTCAGATATGCTAACATGGAGAGAATGAAGTTGTGGCTCCTTTGCAAAGAGGCATATATGCATTGTAAACAAAAACAATGGAATGCACAAATCCGCCTTATAAATTGTCCAAGAAAGTTAAATCCAATCATATCAGCACTTTATAGTTAAAAACACGACCAGCATTTTCCTTGTCTGTAGCTTTCAACAAATACTGAGTACAAACTTTATTTTTTGTCAGTTGACTAGGAAGAGTTCCTTTAGTGTTTGCAGAGCATATCTTCGTACCAATGGCATTAGTAGATTTTTGTCTTTTAATAAAAATAAATGTTGTTGAAACTAAGTAACTTTTTAGATTCATGGTGTGACTTTTGCTGTTACTGAAAATAAACAACTAGCAATGCATATTGAGATTTGTTCACTTATCATTGTTCATCCTTTTGACTTGAACATAGCCTAAAATTTTTATATTGAGTTGTACTCAAATATTTTTTTCAAAGTTGCACCACATGCCACTTATTTATGCATTTTGCTAATTTTCTGGCCTCACATCTTATGCAGTGATACTTTTTGGAGGTCAAATATCCTCTCCCATTTGCTTGCCTCCACCACTCCTTTTGTTGGGAATCACTTAAATTCCCCACCATGCTTTGTCCTGGATTGCCTTCATCACACAGCCACTCCATGTTATTGCTCTAATCTAATTGAGCTGAAATTGCACTTAAGCTTGGTCATGACCATTCTAAGGTTAAAAAACAGTTAAGAAATCTTTCATAATGGTACCATCTTCACCCTCATAAATCTTCTGAGCCAAATACAACTTAAGGTTCATAACCAGATATCAGCAAAATGGATACAAAAAGGGAGGCAACAGCAAATGTTTCCTGGTTAAATTTCCAGCTTTTGTCAAAACAATATGAACAAAACAGTAATCCAACATTAGAAGTGATGCTATGTTCCACCAGAATGATCATGTAAATGTACAGATCAAATGCGCTTTTGAATATAACCACAACAAATGATGCATTGGTTTAGCAAAATATAATTTGGGTACCAAAAGCCATGAGCCCATGAAAAGTAAGATTCATCCAGCATATAATGGATTGATGAGTGTACCATTGAGAGCCCAAAACTGCCTGAGGTCATGGAATTAGTTTCAAATTCAGCACACCTTCTAATCAAACTCCCTGCTATGGACTTAAATAATAGAACAGGAATGTAAACTGACATGACAATTCAGAAATTTTCTACAACAAAATCTGACCAGAAATAAAGGTTAACAATACAAGGTATTTATCCACCACTAGTACTTAGAGGACTGACATCATACAAATGCCTTGATGGAACACAGATGCTACAAAAACAATATACTAGATTTTAGCAGCTAAAGCATGGCAGATAGTCTTCAAGTGAGAACAGCAAAGAATATAACCAGACTACTTCAACATAGATATAATGAAATGCACAATTTTGCAAAGAAAACCAATAGCAGCATATCCAACATACTTATGATCTCAACTCTTCTTCAATTAATTATATCACCACTTATAAACTAACCTAATCTGGCACTTACATACCGGCAAAACAGATACTGGAACCTGACAGCCTAAGACCTGCATGATAAATGCAGTACTGTGTATGAGAAAATATATTAGCACTTCATTTCTATTCTTGAAATAATAGAACATGCATTAGTCCAATAAATTTTAATTGATAAACAAAACCAGATTAAAAAGCATTGACAAGGTCAACAACTATGATCATCAGCATGTAACCAGCAGCTGACGTTAGAACTAATGTACCAAATTTTCCGACTATCACAATGGAACAGTATGTAAGACCTCTGTCATGAGAGCAAAAAACTAGCTATGATTTTAAGAATGGTGCAATCATCTCTCAATATATTGCAAATCCATGATCGAATTACTATCCAATGTGATAGGCATCACATGAGAGTGCAATTGCAACAATTAATAGAGCATCAAGCTATGTTTTCAAAACCCTAGTACATCTCACAACTGAAAAGGCAAGATACCTGGAAACCCCAGATCAGTCAAACAATAAAAATATCAAGAAAACAAAGGGAGGCAACCTTTTCTATGAGCTGACCGGCTTCAATGGTGGTTTTAGGATGACTCTTTCATGCCATGCAGATGCCAAACATATATTAGCTAGCCTTCAACATGTTGAAGGCTCAAATAGTTATAGCTGAAGCTACTTTTAGTTTTATCTGTTCATTCATTCAGTCATTTATTGCAAAAATAGCTGTTGCAGTTCTATTCCATTTATTTCGAACCAGTACAAACCAGATCATCTCCTATACCAAACCAAACCTCAATACCATAAATGGCAATTTACTGGACGGGTGTACAGGATGGTAAAGGTCAGTATGACAGACCTTGGGTGCATGCAGCAATCCTGAAGCTCAAGTAGCTAAACAAGAGATAACCAATAAATATGTTAAGACTAACATTTCTTCAAAAGTTAGTTTTATGAATGCATTCGTTTTAAATTAACTAAGCTATCAATTTACTTGTAACTTAGTTTGAGCATATTCTAACATAAGACCTTGCTCATTTCAGGCCTTGAATATCAAAGAGTACCCTGGCAAGATCAATGGATAAGGAAAGGCATGATACAGCCTGTATCATGAAAAGGGGAACATCAATGGTGCACCAATCTTCCTTTTTCACTTCCAAAGTCTCATTTAATTTTCTTTGATATCACAATCTACCTTTGCACCTTGTGAGATAAGCAAACCACGGGTGAACAGCAAGCAACAGCTTCTCACATCTGATGTGATGTATCAGATACTTGCATTTAAGCATTGGACAAGAAGCTCTCAATGTTTTAGGAGATGCTGCTATTAATATGTATGGAGTTATACCAAGTAAACTTGTAGAATATACAAAACGCATCCAAAGAGAAAAGACAGTTGATCAACATTCAGGATAACAAAGTGGTGAATTATCAGCAGTTTAACAACATACTCAAGCTTTTATTATGTTTCTTTCATGAGATGTTCCATAAGATGTAACAAAACAAACATTTTCCATGCCTTAACTGATCAGGAGTTCATGACATGGCAGGAAACACATTCAACCTCCAATAGCCAAGACAAATAAAAAACAATGTCCAAGTTATCCTTGGTAGTCTTAGGCAGGTTTGGACCCATATTGCAACACTATAGTTATAGTTCTCCCACCTGGCCAACCCTGTCCAGTGTTCATAGCTAAAAATAGGAGACCCTCTATAACCTGATAGGGGTAAACAAATAATCTTGCTTTGAAAACCAGAATGTTAATAGAAATAGTAATTATAATGTCTAATATCTACTAAACAATATTTTCTCCCAAAGTTCAATCATAAATATAAAAAGCTGGAAAGGGTTTATAAAGCAAACCATGAGTAGTTACTAATGGGCTTGATGGTAATGGTTGTGGTTTATCTTGGTAATTGCCACCTTGGTAGGTATGATGTATATGACTAATAGAAAAGATATCTGACAAGTGAAATGATCCCATCAACCAATAAATTGTTTTGGGAGTAATATTTTGTGATCAGCTTTTTTTTATTAATATAAACTGATAGATACAATCCAACTTTTAGTTTATGCAGACTTTTTAAAGGGCAAGAATTTGATGCTGAAGGACATCAACCCTTCCTTCTGAACCTTAGTTTCTTAGTACCACGGTTCCTCAAGCTAAAGGATCTGTCTGCGGTGGGAACGCTTTCTGCGGTGGGAACGCTGTGACTTGGGTTCCGTGCCATCCTCGCGTCTTCTTCGTCATTTCATCGAGCACCTCGGAGCTTCTCGAAGCTGCTTCGGAAACCATGGTGAGCGAGGGGAAAAACAAAAAGGGGTCAGGTAGCGGGGCATCGGGAGCTGACGGGGAGGATCGGAGTTGGTCCAACGTGGTTTAGGGTGTTCCTTGGGGGTCTTCGTGGACGGCTCACCGAATTTCTGAGGCGGAGATAGAGGAGCTGCAGGGATTCTTTTTAAAGGTTTTGGAGCTCCCTGCTTCGGAGATCGAGGACTCCCGCAGGATGTGGGAGAACCAGACTCTGTTCGTCCGGAGTCTGGGACGGAGGGTGTCGGTGGGTTTGGTGGAGAGGGATTTTAAGTTAAAACTGAAGTTGGAGAAATAACCATAGGTGTTCACTATGGCTGCTGACCAGTTAATGGTTCGATTCAAAGACGAGTATTCTCTGGCAAGGGAAGGCGGCCCATGGTTCGTCGGCGGGCAGCTCCTGGCAATTGAAGCGTGGCGTCCAGATTTTGCTCTGAGCCGTTGTCCTATGCGGAGGACTGTGGTGTGGCTGCGTCTCCCGGAACTGCCGGTGGAGTTCTGGTCACCGAAAGCTTTGAGGATGATCACTGCAGAGGCCGGCACCCCTCTTCTTATTGATGCGTTTACGGAGAATCTCAGGAAGTTTGGATTCACGAGGGTGAAGGTTGAAATCGACTCTAGTTGTCCTCTGTTGTCGGGGGTGAGGCTACGGGGGAGGGAAGGTCTGTTTTGGCAGCCTTTCCAGTACGAAAACTTGTCGGAAGTGTGCTTCCGGTGTGGGAGGCTGGGCCATGAGGAGCACTGCGGTTTGGTTGTTGCTTTGTCCCGGCAGGAGGATTCCGGTGCTGGGCTAACCCCTGTTGGTGTTTCTGGGGGCGCAGGGGTAGACGGTGTTTTTGGGGACGAGGGGGCACCGCCCATGTCCAGTCCGTCCCCCCTGTCGAAGGAGCCTGTGAGTTCTACCAGGGTGGAGCGGCCTAAGGTAGGGCCTTGGCTGGTGACGTCGTGGATCCGACAACCTTGTGCCCTAAGGACCCATGCTCGTGGCATGAGGGAGCAGCCGAAGACTAGGGAGTGCTGCCCGAAGTTGTCAGATCCGGCTTCTTCTTCCACTCCTCTGGGCTCCCCGCGGACTGCCTCCTCTCCGGCAAACTCTCCACCGGACTCTGATGGATGGCAAAAGCCATCGAAGGTGGCTCAACATAGGTCTCTAGGAAGCATGGGTGAGGAGCCTTCTCTGGCAGAGTTGAACGCTGGCAGGGGATTCTCCACGCTGGGTTCTCTTGGGGACGGAATGGAGATTGGTTGTGGCGACGACTCCGGGAATGGGACGTGCTGATGGTGGACCCCATTGTGACGACGATTCCCGAGGATTGCTTCTGACCATTGTCCGGCTCTTCTTTCTACTTCTGTGTCGATGTCTTGTTGTGCTCCATTCAGATTTGAGAAGTTTTGGCTGGAGTATCCGGGTTTTTGGGACATTATTAGGGAGGTTTGGAGGCTTCCGATCAGGGATGATGTGCAGTATAGAATCTCTCGACGGCTGGTTATTTTGAAGCGTCACCTCCTCAGGTGGAATAAGGTGGATGTTGGTAATCTTGCTTCTTCTTTGACTTCTATGGAGGCCTCGGTTATGGCTCTTCAAGAGGAGGAAAGGGAAGGGGGGCTGGGTGACGACGATCTGGCAGCCCTTCGGCAATTTATGTCTAAGCACCATTCCCTTCTTTGTCAGCAAGAGATTATGTGGAGACAAAAATCAAGGATTCAGTATTTGAAGGAGGATAGGAACACCAGGTTTTTTCACCAGGCTACTGTGGTGCACAGACACAGGAACTGTATTAGGGCTCTTCGTTCCGCGGAAGAGACTTGGGTGGAGGATGGTGATGATATCAGGCGGGAGATATTCTCATTTTTCTATTCCAGATGGACGGGGCCCCAGGAGGTTCCCTCTGCTTTTCATTCCCCTCGTCCTGATACCCAGATCTCGGAGGAGAAGAACGAGCAGTTGCTTAGATCTATTGCTACTGAGGAGGTTCATGGTGTGCTTTAGTCTATGGAGGAGGATAAAGCACCGGGGCCTGATGGTTTTTCTTCTTTGTTTTTTAGAAGGTACTGGTGCATTATTTGGAGGGAGGTGGTTTCTGTTGTACAGGATTTTTTTGCTATGGACCGATTGGCTGATCCCTGGAAGCAGACCTTTGTTACTTTGGTTCCGAAGCGGAGTGATACGTCTGAGCTGGGTCATTTCAGGCCTATCAATTTATGCAATACCATGTACAAGTTATGTGCCAAGTGCTTGGCTAACAGAATGAAGCCGATTCTTCCTAGACTCATTTCTCTGGAGCAAGGGGCCTTTGTCAGGGGCAGATGCATTTCTGATAACATTCTAATTGCTCAGAAGTTCATGCATGATCTGAGGAGAGCCCTGGCTAAGCGAGCATTGATGGCGATCAAATTGGACATGGAGAGGACTTATGACAGGATGCGGTGGAGCTTCTTAGAGGAGGCTTTGCGTGATTATGGTTTTCATCAGTGCTGGATAGACCGGATTATGGCATGTGTTTCGAATCCGGCTTATGCTATTCTTATCAATGGAACTCCATCAGCTTTCTTTCACTCCACGATCGGTCTTCGACAAGGTTGCCCACTCTCTCCTTTCTTGTTCATCATTTGCGCTGATTCTCTCTCGCGAGCTCTTCGGGCAGCGGTACGGGAGTCGGTGGTGCGACCGTATTGCCCTACCCCGAGTGCTCTCCCGATCTCGCATTTGCTTTTTGCAGATGATTGCCTCTTTTGGGCCAGGCTTCTGTGGCTTCGGTGTTGGGTTTCAGGACCATCCTTGAGCATTATTGTGGGTCCTCGGGCCAGCGGGTGAATTTGCAAAGTACCTGGTGGTTCCTATCTCTGGCGGGAGGTTGCGAAGCTCCGAGTGTCGAAGAGTGGTGCTTGCTGTTCAGGAGAGGGTGGACGGTTGGCAGAGTAGGGTCCTTTCTTTTATGGGTCGGTTAACGTTGATCTGGTCTGTTCTTACTTCTCTCCCGGTGTTCTTACTTTCCAATGTCGTCATTCCAAAGTTCATCATATGCAAGGTGGAGCAAATTATTCGGTCCTTTTTATGGTCTTCTTCGAGAACTCGGCGGGGATTCACTTGTTAAGATGGAGTGTGGTTTGTCAGCCTACTCAAATTGGTGGTCTGGGCATTCATTCATTGGGAGTTACTAGGGAGGCCAGCATTGCGAGACATGTCTCTCATTTTGTGCTAGGTCCAGAGACGATGTGGACTTCTATGATGAAGACCCGGTATAGTTTATTGACTACGGTCAGGGATCCTGGTAGTGTTGCGCTCCTTGGCAGAGTTCGATTGTTTGGAGAGAGATGAACCGGATAGCCCCTAATGTCATTCCACATATGAGGTGGGTGATAGGAGACGGTTCTTTAATTATCTTTATGGATGAGCCGTGGATCTCGGAGTTCTTTTTAGCCCGTTTGCCTACCTTTGTGGCGATGGATGGTCTGGTGTTGATGACTGTTGCTGATCTCCTATCTCCTGATGGATCCCAGTGGAGTCATGCTTTAGTTCTTCAGACCTTTAGGGTTATCTTGGATGAGAGGGTCCTCTCTATTGCCCTGTCGGCGCATCCTTGTACTGATATCCGAGTGTGGAGGTCTTCAGTGTTGAGCCGTGCCCCTATGTCTGACCTGGTTCGTTTGTTCTGGGAGGAGCCCCGCAGAACTTATCAGATTGGATGGATCTGGTCTTTATGTGTGCATCCTAGGGTGGCCTTTTTCCTGTGGAAGGTTTCCTGGCATCGTCTCCCTACCAGGATTCTTCTCCAGGATAGAGGGATGGACATTCCTCTCTCTTGCCCTGCCTGTGACTTTCATTCTGAGTCCTTGGAGCACGTGCTTTTTACATGTCCGAGGGCTAGACATGTCTAGAGAGTGGTGGGGATGGATTTTATGAGTGCTCAGGCTGGAGAGTTAGTTGATGCCTTCATGGATCTTCTGAGATCTCCTGCTGTTCATTCTGGCTCTGCCCTTCCAGCATACCTGACTTATCACATTTGGCTTTCTCGGAATGCCCTTGTTTTCAACCATACGAGATATTCCACCATAATTCTGGTGGAGAGAGCTCGGGTGCACATGGAGGAGTTCCACAGAGTAACTATGACATCCTCGGCGATCTGGGGTTCCGGCATTGCTCGTAGAGCGGCCCGAAGGGTATTCTTTTTTTGGGATCCTCCTTCGAGGTATGTCAAAGTCAACTTTGATGGGAGTGTGAGAGGTCCTGATGGTGGTGCTACTTTTGTGATTCGGAGTCATAGCCTTGACATTATAGCCGCTGGGGGGTGCCATCTCTTTGATGTTTCAGTTCCTCAGGCAGAACTGACGGCAGCATGGGCTGGTATCCACTATGCTTGTTGCTATCTCAGGACTCATCATTTGATCATCGAGGGGGACTCGGCTATTGTGATTTCGTGGATCAAAGGGGCGTTGGACTTGGCTTCTGCGCATCCTTTGATTCGCGATATCACACTGTGGTTACAGGGTTGCTCCTCAGTTCTTGTTAGGCACATTTTCAGGAAGACCAATTCGGCTACGAACTGGGTGGCTTTCTTCGTTGCTGCTCACTCTGGACAGGTGTTGTGTACAGGATTGGGGGACTCTCCTTTGGGGTTCCGAGATTGTATTCTTTCTGACTTTTTTGGATGCATTCACACAAAGTCTATTAATTGATGCATCCGACTTATCAAAAAAAAAAAAAAAAAGATCTGTTTGCCCTGAGACCAGGGTTTTAGCCCCGTTTTTTTCTTCTTTTTTTTGGGAACCGGGGGGGGGGGGCGGTGCAAGTATAGGCATTAGAACCACCCAATCCTCCACACCCACCCCCCCCCCCCCCCCCACACACACACACAAAAAAAAAAAAAAAAAAAACGGGATCGATGCTAAGTACTAATCAAATTATTAAACCAATGCTTATCATTCAATATCAAACAGTGCTCATTTGATACAATTTGGGGTGGCTCAACTATGACATATTTGAACCCAAAAAGTTCAAAAATAATTGTTTCACCATTTCATTGCCTTGGAGAGAAAAGTGGAGGACATTTATTAGTTGTGGTCCTCGTGGATGGCTATGACTCAACAAGCAAACAAATGAAAGCAAATCTTGTTTACATAAGTGTTTACTAGAGTACCGCTTACTCAAATATTAGATGTAAATAAGGAATTATCTAATGCAAAGATTTCTGAACCAGTACCTATACCAGTCACCGACAGTACAAAATGATACTAGTTCAGTACCGTATCAATACGGTACAGACAGGCGTGCTAGTATAATTTTTTTTTTGTTTTCCGTTTTTTTTTTTGTTTCTTATGGTAAGTAATCAATTTTTTAGAAATTTTTGAATGATTTTAAATTCAAATTGATGCATTTCCATCTTGTTACTTATTTTTTTATATATCTTAATACCTTTCCATTATTATATAACATGCTTTCCTCCATTTTTATAATAATAGCTATATAACTAAATCGACCTAATCATGGATGATTACTATAAACTATTCTATTATGGTATGAATGGCTAATATGATTTTTCTCATTTTGTCCCTTTTTTTTTTTTTCCAAATGTATTGATGCATTTCCATCTTTATATAATATACTTTTCTATTTTTATATGATTGTACGAAAAAAATATCGCTACTTATTTTTCCAAATATTTATTATGGAATGAAATAGCTAATGTGGTCACTTGTTTTCTTACATATCTTAATATATTTCTATCCTTATATAATATTTTTGCTCTATTTTCATATAATAGCCATAACTAAATCATCCTTGGATGATTAATATGAAATATACTAATATGGTATGAAATGACTAATATGATTTTTTCTCATACTGTCTCTTTTTTTTTCTCAAATGCGTTAATATCTTTCTATTTTTATATAATATACTTTCCTCCATTTTCATATGACAGCATGGAAAAAAATATAGTTGTTTTTTTTTAAAATCTATTATAGTATAAAATGGCTAATGAGGTAACTTGTTTCCTCAAATATCATACCTTTTCATCTTTATATAATGTGATTTCTTTCATTTTCATATAATAGTCATAGCTAAATTGATGATTACTATGAAATATATTATTATGCTATGAAATGGCTAATATGAATTTTTTCTCGTAGTGTCCAATTTTTGTCTGAATATATTAATCTCTTTCTATCTTTATATAACCATAATTGTGCTTTTCTCCATTTTCATTTAATAGACAGTGATACATTACTTTCCTAGAATAATAACCAAGCTGGGATATTTTTAAGTATCTACTAACCAATTGAAGCAAGAAATCCTAATCAAGCAAGTATTTTTTATACAAAAAACTTATAAATTTTGATGACTATTGTTGCCGATCTCTCGGCGGTGGCCTGTAGCTCGTGAGCTGGCGCCGGTACTCGAACTCTCTCACCTCGAGGTCTCCAAGCTTCCAGACCTGCAAAACGAAGTCAGAGACCCAGGCCGGGGATTCCGGTGGGGACGCTCCGACGGTCAAGTAAGAGAGCGGCAAGATGGAACAGGACCTCCAAGACGGGTTCCCGGAGGATTCCCGTGCTTAGAAAAGATGTAAATGAAAGAAGTGTGGGAAAGAGGGAAGTTGAAGCCCGGCTTCCTGCGTTGGGTTCACCGAGCTCATGCCTGAGGACTTCCTGGGATCCCCCGGATCGTTCTCTTGATGTTCTCCCCATTTTTCAACCTACCTGTCCGTCCGCTTTTACCGTTCCTTTTATACTACCGGACCGCCTTCAGCCCACGTCTCCTTTTGGGGGCTCCCCGAGATCTCCGGGTTTTCTCCCCCCCTTCTCCTTCGAGTCTGAGAGTTAAGTGGCCGGCATGCCTTGTCCGTCGTGCGTCACAAAAGGGGGAAGACTGGTGAGACCTCGGGCCGAGCGCGGGAGCTCTCCTTTCGGGGCATTGACGATGGACTTCTAGCCATTTCAGGCTCCTGCCCGCAAGCATTCCGTTCCTCGGTTACGGGGCCCCGTTTAACTGATGTAAGCGAGGTTTCGCGTGTCACTGCAGGCCGTACTGGCGCCTTGTACGGAGCGCGGCGTGCACTGGCTCTAGTGGCAACCTAGCGACCCGTGTCTCTGCCTGCTCGAGGCTTTGTAGAGTATGGCTGACCTCGACCGAGGTGGACCCGTCAGGGGGCACCACCTGGCGGTGGAGCAGGAGCTGCCAGCTTCGGTTGAGGTGGACCCCTCCTGGGTGGACACCTGGCGGAGTGGCAGAGAGAGGCTCGACTTCGGCCAAGGTGGACCCGTCTTGGGGTGCCACCTGGCGAAGGAGCAGGAGGGCCTGACTCGACCTCGACAGAGGTGGAACCGTCTTGGGGGGCCACCTGGCAAGGGAGCGAGGGGCCGCCAGCTTCGGCCGAGGTGGACCCCTCCTGGCTGGACACCCGGCGGAGTGGCAAAGAGAGGCTCGACTACGGCTGAGATGGACTCGTCTTGGGGTGCTACCTGGCGAAGGAGCAGGAGGGCCCGGCTCGACCTCGGCAGAGATGGACCCGTCTTGGGGTGCCACCTGGCGAGGGAGCGAGGGGTCGCCAGCTTCGACCGAGATGGACCCCTCCTAGGTGGACACCCGGCGGAGTGGCAGAGAGATGCTCGACTTCGACCGAGGTGGACCCGTCTTGGGGTGCCACCTGACAAAGGAGCAGGAGGGCCCGACTCGACCTCGGTAGAGATGGACCCGTCTTGGGATGCCACCTGGCGAAGGAGCAGGAGGGCCCGGCTCAACCTCGACAGAGGTGGACCCGTCTTGGGGTGCCACCTGGCGAGGGAGCGAGGGGCCGCCAGCTTTGGCCGAGGTGGACCCCTCCTGGGTGGACACCCGGCGAAGTGGCAGGGAGATGCTCGACTTCGGCCGAGGTGGACCCGTCTTGGGGTGCCACCTAGCGAAGGAGCAGGAGGGCCCAGCTCGACCTCGGCAGAGATGGACCCGTCTTGGGGTGCCACCTGGCGAGGGAGCGAGGGACCGCCAGCTTCGGCCGAGGTGGACCCCTCCTGGGTGGACACCCGGCGGAGTGGCAGGGAAATGCTCGACTTCGGCCGAGGCGGACCCGTCTTGGGGTGCTACCTAGCGAAGGAGCAGGAGGGCCCGGCTCGACCTCGATAGAGGTGGACCCGTCTTGGGGTGCCACCTGGCGAGGGAGCAGAAGGCCGCCAGCTTCGACCGAGGTTGACCCCTCCTGGATGGACACCCGGCGGAGTGGCAGGGAGATGCTCGACTTCGACCGAGATGGACCAGTCTTGGGGTGCTACCTAGCGAAGGAGCAGGAGGGCCCGGGTCGACCTCAGCAGAGGTGGACCCGTCTTGGGATGCCACCTGGCGAGGGAGCAGAAGGCCGCCAGCTTCGGCCGAGGTGGACCCCTCCTGGGTGGACACCCGGCGGAGTGGCGGAGAGAGGCTCGACTTCGACCGAGGTGGACCCATCTTGGGGTGCTACCTAGCGAAGGAGCAGGAGGGCCCGGCTCAACCTCGGCCGAGGTGGACCCGTCTTGGAGTGCCACCTGGCGAGGGAGCGGAAGGTCGCCAGCTTCGGCCGAGGTCGAACCCTCTTAGGTGGACACCTGGCGAAGTGACAGAGAGGGGCTCGACTTCGGTCGAGGTGGACCCGTCTTGGGGTGCCACCTAGCGAAGGAGCAGGAGCACCTCTTCCCGAACAGGAGATCTTTTGAAAGAAAAAATCCACGTGGTACTAACCGCATCCAGCTGGACCTGACACGCGCTCCACGTCAGCGATGTAGCCATATCAGTTGTCCTCCATTCCCAGGTTCCATCGAGGCGTCGCGGCTTGGGACGTGGAGATTTAATGCGGAGATGACGTGGAGAAGGCGAAAATCTCATGCCATAATTGCCATGATCCCTGCCGCCGTTTCTGTCGCACCCGAGACCCTATGGGAGGGTGCCACATGCGCGCGTCTGACGGGCCATTAATATGCCGTTTCGAAAACGAGGCAGTTTCCATCGAACCGAAGCATCGATGTCGGGCTTGCCTCCACGTGGCGAAGGTTTCCTCTTCCGGCCCCTTCGGTTACGTTTCGACGATGACCGGAGACCTTTCTTGGATCCGGGATACCTACGGGATCCCGGGTTCAATCCGTCTTTCTCTCCCGGGACCCAGGGACCGAGTGACCTCGAGTGGTCCTAGAAGGGTCGCCTTCTACGAGGACTTCCTTGTTGGGGGTCTTCGTTTCCCCCTCCATCCTTTTTTCCTCTCTTTCCTCAGTCATTATCACCTTGTCCCAGCTCAGTTGGCTCCTAATGCTATCCGGGTCATCTTCGCCTTCATCGTCTTCTGCCACTTCCACGGGTTTGTCGCCCGGTTCTCTCTTTTCAGGGCTCTCTTCACCCTGAAACGTCACTCTGCCGATGAGGCTGGTGGTACATCTCGCCCCGGCCTAGGTGCCTTAGGTTCGACCTCCCCTCGTCGATCAAGGGTTGGAAGAACCGCTTCTTCATTGCCTCGGTCGAAGACGTCGACTGGGCCTGGAGTTAGCCGGACCGGTCCCTGAACCGGAACTCGCAGGTTGAGCCGGCGGATCATGATGACTACACACTGATGCTGGGTAACGTGGTCCCAGCTCCCGAGGTTCTGCTCTCAAAGCAGAACTTATTCGAGGCAGGGATTAGTCCCATCCGGGAGCCAGGTGAGACCCGGATCTTCCTCCTTCGCCTTTATTTTTTATTTTGCACTTTTTTTCTTTAAACTGGCCTGACTGATCTCTTCTTCCAGGTATGAAGTTCTCGATCGAGAGCCTGATGGAGGGCGCCCTGAGAGAAATGCTACCGAGGTGATCGAGGAGGCCTCGGCGAAGCGAGCTCGCATTGAAACGAGCCGTGGGCCTGCGCCCACTCCTGCTGCCACCGGACTCGGGCCTGCGGGTTCGGTTTCCAGGCCCGATGTCCTTATCATCAAGCTCGACAGGGCCGGGGAAGAGAGGAGGCCGGATCCTCCTCGGGCAGCGCCTGCCCCAGCTGCTGCGCCAATCGTCTCCACTGTGGCCACCAAGGCGGCGGTGGCCCCGCCAACGGCTGCACCACCCGGCGAAGGGGCGGCGGCCCCACCTGCCGCTGATTCCCACGTCCCGCCTCCAAGTCTTGCCACCAACTCTTCCATCATCCGCGACCAAGGGCTCGCGGAAAGGATGATGGAATTCGCCAGCACCTCCCGGGACCGCCGTCTGAGGGGTGGCCGGGACTACGCTGACGCGCTGCTAGGGATCCTCCCCCAGCTCTTCACGGTGAGTCCCGAGTTCTTTTTTAAAGTTCCAGTTGGATTTTACTAACCTTTTTCTTTTTCCGTTTTTCTTTTTACGTAGATCGGGACGGACGTTCTCCTACTGAGAAACTTCCTGTCGGGCTATGCCAGGAAGGACGCCGAGAAGGAGAAGAGACTCAGCAAACTGGCGGCCGACGTGAAGGACCTCATGGAGAAGGGGGTCAAACTACGGGGGAAGAACCAGGCTCTCCAAGCTGACCTGGGTCGCGCCGAGGGGCGCGTGAAAAAGCTCGAGACCTCTCTGTCCGAGGAGAGGATCTCGAACCAGCACCGCACGGAGGAAGATGCGGCGGAGAAGTCCCGCCTCAGGGACCAGTCCCGGTCGTTGGAGCGCCGGGTGGAAGAGGTCCTGAAGGACCTGAGCGCATCCAAGAAGCATACCGCCCGAGTCAGCGGGCTGCTGGAGGCGTCAAAGGAGGCACAGGAGGTCGTGCCGAGGTTCTGGGCCTCTGATGACTTCAGGGCGGAGGTTCACAAGGCGGCTGTGGACTCCTTCCTGAAGGGCTTCCAAGTCCGCCGGGAGAAGGTGAGCTCCTTCCCCGAGCTCGATCTCAATGGGGTCGTGCTGGGCGGCCGGAGGGTAGAACCCATCGAGGCAGCTCCAGTTGCAGCCAGTGCTGAGGTGGTGGCTCCCAAGCAGCCTCCAGTCGACGGCGGAGAGGGTGCCGCGCAGCCTCAGGAGGACGCGGTGGCGGCGAAGCAGCCCTGAAGCTTCACACCTTTTTTTTTGTTTCTATGGTTATGTATTCCTTTTTCTCTTTTGGGGGTCTTCCAGCCTGTCGGGCCCCCCCATTTTTGTAAGGAATTTTCCACCAGAAATGAAGATTATCTTTTTTCATTAACTTGTTCTTTCTTTTTCTTATTTCTTTTCTTCTTCTTCTCTTTTTTTTTTTTGTGCATCTTCCGAACTGAACCCCGGCGCTAGCTACTGGGACTAAGTCCCGTAGTACGTTCCGAGCTGAACTCCGGGATTACGTGGGCGAACTTGGTTCTGCCCCACCTTCCAGACCGAAATCCGGGACTTCCGGACTGAACCCCGGGGCCGCAGGCTGAATCTGAGCCTTGCGCGGCTTGCCGAGCTATTCTCCGGGATTGCGTGGGCGAACTTGGTTCTGCCCCACCTTCCAGACCGAAGTCCGGGACTTCCGGACTGAACCTCGGGGCCGCAGGCTGGATCTGAGCCTTACGCAGCTTGCCGCGCTGTTCTCCGGGATTGCATGGACGAACTTGGTTCTGCCCCACCTTCCAGACCAAAGTCCGGGACATCCGACTGAACCCCGGGGCCGCAGGCTGGATCTGAGCCTTGCGCGGCTTGCCGAGCTGTTCTCCGAGATTTTGCAAGAGGAGACTCCGTGCCTTCGCGGATCTTTCGGCACGCCCATGCTCGTCGAATCTAGAGCTGGACAACTTTTGTCCTACAAGACGAGAGCAAGCATTTGATGAAAAAGATTTCATTGCCAAAGTTTAAGGAGCCTTACACTATTAATAGTACATCCTCAGGTTCGAGGCATTCCAGGTCCGAGGGAACCGAGATCTACCTAGCTCCTCTAAGTAGTACGCCCCATGGAGAAGTGCCTCCACCACCCTATAAGGGCCTTCCCAGTTTGTGGAGAGCTTTCCACACTCCCGTGACTGGGAAGCTTCAGCGCGGCAGAGCACCAAGTCTTCCTAGCGGAAGGACTTCGGTCGCACTCTGGAGTTGTAGTATCTGGACACTCGTTGCCGGTAAGCTGCCATCCGAACTCGAGCCCTGTCCCTCGTTTCTTCAAGGAGGTCCAGGTTTAGCAGCATCCTAGCAGGGTTCTCCGTCTCGTCGTACTACTACACGTGCAGGGTCAGTAGGCTGAGCTCAACTGGGATAATCGCTTCTGCTCCGAAGACAAGGTTGAACAGAGTCTCATCCGTGGCCGTCCTTGGGGTGGTGTGATACGCCCAAAGGATGCTCGGGAGCTCTTCTGCCCACCTACCCTTGGCCTGGTCCAGTCTTGTGCGGAGGCCTTGCAAGATGGTCCTATTTGTTACCTCGGCTTCTCCGTTCGTCTGAGAATGCGCCACCGAAGTGAAACGATGGTGGATGCCGAGGTCACTGCAAAACTTCCCGAACTCCCGACAATCGAACTGACGTCCGTTGTCGGTGATAATGGTGTGCGGTAGGCCGAAACAGCAAATAATCGACTTCCAGAGGAACTTGGTGACGTTTGCCTCCGTGATCCGGGCCAAGGGTTCGGCCTCAACCCACTTCGTGAAGTAGTCGATGGCCACGACCAAGAATTTTCGTTGCCCGGACGCCGGAGGAAAAGGTCCCAGGAGATCCGTGCCCCATTGAGCGAACGGCCATGGGGCGGAGAGCTGGGAGAGTGGAGCAGCGAGCTGACGTTGCACCACGGCGTGCCGCTGACACCGGTCGCACCTCTTCACGAAGTCAGCTGCTTCTTCTTACATTGTCTCCCAGAAATAACCTTGACGGAGGGCCTTGTACGCCAGTGTCCTGCCCCCCACATGGTTCCCACAGATGCCCTCGTGGACCTCTTAGAGCACGAGTGCGGCTTCTGCGGGTCTCAGACACTTGAGGAGCGGGTAGGAGTAGGATCTCCGATACAGTAGCCCATCCATCAAGACATACCATGCGGCCTTCCTCTTAATGAGGCCAGCCGCCACACGGTCCTCTGGCAAGGTGCCGTTGGTGATTGTACTCAATGTACTTATCCATCCAGCTGGGCTCTTGGTTGACATGCTAGACCTCCATGGGCGTCCCGTAGCTCGGGGCCTTGAGGTGCTCGATGTAAGCGCGGCCCAATGATGAGTCCGGCAGGGTTGCAAGGCGAGAGAGGGCGTCCGCGCGGGCATTTTCCCCGCGAGGTATATGAGAGACGCTGAAACGCCGAAATCCTGCCGCACTCGTTCATACGAGCTCCAGCTACTTCGCCATTTGGGGGTCCCGCGCCTTGTATTCCCCCGAGATCTGCCCGGCTACCAGCTGCGAGCCGGTGAAGACCCTGAGGTTGGCCACGCCCAGCTCGCGGGACACTCTTAGCCCTGCGAGGAGCGCTTCATACTCCGCCTGATTATTAGCGACGGCGAACTGGAAGTGGAGCGCACATTCGGCGACAACTCCTTCGCCATTGGCGAGGATGAGTCCAGGTCCACTCCCGCCGGAGTTCGAGGCTCCATCTACATGAAGGATCCAGATGTCTTCCTTTGGTCCTGGCTCCGGCTGCCAGTCTTTAGGGCTTTCTTCCGGCCCCTCGCCCAGGCCTGCACACTCAACTAAAAAATTAGCGAGTACCTGTGCCTTCATGGCCGACCTCGGCCTGTAAGTAATGTCGAACTCGCTGAGCTTGAGCGCCCACTTCGCCAGGCGCCCAAACGTGTCAGGTCGGCTGAGCACCTCCTTCAGTGGCTGATCTGTCAGGACCGCAATGGGATGCGCTTGAAAATAAGGCCTGAGACGCTAAGCGGACACGATTAGTGCAAAAATCAGTTTCTCAGATCGGAAATACCTGAGCTCTGCATCGCGAAAGAGTTTACTTGTGTAATACACCAGCCTTTGCATTCCCTTGTCGTCCGTCCGAACCAGGACCGAACTGACAGCCTCCGGGGTGACCGCCAGGTACAGGAGGAGCTCCTCTCCTTCCTCGGGCATGGATACTAGCGGCGGAGACGCCAGCATCCTCTTCAACTCATCAAATGCCTCCTGGCACTCCTTCGTCCAGGTAAAGTCCTTCATCTTCCTCGGCGCTTTAAAGAAGGGTTGGCAGCGATCAGCGGAACTTGAGATAAACCGACTCAGGGTAGCTATGCGGCCGGTGAGTCGCTGCACTTGCTTCTTGGAGGTGGGTTGCTCCATGTCCAGGATCGCCTAGACCTTCTCCGGGTTAGCTTCTATTCCTCTTTGGGTCACCATGAACCCCAGAACTTTCCCACGACCACGTCGAAAGCGCACTTTGCCGGGTTTAATTTCATCCGGTGAAGTCGGAGGTTACTGAAGTTCTCCGCCAGGTCGCCGACGTGGTCCGAAGTGGACTTGCTCATTACCAGCATGTCGTCCACGTACACCTACATGTTGCGGCCAATCTGGTCTTTGAAGACCTTGTTGACCAGCCGTTGGTACGTGGCCCCAGCGTTCTTGAGGCCAAATGGCATCATCTTATAACAGTAGATTCCGCAGTCGGTGACGAAAGCAGTGTGCTCCTCGTCCTCCGGGTGCATTCGAATATGGTTGTACCCGAAGAAGGCATCCATGAAAGAGAGGAGGCGATGCCCTGAAGACAGTGTCCACGAGCTTATCGATCTTTGGAAGAGGGAAAGGTTGAGATCGGTGTAGTCCTACACAGATCCTCCATTTGCCGCTGCTCTTCTTCACCATGACCACGTTCGCCAGCCAACTGGGATACTGTACCTCTCGTACAAAGCCGGCGGCGAGAAGCTTCTCTACTTCTTCATTGATGGCCTTCTGCCTCTCCGCAGCAAAACTCCTCTTCTTCTGGCGAATTGGGCGGCACCTTGGATCAATGTTCAACCGGTGGGTAATAACTTCCGAGGGGATACCTGGCATGTCAGCAGCGGACCGGGCGAACACATCAGCGTTCACCCGGAGGAATTCCAGTAAACGAGCCTGCTCTTCTTCGGGAGCTGGGCTCCTACCTGCACTGTCTTCTGAGGGTCCGAGCCGAGAGGGTACATCAAAACAAGCGCTCCACGGGCCCTCCCCTGGGATCTTGCTCTCTTAGGTCGAGGTCGTTGACGTCAGAGCCGAGCTCAGCACTCCGGGCCCCCAGATCGTCTGCAGACAATGCTGGACGGGCTGGGCCGTCCCTCTCATTACTCTCGTCGCAGAGGCGGTAGGGAACTGCACCAGCAACCTCTTAGTGGAAATGACAGCGTCCAGCTGGTTGAGCCCTGGACGGCCGAGGATGGCATTATAAGGTGATGGGAGCTTGACGACGGTAAACATCATCATGACCGTACTCTGCCGAGGTAGGGATCCGGTAGTGACAGGAAGAGTGATTTCTCCTTCGATCCCTATAGAATCTCCGGTGAAGCCCACGAGAGGGGTGTGCACCGGCTTTAATAGATCATGAGATAAATTCATTCGGGAGAAAGCATCATAAAAAAAGCAAATCTGTAGAGCTCCCACTATCCACCATAATGCGGTGTACAGGATGCTTCGCGATGGTCATCTCGGCCACCACCGCATCATTGTTTACATTTTCATTCTTATTCCCCTTTTCAAAGGGAAGTACATTCTCCAGGTCTCCTGCCTCCCGGGCCCTCTTCGTCGCACGCCCTATCCCCCATGAGATCATGCCCACCGCTTCTCCGTTGGGCGATTGTCAATTGCAGGGACAGGGGGAAAGGCTGCGAGCAGCTGACCCTCCGCCGGGGCTTCGTTCCTCACGTTCTTGAGGTAGCCCCTCTTGATCAGCTCCTCAATCTCCCGCTTCAGATTGCGGCACTCCTCCGTGTCGTAGCCGTGCTCGCGATGAAATTGAAAATATTTCGTCTTGTCACGGGTGTTCCTTGGATTCTGAGGAGGAGGTCGACGGAGGTAGTGCTCACCCTCAATCTCCATGAGGATCTTCGTCCTGGGAGCAAGGAGAGGGGTGAAGGTCCGTTCCGGGGCAGCACCATTCTTCGGCTTTTGGCCCTGACGGAAGTACGCAGGTGGTCCAGGCCTCCGGGTCCCAGGGGCATCCCTTGGGGCAGGCTTCTTCGAGGGCTTCCCATCCAGCTCTGCCTGGTACGGTCAGCCTTCTCCGCCCAGATGTACCTGTGGACGCGGAGGAGGAGCTCGGAATACGTCTTGAAAGGCTTCTTGTCCAGGGAATACGTCAGACGAGAGGTCTTGAGCCCGCGCTTCAATGCCAGCATGGCGACGGGCTCGTCTAGACTATAGATTTCCAGGGCGGCGTCTTGAAGCGGGTGATGTAGTCCCGCAGCAGCTCCTGGTCCTTGGCGGATAGAGAAGAGGCTATCCACTTCTCTTGGCACCTTTCGGCAAGCGTCGAAGTGTGCCACAAACTTTCCTTCCAACTGGTGGAAGGAGCTGATAGATTCCGGCTTGAGACGGGTGAACCAAACTTGAGCAGCCTTCCGGAGGGTGGCTGAGAAGGCAATGCACAGAAGAGCGTCTGTCGCCCCCTGGACCCTCATGAGAGCCTTATAGCTCTCCAGGTGGTCCAAGGGGTCGGTGGTCCCATCGTAGGGATCCACCTGAGGCATACGAAACCGATTCGGGATCGGTTCCTCTTGGATTTCCCGGGAGAAGGGTGGTTGGGCATTGTAGCCCGCTGGATCGGTTGGGGAGCTCTGTATGTCGGCAAAGCGGCGGGCGAACTCTGCCAACTTGCGCTCATGATCCTCCAGGCGCCTCTCGGCCTGGCGCCTGATGGCCTCGTCGGTGGAATCTTCCACCGAGGCCGCTAGAGAAGGGGTGCCGATTGGTCTCGACGGGGGGCCTTGTCCCGGTGGTGCCTGCTGCGCCGCACTGCTTCGGCATCGTTGGCCGGGGATCAACTCTCATGATCCGCCGAACCGGAGTAGTTCCTCTTTGCGGGAGTCTGGTGGCTCCTGCGGGGGTTGGAAACTGCCCGCGGATGGGAGGACCTGCCTTGGATGGAGCGCAGGCTTCCACGAGGGCCCGTGGCTCGAGCCGCGGGGATCCCTGGCTGGGGCTGAGTGGCCAGGGAGCGCTGCTGGTGCTGCAGTTGCCGCACAGCAGTGGTCAGAGTTTGTAGCTGCTGGACGACAGCTGCGAAAGGACCGTCCATCGGGGATGGCAGAGGAAGAGGTGGACCAGGGAGTTCCCTCTCCGGGCGCAGCCGTTGGGGAGAAGGAACTTCTCCTGCTCGACTGGTGGATGCTTCGCGTCCACGCGTCACCACCATGGTCGGAGCACGCTTTCACCCACGGAGAGCTTGCTCATACAGGGGTTATTGTTCTGCAGCCCCCCTACCTGGTGCGCCAATCTGTTGCCGATCTCACCGCGGTGGCCTGTAGCTCGTGAGCTGGCGCTGGTTCTCGACTCTCTCACCTCGAGGTCTCCAAGCTTCCGGACCTGCAAAACGAAGTCAGAGACCCGGGCCGGGAATTCCGACGGGGCTCTCCAACGGTCAAGAGAGCGGCAAGATGGAACCGGACCTCCAAGACGGGTTCCCGGAGGATTCCCGTGCTTAGAGGAGATGTAAATGAAAGAAGTGTGGGGAAGAGGGGAGTTGAAGCTCGGCTTCATGCGCTGGGTTCACCAAGCTCACGCCTGAGGACTTCCTGGGATCCCCCGGATCGTTATCTCGATGTTCTCCTCCTTTTTCGGCCTACCTGTCCGTCCGCTTTTACCGTCCCTTTTATACTACCGGACCGCCTTCAGCCCACGTCTCCTTCTAGGAGCTCCCCGAGATCTCCGAGTTCTCCCCTCCTTCGAATCGGGAGTTAACTGGCCGGCACCTTGTCCGTCGTGCATCACAAAAGGGAAAGACTGGTGAGACCTCGGGCCGAGCGCGAGGCTCTCCTTTCGGGGCGTTGACGATGGGCTTCTAGCCGTTTCAGGCCCCTACCCGCAAGGATTCCGTTCCTCGGTTGCGGGGCCCCGTTTAACTGATGTAAGCGAGGTTTCGCATGTTACTGCAAACCGTACTGGCGCCTTGTACGGAGCGCGGCGCGCACTGGCTCTAGTGGCGACCTCGCGACCCGTGTCTCTGCCTGCCCGAGGCTTTGCAGAGTAGGGCTGACCTCGGCCGAGGTGGACCCGTCAGGGGGCACCACCTAGCGGTGGAGCAAGAGCTGCCAGCTTCGACCGAGGTGGACCCCTCCTGGGTGGACACCTGGTGGAGTGGCAGAGAGAGACTTGACTTCGGCCGAGGTGGACCCGTCTTAGGATGCCACCTGGCGAAGAAGCAGGAGGGCCCGGCTCGATCTCGGCAGAGGTGGACCCGTCTTGGGGTGCCACCTGGCGAGGGAGCGAGGCCGCCAGCTTCGGCCGAGGTGGATCCCTCCTGGATGGACACCCGGCGGAGTGGCAAAGAGAAGCTCGACTTCGACCGAGGTGGACCCGTCTTGGGGTGCTACCTGGCGAAGGAGCAGGAAGGCCCGGCTCGACATCAGCAGAGGTGGACCCGTCTTGGGGTGCCACCTGGCGAAGGAGTGAGGGGCCGCCAGCTTCGACCGAGGTGGACCCCTCATGGGTGGACACCTGGCGGAGTGGCAGAGAGGGGCTCGACTTCGGTCGAGGTGGACCCGTCTTGGGGTGCCACCTGGCGAAGGAGCAGGAGGGCCTGGCTCGACCACGCAGAGGTGGACCCGTCTTGGGGTGCCACCTGGCAAGGGAGCGAGGGGCCGCCAGCTTCGGCCGAGGTGGACCCCTCCTGGATGGACACCCGGCGGAGTGGCAGAGAGATGCTCGACTTCGACCGAGGTGGACCCGTCTTGGGGTGCCACCTGGCGAAGGAGCAGGAGGGCCTGGCTCGACCTCGACAGAGGTGGACCCGTCTTGGGATGCCACCTGACAATGGAGCGAGGGGCCGCCAGCTTCGACCGAGGTGGACCCCTCCTGGGTGGACACCCGGCGGAGTGGCAGAGAGATGCTCGACTTCGGCCGAGATGGACCCATCTTGGGGTGCCACTTGGCGAAGGAGCAGGAGGGCCTGGCTCGATCTCGGCAGAGGTGGACCCGTCTTGGGGTGCCACCTGGCAAGGGAGCGAGGGGCCGCCAGCTTCGACCGAGGTGGACCCTCGGCAGAGTGGTAGAGAGATGCTCGACTTCGGCCGAGGTGGACCCGTCTTGGAGTGCCACCTGGCAAGAGAGCAGAAGGCCGCCAGCTTCGACCGAGGTGGACCCCTCCTGGGTGGACACCCGGCAGAGTGGCAGAGAGAGGCTCGACTACGACCGAGGTGGACCCGTCTTGGGATGCTACCTGGTGAAGGAGCAGGAGGGCCCAGCTCGATCTCAGCAGAGGTGGACCCGTCTTAGGGTGCCACCTGGCGAGGGAGCGAGGGACCGCCAGCTTCAGCCGAGGTGAGCCCCTCCTGGGTGGACACCTGGCGGAGTGGCAGAGAGAGGCTCGACTTCGGCCGAGGTGGACCCGTCTTGGGGTGCCACCTGGCGAAGGAGCAGGAGGGCCCGGCTCGATCTCGGCAGAGATGGACCCGTCTTGGGGTGCCACTTGGCGAGGAGCGAGGGGCCGCCAGCTTCGGCCGAGGTGGACCCCTCCTAGGTGGATACCCGATGGAGTGGCAGGGAGATGCTCGACTTCGGCCGAGGTGGACCCGTCTTGGGGTGCCACCTGGCGAAGGAGCAGGAGGGCCCCGCTCGACCTCGGCAGAGATGGACCCGTCTTGGGGTGCCACCTGGCGAGGGAGCGAGGGGCCGCCAGCTTCGGCCGAGTGGACCCCTCCTGGGTGGACACCCGGCGGAGTGGCAGGGAGATGCTCGACTTCGCCGAGGCGGACCCGTCTTGGGCTAGCGAAGGAGCAGGAGGGCCCGGCTCGACCTCGGCAAAGATGGACCCGTCTTGGGGTGCCACCTGGCGAGGGAGCAGAAGGCCGCCAGCTTCGGCCGAGGTGGACCCCTCTGTGTGGACACCTGGCGGAGTGGCAGAGAGGGGCTCGACTTCGGCCGAGGTGGACCCGTCTTGGGGTGCCACCTGGCGAAGGAGCAGGAGGGCCCGGCTCGACCTCGGCAGAGGTGGACCCGTCTTGGGATGTCACCTGGCAAGGGAGCAGAAGGCCGCCAGCTTCGACCGAGGTGGACCCCTCCTGGGTGGACACCCGGCGGAGTGGCGGAGAGAGGCTCGACTTCGGCCGAGGTGGACCCGTCTTGGGATGCTACCTAGCGAAGGAGCAGGAGGGCCCGGCTCGACCTCGGCAGAGGTGGACCCGTCTTGGGGTGCCACCTAGCGAGGGAGCGGAAGGCCGCCAGCTTCGACCGAGATGGACCCCTCCTGGATGGACACCTGGCGAAGTGGCAGAGAGGGGCTCGACTTCGGCCGAGGTAGACCTGTCTTGGGGTGCCACCTGGCGAAGGAGCATGAGCACTTCTTCCCGAACGGGAGATCTTTTGAAAGAAAAAATCCACGTGGTACTGACCGCGTCCAGCTGGACCTGACACGCGCTCCACGTCAGCGATGTAGCCATATCAACTATCATGCTCATGATCGAAAAGTCTACTAAAAGTTTTAAATGAAAATGAGCAACAAATGTTGCAAATCCTTCCAGATGAGACACATTAACCTGTGCTAATATTATCCCAGGAAATTAAAAATATATTTTTGTTTGATAAAAATCAACTTAAAAATAGAACAAGATATGAAATCGATATGTTTGATAGATTTAAATTAGGATAGTATTAAAATTTTTGATAAATTGATCATCCAAAATCAAGTACATCAAAATATTCATATAGATGAAACAAGATATTTATAAACTTTTACAAGAACAAACTAGAAAAAAGCTCTTTTATAATTAATCTTTGATTTCTTCATATTTTTCTTACATTTTTGTTTTTTTTACCTATGAAAACAAGTCGACAGTGAAGAGAAATCTCGGATCTCTCTCATCTCAGCCACCTTAAAAGTAAAAAAATTGAAACCAGGCCGAGCTGCTCAGCTCAACCTGAAACCATGCCGAACCACTTGATTTGGTATGGTTCCTGCTAGTTTGGCCCCAGAACCGATTCCTATAGCCAAACTGACTCAATTTAGGACTGGTGTGGTTCAGTACGGGCCAAACCAAGCGATTCGGCACAATTCCAAAAACCCTAATCCAATGTGTTTGCTATAAATAGTGTAAACTTCAAATTCCATCAAAACAAGATCAACCTCCAAATTGAAACAATTTCTAGACCTTTGGATTTGAGCCAAAATAGCAATCTCTAATACTAAGAATACTTTAAAAATCATAAAACATTATAGATTTAAGTCATCCAAATATTTCCATGACCTCGAGCCTTGGTAAGAAAAATCTTGCCTTAGTATCCAATTTCTTTACATCTAATATGATGCTAATCAGCTAAAAACATTTCAACACACTCATATGCCCTACTTTTTGTAAATTTTAGTCTTAAAAAATCATTATGCAAACTTTTGTGATTCATTATTATATATTTTTATCAAGCATTTTCATAGGATGTCACTAAAGTAATGAAATAAAAAAGATTTTGAAGTTCGAGTCCAATAACATTGCTTACTATTGCTTTTGGTCTTTGAGCTAGTGCTTAGATCAATAGCTGCGAGATAGATGTCAGGGTCATCACTGGAAGAGGGGAAGCGGACCTACAAAAGAAGTCTCTTACCGAAGTTGTTTCCTATAAGAACCCTCAGATGCTCAAGTTAGATACCAAAGAACAATGAGAAGGAACGAGTGGAAGAGAGTTAAGAGCCTACCTTGGGGTCCCCTTTGCCCCCTATTTATAAGCGAGGGTGGCTAGCTATTGAGGAAATCTCATCACAATAGAATATCCGGCCACAATGAGATGTCGCCTGATAGGGCCTAGGCATATCTTTCATGAGGAGTGGATAAGGTAATATCTTAAGCATAACATCCACCAAAAGCTACAATCTAATAATAACAAAAAAATAACCTCAACTCAGTACACCTTAGATGGGCCAATATTGTCTAAGGTACAACACTCTTCGGGTATGACCAAGGTAAACTTAGCCAAGATGAATTTTTCCCTCGGTATATCACTAAGGCTGAGAACCATCCCTTGCCATATGTTCTTCTTCATGCAAACTCTCTTGGCATATTTCTTGAAACAATAAGTAAACAACCAAATTGTACCATCAAAATGGATTTAGAAAAAAAAGGAAACAAGGTGGAGATAGGAAAGATTGGTTTCCCTTCCATTATTGGTTTCAATGGATACCATCTTCACCAATATGCCAACAACTTATTTGATTTCTTAAAATCCATCTCACCTCTAGCACCAAATTCTTTCCGTCTTCTATCATGAAAAGAGGGCAGGGAAAGAGGCCACTCTCAAGATTGTGGAGCTTGGAAAATAGAAGAAAGAAAAAAAGGACCTAATTCTTGAAATAGCAATCCTCACAGAAAATAAAAGTGCCAAGCCAACTCAGACCAAGTGCAAGCACTTGTAAAGTACAAAAAATTATGATAAATAAATGACCTTTGACCTCTCGCTTATGTTTAAAAATTACAACAAACAAAAGTATATGGGTGTTCAAATGTTCTTTTAAAAATAATGTGATTTAACAACAATTCAAATTTATTTGGTCAAGTTGGATAGATAGATCTGCATGACTAATGTGCACATGTGTTGAGGGTGGGAGAGGAAAGGGAGATGTATCTCACTCTAGCATATTTATACATATATCATGTATGTAATATGTAATTTTTTCGGGGGGTGAGGATGGGGGCCGGTATCCTTTTTTAGGTTTCAAACCTCAACTCAATGATGACCCTTTCAAAGTAATGCTCACATAATTACACATGGTTATCTTTCATGCATGCATCAATCCACATCCTAAACCTTGACAACTTATAAATGGCTATATCCAAAATTTACAAAATTCCAAGCATATATAAGAGGCATTTTGTGATATTTTGCACACTTCTAGATTTTTTTTGGAAAAACAAAACTCTGATTTGGAAAGTTTAAAAGTCTTCTTCTTTATTTAAACTGCACACGCCAAGAGAACAGAAAACATGTGATTCCATTCTACTCCATTTTCTTACCTTCTATATTCTGAATAATGTTTTAACCTGCAATTCGTTGACCTATGGGCTTCTCATGTCTAAAGTAACAAGAGCATGGACGCAGAACAAAGATGAGTATTTTTCTTCTGGTTACCAGCATACCTAAAGCAGAACGACAAATCAAATTGCATTGCTTAAGCTTCTATGTCAGACCTAGGATTGCAGAAACAATAACATATCATAACGTTAAAAGTCACTTGAGCCTCCGCATTTGTTTGTGGTAGAGATGTAAGCCTCTGCCTGATCTTCTTACTGGCAGTTTTTAGTAGCCAAATAAACATAATGATTCCAAATGTCCATAAATTACTTGATTCTTTGTCTTGTATAAGTCATTTTAACCATTTAATCAGGACACCAACATATGAACTATCAGCTTGCTGCTTAATTCTATGACCCTGAGTTGACAAGGAGATGAAGTCACACAATATTATGGGTTAACATCTTTACAAAAATTTCATCTCCCACGAGAGGACAAGAAAAGTCATGCATGTGTGTGTGCATGAAGACCAATAACAAGTATCATCTCATGGCAATAACTAGTTGCGAAGCCAAGGTGTAACAAAATTTTCTCGTAGACATGGGAGAAACTAATGTTTCCTATCTTCACTTTGTAACTAGATCAAGATTCCAACAAAACTAACATGAGTTCGATCTTTCAAGCATGTTAATAAAGCACAAATCAGTCATCATATTGCCCATTCCTATTAAAATGGCCAAATGCTTTTCCAGACGAGCCCTATATATTGCAATTCTTTATAATGTCTTACATGTCCATGTTGACAAAACCCGTTCCTTGCAAACTCATGACATTGTTATTCGAATTGAACTGCAAGTTCAACAATCGACCAAAAATATTAGGATTCGAGCACCTACAGAATCAACAAGGAATTATCAAAATCAAAACAACAAAACCTAGGAAATTCAGATGTGTAGCATTCACTATCAACCACGTGAGCGCAAATCTCAATATTTAGGTTTCAAAGTAGACCAACAAACAAAATCTTTGATTATTATTATTTTTTTAAAAGTATATTATTAAAATCCCTAATTTTCCATTTCAACATTAGAGAAATAATCATTAGCGGCTATTTGATTTCCATCGATGATGTGAAAAGAATCGATTTTAAACTCCTTTTTCTTCGATGCTGAATTTAATCCTAAAACCAAAACCAGAAAGGGAAAGCAAAGAAGAGGGCACCGGGTTTTGGATTAGAATGTGCTATGGTACATACCGGAAATTCGATTGATCTCGGGATCTTTTTACGCGGACCGGAGACTGAAGGCTGGAAGGCGATTCTGGTAGCGGAGATGTGGCCGGCGGAGCCAAGTGGGCTGCGGGGCCAACAACGGCCGCGCGCGCTGCTCCCCTCGGCCATTTTTATCGCAGCCGGGGCCGACACCGGTCGACCGATCGGCCCGCCCACCGACAATTCCACTACCATAGCGCATGACCCACCATGACGGTACCACCATCTGACACGTGTTTGCACGTGGTTGGTGGAGGACTGGGGATGGGTATTTGTTGTGGCCTGCGAGCGCATCTGGGCCGTTCGGCCGGGGAACAAGCAAAGTTTCCTGATCAAGCTGGAATTCAAAAACAATACCTATTTTAGATATATATTGGATTTGGATTTGCTAAATTTCTAATCCGAATCCGAACCAACTCAACCCGGTTTTAAATAAAATTATACATGTACTTCGAAACTCTCCTTTGATTATAACAAATTAGTTTCTTTTTCATAGTATATTAAGCTTTGTATTGCTAATTATAATTATGTACCATTATGAATCAAATTTTATAAAAATATGTTTTTGTTTATTGCTACATGTTGCATACTGTTACTTTATTGCAATTGATTTATATATGTTTATTTGATTTTTGTTAAGATTACTTTTGGCTATTTGATCGGTTTGAATTTAATTTTTTTTTGACTTGACTTAAAAATGGATTGGATATAGGTTCCACCATGATGATGCACTTGTGACCTTAAGAAGAGCTGCCCTTGGTATGTGAGATATTTTACCTCTCTAAAATAGGAAAAAAAAAACTAGGCCAAAAGGTTCTTATTTTGTTGCATCATCTTCCATCTATAGCAATCCATCTATAGCAATCCATCTATAGCGTTGCATTGCAATCCATCTATAGCAATCCATCTATAGCGTTATTAAAATGCTCGTAACTGAAATCTCTCATTTTCTTGGACCTTTCATTTTTTTTCTTTAGGTGCAGTGGTACTTGCAACTAATTATTAAAAAAATAAAAAGGGAAAAAACAAAAGATGTTTATTGAAGATTTTCGTTCAAATGAAGATTAAGATAAAATAATTATCCGTAGAAGTAGAAGTGAGATGACTTACTCGAGAAAGATAGGGGCACGTTAAGGGGATAAATGGGTTCTATGTATAAAAGCCAAAACCTTATTTGTTCATCATTGGAGCATATTGGACAAAATTTATGTTCAAAATAGGCTAGATTCTGAAGAAAAATATAATGATATTGTACATGAAAAAAAAAAGCATAAATAGAAGAAACATGAAGATCAAAATAATAATGATGAAGATGTTGCAGAAGGAGAGAATGATGTTGAAGGAACAACTTGAGATGTGTTTGTTTCATTATAGACTAATTGCTAAAGTTTAATTATTTATTGGAAAAGCTTAATCATTTTTTTTATGACGGTAAATATAATTTACAAGATTTGGAAGTGGCTAAGTTGTCATCGATGAGGATCCCTAATCTCAACTCAGTGGGCACGGATCTCTGTGGTACAAAGTTTATACCATACGTCGCTGTACACAGTTTGATTAAATCTACGTGGTAAAATCGGGGTCCAACGATTCCTATAAAAATACTGTTAGGTGTCTTGTCAGGATTTTAAACTTAAATAAACATAGAAAGGAAAAGTCAAACACTGATTAATACCATTTCCACAATCCAAAGTCACCTGGTTAACAAATAAAAAATCACACGGAATCATGCCACCATCGACTTGCACAGGCTAATATTTTGGGAGATCCATAATCTCCAAAGCTACCGAACATTGCAGAGAACCTGACGCATATATATATACATATATATAAGGCTTTTCTATCCTTTTTTTTTTTTTTTAAATAATTTTTTATTTCCTGTTTGTTGAAAAAGTAAAACTTTTTTTTTTTTGTGCTGAAAAGTAAAACGCGCGACGCACCCTTGTGACTGCTGACACCTGGCTGTGGTCCCTTGAACCTTTTCTCACACGGTCAACACCCGCACCAAGTCCCATTCCTCCGCATCGTCATCCCGACGTCCACCAGCGGCACCCCCACTCTCTCCGCCGCCGCACACCAGGTAGGGCATGGAATTGAAAGCCCAGGCGAGCCGGCGTCCCACCGCCTCCGCGGCCCCTCTCCCGAAGCACTCCTCCGCCCGCCCCTTGAGCCCCTCGAACATCACCTCCGGCTCGTGCTGCATCTCCCTCAGCACGTCCGCGCACGACGCCCCCGGAACCGCCCGCGTCACCGCGAAGCAGTGCGGCCCCTCGCTCTGCTCCACGCGCACCACGCTCGGCCCCGCGAACAGGTTGTGGGCCCCTCCCAGCGCCTCCTGGTAGGCCCCACCCAGAAACATCCCCAGAAAGTACCTGCCTTCCTCTCCCTCTAGCTCGTGGACCGGGAGGCTGGACCTGCCCCCGATGAACCGGTCCACCTTCCCGTCGCTGTCGCATGTCAGGTCCTGCAGAACCGCGCTCACCCCGGGCCGCTGGTCCAGCCGGTGGATCGGTGCGATCGGGAACAGCTGCCCGATAGCCCAGAAATCGGGCAGCGACGTGAACACGGAGACGTTCACGTGGTACGCCTGGACCGGTTCGGCAGCGTCGTTCTCCTTGGCGAGCAGATCGCATAACCCGTCCACCGCCGCCAGGTGCTCGAGGCCGAGAAGCCCATCCATGAACCGCTCCACGCACCGCCGCTTCAGCTGCTCCGCATACAGGAGGCACGTCTCGTACTCCCCCCGCACGGCGGCCGCCGCCAGGCAACGGTAGTCTGCAAGACCATCCAGGAGATGGGCGACGTCCGGCCCGATGGGAACCGGCTCGGCCGCGGCGGAGCAGGAGGACGAGAGGGCCTCGAAGACAAGGACCGAGTGGTGGGACACGAGGGCCCGCCCGCTCTCGCTGCAGATGATCGGGTGCCGCATGCACCGCCGGTCGCACGCGTCCCTGACCGCCCGGACCACCGCCGCCGCGTACTCCTCGAGGCCGTAGCCGACCGACGCGTCGGAGACGGCCGATCCGGTCCCGTCATAGTCGATGCCGAGGCCGCCGCCGACGTCGATGATGCGCATGGCCGCGCCGAGTCGGGCGAGCTCGCAGTAAATCTGGGCGGCCTCGCCGACGCCGTCGGCGAGGAGGGCGGTGCTGGGGATCTGCGAGCCGATATGGAAGTGGAGGAGCTGGAGGCAGTCGAGCATCTCGAGGCGCTGGAGCCGCCGAGCCACGGAGAGTATCTGGGCCGCGGTGAGCCCGAACTTGCCCTTCTCGCCAGAGGTGGAACCGAAGTGGCCGGCGTGCTTGGTCCGGAGCTTAGCCCGGAGGCCGATCACCGGCCTGACGCCGAGCCTCCGGCCGGCGTCCACCACCGTGAGGAGCTCCTCCTCCTGCTCCAAAACAACGATGGCGTCCAGGCCCAAAGCCCTGGCCGTAAGGGCGAGCTCGACGTACTCCGGGTCCTTGTAGCCGTTGCAAATAAGGAAGGCCTCGGGGCTTCCTCGAAGGAGGGAGCTCATGGCGAGGAGGAGTTCCGGCTTTGATCCAGCCTCGAGACCAAAATGAAAAGGGGCACCGGCCTCCACGATGTCCTCCACGACGTAGCGGTCTTGATTGCACTTCACCGGGTAGACCCCCTGGTAACGGGAGCTGTAGCCGTCGGATCGAACGGCGAGGTCGAAAGCGGCGTGGAGGGACTCAAGGCGGTGGCGGAGGACGTCGGGGAAGCGGACGAGGAGGGGGAGCCGAAGGCCGAGGCCACCGGCGGGCTTCGGGTCGATGGCCTTCCGGACGGCCTTCATCAGATCGATCTCTTGGTGGGGCAGGGTGGCGGTGCCATGGGGCCGGACGGCGATATTGCCGGCGGCGTTGACGGAGAAGTAGGGGGCTCCCCAGCCATCGATCTTGTAGAGCGCCGCAGAAAGCTCGGTGGACCACGGGGTGAGGTGATCGAGAGGAGATACCCTCGCCGCCAAAGGAGCGCCGCCGGGAGGTGACTCCGGCAAGAGAGCTGATCCAGTCCAAGCGAAACGATAGGTAGAATGCGGAAGGGCAGCATCTAAGTGGGCCGGCATCAGTTTCCGATCAAAAATCAAACAAAAAATAATGAAAAAATAACAAAAAGGGAGAAAGAAGAAAGCAAGAAGGTTAGGGTTTTATCAAGATTCCGATGAAAAGTAGGGGGCTTTGAAACCCGCCGAGGCCGGAGCCCCGGCAACCCCCCCAAAAGAAGCAGGAAAGAACCGGCAACGCGGAGAGAGACCTTAGCCCGACCCTACAGAATCCAGTAATCCCCACGCCAGGACTTCAGACGTCGGTAAAGAGGAAAGGAGACCGAAAGCCAAAATCGGCAGAGAACAGGAGATCCGCCGGAGATCTGGAAACCAACAGCGGTCGCGAAGAGACCAAGATCTAGGAAAGAACGAGGTCGGCCGGAAGAGAAAAGAAGAAAAAGATAACGGAAAGAAAGTCGGAAGCCTAACGGCAGGAGGCGGAGGACGGAAGGAGGTGGGCGAGGGGGTTGGCCGGGGGAATAAGAACGGGGCGAGTGGCGAGGGAGGCCGAGGCTTGCGCTGAATTTAAAGCAGGAAGATGCGAATTTTTTTTAAAATAATATTTTTAAAAAAAATTATAAAGCAGACGATTTAGAATATATTCACTGAAATAGGTGAATCGTCCGATATCGCAGATCCGAACAACCAAAGCGAATCCAATTTTATCTTTTAAAAAAACGAATCCATTCAATTTCTTTTAATTTAATTATTTTTTTTTAAATTTAATTATAATTTTGATATATATTTATTAGTTATGATGCAATCTGCGATTTTTTTAAATTTAATTATAATTTTGATATATATTTATTAGTTATCACATGCTATTCGTTTTTGAGTGTCGGGAGGATAGAATTGATTTGAATTCGACGAATTCAAATAAATTATTTTTTAAATTTCATAAATATTATTTTTAAAAAATTTAATTAAAAAATTTTAATTTTAAATAAATAAATAAATAATAAGAAACTAGTATTAATTAAAATTTTATATATTATTTTTTGATAATATTAATTATTATATTATTTTAAAAAAATATTAATTAAAAAATAGTATTAATTAACTATATAAAAATAATATTAATTTAAAATTAATAATAAATTAACTAAAAATGATATTAATTAAAAATAATATTAATTACAAGATATTATAATGATTATTTTATATTCTAAACTATAATAAATATATTATAATTTATTATATTATATAATATATATTATAATATAGTATAAAATTTTTTAAAAATTAAAAATAATCATCAGCCAGTCTGGTACCGACAGTCCGATCCCTTGCTCAGGATCGATGGCAGAACCTCGATGACTGGACTGGCGATCGGATCTGTGGCATGACTGAAACTAGACCAGTGACAGGATCCTGGCGGTCGGATTCTGATGGCCGGATCGATGACTGAATCGGGAGCCGGACTGGCTGCCGGACAGGTGACCAGACCTGGGTCTGGCCACCAATTCGAAAGTCGTCCAACCGTTTTCTTTATATCAGTTCCGGTAACTTCAACCACTCTTCTTTTTATTATTATTTTTTTTTCTTATCCCAATTTATCGCATGGGGATTCTCGCCTCCTCCTCCTTTCTCGGATCGCTCGATCGGGTTGCCGCGTAAAATCATGGGCCCACCGTTAGTCCTGCGGCTTATCTGACGGCCTGAGAAGCCAAAGAAACGAGGAGAACGATATCTCATCGCGAGTTCGCGACAGTATCGCGATAGTTTTGCAAGTTGGGTGTTGCCCTTCTTATCATGTCAGCCTGGGTAAGAGGCAAAGAATGATCGTTGTTATCAACGGAAAGTTGCCGCATCGGATTTCAGCTCAGATTCGCGGAGGAATTAAATCGAGTTGACGCGTCTTGTAGATTTTATTGCGTCTCGTCCTCTCACGCCGCGTTTGCCACGCGGGAAGGGAGGTTGTATTATTTTATGATCTCTCTGACCAGCACGACCATGATACTTATTAGGATTATATTTAATAATAAAATTAAAAATAATTATATAATTTAGTTTTTATTTTTATTTTTTTAAATGATAAAATCGTGAACGAAAATATAATCAAAAATGATATGTGCGTAGATGCCATTATCTTTTCTTTGAAGCTATTTTTTATCATAGTTTGCTCATACTAATATATTCAATGTATATTCAAAGTGCGGTTATAATCCCATAAAATTTGTGTTCAAAGAGTTATGCTCGAATATTATAAAAAATAAATAATCTGCAAGATAAATTTATAAAAAAGTATATGCATCCTAGATCCTATATAAAAAATATATTATGCACCGTAGATTTATGAAAATAAAAAAAAAATCTACTATGCATATATCAATGTTTAGAGAAAAGAAAAATAGATTCGATTAAAATTTAAAAAAACAAAAAAAATACGAAGGAACCTGGAAACAAATAAATCAAAACCTTGCAAAATCAAGAAATCATCGTGGCAAGAAAAATAAATAAATAAAATAAAATAAGAATCCAAATCCCTCGTGATTCTTATTTGTGGATGCTCTTTTCTTGACAGCACTGTTATGAAGTCGTTCACGCCGAGACTGCCCGGCGTGCGGGCATTTGGCCAAAACTCATACATTGAGGAGCAAGTTTATCCAATGATCCTATCTTAAGATCATCGTGCCAGGGCGACCTTGGATACTGGCCTTCAAAAATGGATTTCCACCATTAAACTGAATATTAATTTGAGAAATGAAAGTGGTTTAGTATCACTATCTATCCAAAGTATCCTTGATGCATTATCTCGTACCAAACAACCCTAAGCTCTTCACCAAAATTAATGAAGGTTCTAAACTAATACCAACCCTCCTAATTTTTTAGGGTTGGTGTTGGTTGAATTTTTTTTTTTTTCTTGGTGATAAGGATGCACCTACTTCTCATTTGAAGCAGGTGTAAATGCAACCAGCTGAATCCAAATGCAATCCATCTCTCAACTCCTTGGGACAATCGGTCATACACCAAAAACAAATTATTTAAGTGTGCAATTAGTCGAGGACATCTTCAATAGCATCTCTCAACAACATTAAAAATGCGATCCCAAGAGGCTTTGAATTATTGTATATTGTTCGAGACAACATGCCATGCGCGTGCGTGATGCACCACATTCACTGCTTAATGGAAAATAAAAATTCGCACGACACATTGTTGTTATTCGGGAATCTTAAAGGGATTTTAGAAATTTAAGGCCTACCAGTTTCCAAACTTTTAAAGCTTAACTTGCTTTTTATCTCTCGTGTTTTCGCATCTAAATTCCTACGTACACCCGAGCATGGAATCCAGGCCACGGAGATGTGGCGACGCTCTAGATGACTTTTACTTGCAACCGCGTCCACGAACCCTGGAGATTTTAGATTGCTGTCGTGGATGCTGGGATGGAAGCAACGTGGACAATATCAAATAAGAACCGATATTATATTCAAAATTATTAAAAATTTGAATATTCGATAAATATTCATATCCATATTAGTATCTAAAAAAAATAGATATTAATATACATAGCTAATTATCTCATTCGTATCCAAATATTTTATTATACTTGTAATCATAATAAATTTTATGTAATACTTATTAATTTTTTTTTAAAATAAGTAAACATATTAATATGATATTAATTTATTTTATCTCCGCTAGATAATATCTTTGATTCTATAATTATATAATTCGATTATTCAATTTATATTTGTATTTATATACACATTTCTAATATTTAATTTATATTTATAATTATTAAAATAAATATAAATATAAAATTTTATATTTATTAATATTAATATTTATAATTATATTTATTAAATAAAATAAATATGGTTCAAAGATCCATTCACGTCTCGTTGGATGGCTCCAGATTAATTAAGGGTGAGGATTCGTCCTCGAAGATAACATCCGTGGACAACTAATCTACTATCCTGTTGGATTCTTTCTTGGACTGCAAGGATACACGTGCGAGGCACTACGGTACGAAAGCCCGGGCTTTTCCTTTGGCAGCGTTCACGAAATTTCTCTCCTGGCGGCAGTTGGCCCACGCCCACCTTTCCCATTTCCTTTTCTCGGGGTCTTTCCTTTGTCACCTCGTGAAAATTCCCGGAGCAGGAGTAACGTGTCTACATTAACAACCTAAGGCTTCCATTCGTGTCAATAGGAATTTGGTTCCCATGAGTGCCATTTTTTTTTTTTAACTTTTTCATATTTTTTTCAAAAAAGCCACGATGATTTAAAATTAATCATCGTGGAAGTTTTCTTTCTGTAATGGAGGCTATAGTTTATAACATGTTGGTCGAATCACCCACCCACCACCTGCATGATTAACGAACACCATCTCAATTAATGAGAAGATATGATGGAGTGGAAATGTGGGCAAGCACGATATTTGGCGAATTAATATGCTTGCTATAGATGCTATGCCATTACCTTCACGCCAGATGTGCTTGTCATGGATATTTGTATTACCAAAAGTATATCCTTTATCACCAAGCATGCATTAAATTGGATGCACGAAACGAGTGGGGCATGTATGTGATTACCTTCGATGCTCGCTTTGACTCCGCTTCAAAATGCAATGATGCATGGTCTCTGATGCTGCACGTACTAGATGATCAAATGGATACACATGCGTTTGAAAAATACCATTCTAGCTTTCCACGAAAAATACCATTCTAGCATGTTCCGGTGGAAGACACTCCGATGCCTAAGTCAGAGACGGGCTCCAGCCACAGAATGGGGAAGAGAATTCGATGGAGAGGAGAAGTACTCTCTAATTTTCAAGAGTATCTTATACCTTACCTTGAGCTTTCCCTCTTACCGTTATTTATAAGGGGCCGTCCGGCCGGCGATTCCGTCATCTTCCCGGCGGTTACGATGGGGAGTCAAATCCTTTCCATAATCCGCAATCGTGGGTTGTTGTCGAACGGTTCCGGCCAGATCGGAGGCGTTGCAGCTAGAGTTGCGCACCATGATTGTATCCCGGAGATAGTTGATAGTAACCGTTGGTAACCGTTGCTTATCGTGCTTGTAGAGATTTGAGACAGATCGTGGGTCTATCTTCAGAATTCCCTTTTTAGGGAGATTCTCGTAATCATATCGGAAATGTCTTCATCCTCGGATCCTCTCGAGATAGATCGGAGATCCTGTCTTCGGCATAGATCGAGGACTTGATCTTTGTCGTGGGCCGGAGACCGTGTCTTGTCATGAACCGAAGACCATGTCTTCGGGAGTTGGTGGGGGTCGTTCCTCAGATTAGGCCGAGAGTCTCGTCTTCGGGGGCCGATGGACTCGGTCTTTGACGAAGGTCGAAGACGTAATCCGAAGGCCTGGCCTTCGGATGCTATAGGTCCGTGAGGAGCTTCGGCTTGCTCGTAGGTTGCTTGATTTTTCCCGAACACTTGGGTCCGAAGTTGGTGGCTCGGAAGAAATGTCTTCGACCGGTCCAAACCGGCGACCGGCTCATGCTTGGACCAACATACCCCAACAGTATTCCCCCTACTCTCAGTTTTCGAAGCAAAAGATTTACCTCGAAGAGTGGGAGTATTACTGGTTTGACATTTTCCTCCTGGATGATTACAAAAACTCTGGTTGGACTGTCTGCCATAACTGCCGGCTGATTCGAGGATCAGGTACTGGACAGTTGTCATTCCCTGATTGAGGGATAAAAAGGAGTGGGCGCACCAGGGACTATCCCTCCTTTTTCGTTATGCGACGGTTCGACCAATCTTCTAGTTAGGATCTGGGCGGCGGTCGTGGTACATCCCCGTCCCTTGGATGAAATGTGCACTCTACCATGGCTGTTGATTTATACGGATCATGACTCTCGGTCCATTCCGTGTCAAATCATTTTCTAGGGTCATTTTGGGGTTGCGCAATTATCTCGAGGGCTCGTGGCAGGTTATGATGTTGCTTGGGACCCTCTCTATCTTCTTTTGAGAAGGAGAGAGAAAGCCCGGCTGAGAAAGCTTCTTCATCCTCAAACTTTCAGCTTTGGCCCAGCTTTCCTTCCGCAGGTAAAATCTTCTTTTCATTCCTTTGTCTTGCTCTTCTATCATGGCCGAGTCTATAGGTAGCCAAAGGAAAAATGTAGGGCCCTCGGGGGCTGATGATGTAGTAAGTCCGGAGTTGGTCCCCAGCTCCATTTCTCCAGGAAAGATAACCTACCTTCGAGAACACTATCACGTTCCCGACGACTTTTCCCTAATCCTTCCAACATCTGAGGAACGGGTGAACAAGTCTCCTGCTGGGTGTCTAGCCATATACGAAGATCACTTCAAGGCCGGTCTTCGATTTTCTCTGCATCCCTTCTTCGTCAAGATCTTTCGCTTGTATCAGGTAGTGCCGGCGCAGTTGACTCCGAACAATATTCGGAACATCTATGGATTCTTGGTCCGGTGTCACATGGCTAATGTGAACCCCGGGACCAATTTGTTTATCACCCTCTTTGTGCTTAAGAGGGACTTCCACGGTCGCGGATGGTGGGTAATCAGCCCTCGGCCTGGTCGCAAAATCATCAAGGATATGCCCAGTACCATCCACAGGTGGAAACCTATCTTCACGTTTGTGTGATCTATTGAACCGTGGGGTTTCGGTAGCAAGTGGAAGGAGCCGCGTTTAGTCGCTAATGATGGGAAAAAGGTCTTGGCGGCTGATCAGTCCGATTACAACTTGTTGACTGATTCGGAGGATGTTCCCATTCATGAATTGTTGGAGGAAAGGAATCTCCATCTCGCAGGGATCAGCGAGTCCCTGTGTTAGGTATAAATGAAAAAATTTTCACCTCTTTCTCTATATTTCTGTTGTAGTTGAATTGGCTCAAAGGAGGTTTGTCTGTCTGCAGGCGACGGAATGAAGCCCAACCTGAGTTGGCTCCGCCAATCTTCCAAGAAGAGGACTGCTCAGGCTCCTCCTTCAAGGTCAGCGGTTCGGAAGAGGGCTTGTCGAGATGGTCCTGAGGGGAGCAGGGGCACTTCATCCTCCCGGGAGACCTCTGGGGAGGATGCAGCGCCGATGATGGAGGCCTCCACAGGGCCTCAGTTGATCGAATCTCCACCGGTGGCCATCTCCCCAATCCACATAGGGGAGAGACCATCCCCGGTGGTTGAAGTTCCTCTATCTTGCCCTCCAGCAACGGATAGGGGCAAGGCAGTGCAAGTCGAAATGGAGCCTGCCCAAGAAACGTCTCCAGCTGGGAGTTGTCCCACGGGCTCTTCAGAGTTTTCCCCCCATAGGGGACTGTTGGTCCCCGTCGTTGCCAGGCGAGCGATGAAGGCTACTCTGTTGCCTCACGATATAGCGGTTATCCGAAGTAGAAGCCTTGCCAGAATATCTGACTCTGCCTTTTCTTCTCTGTAACAGGTAAAGTCCTTGTCGTTTTTCATTCTCTTTGTTCTCGCTTGGAGGATTGTTCGGCCTATAATTCCACTTTGCCAATGCAGTTGGTCTATGACATCACTTTCATAGAGGAGGGCTTGGGAAATGTTGATAGCCTCATCCATGGTCTCAAGGAGGAGCTCCGCATGGCTAGGGCCGAAAAAGAGGTGGCCGAAGAGCGAGGCAGTCGATGGAGGATCATCTTGCCCGAACGGACGCCGAAGTTCGAAGCCTGAGGAGCGAGTTGAAGAGCGCCCACTTGACGATTGCTGAGCAAGGGGCGGAGTTGAGGAAGAATAGGAAGCATGTTGACTCCTTGGAGCAGTCTGCCAAGGAAGACCAAGAAAAGATGAGGGACCTGACCAAGGCAGCCGAGGAGGCAACCCAAAGGGCTGAAGAGGCAGCCCTGGAGTCCAAAGTGGCCAGGAGGGAATCTGAAGTCCAGAAAGAGCTGGCAGGTAGGGCTATAGCAGATTTTAGGAGATCCTCGCAGTTCCAGGTGGAAATGAATGAGGCAACCTTATACAGTTACCAGCATGGCTTAACGATGGACTTGCCAAGGTCAGTAAGGCCTTCCCTAACCTTGATCTTTCTGTTGTTCCTGCTTTTGACATTGTGAAAGAAGGAGAGGAGGAGGCCGAGTCCGTGAGGAGGCCATAGAGGAAGTTGAGGAGATGTTGAGCCAAAGGAGGGAGGTCTCAGTTGTGGTTGAAGATCCTGGTGTAATTTTGGCCCAGGTTAAAGAAGCTAAAGGGATGCCAAGCTTGGGCGAAGAGGCTCCTGTCACCATCGAAGACTCGGGTGTGATTCCAACCCCGGCCCAAAAGGGAGTTCAGGCTGAGGAGGGGGCCCAGGTTGAAGGCTCTCCGGATTCAACCCAAGTCGAGGAAGTTCTTTCTGCGCAGATTGACAAACTGCTCCAATCCTGTGGTGTAGGGTTCCTTCCATTTGATGCCTAGGGATTTGTATAACTTTAGGCATTGCGTCTCTTCTTTACTTTCTTCAGGAATGTAACTGGCAAACTCTCTTATTGAATTATCATGTAGCTTTCTCTTTCCTTGTATGTGGTGTGTCGCGTTTTTGAATATGGCATAAGTAAGGTTGTCTGGTCGAATGGCCGAAGTCGAGGACCGTTTGGTTGGCAACGGTGCTGAGGACGAATTCTGCAATAAGACTAGAATGCCATTGCCGATGACTGACCATGATCGGGCTACACCGATGTCAGATAACCAATCCGTATATCCAGGAGTAGACACGACGGACAGGTGTTATTTTCCTGTTGGCCATTGATTAAGGAATATTTAGTATGATTTTCGTCGCCTGTGTTGAGTACGTCGATATCCGAACGGTCGCATCCTCGTGTGCCCTGGGCGCCGTCAAATCCTCCCTTTCCAAGAGGGGGCCTTTAATGCCATATAATGAAGACCATTCTCGATTTGGGGCACCGGCGGTTGCTATCTCCAAGAGTAGTTATTGGCGATTGTATCGTTCCTAGGTAGTCACCCGGGATTTCGAGGTGTCGCTTTGATACATGGTGCTCTCTGATTCGCCTACGAAAGGGCGCAGAGCATGTCTTCCTGTGGTCGTTCATGGGCGTAGGATCCCTTTAAATAGGACCCCGTCTCTCCCGATTGAAGGTCATCGTAATTTCAAACTTATGTCTTAGAAGCTTTCTTCCCTTCTCCGACGTCTCGTCGAAATGAAGTTCAGTGTTTCCAAGCTTCGAAGGGTGGCGAAGAGGAGAGCCATTGACACCGAAAAAAAGGGGGGCCCGAGGTTCCTCGGGTTAAGCGATGACGATGAGCCTATCGTTGACCGTTTGGAGAGAAAAATCCGCATCTTAGAGGCTCTACTGGAGGAGGCTAGGACCCAGGTCGAGGCGGCCGTCGCGGAGGCAGTGGAGGCCAAGAAGCAGGCGGCAAACGCCATCTTGGACTTCAAGGCGTCTTCTGCTTTCAAAGAGGAGGTCGTCGAGGCGGCTCTGGATTCTTATCACCAGGGGTTCCGGAAATGCAGAGGTAAGGCTTTCAAGTTTTATGACTTGAAGGGCCTTGACAAAATCAAACCCTCTGTTCCCTTTTCCGGACACGAATTCGATTCTGACTCCAAGAATGAGTCGGATTCTAGTCCAGACAGGAACCCCGGGGCCCCCTCATCTTTCTTGCAAGACTCCCCCCATCGGCATGGGAAAGGACCGGCGGGTGGTCACTAGATGTGCTTTCCCTGTTATCTGCAATGCTTTTTCTCTTCTTCTCTTTTTTTTTTTGTAAAAAATTTAGAAATAAAATGAAATGTTTCCACTTCTCTTACCTTCTCTTCTATCACACTGTGATATGTTGAAGGTATAGACTTCCCCGATTACTTGGAATCGTAGGGTGGGGCATCTATGCCATTCTTGTGCATTTTTATCATGATCAAGGCAAGCTGTTCAGGCCTGCCCTGGTGCGTCTTCGGACTTCCCGTAGGGTAGGCTGTAAAAACCATCCCTGCGCCTTCTTTAGTGTAAGGTAGGCTGATTAGGCCTGCCCCGGTACGTCTTCGGATTTTTTGTAGGGTAGGTTACTTGAATCGTCCATGTGCCTTCTTTAGTATAAGGTAGACTGATTAGGCCCGTCTCGGCATATCTTCGGGTTTTCCATAGGGTAGGTTACTTGAACCGTCCCTATTCCTTCTTTAGTGTAAGGTAGGCTGATTAGGCCCGTCCCGGCACGTCTTCGGGTTTTCCATAGGGTAGGTCACTTGAACCGTCCCTGTGCCTTTGATCTTCTTGGTGGCCCGATCGGGTCATCCATTGTGCTTGTCGGGCATATCGATAAGGTGAGCAGATCAGACTCTCCTTTACGCTGTTGATCGATTTCCTGGATCGCGCCATTCATGCTGCTATCGGTTTGTCAACGCAACAGGCCGTTTTAGAGTTGGGCAAATTTGCACAAGAAATTTAGAGATTAATTTATTGATAGTATCTACAAAGGTTTTGTACATTCCATGGTCGGGGCAAAATTTTTCCTTCTAAGGTCTTGAGTCGATACGTTCCTGGGCATATGACCTCTTCAACCTTGTATGGACCTTCCTAGTTGGGAGAAAACTTGCCATGTTCTGTTGGCTTGGATACCTCTGTCCTTCGCAGCACCATGTTCCCTGTACGAAAGATTTGCTCCTTAACTCTGGAATTATAATATTTGGCGACCTTTTGCTGGTACATCGCCATTCTTATCTGGGTCTGAAGCCTGGTGCTTGGTAGCAAATCTAGGTCAACTCTCCTATGATCGGAGTTTTCTGGCTCTTTATAGTTGTCAATCCTTAAAGATTGAAGGGGGATCTCGATAGGGAGAACGGCTTCGGTACCGTATGCCAGGTTGAACAGAGATTCGTCGGTGGCTGCCCTCGGGATAGTTCGGTATGCCCAGAGAACGGAGGTCAGCTATTCGAACCAAAGTCCTTTGGCGGCGTTCAGCCTTGTCTTCAAATCGTGGAGAATGGTCCAATTAGTTACTTCAGCCTCTCCGTTGGACTGTGGGTGGGCAACGGAGGTCAGCCTGTGCTGCACATGGTACCGAGCACAGAAGTCTTTGAACTTTGGGTTGTCGAACCATCTCCCGTTGTCGGTAATTATTGTATGTAGAATCCCAAACCAGAATATGATGGAATTTTTAAAAAAATTCTCGACCTTGTCCTCTGTGATTTGAGCCAGTGGTTCGGCTTCGACCCATTTTGTAAAGTAATCAATTGCCACAAGGAGGAATTTCCTCTGCCTAGAGGTAAGCCGAAATGGGCTAAGAATATCCATTCCCCACTGAGCAAAAGGCCAGGGGGCTGTCAGCTAGGTCAAATGTCTCGCTGGTTGTCTCTGAATGTTGGCATATCTTTGGCATTGATCACATCTTCGCACGAAGTCGGCCGAGTCCTTTTGGATGGAGGGCCAATAGTATCCTTGGTGTATAATTTTATATGCTAAGGACCGGCCTCCCAAGTGGTCGCCGCATATGCCTTCATGGACTTCCCTCAGGACGTAGTCAGCATCCGTCGGTCCCAAACATTTCAGCAGAGGCTGAGAAAATGATATTTTATAGAGAGTTCCGTCTAGGATGACATATTGAGATGCCATCCAGCGGATCTTCTTGGCCTATGCCTTGTCTTCTGGTAGCACACCCTCGTTCAAGAACTTAATGATGGGATCCATCCAACTTGGCTCGATCTTAATTTGGTGCACCTCTGCGCTTCTTCTACTATACTTGGGGCTTCAAGGTGCTCAACGAAGGTGCGATCGAGAGATTCTGGGGTCGTAGTAGCAAGTCGAGACAACGCGTCCGTCTGAGAGTTCTCTGATCGAGGGACATGAATGATCTCGTAATGTTCTAGTTGAGAAGATAAAATTCATACCTTCTCCAGGTACTGCACCATAACAGGATCCCTTGCCTCATATTCCCCTTTAACTTGATTTACGACCAACTGGGAGTCAGAAAAAGCCTGAAGTTTTTGGACTCCCAAACTCTTGGCGATCCGAAGTCCTGCAAGCAAGGCTTCGTATTCGGCTTGATTATTTGAGGTGTGGAAGGAGAAACGGAGGGCGTACTCTACCGTATGGCTGTCAGGTTCAGCCAATATGAGACCGGCCCCGCACCCAGCATAATTGGAGGCTCCATCCACATGGAGCACCCAAACGGACTTCGTATCCATCATATTTCCCTCTTCTGCTGAAGGCACTTCATCCTCGGACTTCCAGGTGTACTCAACCAAAAAATCCGAAAGTACCTGGGCCTTCATGGCCGATCGAGGATGAAAACTAATATCAAACTCGCTTAGTTTCACAGCCCACTTTGTTGTCCTCCCTGAAGTATCAGGGCATCGGAGAACGGACTTCAGGGGCTGATTGGTCAGCACCATAATGGCGTGGCATGGAAATAAGGATGTAGTCGCTTTGCCGTAATTATCAGAGAGTAAATCAGCTTCTGCATTTTTGAATATCTGGTTTCGGCATCATGTAGAACTTTGCTGATGTAGTAGGTCAGCTTGTGGGAGCCGTCTTCTTCTCTTCGGAGAGGACTGAACTAACCGCTTCGTCCGAAGCGGAAAGGTATAAGTAGAGTACCTTGCCTTCCTGAGGTTTAGAAAGTAGAGGGAGGGTCTCCAAATACTTCTTCAGCTCTTCGAAAGTAGCACGGTAGTCTTCGGTATATTCAAAGTTACAGGACTGCCGAAGTACCTTGAAGAACAGGAGGCATTTCTCGGCTGATCGGGAGATAAACCTGCTTAAAGAGGTGATCCTCCTTGTTAGCTATTGGACTTCCTTCTTGCAGGATGGATGTCTCATATCTTTGAGGGCCTGAATCTTCTCAGGGTTGGCTTCAATCCCTCGATTAATGACAAGGAAACCCAGAAATTTGCCAGAAGTGACTCCAAAGGCGCATTTCGTCGGGTTTAGCTTCATTCGATGGCGTCGCAGGGCGCTAAAGAATTCCTCCAAGTCCTGTATGTAATCTTTTTAAGGAGGCTCTTGATGATCATGTCGTCAACGTAGGCCTCCATATTCCTCCCCAACTATTCTTCGAACGCATTGTTGATTAGCCTCTGAAATGTCGCTCTGGCGTTCTTGAGCCCAAATGGCATCATCTTGTAATAATACAGGCCTTGTCAGTGATGAAGGCCATCTTCTCCTCATCTCGGGGATCCATTCGGATCTGATTGTAGCCAGAGAATGCATCCATGAAACTTAGCAGTTGGTGGCCGGCTATAGCATCGACCAGTTGGTCGATCTTTGGGAGAGGAAAGCTGTCCTTTGGGTAAGCTTTATTGAGATATATGTAGTCGATACAGATCCTCCACTTGCCAGTAGCTTTTTTCACCATTACCACATTGGCCAACCACTCGGGATAATGGGCTTCCCGAATGAACCCAGCCTTAAGGAGCTTGTTTACTTTCTCATCAATCACTTTTTATCTTTCAGGGGCAAAGCTTCGCTTCTTCTGCCGAACTGGCTTGTACCTAGGAGTAACTTCCAGCCGATGAGTGATCACCTCGGCAGGAATCCCTGGCATGTCCGAAGCCGACCAGGCGAAGACATCAGCATTGTTCTTGAGGAAACAAATTAGCTCCGTTCTGGTCTTTTCATCAAGCATGCTCCCAATCTGCACAACTTTGGTGGGGTCCTCTTTAGTTAAGGACACCGAGATGGTTCTCTCCAGGGGTTCGCCAGAATCTGCGGCTAGGTCCCTTGGGTCTAACTGATCCAAGGTTGCAGGGTTACTGGAGTGCTAATCTTGAATCATCAGGCACTGTCGTGCCGCTCTCTGATCTCCCCTAACTTCTCTGGCACCATTCCTGGTGGGGAAGCGTACCAGGAGATAAAAAGATGACACTACAATCCAAAATTTGTTCAAGGCGGGCCGTCCCAAAATGATGTTGTAGGCTGAAGGGGTTCAGACCACTGTGAAATTGATAGGTAGTGTCTTTTATCGCGGTTCGATCTCGAGAGTTACAGGTAAGACTATTTCTCCTTTGGTGTCAACTTGATTACCCTCGAAACCAGTAAGCGATATAGGGGATCTCCGTAATTCGTGTCTAGGCAAACACATTTTAGAGAATGCATCATAGATCAAGACATCGGTCGAACTTCCATTATCAACTAAAATCCGTTGTACATCGTAGTTGGCCACAACGACCGAGATTACAATAGAATCGTCATGCGGAAGCCGAACTCCTGCAAGGTCATCATCGAAGAAGAGGATAGCGTTGTTGTCCTTGAGTCGCTTCGGGGCATCGTCTTCGTCTCTTCTCTAGTTGATAGGTCGGTGTATCATCCCTACACCTCCATTGATGGGCCTTTGATTTGGCAACTCAGCCTCTTCAGGAAGTGGCTGGGGTATAGTAGCTTCTGACCGAGGTCCTTGACAACCAAGGTACCGCCCCAAATACCCTCTTTTGATAAGATCCTCTATCGCATCCATCAGTTGGATGCATTCTTCGGTGTTGTGGCCATGGTTCCTATGGAATCGACAGTATTTATTCCTATTCCTTGTGGAAGAGGGTGCCTTCATGGGACGTGGCCGCTGGAGATAGCCTTCTTTCTCTATCTCCATAAGAATCTTTTCACGAGGGAGGTTGAGGGGGGTGTAGGAGTTGAATCTCCCGCCCGATGTTCGAAGCCTGGGAGGACTCCTTCAGCGGTCGGCATACTTATTGTTGTTGGAAGTTTGGGGACCTTGTCCCCGATTGCTTTTCCTTTTTGAAGGGGGCTTCCCTTCGATCAATCGTCGATTCGCCGCCTGCTCTTCGACATCGACATTTTTCTGAGCCCTTGAAAGTAACTCAGCGTAGCTTTTAGGAAACTTCTTATCCAGGAAAAAGGTGAGCCTGGATATGCGAAGCCCCTTCTTCAGCACAGACATGGCCACATGCTCGTTGAGATCAGGGATCTTAAGTGTGGCCGCATTAAACATGGAGATGTAGTCTCGCAGGCTTTCTCCTTCATTCTGATGAAGGAGGAACAGTGTGTCCGTATTCTTGGGGGTCTTGCGGCAAGTCCTGAAATACAAGACAAATAATTTCTCTAACTCGGAAAAAGAGTCGATGGTACCTGTGCGTATGCTCGAGTACCACATCCAATCAGCTTTCTTCAAGGTGGTTGGGAACGCGAGGCAGTACAACACGTCGGAGGCTCCTTGGATCATCATATGGGCCTTGAAGCTGCTCAAATGATCATAAGGATCGGATGTGCCATCGTAGTATTCCATCTGGGGGACCCTAAAATGCCGAGGAATGACCTCGGTCATTATACAGTCAGTGTAGGGAAGGCGCAGATCACATACTGCTGCATCGTTGTGACCCTGTTGCTCCCGGGTCCTTGCCATTTTCGATTCGGTGGTTTTAAATTTCCCATCGTAATCGGGAAGGGCTTGCTTCGGCATCTCCTCTACAGGAGTAGAGTTTTCAGAAGAGGGTGGAGAGATTTGCCTTGGCCTTTTTCCTTTCTGCGGGGAATTAGCTGGCCTAAGCATTCTTGAACTTCGGCCTTCAGGTGGGGGCCGAGGATGATAGGAAAGGTATGCGGACCCCTCTCGAAGGGCTCTCTTCCTCCGGGATCTCGAGCTATGTCCGGAGGTAGCCGGTGGATTTCCCACAGGGAAGGCTCTATTCTGGAAGTCCTAAACCATAGCCGTGAGGTTAGTGACCTGGTTCAGGAGGGCTTCGAATTATTGTTGTCCCACTACAATGGTGGGAGGTGAAATGTCATTCTCCGCCGGGGGTGCATCCCCTTGGGATGGAGCACGACTTCGACTCGTGGAGGCAATCTAAGCTTTCCTCTCGCCATCGAGAGTTTCTTACTTCCCCTTTGTCAAGGAGGGGAGCTTAACACGACACGACCCCTACCTGGCACGCCAATCTGTTGGTGTGAAATCCCTTTTCGACCGGACGGAGCTTCTGGTTCGCAGGGGCCGCTTCCGGGTTCACCTGCAAAATAAATCCCTGGCCGGAGTTGCTCCGCCAGGGGACACTCCGATGCCTAAGTCAGAGGCGGGCTCCAGCCACAGAATGGGGAAGAGAATTCGATGGAGAGGAGGACTCTCTAGTTTTCAAGAGTATCTTGTGCCTTACCTCGAGCTTTCCCTCTTACCGTTATTTATAAGGGGCCGTCCGGCCGGCGGTTCCGTCCTCTCCCCGGCGGTTACGATGGAGAGTCAAATCCTTCCTATAATCCACAATCGTGGATTATCGTGGAACGGTTCCGACCAGACCGGAGGCGTTGCAGTTGGAGTTGCGTGCCATGATTGTATCCCGGAGATAGTCGATAGTAACCGTTGGTAACCATTGCTTATCGTGCTTGTAGAGATTTGAGACAGATCGTGGGTCTGTCTTCAGACTTCCCTTTTTAGGGAGATTCCCGTAATCAGATCGGAAATATCTTCGTCCTAGGATCCTCTCGAGACAAATCGGAGATCCTATCCTCGGCATAGATCAAGGACTTAATCTTTGTCGTGGGCCGGAGATCGTGTCTTGTCATAAACCGAAGACCGTGTCTTCGGGAGTTGGTGAGGGTCGTTCCTCAGATTAGGCTGAGGGTCTCGTCTTTGGGGGCCGATGGACTCGGTCTTCGACGAAGGCCGAAGACGTAATCCGAAGGCCTGGCCTTCGGATGCTATAGGTTCGTGAGGAGCTTCGGCTTGCTCGTAGGTTGCTTGGTTTTTCCCGAACACTTGGATCCGAAGTTGATGGCTCAGAAGAAATGTCTTCGGCAGGTCCGAACCGGCGGCCGGCTCGTGCTTGGACCAACATACCCCAATAGAAGGTATAAAATATTTTTTTTCTATGCAAATACATAGTTTTCTAACCAATTTTATAATTTTCTTTTTTCTACCTGTACGGTTCTTAATATTTTTTTAAAAAAATATTGTATCATCCAACAGCTGGCGGTGTTAAAAGAACATAGTAAAAGATACAATCCGGGCCTCTAACTCTAAAACGATGCTATTTTGATCGTCACATGCATGGTTCATCCAAGCTAATTATGTAGTTTAACACCCATCAGGAAATATACCACCAACTCAAAATGTTATACTACACGTGCATAAATAAATAATGAAGGCTGATGCATATGTCATTAAAAAAAAATAATTAATTAATTAAGGAAGAGAACACCAGAAATTATATATAAAAAAATAACAATTAAAGTATGGCACGATATGTGCTCTGGAAACGGATAAACTTTCTAGCGGAGGTTCACCCAATCATTTGAAAGTTTCTCATTAATAGTAGAATAGATTAAAATTGACTCACAGGAAATTTTCAAATATTTTCTTTAGGTTCTATCCAAGACGGTGGTAGGTGGGGCTCAAGTAATAAACTTCAAGCTGCTTCAAGGACCAAGGTAGGTGTGACCTGAGGTGGGTTAGGATGGATCGAATGCAACCATGGACCGAAACCTAACAAAACCAAGTGGGTCCTGGCCAAATCTAATGACGCGATGCGTGACTCCAGTCGAAGAGTTCTTCGTGGATGGACGTCCCAACCTTTGGTCGTGTCATCCAGATCTCCGGCGTGGAGCTAATGCTGCTGTCTCTGTATTCTTGTTCTCGATACTCCGAGTCTCCAACGCGTTTCAGGTCGATTTATTTCTGTCGCTCCGCTTGCGCATTATAAGAGAAAACCGAAGGTTTGGCTTGTAAAGGGGAAGCGACAACTTCCTTTGTTTCATATCTCTTGCCATCCTATACCTAATCTTTGCCAAATGCTAGAATATTATGCTAAAGCACCGAAACAGGGGTCCGTTCCATTGGGTTAATCTAAAATGCTATCCCATATCATATTTTCATGTTTGGTATGAATTTTTTTATAAAAAAATGATAAAAAAAATTAATAGATTCTATATTTGTCTTCCGAAAAGAAAGTAAAAGAAATATTATAGGAATTAGTATTTGATAAATTTTTAAGTTACGGTAATCCATGCTTGACCAATTATCTCCCAGTAATCTCGGATCCATATTTTGATATCTTTTCAAATTCATTCAATTCAATAAAAAAAAATTTATTTTAAAAAAAAAAATACGGATGATATTATTTTATTTAAAAATAATTAAAAATAATAATATTATCTTGATATTAAAAAAATATATTTTATGTTGATGAGCAAGTTTATAAATTTAATTAAGTTTTTATATAAAATTACATCCAATCGAATATATATAACACGCACGCACGATAATTTCTGACCTGAGGTTGGTAACTGGATAATGTTTGCTGCCATCTCCGGTCCATCTATCGCTAGAGATGAGAATGCCAGCTCCTTGGGTTGGTAACCGTGTTCTGGGTACTGGTGACCTGCATTTGAGTCCTGTGCTAACCCTGACGTTAGCCGGGCTTCCTCCAATGTCTTGAATCTGATGCAGCGAAGGAGTAGGTGAAATCAATGTTCTGTAGATAGGTCATTCGACTTGGTACCAAACTTGTTTTGACTTTGTCTTGATCTATCTATTGCTCCGGTACAGAGTAGTTTGAAACCAGTCAGTTTTGATTGGATTAGCTAACTAACCATCATGTCCCAAAAGAAAAGCAGAGTTAAAGCCACCTCCTCATTCTGCATTTTATTATTTCCATTTATTTTTTCGATTTATCGTATTTTAATTTGTCTTGGGAAGTTAAAATAGAAGGATCCATAGCTTTCCAAGTTGCAAGATCATATAAAGTCTTTGTCTATCAAGATGTAACGCAAATAGCTCCCAATTGTACCACATGTAGTTGTTTTCCAAATAGAAGAGGCTGTGACAGCTTAAACTAAATCTTATTTAATGTTCTATATATTAGAGAATGCAAGAACCACTCGATCCAGGGATTATTAGAATATTTTCAGAATTAGTCCCAAGAGTTTATTTATTTGTACAAAGGATTTTGTCTCTGCTCCAAAATCAAATGAGATATTCCCATTTTCATGATTGGATCATCCTAAAATCACAGATCATTGACTGACTTATGATCTATTGAAATATTTATGTGATATTGCGATCTTTTTTTTTTTTGTTGGGGGTTCAGAGTCTGAAAAACATGCTGCACTCCAATCCATTCATTAAACTCTTATCATAATTTCAGCCATAATTTTCCCACTCTAATTCTAGACACATATGTAAGATTTATCTAGGATCATATATAGAATATCATAATACAAAATCTAAACAAAAAATAAAGGATCAAATCATGCATACCATAAAATTCTCAGAATTCATGATCTTTATTGCAGCATCTTACAGAAGAAGAAAATAATTATAGAGCTTAGATCTTCCTTTCCATCTCTACCTTATGCCTGCATCCTTAATGGGATAGGTGCCACGTTAGAAACATAGAAAAACCTTATATCCTAAAATTTTCACAAATGAATATATATAGAAGTGGATCAGGAACCTAGCCCAGTTAGTAATGTCAATGCATCAAAGCATTATAGATCTATTAACCAAATCAAGCTTACACTAATATCTGTTACATCGCATAACTAAGCTAATTTTATCCAAATAATAATATGATCATAAAAAAAATTATGGACTCCATAACCATTTGATATGGCAAAACCACTGACGTGGGGCAGCTGACAGGCGCCGCGTCAAAGAAAATCGCCGTGTTAGACACCGCGTCAACCTCCCTGCTCGGACTCCTTCGCCGGGCTGAGCTCCCCCAGGACAACAGGACCATTGTCGAAGCCGAACTCCGTCCTCCGCCAGGTCGGACCCGCAAGCCCGGGATGCCTAGGCTGGAGCCGAGCGGCACCCTCCAGAGCGAGACCCTCGGAGATCGAGCCCCGTGGTCGGAGTCGAGCTCAGCCCTCCTCCGCCACGTGGAGCCTCTTCGAGGCCGAGCTCTTTGGACCGGGCCCGCACTATGCCCTCCAAAGCGAGACCCTTGGAGATCGAGCCCCGTGGTCGGAGTCGAGCTCAGCCCTCCTCCGCCACGTGGAGCTTCTTCGAGGCCGAGCCCTCTGGATCGGGCCCGCGCTCTGCCCACCTCCGTCGAGGTGACCCCGCGAGCTCGGGATGCTTAGCTCGGAGTCGAGCCCTGCCTTCCAAGCTCAGCCCCCAGCTCAGGCGCAAGCACCGGCGAACCAGGGGGCAGCACCGCCATCCCACGATTTCGGCGGGCTGCCCAAGGATTGCACTGAGGTATCCGCCAGACCGCGATGACCGCCTGCAGCCACCAGTTACACCAGAAAGGGGAGAGGCCCGCTGATCAAGGCGCCACGCTCCTTACCAACCACCTGAACCACCCGTAAGCGGAAGTCAACCAGGAGATTCGAATCCCAGGGGTGGCGGCCCACCAATCGGGTGCTGCCAGGTTTCCCGGAACGAGTCGACAAGAGGTAATGTCAGAACACATGATAGCTTCCCCTATCATGAATAGGGAAAGGCGCCTCGAAACACCGCCGCACGCGCCTAATAGCCCAGCGGAGATCCCAAGACAAGCGCCCAACGGTAACCTAGACTACAAAACTTGGAGGTAACAACAACACAAAAGAGACATAAGCAATATCACTCAAACACAAGTGCAAGCTCAACCAGAAGAGCATAGCACCACAAGCAAATCTAAGCAAGGGCGGGTGGAAAGGCCACACAGAGAATCCCTCTACCCAGGCCGTTCTTTCCCGACACACTTACATCCCACTCTCATACTACTCACTCCTCATAGTGTGGAGTCCATCAAGAGGGGCTCAACCAGGAGGATCTGTTCTCCTGGATCGTCACTACTTGACCATCGAAGTGCCCCCGCCGGAAATCCCGACCCGGGTCACTAACCCCTGTTTTGCAGGTCTAGGACCACCGACGGTGAGACAGCGAAGGGAGCGCACTCTGGCACCGACAGCAGCTACGAGTCATGACGATCTTGGCGGCAATAGATTGGCATGCCAGGAAGGAGGGTGTCCTTATGAACAATCATTGATCTAGTTCAAGCCCCCCCTTTTTTCTCTTCTACAAGCAAGTTCCACGGAAAGATGGTGATGACACGGGCGCGAGAGGCCTCCACCAGTTGTGCAGGGGATTCCCCCTCCCGGGGGAACCTGCATAACCCAGAGGCAGGGCCATCCGCTCCGGCTCAACCACCTCCGATGGAGTCTCAACTGGCTGCACTCGCCCAGCAAATGCAGGTCCTTGCCACAGCAGTGCGCCAGCTTCAGCACCAGCACCGGTCCTTGGCTACCCACCAGCAGCCAGGGACTCCCGCGGCTCATGCCGCGGCCCCCCGTGACAACCTGCATTCCTTTCAAGGAAGGCCTTCGCAGCCGCGGGCCGTTATTGACAACCAAGGTAGCCATCAAACTCTGGCAAAAAGGCAACGAGCAGGGTCTGCCGACAGGGAGAGCCGCTTACCAAATCTCGGCCGGGCGGCATCCAAGCCCCATCGATGTAGGAAAAGCAAGACTCCCCGCCATGGGTGCCATGCACCCATGTCACTTTCTCCGTCTCCTTTTTATTATTCCTTAAAAAGAATATAGTTTCACTATTATTATAATAAATCTTAAAAAGTTTTGAGTTAGAATCACTAATGATAAACTCCAAGATAGAGTTTATCAAGCAAATATCATGAGTTGTGATTTGTAATAAGCCACAAATTCTGCCTACATAGCCAAAGATGCTACAAGACTCTGTTTTATATTTTTCTAGAAAATAGCCCCTTCAATCATTTAAAAATAGATTTTATATTATCCATGTGACTAGTAAAATTAGAATCATAATATTCAATTATCTCAAGATGATCAAAATTTTCGTAATATCAATATAAAATTTTGTTTTGATTTTCTATAAATGTCTTATAGCCTTTCAAGCTATATTCTAAATGCTTTATATCTGGATTTGATATATAATTGTCAAGACACTAATATTATATGCTATATTTCAACTGATGTAAACTTATTACATACATTAAACTACACAAAATAGTAAAATGAGATACATTTTTGTGGATTTTCTTTTCATATTATTCTTAGTGTTGCCACCTAAACCGTCGTGGCATGTAGCCGAAGACGACCTCGGATCGCACCCTTGTCGCTATGAAACCTGCCTGCGTGTCTGGACCTGCAAAACAGAAGAGACCCGGGCTGGTGAACCCAGCAGGGGCACTCCGATGCTCAAGTCAGTGGCGATCCAGGGATATAGATCCTCTTGGTTAAGCCCCGTAGATGGACTCCACGTTAGGAAGAGAAAGTAATATACTGGAAGAATGTAAATGAGCTGTGAGTGGAGCCGGAGAAGTGGTGATGGAGGAGGGTTCGGACAGGAAGGCTGTGTCCGTCGAGACCCTTCCAGTGGGTCTCCGACAGCCTTGGACACCTGGCCTTCAGTTGCTCTCCTGTGTGCTACCATTCTTGCCCGTTAGTTTGCTTACCTCCTTCTTGGAACCTTGGAGGGCTCTTTTAAGCCAGGATGGCCACCAGATGCCTACCTTGGGATCCTCCCCTCGCTTGCAGGCACGTGCGACGACGTTTCGTGTCATGGGCGAGATGCCTTTCCTCATTTGCGATAAGGCACTTATCGTGCGCTCTAACATTCCTTCCGGTCGCTCCATTTCAGGAAGCCTGGCAGAGCCTCGATCGGGAGGCAGCCATCCCCTGGATTTGAATCTTCTGAGTTGATTTCCTCTTCTGGGTGGCACAGACGGTTGGTAGAAAGTGCAGTGCCTTGATCGGGGGATCCCTTCCTTTTCGATGTAAGTGGCAACTAGGGCAATTATTGCGGCCTGGCAGGCACCTCTCCGTGGTCCTTGGATGGCCAACCACCATCCAAGGAGAGCGATGACGTCCCTCGGTTGCTGGTCCGGAGAGGCGGAGCTTGACTTCGGCCACGACATCTTAATCTCGAGGGAGCCACCTGGCAAAGGAGTTCGGAGAGTGGCGGAGCTCGACTTTGGCCACGGCGTTTCGATCCCGAGGGAGTCGCCTGGTGAAGGAGTCCGGAGAGAGGCGAAGCTTGACTTCGGCCACGATGTCTCAACCCCGAGGGAACCGCCTGGCGAAGGAGTCCGGAGAGAGGTGGAGCTTGACTTCGGCCACAGCATCTCGTTCCCGAGGGAGCCGCCTGGCGAAGGAGTCTGGAGAGAGGCGGAGCTTGACTTCGACCATGGCATTTCGACTCTGAGGGAGCTGCCTAGCGAAGGAGTCCTGAGAGAGGCGGAGCTCGACTTCGGCCATGGCATCTTGACCCCGAGGGAGCCGCCTGGCGAAGGAGTTCGGAGAGAGGTGGAGCTCGACTTTGGCCACGGCGTCTCGAACCCAAGGGAGCCGCCTGGCAAAGGAGTCCGGAAAGAAATCTAACATGGCAGCTTCCTTCGATGTGGCATCTGATTGGGTCTAACATGGGTTACACGTCAGTGATCCTGCCATATCATTTGCCCCCCACTTCCAAGTCTCGTTGGATGCGGTGCTCGGGGCGAAGCGAGTAAATGCATCACTGACATGGAAAGACCAAAATCCTGTGCCATTATTGTCATGATTATCGATGCCTCGCGGGACGGACCTCCGGGCCAATGAAGTGGCGACATGCAGACCCGTCCGAGGAGGCATTATTGCTGACATAGAATTCGAAGCAGTCGTGGGCGGAATGGAGCGTCGCCTCTACCGAATGCTGACACGTGGAGCGAATCTAATGGCGATGATGGGACAGTTACGGTCCGATCACTTTGAAAGGAAAGACAATTTCTTTTTCAAAAAATTTTCGTGCCCTCCAATGAACTGGAGAGTCCCCTTCTTCCCCCCAGTCGTCTTTTTCCTTCAAAGGTAACCAAGTTCGTTCATTCTCCGTTCTTCTTTCTCTGCAGGCTAGGTAGAGTTTCTTCTCAGGGCTAGGATCTTCTTAGACCTCATATGTTCCCTTCTTCTTGCTTCTCTGTCCCTTCTTCTTTGTCTTCTTCTTCTTGAAATGTCTCATCGGGGTCGGAACTTTCGCCCCTCGATTAATCCCAACGAGGTCGGGCCTTCTCGGTCGAGGATGCCTTCTTCTGATGATGATGATGAGGAGGAAGAGGTGCGCTTCGAGTTCTCTAGGAGGCCTCATCCCACGGGGATAGTCATAGGGTCGCCTGGGGTCCGTCCCCTACCTCCTCCTTTTGAACCTCCGCGATCGACTAGTCCCGGCGGTATCGCTTCGGTGATAACCGACGAAGAGCTTGCGACCATCTGGGACATCTACGGTATCCCGAACTCCATCCGACTCTCGGTTCCATGATCGGGGGAACGGGTCACCGCCAGTGGCCTAGGTCGGATTGCTCTTTATGAGGAGACCCTTGCTGGGAGCCTCCGATTTTCTTTCCACCCTTTCTTCCTTTCTATCCTTAGCAACTATCGTTTGGTTCCGGCTCAGCTGGTTCCAAACGCAGTCCGAACCATCTTCTGCTTCATTGTCCTATATCATTTTCATGGGATAGTTGCCCGTTTTTCCCTCTTCAAGGCCTTTTTCACCCTATAGCGCCACCCGTCTGAGGACAGGTGGTGTTTCATTTCACCTCACCCTAAGGACATCAGATTTAAGATCCCCTTTTCCATCAAGGAATGGAAGAGTAAGTACTTCTTTTCTTCGGTCAAGGGGATCAACTGGATTTGGAGTGACCCAGATCGGGCCCTGAACCGAAATGCTATCATCGAGGTGGCTAATCGCCCTGAACCGAAATGCTATCATCGAGGTGGCTGATCGGGAAGTGTACAATCAACTCCACACTGACCAGATACCTTCTCTCGAGGTTTTGCTGATAGAGCGTAACCTCCATAAAGCCGGAGTCAGCCCAACGAGTGAGTTTGGCATGACCTTAGCTTGTTTCTACTTTCTGTCTATTTCCTTGACTTCGGAACTGACCTCATATTTTTTTTGTGCATGCATGAAGTATTCTGTGGAGGACCTCCTTGCCCTCTCCAGGAAGAGGGGTCCGCCGGCGGGGATCAGAGAGTCCCCGTCAAAAAGGGCCCGGGAAGAGGACGGCACGGGGGCTGTACCCGCCGTGCCAGAAGAGCCAAGAGCAGAACCTGCCCCCGAGTAGAGCAGGAGAAGAGTGAGCTTGCCATCGAGCCACCGAGACAGCGCGACTCGCTCCCGGTGTGAGAGACCGAAGTGATTACTCGGGCCAGGTTCGTCGCTGCTGCCACCGCCATGGTGCCTCCATCTCCCAAGATCATCAAGGTGGAAGCAGAGGGGGAGCAGGAGAGAGTGAAGCCGCCGTCGGTGGCACCGTCCAGAGTGGCGCCGAGCCCCCACCGCGCCTTCGATGCTTCCTCAGTCGGAGGAGGGGGTGATGCCGTGTCAGTGACGAAGAAGAGGGAGAAGGATCCCCGCAAACTGCCCTTCGAGGTGTTACCGAATGCCTCGCTGGTCTGAGACCAAGACCTCACCGAGCGCATGATGGACTTCGCCGTCCAATCGCGTGATCGGCGAGAGAAGGTCGGGAAGCTCCTGGGCGATGCCATTCATGGCACATTTCCTCAGCTCTTCTCGGTAAGCATTCATTTCCTTTCCTCTCGCCCCTTCCCTTCCTTCTTTTTCTTTCTCTTTCATTTTTGTGGCTAATGTCTTCCTTGATACAGCTCGGAGCTGACCTCTTGCTTATCCGGGATTATTGCAAACATTGGGCGAAGAGGGACCAACAGCAAACAATGGAGCTTGAGTCTCTGAAGGCTGAGGTCAAGCTGAAGTCGGACGCTGCCTGGGAGTTCGACCGAGAAAATAAGGAGTTGAGGGGCGAGGTCGCAAGCGCTGAGAGGCGCATTAAGGAGCTGGAGGAGTCTTTGGACCGAGAGAGGAGTCGGTCCAAGAGCCGGGTTGAGGAGCTCAGGGCCAAGGAGGCCAAAGCAGAGGAGCTCAGGGCTGAGGTGGCCTGGGAGAAGGAGCAAGCCCAATCCCTTCGATCCCAGCTGAAGGCGACGAAGGAGTGGGCTACAGCTGCTGAAAAGAAAGCTGCGATGGTGAAATAGAAAGATGCCACCGCCGAGAAGAAGACCATGGTGGCCACCGAACAAGTGGAGGCCACGAAGAAGGAGGCCACCGAGGCGATAACAAAGTACAAGGCCTCGAAGGAGTTCGATGCCGAGTTCCATGAACTGGCGACAGACTCCTTCAAGGGGTTTATGTACTGCCGGTCGAAGGTGGTGGGGCTTGTTCCAGACAAGAACCTGGACAGGTTCACCTTCCCGACCGCTCCATGTGAGAGCCCGACTCCAGACTCGACCAAAGCAGAGGAACCAGCAGTTGTTGCCGATGTAGCTCCACCTCCGGAGGTCCCCGAAGATGATAACCCGCCTGTGCACCATCCCAGGAAGGAGCCGGCCGAGTAGTGTAGGGACTTCTATATCTTCTTTCTTTTTTTCTTTTCTGTCCGGGCTACCCGGCCTGTCGGGGCCCGGAGATGATGTAAAAACTTCACATTTCATCAATGAAATATTTTTTTTCCTTCCCCACTTGTGCATTTATTTTTTGCATTACCAACTTTTTAGCAATCTTCTTTCCTTTGCTTCTCAACTGCCCATATACGTGTCTCTACCGAGGCATCTCGCCTTAAGGCTCTAAGTCCCTGGGCTCTTTCTTGCTAAGCTCTGGGTATGCGAGGCAATTAGAAGGGAAGTCTTTTGACTTGCTAAGTCGTTCCCACCTCGCGGGCGAAGTGGTATTAGGCCTCCGAGCGCTGCTTCGGGAGAGGTGTATTCGACCTCGAATGGAATCACCTCCAAGTGAGCACAGCGCAAACAAGCCCAGATGTTGTGCTTGGTGGGACCACCGGGTGATCATGAGATGCCGGGCTTCGAAAGTTTCCGAGCTTGAGAGTGCCGGGCTTCAGGAGTTTCCGGGCTTGAGAGTGCCAGGCTTCAGGAGTTTCCAGACTTGGAGTGCCGGGCTTCTGAAGTTTCCGAGCTTGGAGTGCCGAGCTTCAGGAGTTTCCGGGCTTGGAGTGCCAGGCTTTAGGAGTTTCCGGGCTTGGAGTGCCGGGCTTCAGGAGTTTCCAGGCTTGGAGTGATGGGCTTCTGGAGTTTCCGGGCTTCTGGAGTTTCCAGGCTTCTGGAGTTTCCGGGCTTGGAGTGCCAGACCTGGGGTCGAGCAGCAACATTCCTGTAAGGCAAAGGTGATTTGCATAAAAAGAATCTTTATCATTAATGGAAGAAGGTCTTACATGATTGATAATACATTCTCAGATTGTTGGCATTCCAAGTGCGCGGGAATTTGGCATCGCCCAGCTCTGCTAAGTAGTAGGCTCCACAGGGGAGAGCTTCAACCACCTTGTACAAGCCCTTCCAGTTCGGGGAGAGCTTGCCGCACTCCCGAGATTGTGAGGCTTCAGCTCGGTGCAACACCAGGTCGCCTGGGCGAAAGATCTTTGCCTCACTCGCGCATTGTAGTATCGAGCTACGCACTGCCGGTAAGCCACCATCCGAAGTCAAGCCTTGTCTCTGGTTTCCTTAAGGAGGTCCAAGTTAAGAAGAAGGCGAGCCAGATTTTCTGCTTATCATATTGTTCCACCCGCAGCGAGGGCATGCCGAGTTCGACAGGGACAACAGCTTCCATGCCAAAGATGAGGCTGAAGGGCGTCTCATCTGTTGCCGTCCTAGGAGTTATGGTAGGCCCAGAGAATGCTAAGGAGTTCTTCTGCCCACCTGCCCTTGGCCTGGTCCAGCCTAGTCCAGAATCTTTAGAGGATTGTTCGGTTGGTCACCTCAGCATCTCCGTTGGTCTGGGGATGAGCCACCGAGGTGAAGCGATGTTGAATGCCGAGGTCGGTGCAGAAATCTTCGAACTTTCGGTTGTCGAACTACCATTCGTTGTTGGTGATGATGCTATAGGGGAGTTCGAAATGGCAGATGATCGACTTTCAGAAGAACTGGCGAACCTTGGCCTCGGTAATCCATGCTAGCGACTCCGCCTCCACCCATTTGGTGAAGTAATCGATAGCCACTATCAGGAACTTGCGCTGCCTAGAAGCAAGAGGGAATGGACCGAGGATGTCTATTCCCCACTGGGCGAATGACCAAGAAGCGGAGAGTTGGGAGAGTGGCACCACCGATTGATGCTGTATGCGAGCATGGCACTGGCAGTGATCACACTTTCTCATGAAATCGATGGCATCCTCCCTCATAGTTTTCTAGTAGTATCCCTGAAGGAGGGCTTTGTACGTCAGTGTCCTCCCTCCGACATGATTTCCATAGAGGCCCTCATGTATTTCTTGGAGCATAAAGGCTGCCTCCGTGGGCCTTAGGCACTTCAGGAGCGGATAGGAGTAGGATCTGTGATAGAGCTATTTGTCCATCAGGCAAATCACGTGGCCTTCTTCTTGACGAGGCCGGCCTCCGTCCGATCTTCTGGTAGGGTGCCATCGGTGATGTATCTGATGTACCGGTCCATCCAGCTGGGCTCCGGAGTGACCTGCTATACTTCTCCAGGAGCTTCATAGCTAGGACTTTCCAGGTACTCTATGTGGACGCGCCCCAGTGACAAGTCCAGCATGGTCACGAGTCTTGACAGAGCGTCGGTGTGAGCATTTTCACCACGAGGGATGTGGGAGATGCTGAAGCACTGAAAACCCGTCGCGCTCGAGCGGACATGCTCCAGGTACTTCATCATTTGAGGATCTCGGGCCTCATAGCCAAGTGCTCGGATGTTTCGAGGTGGCTGAGTATGGCCCTTAGCGGCTGATCCGTTATGATCGCAATAGGATGTGCTTGAAAGTATGGCCTGAGGTGCTCAGTAGACATTATTAGAACAAAAATTAACTTTTCTGAGTAGGTATACCTGATTTCCGCATCCCGGAGGATTTTGCTTTCATAGTACACCAGCTTCTGGGACCCATCCTCATCTGTGCGGACAAGTATCGAGCTAACAGCCCCTGGGGTGATCGCCAGATACAGCAGGAGCTCCTCTCCTTCCTCCGGCCTGGAGAGCAGCGGTGGAGACACCAGAACTTCTTCAACTCTTTGAAGGCTGCTTTGCGATCCAGGCGAAGTCGTGCACTTTGCACAGCGCATTGAAGAAGGGCAAGTAGCAGTCAACCGACCTCAAGATGAACCTGCTCAGGGCTGTAATCCGGCCAGTTAGGCGCTGAACCTGCTTCTTCGAGATGGGGTGCTCCATGTCGATGTTTGCCTGGACCTTCTTCAGGTTCGCCTCGATGCCCCTTTGGATGACCATGAAACCAAGGAACTTCCCTGTCCCTATGCCGAAGGCACACTTCGTCGGATTCAGCTTCATCTTATGTACCCGGAGGTTATGGAAGGCCTCTGCCAGGTATGCGACATGATCTGACTTCAGTTTGCTCATGACGAGCATGTCGTCAACGTATACTTGCATGTTTCTTCTGATCTGGTCCTTGAAGACCTGATTGACCAGCCACTGGTATGTGGTGCCGCATTCTTTAAGCCGAAACATCATCCGGTAGTAGTACATCCCTCGGTCGGTGATGAAGGTAGTGTACTTCTCGTCCTCCGGATGCATTCGAATTTGATTGTATCCGAAGAATGCATCCATGAAGGAGAGCAAGCGGTGCCCCAAGATGGCATCCACCAATTGATCGATCTTCGATAGAGAAAAGGTATCCTTCGGACAGGCTCGATTGAGGTCGGTGTAGTCTACGCAGATTCTCCACTTCTCATTATTCTTTTTGACCATGACTATATTTGCTAGCCAGCTGGGATACTGTACCTCATGGACAATGTCGGCTACCAGGAGCTTATCCACCTCATCGTTGATCGTCCGTTGCCTCTCAAGAGCGAAGCTTCTCTTCTTCTGCCGAACAGGATAGTACTTCGGGTCGATGCTCAACTTGTGGGTGATGATGTCAGGGGGAATCCTGGGCATATCTGCTACCGTCCAATTGAACACGTCTGCATTCGCCCGAAGAAACTCCAACAAGTGGGCCTGCTCCTCTTCTTGGAACTGGACTCCGATTTGCACCGTCTTCGCTGGGTCATCTCCAAGCATAGACGACAACAGTCGCTCGATCGGGTCACCTCTAGGATCTTCCACCCTTTGGTTGAGGTCGTCGACACTGGGGTCTTCCTCAGAAGCTCTGGCCCCATAAATGGCTTGGAGACTGTTGGATTGGCTGAGGTGCCCCCCTCACTTCCCCAACACCGTAAGGAGTAGGAAATTGCACTAGTAACCTTTTGGTGGAGATGACTGCATTGAGCAGATTGAGCCCGGGGTGGCCAAGGATCATGTTGTAGGCCGGAGGAAGCCTAACTACCATGAAGGTCATCATGATGGTGCTCTACCGAGGTGGCACCCCAGCAGTAATAGGGATAGTGATTTTCCCTTCGACTCCAATGGAATCTCCGTGAAACCGACGAGGGAGTGTGCACAGGCTTAAGTTGAGCAGAGAATAGATTCATCCTGGAGAAAGCATCGTAAAAAAAAATATCAGTCGAACTTCCACTATCGACCATAATCCATTTTATAGAATACTTCGCGATCGTCATCTCAATGACCACGACATCATTATTCACATTCTCAACCCCATATTCCCTCTCCCTCATAAAGGAGAGTACATTTTCAGGACCCTCTCCTCCTCGGGCCTTCTTGGGGGCGCGCTCGATTTCCCAATAGATCATCCCCACAGGCTTCTCGGTGGGCTGGTTGTCGACTTCGGGAACTGGAAGGAGAGCAGCGAGTGCTTGAGGTTCGACCGGGGTCTTGACCCCCACGAACCTTTCGAGGTAGCCCCTCCTTATGAGGTCTTCAATCTCTTTCTTAAGGTGGCGACACTCTTCAGTGTCGTGGCCGTGATCGCGTGGAATTGGCAGTACTTCATCTTGTCGCGACCATTAGACGACCTCAGAGGTTTGGGTGATGCAGGTAGCACTCGCCCTCAATCTCCATGAGGATCTTCATCCTCGGAGCAAGAAGAGGTGTGTATCTTTCTTCTGGGATGGGACCGCTCTTCGGCTTTGACCCCTGGCAAAAATTGGTGTGGGCAGTTCGAGCTTCTGCACCCCGGACGTCTCCCCAGGAGTTGGCCTCTTCAGTGGCTTCCCGTCTAGCTCCCTCCTCATATGGTCCGCCTCCTTAGCACGGATGTACTTTTGAACACAGAGGAGAAGTTCAGAGTACATCTTCGATAGCTTCTTATCCAAGGAGTAGGTCAGGCGGGAAGTCTTGAGCCATCTCTTCAGCGCCAGCATAGCGGCTGGCTCATCCAAGTTATAGATCTCCAGTGCGGCAACCTTGAAGCAGGCCACGTAGTTCCGTAGGAGCTCGTGATCCTATTGCTTGATGGAGAAGAGGCTGACCACCTCACGTGGCACTTTTGACAGGTATCAAAGTGGGCCACGAACTTCCGCTCCAGCTGAGCGAAAGAGCTGAGCTTTTGGACTCTAGGCGGGTGAACCAAGACTAGAGCTGCCTTCCGGAGGATGGCTGGAAAGGCGACGCAGAGGAGAGCATCGATCATCCCTTGGACTCTCATGAAGGCCTTGTAGCTCTCCAGGTGGTCGAGGAGGTCGGTGGTCCCGTCGTAGGGATCCACTTGCGACATGCGGAACCGGCTCAGAATTGGTTCCTCTTGGATCTCTCGGAGAAAGGAGGATGGGTGTCATAGCCTGCAGGCTCGCTGGGGGAGCCCTGCAGATTTGCAAACTGTGGGATAGCTCCGCTAGCTTGCGCTCTTGTTCTTCTAGGTGCCTTTCTGCCATGCACCTGATGGCCTCGTCGGTTGATCCCTCCGTCGAGGCCGACGGAAGAGGAGAGGATTGCATCTGAGGGGGGTAGCGATGGGGGGCCTTGCCTTTGCGACCTCGAGGTGCTTAACAGTGGCCTACTCAAAGGTCAGAGATCGGCTCTCCCGGTCGGCGGACCTGGACCAGTGTCTCTTCACGGGGTCCTGTGGCTTTCCCGCAGTCTGTTGTGGCCCGCGATTGCGAAGGCCTTCCTTAAAAGGATTGCAGGCTGTCGCGGGGTGCGACGGCTTGAGCCGCGAGATTCCCTGGCCGTTGGTGGGTGGCCAGGGACCAGTGCTGATGCTACAACTGGCGCACCACCGCAGTTAGAAGCTGCATTTGCTGGGCAAGCGCGGCCAGCTGGACGTCCACTGGAGATAATTGCGGTGGAGCGGGGAGCTTCCTTTCTGGACTGTGTGGATCCCCACGGGAAGGGGGATCTCCTGCATGACTGGTGGAGACCTCCCTTACACGGGTCAGCATCATGCCTCTGGTGGTTTTCTCGCAAGGGGATTAGCTTGGATCAAAAATGCATCCTGCCCCGCCCCCATTCCTGGCGCATCAATCTATTGCCGCCTAAATTACTGTGGCCTATAGCTGAAGATGACCTCAGATCACACCCTTGTCACTCTGGGACCTGCCTGCGTGCCTGCCGGACCTGCAAAACAGAAGAGACTCAGGTCGGTGATCCTGGTGGAGGCACTCGGACGCTCAAGTCAGTGGCGATTCAGGGGAACAGATCTCCTGGTCGAGCCCCGTAGATGGACTCCACGCTAGGAGGAGAAAGTAATATATTGGGAGAATGTAAACGAGTTATGAGTGGAGCCGGAGAAGTGGTGATAGAGGAGGGTTCGGACAGGAAGGCTGTGTTCGTCGAGACCCTTCTAGTGGGTCTCCGATAGCCTTGGATACCTGGTCTCTTAGTTGCTCTCCTGTGTGCCACCCTTCTTGTCCATTAGTTTGCTTACCTCCTTCTTGGAACCTTGGAGGGCTCTTTTAAGCCAGGGTGGCCACCAGATGCCTACCTTGGGATCCTCCCCTCGCTTGCAAGCACGTGCGGTTATGTTTTGTGTCGTGGACGGGATGCCTTTCCTCATTTATGATAAGGCACTTACCGTGCGCTCTGACATTCCTTCCGGTCACTCCATTTTGGGAAGCCTGGCAGAGCCTCGATCGGGGGGCAGCTGCCCCTTGTATTTGAATCTTCTAGGTCAATTTCCTCTTCTGGGTGGCACAGACGGTTGGTAGAGAGTGCAGCACCTCGATCGGGGGACCCCTTTTTTTTGTGTAAGTGGCAGTTGGGGCAATTATTACAGCCTGGCATGCGCCTCTCCATGGTCCTTGGGTGGCCAACCACCATCCATGGAGAGTGGCGATGTCCCTCAGTTGCTGGTCCCTTCATCGGAGGTAGGGCTGGTTCGGAGAGGTGGAGCTCGACTTTGGCCATGATGTCTCGATCTCGAGGGAGCCGCCTAGCGAAGGAGTCTGGAGAGAGGCGGAGCTCGACTTCGGCCACGGCGTCTCGACCCCAAGGGAGCCACCTGGCGGAGTCCGGAGAGAGGTGGAGCTTGACTTCGACCATGGCATCTCGACCCCGAGAGAGACGTCTGGCGAAGGAGTCCGAAAAGAGGTGGAGCTCGACTTCGGCCACGGCGTCTTGACCCCGAGGGAGCCGCCTGGCGAAGGAGTCCGGAGAGAAATTTGACGTGGCAGCTTCCTTCGACGTGGCATCTGATTGGGTCTAACATGGGTTACACGTCAGCGATCCTGCCACATCTCTTAGGATATTGATTTTTGCTAAATTTATCTTTCTTGAGCATATATGCTTCTTCCCGTTTGTAATTACTTATGCTAAATTTACTCATAATCATTTTTAATAAATAAAATATCATCTATAAAATAGGAAAGATGAATTCACACCCACTGATCTTAAGATATATTTATAGATCCACTTTGTTCTTTACAAATTTAAGAAAACTCACACATTATTAGATTTAAGATATTATTACCATAATGCTCATTCAAAATAATTATTTTAACATCCATCTAATGAAGTTTTAGATAAATATGGGTTATGTTGCCCAGGTAGCTTTCCCAAGAGAGGGATGAATTGGAAATTTAAAAATTAATTAGATATATGCTCTTTTTTAAATCTACTTTAGTGGTAGGTGCTGTGTTTCAAATAATTAAGAGCGAAAGCAAATGCAAATAGAAAAAGCACAAAGCAAACATAGCAAATTTATAGTGGTTCGGAGCACCCTCGCTCCTACGTTTACTATCCAAGATACCACTTGGAATTTTCACTATATTCACTATCGGAATACAGTCGGATTGTTTTACCAGGCTCACAATCCAAAATCCAACACTTGGTTTTCAACAAAATCACCAAGAACCCAATACTTGGTTTTGAACAGGATCACCAAGAATCCAACCTTGGTTTTGACCGGGCTCACCAAAAATCCTTACACTGTTAGTTTTAAAATGGGATCACTAACAACCCACAATTGATTTTTAAACCGGGCTCACCAATAACCCACAAATTCATAAAGAGTTAAAAGAAAGAAAGCAACTAATGACAAATCCAAGTTATCTGATGGTTATAGTTGCAGCTCAAGAGAAGCCTTCTTAAATGGGCTTTAATGCACTTCAATGACTTCCTCTTCTTCCTCAATAAGTGCTTCAAGCTTCTGGTAGGAGTTGGTGAATACTTGAAGGTTGATTTGAATGTTCTTTTAGTGCTTTCTTACTCACAAGCTCTTTTAATGTTTAATTAAGCATGAGCTTCTTCAAAGATTGTCCAAATCCCTCATTTATAGAGTCTTGTACTCTTCTTGGGTGTATATAATCATTGTAGACCGTTGGGACTTGATATTTGACCATTATAGCACTTTTTAAATTCAAAAATGAATTCTGGAACTAGCCGTTACCTGCCTGGAATCGACGTTCGAGTCGACTCGGATTCTCAGAGAGTTGATTATTCACTCTGGTTGAGTCGGCTCGCCACAATCGAGTCGGCTCGGATCTTCAGTGTCGATGATTCCTCACTCTGGTTGAGTCGGGTCGGCTCGGATTCTCAGGTCTTCAAAACTATACTCTGGAGGAGTCGGCTCGGGTTTCTTCGAGTCAGCTCTCCTGGCTGTTCTCTTAGAACTGATTTTTCTGGACTCTGGAGGAGTCGGCTTGGATGCTTGAAGGGTCGACTCGGATGCCTGACTGAATAGATGAGTCGACTCGGATTTCCTTTGAGTCGGCTCGCCTATCTAATTCAAGAAATGATGTACTGGACGAGGAGGCTCAGGTTCCTCTGAGTCGACTCGGATTTCTGCATGCCAGAATCCTTCAATCGTGCCAAGGATTAGAGTCGGCTCTCTTCATGCAAGTCGGCTTGAGTGAATTTCCAACAAAAGCTTTAACTCATCTCCAGAATTAATCGAGCAACTCTTCAACACTTAAAACTTTTCCCAACTTAACTAATGACAAATTCTAAAGAAATTTAAGCTTGAAAAACACAAAGAAGTAACCCTTTTTTATGAATATTATATCAATCTTTCTTTGGGTTCTTTTTCACATGAAACATTTACAACGCAACATAGAATAAATAATAAGGTTGTAAGAGTTGCAATTGGGCATTAAGATCATACTACAAAAACTTGTAATTCACTTGAAGAGTTGTTAGTAAGATAAATGCATGCTCCAATATTTTGTTATCATCAAAATCACTCAAGGGGTCAACAGGTTATCAATGTCATTTTTCTGTGTGAACTTTTACGTAATCAGTCTGGTAATTAGAGACTTTCTTGATTTTAAATATTCATCTGCACCTTATAGATTTATAATCTTTAGATAATTCTACCAGATCTTATACATTATTTTTAACTATAGATTTACTGTATTATGTAAATTTTCAAGTTATTTAACTTATCCGAATATCAATAGTCTAACAATATGATATTGAAATAATTACATGGCCAATATCATAGATATTCTCATCAAAATAAATCAAATAGTCATTAAATATGACAGGTTTCCACTTTCTTTAATATGATTTCTTTACTGGTACTTCATTAATCAGCCATGGAGGTGCTAAAATCATTTCACATATTTGATATTTTTCTTCCACTATCTTTTTAATATGATAAAATATGATATTTTCTTGAATAAAGAGAAAAGTAAAATAACTTATCTTTCCTCCAATGTTATATTTCTAGTATAAGAGCATCTTCAATGATCCATATAAGACTCTATAAATTTGGCATGATTAAATTTGATAAATCTGTGTACTTCTGTCAGGATAGTAGAACTTATATCTTTTTAGAATTATTTAAATATCTAATTAAATGAGCACAAAAATTTTGAAACTAACTTTATTTATCAATGGATTTTAAATCTTAACTTTTGTAAGGCAATCTCAAATACGGAAGTGATTAATATTAAATGTTCCTATTAGTCCTCAACTTGGAAATTGTCTTACTAAAAATTTTATTCAAAATATAGATGGCGATTTTTAGGACCTCATCCTAGAGATATCCTAGTAAATTGTATTCACTCATCATACTTTTAACTAAATCCTTAGAAATGTTATTATGTCTCTCAACTATATCATTTTGCTCAGGAATTCCATTTACCTTTCTGTGTATTATATATAATTTTGAACTAACTAAATTGCATAAAAAGAAAATTAAAAACTTGATGAGCTAAAAAATTATTAGAGATAAAGATCTCAAATTACTAAGCTTAGATATAATATTCTCTAGTTTCATAATATAAATCCTAATACTATCATATCATTATTACTCATATTAATTAATTTATCCATTAGCTATCCATCCTCTACCTTTTCAGATTCTATGTACCTCCTAATAATGAGATCAAAGAATTATTCAATATTACTATTCTTAAGTACAACATCTAGAATGAAATCAAAAGAGATATGTTTTCAAGATCCAGATTATGACGTTCGCTCTTTACTACTTATCATAGATAGCTTTTATTCTAAAGTACTCTTATTAGTAACTTAAGATGGAGGATCATTATGTCCAAATTTTATTAGATCTAATGCTAGCTCTATTTTACATTTCCATATTTTATAGTTTATTATAGTTATAGTCTTAATAAGAGCTATAACATTATTTAGTTCAAAGATATTAACTTCTAAATAACCTTTTATGCAGTTAATCAATAAAAAATATAATTAACAAATATACTGGAGTACCTTTATAAGTATTATTTTTATAAGAACCTTTGGTGCAATGCCACTTTCTTTGAAAAAAATAACCCACATAAAGCACCCTCTATAACGTTTAATATCATTCCTATATAGTTAATTAATAAACAAATATAGACAAAATAAATGTTTTAAAATATTTATAATCAGTATTTTAATGATAGCCCTTGGTGCGATATCATAAACTTTTTTTGGAAAGAATGTAGCCCACATAAGGTATTTCTTCATCATCTAATAGAATCAACTAGTAAAGTATCATTAGCTGTTGAACATCTATCTACTTTGATGTAATGAATTTTTAAACTATGCACACTCACTAGTTATACAATATTTTACTTCATAGTTATAACGTACAATAAGCTATATTTGGAAAGATGATTGTATGCTATAATTTCATAATGCATCTCAATCCATTCAAAATATTATATTAAAGAATCTTGCAAATCTCAATAAATGAACCACTTTGATGGTCACCATCCATTGAAATCCATAAATTTTAAAATCAATGATCAATCAATCATGCCTATAAATCCATTTATTCAATGTAATGTACCAATAGTAAGCAATAATAAAAAACTAAACATTTCTAATCTACTGAAATATCAAATAGAGGAATTCTATAAATCTCAATGAATAGAATACTTTGATAGTCACGACTCATTAAAACTTATAATCCTTAAATCAAGGAATGAATCAATTATGTTCATAAATTTATTTATTCAATTTGATGCATCGATAGCAAGAAATTAATTAAAATTTTATATACTCGATCCTTTGAAATATTAAATAAAGAAATCATGCAAATCTCAATGAATGAGCCACTTTAGTAGTCGCCATCTATTGAAATCTACAATCCTCTAAATTATGGATCAATTAATTATTTCCATAAATCTATCATTTATCTTGATATATTAATATAAAGCAATATGTTAAAATTTAACATGTTTAATTTTTAGAATTACCAAATAAAAGAATCCAACAAGTATCATTGAATGGGCTACTTTAGCGGTCACCATCCATTAAAACTTACAACCCTCTGAATCAAGGATTAATATGTCATAATTACAAATTGAATATGAAAATCACATATTTATTAAAGTTATACAATTAAAACATGTTACTATAAATTGCAATACAATTATATGAAACTTATCATATAAAATATTTCGAGAAATCCTGAACTATTCAACAATGAAACAATTGAATGTAATAAAATTTTAGTGCAAGAACTAAAATATAATTCTAGAAGAACTAATATTAAATATTATACTTTTATAGGGACTAAATTATAAATTTAATCCTCCTTTTTACCAGTCTAAATATCGAACATAAAGATGCTCCTTTGAGAGTGATGCAATATTTCAGTAGCTTAGATACAATTATGATACTGTTAAAATTTTATTGGATTAATTAAACTTATCTAAAATAATATTTTATAAAAATCTCTAATTTTTTAAGTTTGTGATCACTTTGGTGATCACACTGAATTAATAAAACCAAAAACTTTATCTATTTATAAACTTTACATGCAAAATAGGACATGAATACATCATTAAAAATAAAATAATAAATACATAATTATTATTTGTGCAAGTTTATGAACTTTAATGCGATAAAATTATATAACAAAACTATAATTTTAATTATGAAAGGATCTTTATGTAATAACAGCTTATTACAAAGACTTAAATGAGATCCAGGGGTCTTTATGAAATAAACTTTATTACAAGGACCTAATTATAATTTTTATAGAGACCTATATTGAAAAATATCCCTTAAACCCAATCGAGTTGGCTAAAGCTAGTATAATTTAATCAATTGATTAAACTGTTAATAAATTCGGGTTTTGGGTTTTAAAACCCAAAATCCAAAATCAAAAATCTAATTCTCGTTTCTTATCCTTTTCCTCCTATTTCTTTTTCCAAACATTGATCAACGCCCAAAATCCTCCATGATCGGCAAGTCTTGAGCTTTCTGACAAGCCATTAGCCAACTCAAAACTCTGGCGACCATCTCCTAGCCATCGATGAACCTGTTACTCACGACATGATGGATAGGAGCCTCTAGAGAAGGAGGAGCCCTTCTTCTTGGACGGCGGAGGAGCCAAACTACTACTCTCTCTCCAAAACTTGGTTTGTGGTCATCAAAAAATCCTTGATCGGCAAGTTGCCGCTATCCTTGAGGCCCAAATCATCGATTCCCGGCAATAGAGAGGAAGAAACCTACCTGAAAATGCTGGTTAAAAAAGTATACTTAGAAATTTTGATTCGGCGCCTATGCCACCGGTGTCGGGATCGGACTTGGGTTCAATAGGTTACCGGTCTTGTCGTCGGCAAGAAGAGGTGAAGACGGCGATAAGAAGACAGAGCCGGCTAGATTATCTAGGAGGGAGGGAATCAATGGCAGGAAAATGGGCCATTATTGTTCATCCCTTTTCAGCTCTGTTATTTTTTTTTAATTATTATTTTTAATCAGCTCGTGTATTTCAGAAGGAGAGAACGGTGGGATTGGTCACCACACGCATGCTGATGGTCCATCCCGAGTCATCTCTTTGAAAGAAAAGAGGACAACGATGGTGATTTTCTTTATCCTTTAATTAAATCTCCTTTTTTGATTTATTTATCTATTTATCAATAAAGAATAACTTAAATACTTGATTAAAATTTTTAAAATAAATAAATCATATATTATAGATCTCTAAAATAAATAAAAGTCAATCATCGAGAAGAAAAAAATGATTCCAAATAATGACGACTTAAATTATAGGAAATTGGCGATGACTTGAATTACAGGAAACCCCAACTTGAATCATAGAAAATTTATGTCCATGAATTCTTGATATGGATATATAAAAGGCTTAAATATTTAAGCCAAATAACTTGATTGGCTCTTATTAAATCTATTATTTTGATTCTAACATTCTACAAGAAATCCTATGCTTTGATATTAATTATAAGATTTTTCTTGGATCATATATAGAATATAAAAATACAAAATCTAGAATAAAAATTAATGGATCAAATCATGCATACCTTGAAATCCTGAGAATTCATGATCTTTATTGCATCATCTTATAAAAGAAGAAAGCAACTATAGGGTTTAGATCTTTCTCTTCATCTCCACTTTATACATGTCTCCTTAATATAATAGGTGCCTTCTTAAGAACATAGAAAAACTTTATGCCCTAGGATTTTCATAAGCGAATATATATAGGAATGGATCGGGGACCTAGTCCAATTAGTAATGTCGATGGACCAACCAATTATAAAATTCATTAACCAAATCAAACCTACACCAATATCTGTTACATCACATAATTAAGATAATTTGATCCAAATAATAATATGATTACACAAAATTATGGGCTTCATAACTATTCATCCAGACAACAACTTAGTCCATATTTTGAAATAAATCAAAATCAAAATATATCCATAATCAACAGAAACCCATACCATGAGAATTTCTAACAAAACACAATATATATATATATATATATATATATATATATATATATATATATATATATATATGCATACATATATAAAGGATGCGTTCTTCCTTAGATGACTTGGATTTTGGGTGATGGTCGTTCTGTCAAATTAATATTTGATTCGTGGATTGCTGATCTTTCGCTGTTCAGATGCCTACCTTAGTTAGTGTGGATATCCTAGACACCATTTCCATATCTGACATGTTCCTTCCTGCTACTAATTAATGGGACCCGGTGCGGGTGACCAATACATTCGGTGATATTCTTGGCATCCGAGTATCCTCTATTGCTTCACCCCTTCACCTAATCTTTGATGTTAGGGTTTGGAGGTCTTCTGTCTCTCAAGGCCGATGTTGTCAGATCTTTCATTGATTGTATCGCGAGGAGGCTCATACGATTCTGGATGCTGCATGGATCTGGAGGTTGGGTGTTCATCCGAGGGTTAGGCTATTTCTGTGGAAGGTGGCTTGGAGGCGCCTACCCACTATATCTCTTCTTATCTAGAGGGATGCACCTTCCATTTACCTGTCCGGGATGTGGTCATGACGAGAAGATATTGGACCATGTTCTCTTTCTTTACTCATGATCTTCTCAGGTATGGCATTTAACAGAGTTTCATAGCCTTTTTATGCAGCTTGCGATCTTCGTTCAAAATTTCTTAGATCTTTTACGACATTCTACTACAGATTAGACGACCACGACTTCTAAGATTCTTATGGCTTATATTGCTTATTATATTTGACTTTCCATGATTGTCCTCGTGTTTGACTCTACGAGGCATCCACCCAGAGTTGTGTTTGAGGTTACTCGTGCTGATGCTTAGGAGATGATGACAGCCACCTTCATGACCACGGAGACCTGGGGTTCCTGCACTGCTCTTGGAGCGCCTCGTCAGGCTTCCATATCTTGGGAGCCCCATCCTCCATAGGTTTTGAAGGTTAATTTTGATCGGAATGTTAGGGGCAGATGGGATGGTGCTAGCTTTGTCATCCGTGGTCATACGTCACGTCTTGTGGTGCAGGGGAGGTATCTCCGCAACCCGACTGTCCTTGCTACCGAGTTGAATGGCACATGGGCTGGGATTGTCTATGTCACCAAAGAGTCACACATGGACTTTTTGATTCTTGAGGGTGACTCGGTCACGATGGTCTCAAGGATCCAGGATGTCGCCAGGTATGATATCGGGCACCCTTTACTTCGAGATATTGATCCATCATGTGTATTGCGAAGCGAACTCAGCGGTCGACTAGGTCGCTTCGTTGTGGCCGATCATTCTGTTCATATTTTGTGAACAGATCCAGGGGATTTCCCTACTTCGTTCCAGGAACCATCAAACCCCTCGAATTGGTAGACCTTTTGTAATATTTTGAACATCAGCAAGCTAGGAAGTCGTGGCCGTTTATATTTATCATGACTCTCCGGAAGGTGCCGATGACAATCAAGTTACACGACATTAGTTGTTGAGCAGTTTGTAAGATTTAAATGGAACCAGATATTCGTTTTTTGGTAATGCGAACCGGATATTCTTCACCAACCGGAACAATAAATTAAAAAAAAAAAGAAAAAAAAAGGACGACTCCTAGGATATTATGTTGATAAAGGATATCAGGTAGTGCAATACCTTTATCAAGATCATGATTTCAATCAAGACTTCAAATATATATTTATATATTCTCAAGGAGAGCTGGTGGCAACTGCAAAAGTCAAACAAATCAGGTAGTTTCATCTTCACCAACGAAAAGAAGAAAAAAACTCAACAACTAATTTATTGAGTTGGTAAAGGATGCCGGTAATACAATCGGTAAAGCGTTGTTACCAAGGATATTCCATTCTTAACCATGATTTCAGCCAAGATTTTCCAATACTAATTATTTAAAAAAAAATGTTGAATTGATGACTTACCTTATCTGTCCAGACAAAATGCTATACATAAAAAGAACCGGAGAAGTTATTACCTACACTAATGCATCACACAACCAATCACCTAACTCCCATTTAGTTCATGATTTCAACCAAGATTTTTTATATCCTATTTCTCATATATATATATATATATATATATATATATATATATATATATATATATATATATATATATATATATATATATATACACACTCAAAGAGAGCTCGTGGATCACACGAATTAAATAGTTTGATCTATTAGATTTGATATCTAATATATGATCTAATTATCATTTAGTGGTATTTTTTTTGGATTAACTATATATATTGAATCGGAGTCCAATTGATTAAGAAAAATTATTTATGGTAAAATTAATCTGTTTGATCAAATAGTGCTAGAGTGAAACTCTGACTAAGGTTTTAATTTTCTGATATAAGAAACATATGCAGATATAAATATAAGGATAAAATGATCCTTTTTCTTCAACTCTTATAATAGTGGTAAACGGTTCTCCATCGATCATCAATATAAAAGAAAAGAGGATAGAAGAAAAAAGACAAGTTACCTCACGACGAAGGAAAAACATCTCAAGAACTACGCGATCTACATATTGGAATAATGGTGCAAAGTATGTCTTTCATAATTTATAATTTTGCATGAATATAAAAATATGATCCAACCATAAAAAAATTAAAGATTAAGATTTTTCATAACACCATCTTCACCAGCAAAATGCAAGATACTAGCTCCTTCAAGCATATCACGAAAAACTGGCTACTTTTACCGCTGTCTGCTCTTTCGCAATTACTGGAGTTTTAAGAAATAGTTAAAAGGGAAGCTTATGGCAGGCACAAAAGAATCACGACTTGGATATCTTCATCGGTTGGTCTACCGACTAACGTTAACCAATCAAATCGGCGCATCCATTTGTCATGTTTCAGTACCATGTGCAAGCGAGACGATCATTTCCATTTATTTTTTATGGATACACACAAGCGGCTGATTACAATCACAACTACAAGTAACATTAGTTGTAAAGCAGCTTTTAAGGCTTACGGAATCAATAAATCTATCGAGATATCTATTGCACGCAAAAATGCTCATATTTTTGGCACCATATCATTCGTAACTTCAGTGCAGCAGTAAGACCACCATTCTTTAACATGATTAGATTAGGGCAAAAAATATATGGGAAAAAGAATTTAGACAAGCACCTTTCCTGATTTTGTTACTGGTACCGCCAAGATCGCCGTGATCCGTAGCTACTGACTGCAACGGATCGCCCTTCGTCTCCCCGATAATGTCCTGCTCGTTGGGGCCTGCAAAACAAAGATTAGTGACTCGGACAGGAATTCCGGCAGGGACACTTCAACGGTCAAGTCAGTGACGATCCAGGAGAACAGATCATCCTGGTCGAACCCTCTTGATGGACTCCACGCCAGGAGGAGTAAAATGATGTGAGTAGAATGATAGTGGGGCGCAGGTGTGTTGGAAAGGTGGTGGCCGAGCTGGATTGATCCTCTTGCGTGGCCTCCTTCCCTTCACTCGCCTGGATGCTTGTTGTTTAGCTTGAGTTACCTCCTTTTTGAGAGTGTCGAAGGTTCTTTTAAGTCCGGGTTTGTTGAATGCGTACCTCGGGACTTCCCCCATACTGTCAGGCACGTGCGGCGGCGTTCCATGCCGCGGATGGGACGTCTCTTCTGATTCGTGCTGTCAAGCGCGTGCGGTGGTGTTCCATGCTGTGGACGGAACGTCTTTTCTAGTTCGTAATTCTCCCTCTCCTGGTATAAGTGGCAAGCAATTATTATGATTTGATGGATGCTTCTTTATAATCCTCAGGCGACCCGCCGGTGCCCTGGAGAGGTGGCTCCGCCCCTCTGGTGGCCAACGGTGTTGTCCGAGATGGTTGCCGAGCTGGAGAGCTGGGATTCGACTCCGGCCCGGAGGACTCGACCTCCGAGGGACTCGACCTGGCGGAGGAGGGCTGGGCTCAACTCCGACCTAGAGGGCTCGACCTCGGAGGGGCTCGATCCGGTGGAGGAGGGCTCGACTCCTGCTCAGAGGGCTCGACCTCGGAGGGGCTCAACCCAGTGGAGGAGGGCTCGACTCCGGCCTAGAGGGCTCGACCCCGGAGGGGCTCGATCTGGCGAAGAAGGTTGGCACGCAACTCCAGTCCAGGAGGCTCAGCCTCGGAGAGGCTCGATCTGGCGAAAAAGGTTGGCACGCGACTCCAGCCCAGAGAGCTCGGCCTCGGAGGGGCTCGACCTGACGGAGAAAAGCTGAGCTCGACTTCGATCCAAGGGCCTCAGCCTCGAGGGACTCGATCTGGTGAAGAAGGTCGCTCGGCTCTAGCCTAGGCGCCCCGGGTTTGCGGGTGCTGACCTGGTGGAGGACGAAGCTCGGCTTCGACGGACCGGAAGAGCTCGGCTCGGCAAAAAAATCCGAGATAAAGTGTCCAACATGGCAGCCTCTCTGATATGGCATTTAATAGGGATCATATGTCAGCTTTATGCCATATCAATTACTATCAAACATACAACGTGTTGCTCTACTGGTTGATTTCTAGACTCCGATTTCCCGCCCTTTTGAAACCAATATCCCCAATAACAAAAATATAAATCCAAAAATATCCCATCGGTCAGAAACTCCTACCATTTCTGAGGACGCGGAACTACCAATTTGAATCAGCACTGTAGGTAATGAAACAAGAAAGAAATTTAGGTCACTGAAGTCTTGAGAAAAACATGGACCAAGTTTTACATTGGTAGTTTGCACAACAGCTGAAGCTCTAATTCAAATGCTGCAGCCTAAAAAGTAACAGCTATGTGATCTTTATTTGCATGCATATCCATCCCTATCATGCTAAAAGAGTGATCAGTACATGACCGGTCCAAAATTTTCCAAGAGTACAAGCACCATGAAGAATTGCAAACCTTGTATGATACGGAGACAGACACGGATCTGACATTTCAAACAAGTCTACAAAAAAGCTTTACTGATGCCTAGTCTGCTCTTGATTGTCCTGCACGAGATGACAGAATGATGCCAACAATGAGGCCATACAGAGCCAGCGCTTCGGCAAAGATGAGGATAAGGATCATTCCAACAAAAAGTTTGGGCTGTTGTGCATTGGCTCTGCAAAACAATTAAAACAAACCACAGCAAATTTCAAAAGCTATACCAGTGGTAAACCATGTCCAGCACCAACATGAAATGAAAAAAGAATCAGCATCATTTTGGTCTTCCAAATACTCCTTATATTCATTAGAAAAGGCTGGGACCATTTCAAAACCAGTTTTGTATGGCAAACTTGAAAAATTTTAAAGCCTAAGCTGTCTAAATTCCTAACCATAACAAATTTCCTGACACTTGGTCGCTGGAATTTATCGAGCAGTCCTTGTTTGGTTAGCAAAACAATCAGTTGGGCTTCCTTCCACTCATCAATCATTCACAGAATAAGTCAACAATCCAGTACAGGGACTTTGTTCTCCAACCACCGAGCTGTGCCAGTTATTCCCACCTTTTAACTGAATCAATCAGAAGAATGCAATATTGAATTTTCACATACCCAGCGCAATACAACATGAACCCGAGACAGGAAAAGATGACGTGTTTCTTCAATGCACAAGCTCCAACAACAGTCAGTTAAGTATACTGAGAACCCCTTGTTCACCGGAGCTGTCAATATTGTGGCACTTCCTAGGATTTCCGAACATCAGTAACCCTTGAAAACCAACTGTTTATTAATGTTGCACATAAATCCAAGAAAGCAACCCTTTTTTACCTCCTCTAACCACTGCTTCAGATCTATCTAGGACACGGGATAGCACCACAGAATAAAGTCTTCATTAGCTAGCAGACTTCTTTTTCTTTTTTTCCCTTCGGGTATTCCCCATAGTGGGATTTGGTCTAAAAATTCATAAAATGATAGCTTCATTAGACCAAAAAATTATGAAATCTTGATCTTCGCTGACACCACTTGCAATGATTTGTTGGTTGTAAAATCCTACCAAACTATGAGAAACTATGGATTTTTATGACACCCAAATGCTACTCTCATGGATAAAGAGTTTACAAAGGAAAATGAAATGATGGTGCCTGACAATAGCAGATGAGAGTACTGCCCATTCAAACAATTTCCTTCACTTATCAAGTTTTCATAGTCATATCAACTAAGAAACATTAAGGTTCTCAAGCTGATTGAAATAGGCTTATTTGGTTAGATTCAAAATTATGCCCAAGTAAATAATAAACAACCTGAGTTTGATGTTGAACTTTAAGCTTGAAATAATATTCAAACCAAGCTTAAAAATAGGCAGTCTTTGGCAGCCCAAAAAAATCAAAAGTGATTAGGGCTGCACACATTCTATTTTGTCAGTTATTACACATAACAGAGTAGATCACGTACTCAATAATCAGTTCTCCAATTTCATTATGAAAAAGAAGGATAAATAATGGTTTGTGAAAAGATTTTGGTTAGGAAAGTTTTCATATAGAAGGACTGACAATATCTTTAGCATGCTACAATCAATGAACATATTTGAAGAGTGAGATACCAGGAGCCAGGATCCAGTGGCCCATTAGCATCCTCCATACTGGAAGAGACTTAGCAAGTAGAAAATTAAGGGCAAGGATAACTTACCGGGCAGCTTTTTTGAAATCAAGAAGAAATTGAGCACAGGGTATTGCTATGTTGATAGTTCTAAATTTCCTTTGCCTACAAACAATGAGGTAATACTGTATTTCTATCTCTTCCAGCAAAATACTGATGATCCATCTCAATGCCTGGTTCCAAATTTTGTCTTCGAAATCATCGATGCTTCCACCATCTAAATCTTGCCAACCTCAATGAATGCATGATGAAGATTCTAAATTCCCCAATCAATCCTCCCTCCATTTAGATACTGTCTTTTCACAAAAGCCCAACTTTCTTACGAACATACACATCCTTGCTTCATCCTGTAGATGTCATAACTCAACACTTAAATCCCCAATTGTTCAAACTAAACTCTGCTAAACTTGAAAAATTAGGCCCTAATCTTCACTCTCTTGTCCAAAGATGATCAAATTCAGGAACATAATGTTGACTACTTGCCAAAACACTTCTAGGAAATTGTCTATGAAGATGCATAGATAAGTTCTTTGGCAGCAAATAGAAGGGAAAGATATAGGTGCTGCAAAATATTACTTTATGCCAATTATTAGGTAGGGCAATATGGTTAAGTGATGTGATTTGGGAAAAGAAGGATAAGGCATGGTTTGGGAAGAATTCCTTGTTAGGTACTTGTTAATATAGAGGGAATAACCACATCTATGTCATTATGAGAATTAACAAAGATGCCTGATATTAAGGCTTAAGAGGCCTGCTAATGTTCTTAGCTCTGAAGAGACTTGATACAGATGGAAACAGAGGCGCTCAAGTAAACTTATCAGGCAATCTGCTTTCTGGATTGGGTAGGGTTTGGATGTTAAGAATATTTAGGACATTGATATTTTCCTCATTCACTCATGCATGTTGTGAGAATGTTACTTCTGTCTCCTTCCTGTGAAGGATAATTCTTTTTCCTAACTAATGCCAACAAGCAATGATTAGTGCTAATCAAATAGATGTCTAGTCAATTTTATCTGCATGTGATCCTTGTTGTATAATTTATAAATTGCCAGAAGTGCATTTTCTCCCTCAGAGTCTCAATAATCCTTATCCCAGGCTCATCAGCATTGGTGAAATTCCATCCTACTACCATGCTTGTTAGCTATCTTGCAGAAGAGAGAATAATTTTGAATTAAGCTAAGCTATATTGGCTTTATATCAATTTGGCAACATGCCCGAGTACAGCTTATACTATTTGGCAATGTGCCCCAGTCCAAATTATATTCTGTTTAGCTACATGCCCGAGTTCAACTCAAATTTATTCCACAACGTGCCTGAATCTGATTCATGTTTGTTCACCAACATGCCTAAGTTTGATAACAACCTGAAGTCTGGCTTATTTTATTAAGCTCGGCTCATGCTCAAGGCCTGAAATGAAAATTGGAAGGCTCATATCAAGGTCATCCATTTTCAGTTCCAACTTGGGTCTAATGTTCACTCAAAATGACCCCAATCTGGTTGATGGAATCAGTTCGGTTGTAAATTGGATCCTACTTGGCTTCTGCAATGTCTAAGCCCTCATAAGATGCCTATCACTTTCTGTTTTAAAGGATACTAAAAGCTCCATTGTGCTAGAATTCTAGTGGGAAGATTATCTTCAATATTTTAAAAGATAAAATAATAAGATTGTTAATAATGAGAAAGCTATGAGTATTATATAAAGACTTCAGTTTTTTTTCCATGACATCACTAAGAGGTACACTAGTCAGAATGACTTTATTTCACTTCAAAAGTTTGAAGACAAGATGAGCCTTGGTACAAGAAAAGGAGCCAAAAGGTAGAGTTCCACATGTCTTCTTCCTTCTAAAGTGATGAAAGGAGCTAATATGAAATGGTCCACATACTTCTTATTTTCAAAGCAATGGTGGAATGGTGTACAACCTTCTCACTTTGCTTGGAAACATGTTCGTATATTCAAAAACTTCTCTCATTCGAGAGCTTCTAAACAAAACATAAAAGATGAGACAAGGGCAGAATAAATTTCATCTCTTTATTAGTCTTTAACACTGACACATGGTTTCTTAAACAAGTGGAGCTAGTGCCTATGAAGCATACAAAATAGCATAACAGGAGAGATGCTTGACGGTGTTTGGCGGCCGTAGAGGATCTTACAATACTATGCTTAACGGTTGCTCGATTGACAAAGCAAACAACTATAAACTCAAATTCAGTAGGCTGCTAATATTTTCTTTTTATTTATCATGATGTTGAAAAAGCCATAAAAATGATATGATCAGTGCACCGACTTTTCTTTTCACAAAATGCTATGTAAATTTAAATGTGTCAATATCAATGCAATGATTTATGAAGAAGCATGTTGTGCAATATTTATTTTTTCTATGATGTATAAAATCATGTAAGATTAAAATATTACTCTTTATGTTGAGGTCGCATGGAGGTCAGGATAACTTAAGGTTGAGGACTGAGGAGGACACCAATGCCGAGATGACATGAGGAGGATGCACGAAGGCCAGGACAATGCGAGGAGGTGGCAATTGGCAAGAAGGCAGCAATAGGGTGCAAACCCTAGGCTAGGAAGATGGGATGATGACGACAAGGACGTGACGTGGAAAAGCCAAAGACTTGAAGAGGAGATCGAGAAGATGGGACGATGCAAGGATGAGATGGGGAGACCAAAAAAGAAGGCAAGCTGCCGAGGAGGCAATGATTGGCAAGAAGGCGATTGAGGGAACAAGAGGGATATGGGATCAATTTTAGGGATTAGGATTGGGAAGAGAGGAATTAATCAGGCTTAAGAGAGACATACATGTACAGGCCAGGTCCTGGCCCGTTTAAAAACTTGGGCTCGATTTTCAAGCCTGGTCCGGCTTATCAGGCCAAAAACCATAGCCCAAGGCCATTTTAGGGGCCAGGCTTGGGCAAGCTTGGTAGGCAGCCTGCAACTTGAGCAGGTCTAATACAAACACATTAAGTGAGTGAAGAGAGACCGCTCAAAAAGCTCGTACACCATCCTACTTGCTGAAATTGTTATAAAAATAAGAAGTCAAGTGAGCTTCACCCTTTTAACTTCTTATCCTTATACCATTCCCTTAATATATCCTCTACTTTAAATAAAAGTAACAAATTTCTAGATGGTGTACTTCTCAATGATCACAAGGAAAAGGACCCTTAAAACCTTAGTATTCGTGGTTCTCTCACCATTGATATCCCTTTTATCCCTCAAAATATAAAACAATAAGCATCCCATGAGGTGGCCTAATTGCCATAATACCAGGTTTTAAACAAAGTAGGTAGAATTTGGCCTACTATTGAACACATCATTAATCAAACTGAAGTCATTTTGACCTAGTAAGATCCAAACTAATTCGATCTTAGATCTTGAGCGCAAGTCAAGTTCAAAAATTGATTGGCAACATAAGCTAGCTTTCCAACTCACAAGCCCAAACTAACTGTCATGCAAATATGCACCAATTTTGAAACAATGTGACATATGAGTTGGCTAGGTGTCACACCAATCTTTCTCTCACTAAATTTCCTCCCCGACATTTTGTCCTTTCATTTTTCTTATCGATGAAATCTCTCCCTCTATACATGATCATCCAAATGAACAAGCAAAAGCAGGTGGGGAGAGGTCAACCTGGAAGGAATTTTTTGTTCTTTCATTTTTCTTATCCATGAATCTCACCCTGCAAATACCGCCCAATATCTCCCTCTCCTATACAGACTTCATAGATGGGAAAATGAAAGAAAAAAAGGAAAAAACCGAAGGAAGGATATCTTAGAGAGAGGAAGGTTATATTAAAAAAAGGAATCTTTTATCTACTTTCCCACTCCTGCACTCCGAAAATATTTCTTTGTACCAACATTACCTTCTTCTATTTCTAGTTTTTAAAAATCTCAGATTTATGTTATTTCTACTTTCATTTTATATTTTGTTTTCATATCATCTTTTTCTATTTCATTTTAATTATCATATTTCAATTTTATATTATCCTATTTTCTTTTCTATTTTGCATGTTTGTTGTATGTTATTTTATTTTGTTCCTTAATTGTACATTTCACATGCTTATGTGAACCTTTTTTTTGACTATTGTTATGGCAACTACTCCTCGGCCCTGAAATGCTCACTGGATCGTCAACTGTGATATAGGTGGCCATCGAGCAATCAGATAGAGCTTTCATCACTGGCCACTTCCTATAGAAGTTTCGAAAGACTTCATGGTCGAAGCCGACTCCCGTGCCTGTCGGACACTTAATCAATCTCGACTTGGATCTCCGCTCAATCAGACGCATCTAAAAGTCGGTATCCGGTACCCTCTCTCGGCACCTGGCCCAAACTCGGTGCTTGGCCCCCTCTCTCGGTGCTTAATCATCTCTCGGCATCGAGATCAATACGGTCGACCCCACCTACTCTAATTAGGCCAATCTTTCAACATGTCCGCTACAACAAATATGTCTGACAGGCCAACAAACGAGTTCATGAAAGATAGCATTGCAACATAACTGACGGTCTACATAAAAGATGCTAGCGGAAGGAATCCTAAAAGACAATATCCTAGCAATTTATCAGGATCCGTTACACTTGTCAAAGACCACCTTTCTGACAATATTTTCATGGCCCCGCACAATACTATAAATAGATAAGGGGATACTCGATGAGATAAGGCCATTCTAAAGGGCTCATCACATTTACGCCCACACGGTCACCACGGTACACAGCTTCGGCTATTGTTGCCCATTCCATCCTGCCTTTCTAACTTAATCGTCAGAGTATCCCTGCCGATAATTCCAACCCCTGCAATCTTTTGCATAACCCATCGACAAGCCATCAAGAGCAATGTTCGAACTCGTCGAAAGGGACCGGAGGACTATCGGTGCCACCACAACCACCCGGAGGGTGATCTAGCAGCGACAAAATGTAATGAAAATACATTTTGGATGTTAACCTTATTACAGTAAAGAATAGAATTATGAATTTTCCCATTCAAATTTTACTGTCACTTTATTTTCACAAAGTACTCTTCACTTGATTCTAGAAGCCATTCACATGATACAAAAGAAAAAAAGTAACAATCCAATTCTCTATTTTAATATCAATTTCCCATCCAACCCAGTCTCTCTCTCTCTCTCTCTCTCTCTCTCTCTCTCTCTCTCTCTCTCTCTCTCTCTCTCTCTCTCTCTCTCATTGATTAGGATGATCAAGCAAAGAGAGATATAGGGATAAGAAACTGCAAGGGCAAAAAGAATCAAGGGAGGGAATCAGATAGAGAGAGAGAGAGAGAGAGAGAGAGAGAGAGAGAGAGAGAGAATGTAAATAGGAGTGATTTTCTCTTTGTATCTCTCATTAAACTATTTATTTGTGTTTTATTTTCTTATAATTTTATTGTTCACTTTAGTTATCATGTATTTTTTATGCTGTTTTGACTTCTTTCCCAAACATGCATTGCACTACACACTATCCATTCTCCTGAATCTCGCAGGCCCTTCAACATTTTTCACGTTAATTAAAAAAAAAAAAAAGGAAATAGAAACCTGCTTACATGTTTTGGACTAAATGAATAGGTGCACTGGTATTTTCAGAAAGTGATGAATGATTCCACAGAGAAGTCAATTTTAACTGTAATAAGAGTGCATTGGTTAACCTATTGTACTGGGATTAATTAATTACTGTCTTGTTGGGTACTGTTGATTGCATCAACACAATCTAACAATTCAAGCGACCAAGATCTTAGTTGAAGGATCAGCAAACCATAAATTTATCCTTTTTACATACAGTCCCATTCAGATGAATTTAAACCAAACATCGTTCACGCCTATCTTGCAACACAGCAAAAATCTCAAATTAAATAGGATGGCTTATAAATAGAAAAGAAAGAGAGGCATATCAGTGCCGTGGATGGTTTAAAGTAAAGTAAGACACATATGCCTTTTTTTACCTCAACATCCAAACATAATTCATCAAAAAGATCATGCTATGGATCACTAGTACAAACCCAGCAATCAAATCGTATCTTTTATGGTTAATCTGAAAAAAATTCAACAGCACAAGTATCTTTGTTTTCCACATCCATCGATAATCATTTTTTAGAAAAAATATCAAGGCATGGATCACAAGTGAAAACCCAATAATCAAAATCCTAAATTTAACAAAAGAAGCCGACAGTTTTTTCGAGAAGTGGGGGGGAGAGAATTTCCAGCAGCCAAACTTGAAAAAGAACAAAAAAAAAAAAAGATCAAGATTAAGACAATCTCTTAACAGATCCATTCTGACCACATATAAGTCAAAAATTAAATAAATAAAGAAAGAAAAAGGAAATAAATCTTCACAAAAACCTCATAAAACAATAGGAAAATAGCAGCGGATCTCAAAAGAGACAAGACCATATTGATTGGTACCTGACGCCGGCGTCGCCGACGATGCCAATAGCCATGCCGGCAGACAGGCCGGCGAGGCCGCAGGCGAGGCCGGAGGAAAGGTGGGCGTAGCCGTCAAATAGGTAGTAGGACTTGGCCTTGGGGTTGATCCCAGTGCTGATGATGACCGCGATGATGAGGCCGTATATCCCCAGCACCCCCGCCATCACCACCGGCACGATCGACTTCATCACCAGCTCCGGCCTCATCACCCCCATCGACGCCACCCCCACCCCGCTCTTCGCCGTCCCGTACGCCGCCCCCATACCTGCAATTCAGAGAGCCCACCAGGAAAACGGCTGAGATCAGATCCAAATCATCACCGTCACAGGAAGAAGAAGAACAAGAAAGAAACGAAAGAAGGTGTGGATTATTATCGTTATCCTTACAGGAGAAGACGAGGGCGGCCGCGGCGCCGAGGAAGCCGAAGAAGGGGGCGGTCTCGTCACCGCTGAAGCCGGACATCTTCGAACGCGAGGGGGTTGAGAAGCGGTGAACGGATTTGGAGACGCCTCTCGTTTCTTTTTTCCCTTCCGAAAGAGGAGCGGGGAAGCGCAGACCACCACAGAAAGAGATCGCATTCTCCTTTTATATAATATATATATATATATATTTATATTTAATTTTTCAATTTAAAGAAATAAATTGTTTCTCCAAAAATAGGTGGCCGTGGCCCGTGACCGTGAGGGGCGTTGCAAAGAAGGTTCTAGTTGGCGGTCCTCCGCGGGACAGCGTAAGGAATTGTACCGCTCGATTTTGACGGCGGGTGATGGGGCAAAATCCTAGCGGACGAAAAAAAAAAAACTCGTGTAATGCGTGGAAAGGCCAAAAAAAAAAAAAAAAAATCCAACTGTTGCCGGCGGGGGAGCGTGCACGTGGTCAATAAAAAAAATCATAGTGGCTTCTCTACTACCATCGTGATTAAGAAGGCCTAAGAAAGCTCCTGAATGTTAAATATGAAAAATTGAAGACCAAGCTTTGGATTTTTAGGGTTCTTTTCCGGTCAAACTTGGGATTTTTAGGGTTCTTTTCCGGCCAGGCTTCGGACCTTGATAGTTTGGTGAGTAAAGTAGTTTGGACTAGACCCACGATGAATATTTGTAGAATAAGAGTTTCGATTCCCTGTGATTCACTTGAGAACCTAAACCTAAGCTTGTAATGTTCCAGTACACCTTGAACAGTTATGATCTAAGGTGCTATGAAATATAATTATATCTCATGTATCATGGAAACTATTCAAGAGTTTTGATGTAGAATAAATTAAAATGATCTTACCGTTGATTGGATGCTAATTTACCGTAACCATGAAATTGTTTAAGATTTATGGTATCTTTCGTTTTAATGGATGAGCTTAAATTTTGCTATAACCAATAAATTGCTATGCATTAAGATTTTGGATGGTATAGTACCTTTATTTTACTTATAATGATTGAAATTCTAACTTAAGGAACGCCTATTTTCACTAAGTCTCTGAGTTTGCAATGTCGAAATACCTTTTTTTTTTTTTGACAAAGTTTATCATGATTTAAACCTCTATGAGGAAAATGCAATTAGGATATTGAGGGGAATGAAACATTAAGAAATTAAGGTTATCGTTGGAAACTAAAAAGTTGGGAAGCTAAGCCGTTTACAATTGGAATTAGGATAAACCGATCCTTTCACAACAACATTTTTTTTTATTTATTATGTGCACGTTTTGCAATACATGTTCAATTTTTACCTTTTCACCCTCCTACTCTTCTTCTTAATAGTGCATGAATATATATATATATATATGAGATAAATTATGATACAATTGAAGTACAAAATTTGTTGATGTGTCAATCTACACTTTTCCTGGTGCCATGCAGATTGCTTAATCGATGGTAAAGAGGAAAATTCAAATATCATACAAGCCAAAAAAAAGAAGAAGGAAGTTTATTGAAAAAAATTTCAAAAAAAGGAAAAAAAAAAAAACTCATAAACGCTCTTATTGCCTTCCAAAAAACAAAAAATGTTGTATCAATTATCATGTATATGTTTGATCGGTAAAACAACCAATGCTATTGAATAAGCGATAGGTGGAGCAGCAAAGCAGAATCCATCTTTCAGCTATCATGTTATTATTGTAATTGCCAGGACAAACGGATCTTTATTTAATCTAAACTAGTCAACCTACTGGTGTGCAACGGTCAAAAATAAACTCCATAAGAAAAAATAAGGATCAAGGTGTGGTCTAAGGGAAGCGTGGCCACCCAAACCTATCATTGTTATGCATTGGTTGTGAGAATGATTTTCATGAACTTGATCCAGCATGAGTTCTACAAAGATGGCTTATCCAATATATAATCCATAGCAAAGCAATATGCCTGTACCTTCATTTAAAAAAAAAAAAAAAAAAAAAATCAATTATAAGTCTTGAAAGTCATTAACCAATTATTTTTTTATGCTTGCTAAATATTATTGTTGCCACTAAATCTAAGCTCGACCCAAGTATTGTGCTATGAGGTTGCTGGAGAGGTCAAGTGGTTTGCTGTCCTGGGTAGAGAGGTTAGTTTGAAAGTAGCTGCAAGTCTCCAAGATGAAAAGAATGCTCCGATGTTTGAATTTGATGCACTCACTTAGGCTTGAAATATCATGGATTAAAAAACTCACTTACCAAAGCATATCCAATTGGGACCATCCAATGCTTAAATTAAACTCGAGCTCCAAGGAACGATGAAGATATTGTGAGAGTGGCAGAGAAATGGCACGTATAAAATAAAAGGGCTTAAAAGCACTAAGTGAAGAGCCTTAAAAGAGATTTATAGCTGCTAGAAGTTCGCTTTAGAGAGCGGTCGGAGTCTCTTGATTTCCATGCCATCGTCTTCCTGGTTTTCTCTTGGGTTTCTGGGTTTCGAGAATAGGGTTTAGGGATTCTCATCTTCTGGCTTGAGGAAGTAGCGACGGCGGATGGCGGATCTGGCTGTAGGGCGGGGCTCCGGAGTAACCGGACTCGAAGGGAACGAGGGCAAGGAGCGGTCCTGGGCGGAGGTGGTGCACGGGCCATCGCGGCCGCCTCAATGGACTTCCTACAAGCTCACGGAAGAGGAGATAGAGCGTCTCCAGCAGAGCTTCACCAAAGTACTGGTAATGCCGGAGTCCTTTCTGGAGGAGGCGTGAAGCAAATGGGAAGCGCGAGCCATCATCTTCCGCAGCCTCGATCGCAGGGTGCCGGCGGCTCGAGTGGGGAGGGAGATCCGGCTCAAGATGCAACTACCTACCGAACCAGAGGTCTTCCCGGTGGGGGAGGACCACGTCATGGTGCGGGTGGGAACGAAGGAGGTCTGCACAAAGGTTTTGCAAGCTAGCCCATGGTACGTGGGAGGCTAGCTAATGGCACTGATGCCATGGAAGACAGATTTTCATCCAGGGAGGAGCCCAGTGAACACAACAGTAATTTGGATGCGGCTACCGGACTTGCCGCTCGAGTACTGGAAGTCTTCGGCGATCTTGGCAGTGGTTGGAGAAGGAGGTACTCCCCTATCCCTTGACAATTTCACGGATCTGAAGCGAAAAACAGGCTTCGCGAGGGTCCGGCTGGAGATCGATGCCACCAAGCCGTTGCTCCCACGGGTGTTGATTAAGGGGGGGCATCGCTTTCTGGCAGCAGTTCGTGTATGAGAACCTACTACCGATGTGCTTCCGGTGCGGCAGAATGGGACACCTGCGGGAGGCTTGTAAGTTCGGGGAGGAGCTAAAGAGGTCAGCAGCTCGGCCCTCTACTCTGTCTCATGAAAACTTGGTGGTGGAGCAGGAGGTGGCTGCCAACTTGGAAAGTGACTCAGGTGCTCAAGGAACCAACATGCTGGGGGAGGAGGAGAACCTCTCATTTGGACCTTGGCTTGTGACGGCGAGGATGCGCCAACCTCGTCCGGAGGGCACGGCTGGGAGGGCAACACTGTTTGCTGATCGAGGTAAGGCCCCGGCGTCCTCCTCTGATCCTCCGTCATCCTCTCCCACCAGGTCTTCTCCAACTTGCCTCTCCTCTACTTCGAGGTCGCCACTGGACTCAGAGGGGTGGCAAAAACCCTCTAAAGTAGCCCGTCGAAGATCGTCGGAAGCTTCAGCCTCGGACCTGTCCGAGGGAGGGGGCTCTCAGAGATACTCGGGGAGCTTCTTTGCTGCCTTGGCGAACACCATGCAAATTCTCCCGCCTGAAGAGGGCCACAAGGACCAACAAATGGTGGAACTGGGCACGGTCTCCCTCAAGTGAAGCAGGAGCCCAGCCAGGCCGTCTTCTCCTTCCTCCATAAAATCTTCATCTGCACCGGCGGACCAGGTTAGCACCCCAACCCCTACTGTGAATGTGAATGAGGGGGGGAAACAGGGAGGTCAAGGTGCTTTGTCTTCTTTTGCTCCAACGGGGTCCTCTGAGGGAAGGAAGAAGGAAGCCAAAAAAGAATGGCGAAGGGTGGAAGGGAAACTGGGGATGGAGAGGGAGGTTTTAGTGCACTTAGCTGAGGGCTCAGTGCTCTTTGAGGGGGGTTCCTCGCAGGTCAACCCTACTGGGCTCCTGCCACTCTTAGAATCTGCAGGGATATAGGAGGGGAAGAGGGCCATGGCTGCTGTCCCATTGTCTCTCAGGAGGACAGGGCACTCTCGGGAGGTGGGGATGAGGGGTTGGCTGCTGTTGTGCCCCCAGGGGTCATGGAGGGAGTAGGGGTACAACCTGCTATCGCAGGGGATGCAATGCAAATTCCAGGGAAGGATCGGAGGGGAAATGGGAAGGAGGACGGTCTGTTGCCAGCTTCAAGGAAGCAACCGGCTGCCTCCAGGGGTTCTTCTGCTGGGTCTGCACATCATGGTGCAGCAGTTCGAAGGGGAGAGCTCAAACTTGAGGGGGGGTGGGGGGAGTGAGGAAATATGGAGGGGAGGGAGGGGGACCCCGAATTGCAGAGGATCAGTCCACAGGCAGTGTAGCAGTCTCAAGAAAGAGCTATGCAGTCCTTCATTCTCCAGAACCTAATAAATCTAGGGGTTTGTTTGGATCGGCAGACAGCATTCAGATGGATCATGGGCAGCTTTGTGACAAGGTCAAAATCGCTCTTGCCTCGGTGGGGGCTAGCATAGGAAGGACCAGTCACATCAGTGAAGTTGGGAAGGCAGTGGATAAGGGAGCGCAAAGATTTTTGTGGATGTGTAGGGGGACGAGCTCGGACAGGGGTCCGACTCGCATGTTTGACTTATTTTCATGAATATTTTTGTATGAAATGTTAAAGGGACTAAAAAACCCTCTTTTATATCTACTTATCATAGGTATCTTCAGATGTATAATCCTCGGATCTGTGTTGCTGGAGACTAGGATTACTAGTCCTAGTCTCGATGTCCTCAAACGTCGTTTTTCCAGGGAATGGGGTTTTTTCTCTGTGCCTTCTCAGGATCTTGCTGGGGGCATTATTATCAGTTGAGATAAGGCTTCTGTGAAGGTTGATGTTTTTCACCACTCCACTCAATTGGTAGCTATTGTAGTCACTAACCTGACCGGCCTTCTTGGCTCCTCTATGGCGTCTATGCAAGTATGTCGTATAGAGAGAGAAGGATTGTATGGGAGGAAGCTTCAGTTTTGATTCAACAAGGGACCTCCATAGTCGTAGCTAGGGACTTCAACTCTATTGATAAACCGGAGGATAAGCAGGGTGGCAAACCCTTTATCCAGGATGTGGGCACTAGGGAACTTTCCAGTTTCATCCAAGATAATGGTCTGGTAGACTTAGGGTTCCTGGGTCCTCGCTATACCTGGTATAATAACCGATCTAGCCAGGCTAGAGTTTGGGAGAGACTGGACAGATATTATGCTATCCCTTCTTGGATCTTCAACTATCCTGAGCACAAGGTACGCTATCTTAGTCAGATAGCTTACGATCATGATGCTATTCTTCTTTCTTTGAATTCCTCTCTCAGGAGATCGGTGCCCTTAAGATTCGAGAAGTTATGGATCTCCTACCCCAAGGCGAAAGACATTGCTAGAGAGATCTGGGCTATGCTGGTGCGAGGTGATGCTGCCTATAGGATCACCAGGAGACTCAATCTTCTCAAGAGATGCCTGATCAAGTGGAATAGGGTGGAGGTCGGCAATCTTATGAACCAAATCAAAATGGTGGAAGCCTCCATTATATCTTTGCAGATTAAGGAGGACACTGATGGCTTATTGTCTGATACGAACTTGGTAGTTCTGCGGGATCTCCTCACTCATCATTATTCTCTGCTACAAAATCATGAGGTACTCTGGAGACAAAAATCCAGGGTCCAGTGGCTACAGGAGGGGGACAGGAACACCCGCTATTTTCATAATGCCACCATTATCAAGAGACATACTAATAGGATCCGGGCTCTTTACTCTGATCAGATGGGGTGGACGAAGGATGAAACTGGTATTAAAAGAGAATTTCAAAATTACTTCGCCGCCAGGTGGACAGTTCCTTCTACTGTCTCCTATTTTATTACTTCCTTTCTTCCTTGGACATCTGTTTCTGCTATCCAAAATTCTTTACTTTTGACTCGGGTTCTTGAGACGGAAGTAAAATCGGCGCTCTGGTCCCTTGTAGAGGACAAAGCTCCTGGTCCTGATGGCTTCCCTCCTTTTTTCTTTCGGGCCTTCTAGGATATTATGCGGATTGACATGGTTGCTGCTATTCAGCTTTTCTTTAATACGGCTACTATGCCTTCTAACTGGAAGCAAACATATATTGCCCTAATTCCCAAGCGTGCTGATCCAACCCATCCATCATATTTTTGATCGATCAGCCTCTGCAACACTCTATATAAAGTGTGCGCCAAATTGTTGGTAAACAGAATGAAAGTGCTTCTTCCTCAGCTGATTAGCCCGGAGTAGGGAGCTTTTATTGGGGATTGTAATATATCGGATAATATTCTAATTGCTCAGGAATTTATGCATGATCTTCACCGATCATCTCGGCGACACTGTCTCATGGCTATCAAGCTGGATATGGAGAGGGCTTATGACTGTGTTGATTGGACCTTCCTCCATAAAGCTTTGCAGGACTTTGGTTTTCACCATGGGTGGATCTCAAAAATTATGTCTTGCATTACGGCACATTCTTTTTCTATTCTGTTCAATGGCTCTCCTTTGGATTTCTTTCAGTCTGTACATGACCTCCGGCAAGGTTGTCCCTTATCTCCCTATTTATTTATTATTTATGCTGACTATCTTTCTAGATCTCTCTTGGAAGCTGCAAGGGCATTTGATATTTATCCATATACCCCTGTCCCGGGTGCCTCCACTATTTCGCACCTCCTTTATGCGGATGACTGTCTACTTCTTGGTCGGGCATCCCTCACAAATGCCAGGGGACTCAGGAGAGTGGTCGAACACTACTGCTATGCTTCTGATCAGAGGGTGAACTTCAACAAATCGGGAGTTCATTTTAGTCTTTAATTGCCTTATACTCACTGGAGTAGGATTCTGCACATTCTAGGTATTCAGGAGCGGCAAGGCCCCCTTCATTATCTTGGCATTCCCATATCTGGAGTCAGACTCTCCAAAAATGAACGTGCTCCTCTACTGGCGATGGTGACAGATACGATTACGGGTTGGCAGGCTCGATCTCTATCGGCTATGGGTAGGCTTACTCTCATTCGCTCGGTCCTCACCTCTATACCCATTTATATGCTTTCTAATGCCTTCATTCCTAAGGATGTTATTACCAAGATCAAGCAGATGATCCGTTCCTTTCTATGGGATTCCTCTGTAGCTCGAAGGAGGATCCATCTAATGAGATGGGAGGTAGTCTATCGGTCGACGTAGATTGGAGGGTTGGGAGTTCCTTCTCTTATTGACAGGAGAGAGGCTTTCCTGTCGCGACATGTTGCCAGGTTTTTATTATGCCCGGATAGTTTGTGGTCCTCTTTCATGAGGACCAAATATGGTCATATTCCGACGGATCTTGGGGATCACCCTCCTCCCCCTAAGAGATCTTCAGTTATGTGGCAGGAGATACTTGCGAGGGTGCCACTCATTATCCCTCATCTATCCTGGGTGATTGGAGATGGCCGATCGATCAAAGTATTACAGGATCCTTGGATATCGGATATTCCTTTATTTCGATGGCCCACTTTCATATCGGTTCTTATGCCTCCTGATATCACTCTAGCTCAACTTTTTCTACCGGGACAGACCACCTGGGACTGGGATGCAGTTCTATCTATATTTGGGGATATTCTCGGATTCGAGATCCTTTCCATTGCCCTTCCTGTCCACCCATACTCGGACACTAGAGTTTGGCATTGTACTACATCTTCCCGAGTGCCGATTGCGGACCTGATTCGACCTTCCTCCTTCGAGGCTAACATGGATTGGAGGTACCGGTGGATTTGGACCCTACCAATTCATCCCAGGGTCCCTCTGTTCATTTGGAAACTCGCATGGCACAGGTTTCCTACTCGTGAGTTCCTGATATTTAGAGATATTCACATTAGTTCTGACTGCCCTTTTTGTCAGATTCATGGAGAGTCACAGCTGCATGCCCTATTTCACTGCAGTCGGGCTATTACGATCTGGAGATTGGCAGGTTTCTCCGACTTCTTCTCCCAGCCAGATCATTGTCTCAACTCCTTCTATACTACCCTCACGAGGTCTTCTACTATTCAGACCTCTTTCATTACTTACCTGGCATATCACATATGGATCTTCAGGAATGAGCATATATTTGCATCCGTTATGAGCTCTCCCAGGATGGTTGTGGAGCGAGGTAGGAGTGTTGCAGTGGAGTTTTGGAGGACTACGGTGATATCGTCGGAGACCTGGGGTTCTCTTTCGCTCGCAGAGCGTCTCGTACAGTTTTTATTATTTGGGAACCCTCACATCCATCATTCATGACCGTGAGCTTCGATGGGAGCCTTCGCTGCAGGTCGGGTGGGATGGGTTTTGTCATTCGGGACTCCCGCCTTGGATTCCTGGCTGTTGGAGGACTTCCCCTTCTGGACTCTTCGGTGCCTGCCACGGAGTTATATGCAGCTTGGGCTGAGATTAGGTATGCCCGGCAGATTCTTTACCTCGATTATCTGATCATTGAGGGCGACTCTGCCATGGTAGTTTCTTGGATCTCGCACTCTTCCACGGACTCGGTGATTCACCCCATTATCCGGGACATCAGGCTACTTCTTCAGGGTTGCTCCTCGGTGCTGATTAGGCATATTTTTAGGGAGGCCAACTCAGTTACAGACTGGGTGGCGTCCTTTGTTGCTCAGCACTTGGGTTTTGTACTTTAGTTGGACTGGCATGATGTCCCTGTATAGCTTAGGGATCTCATTTTGTCAGACTTTTTTGGTTGTATTCATTCTCGTTCAGTGCAATGAATATACCGTTTCACCAAAAAAAAAGAAAAAAAAAAGAAGAAGAAGAGAAATTTATATAGATGAGAGCCCACGCTCATCGAGCATGTGCATCAACCATATTTTATAATGGATCATGTCTTAAAGATCATATTAGGCATTTTTAAGGGTACAAATAGATCGGATTGGATTGGATCATGAGTGATCCCGATCCAATTCGATTTTTTGATCCAGTTCTAATATTAGACCTACACCCAATTCACTAGAAAATCAGGTCGGATCGAGTTGGATTTACTATTAGAATTTTCAATCGAACGAATCATTTGGGTTGGATTGGATCCATAAATAATTCGATTTTAATCTAAAAAAAATAGATCTAAATATGATCTAAATAAAATATAAATAATAATATTTTAATTATCACATAGCCAATTATTGTTAACCATAAAATAGATAACAAATAATATTATTTTTAAAATAAATTAAGATATGAAAATAATTATAACTTTATTTCTGTGTTAAATATAAGTTTCATATAAATTTTAAATTATAATTTAAAGGTCCAAATAGATATGATCATAACAGTATTAGTATATTTGAGTCGGGTCAGGTCGGATTGGGTCGGGTCCAAATTTAATAAATCCAAGCCCGACCCGAAAAATGGAACGGATATAATTTTAGAACCCGATCCGGATCTACGGATCTATAAAAATGGATTGGATCGGATTTAAATGGATCAAGTCAGGTCGGGTCATTGATCAACCCGATCTATTTGCAATCTTAGACATTTTGCTCATGAATTTTGCCTGTACAAATCACTTGATCATGGCATGGTTGTAGAAATTGATCGACTATCACTAGCTAGATAAAAAAATCTGAAATTCAAAAGACTCTCTACACGTCTATGGGATCTGCCACATGGCAAGCTTTTAATAATTGGCTTGTAACTTTGTGGCAAATTCTTGGTGGTCAGTTTGTCATGTTTGTTTTAATTGATCATCATACGTATCAATATTTAAATGTGAAGCATACCTTTTTGGAAAGCAAAGAATGTGAGGTGGCCTAGGATCACTTAGGATATTTTATTTTTCAATTTTTCTGAATATATTTATATAAGAGTTGTATAAAAACTTTATTTTATTAAAAAAAATTATTGGATGGCATATATGCCTTTTGCATGTCCGGATCCGACTCATAGAGTCAGGTTCCCCGTATAACATCTTTTGATAGAAACCTGACTCAAATATATGATCCATGTCTATGTTGAATCGAGGAGTAAATTTTTGTCCATCATATGTGGTGGAAAAAAAATATATTGTTTTGTCTAATTATATCATATAGGTTTAATTAATGAGGATGCACTTGTTTCTAATATTATATGTATTTAATACAACTCAGTTTTTATTTTTTAAATTTTTTAGAATGAAAAAATCTGTCTTTACTTTTTAGATTTTTAAATGATAGAAAATATATTTTCCTTGATTTTTTTAACTTCCTGAAAGAAAACTATAATCTCCTTTGGTCACAGGTAGCTGTCACCCCCTAAATTCCTTTTTTTTATGAAAAACGGAAAACTGTAATATCTTTTGCACAAATTGTGACATATTGTCATAGTATATCTTTATCTTTTAAAAAAATATGTAACATTTTTATTATTAAAAAAACTGCCCACCTTTCTTTATTTAAAATCTGCAATAATAAAGATACCCCTCATTTTCTATAGTTTTTATAATTTTTTAAAAAAAATTATGATATTTTACGGCTAAATTATGATCTCAAGATGTTTTTATATTTTCAAGAAAAGAGATAGACATTTTTATCATTAAAAAAATTTATCAATTTCTTAACGTTAAAATGCCTTCCTCCTTATATGATTTTAATGACTTATTGAAGAAAAATTTTGCCATCCCATGACGGAATTATGATATTTTTGGTTAGGAAGTCTTTGATTTTCTACGAAGATGCAAGAAACATTTTTATCTTTGAAAATTTTATATCCTTTTTGTTTAAAATTTTCAATAACAAAATGTCCTTCCTTCATGTAGTTTTTATGATATACAAAACGTCCTTATCTTTTCCAAAAAGATGTAAAAAACATTTTTATAATTAAAAATTTTAATGCCGAAAATACTCTTCTCATATTTATTTTTATTATGGCATTCCAGGACTAAATTATAATATTTTAAGATGGGATGTTTTTATCTATTTAGAAATAAGAAAAAATATTTTTATTATTAAAATTTTGAAATCATAATTTTGTTTAAAATAATATTCTTCGTCAAATTACGACATTATGTATCCAGAATTATGATTTTATATTTTATAAAAAATTATAAAAATATCAAATACAATTATAAAAATATTTTTATCATAAAATATACGATATATTTTTAATCAAAATCGGTGGACAAAAAATTTCTCTTGAACCAAGAAGCAGCCCGATCCGCTGGCGCCGGACGTGCGGGTTATGGCTGTAAACCGGGTCCCGGTCGAGAAAGATCAAGCCCAGCCAGTTTATCTCCGTCCAGATCTCTTGCGTCTCCTGGACTCCCACCGATCATAATAAAAACTCCCAAAACCCCCTCCCCTCGCGGGACCACGCTTCTAGTTTATTCGTTTCCGTGCCGTAGCGGTAGCGCAGAGCCTGGACGCGATCCTATCCGAGTGGTACTTTCTCTTCTGCCCCCCATATTATCCTCTCCAATTATGTTTCCCTTCGATCTCGTACACAAAGTTATCAAGACTATGAATTCTTGATTTTTTTTTTTTTGGCCCTTTTGATCTTCGATGCATTCGAATTGCTGTTTTTTTTCCTTTTCTTATAATGATAAGCTCGCTGTTTTTTTTTGGAATATTGAAAATCCGTTACTTTAAATGAACTGCTAAATCACTGCGACGTTTTAGACTATTTTTAGGGTTTATATTTTCGCCCAAACAATCTGTCTTCACGCTTTCCGCGTGCATTTTAGGCTGTTTGATCACTTCTAGACTCTCTCTTTTTGGATAGATAACGTGTTCATGGTTGATATTTTTCATCATTTTGTTAGATTTCGAAGTGTCTATACCTAACATCATGCTATGCCAAGACTCCCAGGATGCTGTGTATTTGCGTGTTTGTGGATGGTAAATACACTAATGATCTGAGAGGATCACAAAGAAAAATAAAACTTAATAGCTGAAAACATGGAGTCTTTAATTTTATAAATTGTTTTCTTCAATGCATAAATGAGGATTGGATTTTGATAGGTGATAAATAGCAATGAGTGCATTTTTCCTTTAGACATGATAAATTATGGTGCTGTGAACACTTCCAGAAATTATAGAACGGTAATATTAGCTATGAAATTCATCAAGGGCCTGTCTCGATGCTTGGCTTCAATGGTGGCTGAATATCATCACAAGGAGGGGATCAGATGAAGAGAGGAGCGAAGGGAAGGAATAAATTGGGAAAACTGAGTTGTCTACTTCATGGGTTTCTGGGTACCGAGGATTGCCATCTGAAATAGATTTTGACTATCCTTTTGGGATTAGAGGGCTAATCAGGCTCACCAATTCCTTCTCAGTTGAATTGCACCGATGTGGATGTTTTTAGGGATACCCAAGTCAGGCATCCACCTGCACCTTAATCAGTCTGAACTACATACAAAAGTTATGTTCGAGAAGGGGATTTTAAATTACATGTGATGAGGGTCATGAGCTTTTGAATACAAGGATATTGCAGGTGAAGAATATGGTCTGCTTTAGGATCAGGTGGACTAAATTACTGAATCTCAGTATTTAGATAGTTATGGGGGATTTTAACTTACATATGATGAGGGTCATGAACTTTTGAATACAAGGGTTTTGCGGCTCAACAAGATGGTCATGGCTTTTAGGATCACATGGACTAAATTATGAAATTCCAGTACTTAAAAAAAAGGGGTACAAGTTATGGTATATTTTCCGGTAAGAGAAACAAATAGGCTTACTACTTGATTCCTTTTTTCCATGGAGGGAAGAGGGGGGACCTTTGTTTAGGTAAAACAACTTTGAAACTTTGGAAGATACAAGAATTGCTCTTTGATTTACTCCTTGTATCTTGATCGGCTACTTGAATCACCTTTTCATACAGAGTATGTGATGTGGCAAGATCGCTGACGTGGAGTCCCTATCAGATCCAGCTGGATGCTACGTTGGCAGAAGCTGCCACGTCAGACTCTCTCTTCGGGCTCCTTCGCCGGGCAGCTCCATCGAGGTCGAGCCCGTCCTGGCCTGAGTTGAGCCCCCTCTCTTTGAGCTCCTTCGCCGGGCAGCTCCCTCGAGGTCGAGCCCATCCTGGTCGAAGTTGAGCTCCTGCTCTTCGAGTTTTTTCATCGGGTGGCTCCCTTGAGGTCGAGCCCGTCCTGTTCGGAGTCGAGCTCCCTCTCTTCGAGCTCTTTCGCCGGGCGGCTCCCTCGAGATCGAGCTCGTCCTGGTCGGAGTCGAGCTCCCGCTCTTCGAGCTCCTTCGGCGGGCGGCTCCCTCGAGGTCGAGCCCGCCCTGGCCGGAGTCGAGCTCTTGCTTCTCGAGCTCATTCACCGGGCTGCTCCCCCGAGGTCGAGCCCGTCCTGGTTGGAGTCAAGCTCTCGCTCCTCGAGCTCATTCGCCGGGCGGCTCCCTCGAGGTCGAGCCCTGGCTGGAGTCGAGCTCCCGTTCCTCGAGCTCATTCGCCGGGTAGCTTCCCCGAGGTCAAGCTCGTCCTGGTTAGAGTCGAGCCCCCTCTCTTCGAGCTCCTTCGCCGGGTGGCGCCCTCGAGGTTGAGCCCATCTTGGCCGAAGTCGAACCCTTTCTCCTCGGATCAAGCTCTTTTCGAATGAGAGGACTAGCAGCTGGAGGCCATCCTGGTGGCTAAAGCCCACAGCGCTTCGGGGGATTCAGAAGCAGGAGGAAGAGGACACCACCACCTCCCTTGGGCGGCGGTGCGCCACCCAAGGACCACGGAGGGGCACCCCCCAGGATGCCATGATTACTTCCGTTACTATCTACACCAGATAGGAAAGGACGCCCCGGCCAAGGCATTGCACTTCCCAGTCGACCGTTTGCACCATTCGAAAGAGGAAACCACGCCAGAAGATTCAAATCAGGGGGCGGCTGTTTCCAGATCGAGGCCTTGCTAAATTTTCTGAAGTAGAGCGACCGGTTGGGAGGTCAGAGCTTGCGACATAACTTCCTATCATTAACGAGAAAAGATACCCGGGTGCACGGCACGGAGAGCTGCTAAACGTTGACCTTCCGGCACCTGCAGAGAGGGAGGAACCCGAGGTAGGTGGCTGGAGGGATCCATGGCCTAAAAGGAACTTCCAAAGGTCTTCGAAGGAGGTTAGCAAACAACGGCAAGTGAACGGAAAAGCAACCGAGATGCAGAGCACTCTGGGACTACCGGAGACTCACCGGAAAAGTCTCGATGGACACAGCTATCATAGCTCAAGCTTTCCTCCATCGCTGACTCTCTCACCTTACTCTTTCTTTCCAAAGCAAAATCTCCTCCTAGCGTAGAGTCCGACCAAGGGGCCTATAGGGGAGGATCTGTATTTTTAGATCGTCACTGATTTGATCGTCGGAGTGCCCCCATCGGGATCCCCGGCCCGGGTCTCTTTTTTGTAGGTTCGGGCGCGTGGACTGGGTTTCGAACGACGAGGTCGGTAGCCGGTGCTATCTCCAAGCTACAAGTCCCGATGGTGTAGGTGGCAACAGATTGGCGCGCCAGGTAGGGGGCAGGACAGTCTGATTCAGGCCAATCACCTCACGGGCAACTCCACCCGAAGCATGGTGATGACTTGCGCGTGGGAGGTCTCCACCAGTCGTGCGGGAGACCTCCCTTTTCACGGGGGCCCGCACAGTCCAGAAAGGGAGCCCCCCGCTTCATCGCAACCGCCTCCATCGAATGTCTATTTGGCAGCGCTCGCCCAGCAGATGCAGGTTCTAGCTATGGCGGTGCGACAGTTGCAGCGGTGCGACAGTTGCAGCATCAATACTGGTCCCTGGCCACCCACTAACAGCTAGCGACCCTTGCGGCCCAAGTCGCCGCACCCCGCCATAGCCTGCATTCTTTTCAAGGAAGGTCGTCGCTACCGCGGGCCATGACTGACCTCTGGGGAAGCCACCGGATCCCGATGAAGAGGCAGTGGACCGGGTCTGTTGACCGGGAGAGCCGGTCTCCGGTCTTTGAGCAGGCCGCTGCTAAGCGCCGTCGAGGCCATCGAGACTAGGCCCCTCGTCACGACCTCCCTCAACTATCGTCTTCATCTCCTCCGACGGTCTTGGCACAAGGCTTCATCGACGAGGCCATCAGGCGCATGGCTGAGAAACGCCTGGAGGAGCAGGAGCGCAAGCTGGTGGAACTATCCTACCAGTTTGCAAACTTGCAGGGCTCCTCTCGCGAGCCGGCGGGCCATGACGCTCATCCCCCTTCTCCCAAGAAATCCAAGAGGAGCCGATCCCAGGTCGGTTTCGCATGTCGCAGGTGGATCCCTACGATGGGACCATCGACCCTCTGAACCACCTTGAGAGCTACAAGGCTCTCATGAGGGTCTAAGGGGCGATCGAGGCTCTCTTATGCATCGCCTTCCCAGCCACCCTTCGGAAGGCCGTTCGAGTCTGGTTTATCCGACTCAAGCCTGAAAGCATCAACTCCTTCGCGCAGCTAGAAAGGAGGTTCGTGGCTCATTTTGATGCTTGCCGGAAGGTGCCACAGGAAATAGACAATCTTTTCTCCATCAGGCAGTAGGACCACGAATCCTTGCAGGACTATGTGACTTGCTTCAAGGTTGCCGCGCTGGAGATCTACAACTTGGATGAACCAGTCGCCATGTTGGCACTGAAGAGAGTGCTTAGGACCTCCCGTTTGACCTACTTCCTAGACAAAAAGCCGCCGAAGACGTACTCCGATCTTCTCCGCGTTCATAAGTATATCTGCTTCTAGAAGGCGGACCGTACAAGGAGGGAGCTAGACGGGAAGCCATTGAAGAAGCAACATTCGGGGAAGACTTCCGGGATGCGGAAGCCCGGATCGACCCCGAACTTCCGATTAGGGCCGAAGCCGAAGAGCGGCCCCGTCTTAGAAGAAAGATACACACCTTTCTTCATTCCGAAGTCGAAGATCCTCATGAAGATTGAGGGCGAGCGTTACATGCGTCGCCCTCCCACGCTGAGGCCATCCAACAGTCGCGACAAGACAAAGTACTGCCAGTTTCGCCGCAACCACGGCCATGACATCGAGGAATGCCGTCACCTCAAAAGAGAAATTGAAGATCTGATAAGGAGAGGCTACCTCGAAAAATTCGTGGGGGGCAAGTCTCCAGCGGAACCTCAGGCGCTTGCTGCTCTTCCTCATGTTTCTGCAGTTGACAACCGACCCACCGAGAAGCTTATGGATATGATATGCTGGGGAATAGAACGCGCCCCTAAGAGGATCTGGTAGGGGGAGAGGTTGGAAAATGTACTCCCCTTTGTGAGGGAGGAGAAATCTGGGAACCAAAATGTAAACAATGATGCCGTGGTCGTCGAGATGATGATTGCCAGGCATCCTGTAAAACGGATTATGGTCGATAGTGGAAGTTCGATTGATATCCTTTTTTACGATGCTTTCTTCAGGATGAACCTGTCCTTTACTCAATTGAGGCTCGTTCACGCCCCTCTTGTCGATTTTATCGGGGACTCCGTGGGAGTTGAAGGAGAGTTCACTCTCCCTGTAACTGTCGGGTCACCATCTCGGCAGAGTACTGTCATGATGACTTTCACGGTTGTTAGGCTTTCTTCGGCCTACAACATGATCCTCAGCCGCCCTAGGCTCCATCTGCTCGATGCGGTCGTCTTTACCAAGCGGTTATTGGTGTAATTCTCCATCCCTTATGGCATGGGGGAAATGAGGGGGGCACCTTAGTCGATTCAGCACTGCCTGCAAGCTATCCCAGTGGCCAGATGTTCCGAAGAGGACCCCAGCATCGACGACCTTTACCAGAGGGCGCAAGATCCCAGGGGTGGTCCAGTTGAATGCCTGTTGACATATCCACTCGGAACAGATCCGACAAAGACGGTGCAGATGGGGCCCAGCTGCAAGAGGAGCGAGCCCACTTACTGAGTTTCCTCCGGGTGAATGCGGACGTGTTTGCATTGATAGCGGCAGATATGCCTGGGATTTTTCCGATATCATCACTCACAGGTTGAGCATCGACCCGAAGTACCACCCTGTCCGGTAGAAGAAGAGATGCTTCGCCCTGGAGAGGCAACGAGCGATCAACGAGGTGGAGAAGCTCTTCGTAGCTGGCTTCGTTCGCGAAGTGCAGTATCTTAGCTGGCTGGCGAACGTGGTCATGGTCAAGAAGAACAACGGGAAGTGGAGGATCTGCGTGGACTACACCGACCTCGACCTAGCCTGCCCGAAGGACAGCTTCCCACTTTCGAAGATCGACCAACTGGTAGATGCCACCTCGGGGCATCGCTTGCTCTCCTTCATGGATGCATTCTCCGGGTACAATCAAATCCGGATGCACCCAGAGGACGAGGAGCATACTGCCTTCATCACAGATCGGGGGATGTACTACTACCGGATGATACCTTTTGGCCTAAAGAATGCTGGCGCCACATACCAACGGCTGGTCAATCGGGTCTTTAAGGACTAGATCGGTCAAAACATGCAAGTCTATGTGGATGACATGCTTGTCATGAGCAAGTCGAGGCCAGACCACATCGTTGACTTGGCGGAAGCCTTCCAAAACCTTTGCCTGCACCAGATGAAGCTGAACCCGGCGAAGTGCGCTTTTGGCGTGGCCGCAGGGAAGTTTCTAGGCTTCATGATCACCCAGAGGGGGATAGAAGCCAATCCTGAGAAGGTTCGGGCAATTGTCGACATGGAGCACCCTATCTCGAAGAAGCAAGTCCAGCGCCTAACGGACTGGATCTTTGCCCTGAGCTGGTTCATTTCACGATCTGCCGATCGCTGCCTGCCTTTCTTCAAGGCGTTGCATAATGTGCATGACTTCACCTAGACGGAGGAGTGTAAGGAAGCATTCGAGGAGCTGAAGAAGTCCTTGGCGTCATCGCCGCTACTCTCGAGGCCGGAGGATGGAGAGGAATTCTTGTTGTACCTGGCGGTCATCCCAGGACCGTTAGCTCGGTCCTTGCTCGTACAGACGAGGACGGAGCTCAGAAATCGGTATATTATACCAGCAAACTCCTCTGAGATGCGAAGATCAGGTACATCCGTTCCGAGAAACTAATTTTTGTTTTTATAATGTCTGCTCAGCATCTTAAGCCGTATTTCCAAGCGCACTCGAGATGGACCAATCATTAAGGGCCGTGCTCAGTCGCCCCGATACTTCCGGGCATTTGGCCAAGTGGGCTCTGAAACTTAGCGAGTTCGACATCGCGTATTGATCGAGACCATCTCGGAAGGCCCAAGTGTTGGCTGATTTCTTGGTCAAGTGCGCGGGCATGGGCGAGGAGTCGGAGGAGACCCCTGGAGCGTCGAACAGAGCCCGAAATCGAGGAGGTCTGGGTCCTCCACGTAGACGGCGCATCCAACTTGGGAGGGAGCGAAGCAGGCCTCATCCTCGCCAATGGCGATGGGGTTGTAGCTGAGTGCGCGCTCCGTTTTCAATTTGCAGCAACCAACAACCAGGCAGAGTATGAGGCACTCATCGCGGGACTGAGGGTCTCTCGCGAACTGGGTATACCCAATCTGAAGGTCTTCACTGACTCCCAGTTGGTGGCCGGACAGGTTTCAGGAGAATTCGAAGCCCGAGACCCCTAGATGATGAAGTACTTGCAGTAGGTATGCTCGAGCATGCCAAGCTTCCGGCGTTTCAGCATCTCCCACATTCCTCGTGGAGAGAATGCTCGCACCGATATCCTTTCAAGGCTCGCTACCCTGCTGGACTCATCATTGGGACGCGCCCACATCGAGTACCTAGAATCCCCAAGCTATGAGGCTTCCCGGGAAGTCTAGCAGGTCACCCCGGAACCCAGTTGGATGGACCGGTACATCAGGTACATCACCGATGGCACCCTGCCAGAAGATCGCACGGAGGCTGGCCTCGTCAAGAAGAAGGCCACGTGCTTCGTGTTGATGGATGGGCAACTCTATCGCAAGCCCTACTCCTACCCACTCCTGAAGTGCTTGAGACCCACGAAGGCGGCCTTCGTGCTCCAAGAGATACATGAAGGCTTCTGCGAGAATCACGTGGGGGGTAGGACATTAGCATATAAAGCCCTCCGTCAAGGGTATTACTGGGAGACTGAGGGAGGATGCTGCCGACTTCGTGAAGAAGTGCGATCACTGCCAGCGCCATGGTTGCATACAGCGTCAACCGGCGGCGCTACTCGCCCAGCTCTCAGCCTCCTGGTTGTTTGCACAGTGAGGGATGGACATCCTTGGTCCCTTTCCTCCCGTGTCCATACAGCGCAGGTTCTTGATAGTGGCCATCGACTACTCCACCAAATGGGTGGAGGCAGAGCCGCTAGCACGGATTATCGAAGCCAAGGTTAGCCAATTCTTCTAGAAGTCAATCATCTGTCACTTCGGGCTCCCCCACACCATCATCACTGATAACGGACGGTAGTTTGACAATCGAGAGTTCGAGGAGTTTTGCGCCGGCCTCAATATCCATCATCGCTTCACCTCGGTGGCTCACCCTCAGATCAATGGAGAGGCCGAGGTGACCAACTGAACTATCCTCCAGGAACTCCGAACCAGACTGGACCAGGCCAAGGACAGGTGGGCTGAAGAGCTCCCCAGTGTCCTTTGGGCCTACCACACGTCCCGAACGGCCACGGATAAGATGCCTTTCAACCTTGTCTTCGGCGTCGAGGCTGTAGTCCTGGTGGAACTTGGTATGCCCACACTGCGGGTGGAGCAATACGATGAAGCTGAAAACCCGTCTCGCCTTCTACTCAACTTAGACCTCCTCGAGGAAACGAGAGACAAGGCTCGACTCCAGATGGCGGCCTACTGACAGCGGGTAGCCCGGTACTATAACACACGGGTAAGGTCGAAGATCTTTCGTCCGGATGATTTGGTATTGCGGCGGGTTGAAACTTCTCAACCTCGGAAATGCAGCAAGCTCTTCCCGAATTGGAAGGGTCCTTACAAGGTGGTCGAAGCTCTCCCCCACGGAGCCTACTACCTTGTCGAGCTCGATGGCGCCCGGTTCCCACGAACTTGGAACGCCAGCAATTTGAGGATGTACTACCAATGATGTAAGGCTTCCTCTCATCAATGAAAGAAATTCTTTTGGTGCAAATTGTCTTTGTCTTGCAGGAATATTGCTACCCGACCTTAGGTCTGGCAGACGAAGCCAGGAAACTCCTAAAGCCCCGTACCTCAAGTCGGGAAACTCCTTAAGCCTCGTCCTCGAAGTCAGGAAACTCCTGAAGCCCCGCACCTCGAAGCCGGGAGACTCCAGAAGCCCCCCAGCTCGGTTGTATTCCAGGCACTTGGAGATAGTTTCACCTGGGGTCACTGGCCCTGCCAGGAAGAACCTGGAATACACAACTAGCTTCAAGGAGATGCATGAAGCCCCTCTACCTCATTTTCGACATGGTGGAGATGACTCAAAAACTTAAGACTTCTCTTCTTAACCACCCCTGTACCCGGAGCTCTACAGGGAAGAGCTGAAGACTTGATACCCCACGGCGTGGTGTTGCAACGAAAACATCTACATCGGTGGTTGCAAAAAAAAAAAGAAAGAAGAAGAGGAGAAAAAGAACTCAGTGAGGAAGATTTTCATTGAATTCAGGAGAAAGATTACATTGTTCAAGGACCCCCGACAGGCCGGGCGGTTCGAAGACAAAAGGAAAAAACACAAAGGACTACTCTGCCGGCTCCTTCCCGGAGTGATGCTGCGGCACGCCGGCGTCCTCTCAGACTCTCACCGGACAAGCTGCTTTGGCGGTGGCCGCAGGCTCTTCCACCCCCGCGTCAGCTGCGGCCTCACTCGGGTCCTCGATCGAAGCAGCTGGAAAGGCGAGCCCATCCAAGTTTAGCTCCGGGAAGAGCCGGGCCGCCCCTGACCGGCAGAACTCGTAGCCTTTGAGGAACCAGTCCGTGGTCGCCTGCTGGACCTCATCAGCATACTTTGCTGAGGCCTTGAAGTTTGGCACTGGCTCGACGGCTTCCTTTTTGGCGGCCTCCATCAAGGCCACTGCCCCCGCAGCCTTTTCTTCAGCGGCGGCAGCACGTGCCCGCGCCCCTCCAGCTGAGCCTGGAGGGCCTGAGACTGCTCCGCTGCCCGGGCCGCCTCAGCCTTGAGCTCTTTCGACCGAGCTACCTCGGCCTTGAGCTCTTCGGCTCGGCGCTTGACCCGGTCCTTGTCTCGGGCCAGGGACGCTTCGAGGTCCTTGATGCACCTCTCAACGTTCGCCACCTTGGCTCGGAGCTCCCTGTTCTTCTCCTCCGCGGCTTGGGCCCTGTCAGTTTTTCCTGGCCTCAGCCACCAGTGTCGCGATTTCCTGCTCCTTCAAGTTTTTCCTTCTGGCCCACTGGGAGCAGTAATCGCGGATGAGCAAAAGGTCCGTCCCAAGCCGCACCAACGAAGACGTCAGCCATGCGAAAAAAAAAGAAAAAGAAAAGAAAAGATCCTACCATGAAGAGGTGAGGGAATGTGCCGAGGATGGCATTCGACAGTGATCTCCCTCCCCTATCGCGTCGGTCGCGCGACTGGACGGCGAAGTCCATCATGCGCGCAGCCAAGGAAAGGTCCTGGATGACTGAGGAGTTTGGTGCCACCTCAATGGACGCCCTTCGGGAGCCGGTCCTCGACTTCACCGGGACCGCCGCTGTGCCCCCGGGAGTGGCCGAGGATGTCTCCGAGCTCATGTTGGAGCTCATCGCCACACCGGACGGTGTCGTCGACGGCGGCTCCCTCTTCTTGTCTCCTCCCGCTTCCACCTTAATGACTTCGGGAGGTGGGGCCACAGCAACATCAGCAGTAGCGGACTGAGCCCGCGCATCCGTGTCGGACTCCCGGACCGGAGGCGGAATATGTTGCCTTGGCGGTTCGGTGATCGGTCCGGTCGCCCTTCCACTTGGGCCGGAACCCGCAGCAGGCCCAGGCCTCGTACTGGGCTAATTCTGGGCCTTCTTTGACGGGGACTACCTAGGTCCCGTCGGTGCGCTCCTCTTCTAGGAGGACTGGACGAGTTGCTCCATCGAAAACTTCATGCCTGCAAAAAGAAGAAAGCCAATGTCAGCCTCAAACCGAAGAGACCTGCAGGAGAAGAAAGGAAGGTTTACATCGAACTCATCCAACTCCCGGATTGGGCTGACCCCAGCTTTGAATAGGTTATGCTCCGATAGCAGCACCTCAAGAGAAGGAATTTGGTTGGTAATGAGCTGGTCGTAAATCTCCTGATCAGCCGCTTCGACCTTGGAATTCCGATTCGGAGCCCAGTCCAGATCACTCCAGGCCCAGTCGACTCCTTCAGTGGAAGCAAAGTACTTGCTCTTCCATCCTTTTATGGAAGAGTGGAGTTCGAATTTAATGCCCTTTGGGCGAGGAGAGATGAACCACCACCTATCCTCGGTCGGGTGGCGTTTCAGGATGAAAAAGGTCCTGAACAAAGAAAAATGGGCAACGATCCCGTGAAAATGGCAGAAGACAATGAAGCAAAAAATGGTCCTAACCGCATTCGGGACCAGTTAAGCAGGGACAAAGCGGTAGTTGCTGAGTATAGAAAGGAAAAAAGGATGGAAAGAAAAATGAAGACCCCCTGCGAGGGATTCCTCATAGAGGGTAATCCGGCACGGGCCACTGGAGGTGATTCATTCCCCCAGTCTTGGGACCGAGAGCCGGATAGAGTCCGGGATGCCGAAAGCTTCCCGGATTGTTGAAAGGTCTTCCCTGGTCATCATCGAAGTGACGCCGCCGGGCCCAGTCGAACGAGAAGGGTCGGAAGGGACTTCGGGAACAGAGGGAGGAGGAAGGCGAGCCCTGGTCTCTCCTATCACTATTCCGGTGGGGCGAAGGCCTCTACGAACATGGAGGGGAACTTCTTCCTCATCGGAGGAAGGAGTCCTCGGTCGAGAGGGCCCTGCCTCGTCGGGGTTGTTGGAAGGACGATGATTCCGACCCGAGCGGGTCATCCTAAGGCAGAACGAAGAAGGGAGGAAGAAGGAAAATGAGATATGGAGAGGCCCCAAGGACGAACTCAACCTAGCCAAAGAAGAGACAGGACTAAGGAGGACGAACTTGATGACCTTGAAGGTAAGGGACACTCAAGGGAGAGGAGGAAGAAGGCTCTGGTCCGTCGGCGGGCACGAAGAATTCGAAAGGAATGATGTTTCAGAAAACTTTCTTTTTTTTTGAAGTGGCCAGACAGCAACCGTACCCCCCTCATAACCGTCTCTGTCGGATTGCTGCCACGTGTCGAGATCAGCGAGGAGCGACGCTTCGGTTTGCCAGAAATCGTTTCGGATTTTGCGTCGGTCATTATGCTTCCTCGGACATGCTGACGTGTCGTCTCCGCATTGGTCTCAAGGCCCGTTCCGCGAAGCGGCAGCGATCGTAGCATTAATGGCACATGATTTTCACCTTTCCATGTCAGCTCCGCATTTACTCCCTTCGTTCCGAACGCGGTGCGCTAACGGGACTTGGGAGTGAGGGGCAAATGATGTGGCAAGATTGCTGACGTGGAGTCCCTGTCAGATCAAACCAGACGCCACGTTGGTAGAAGCTGCCACGTCAGACCCTCTCTTCGAACTCCTTCACCGGGTGGCTCCCTCGAGGTCGAGTCCGTCCTGGCTGGAGTCGAGCCCTTTCTCTTCGAGCTCCTTCGCCGGGTGGCTCCTTCGAGGTCGAGCCCGCCCTGGTTGAAGTCGAGCTCCTTCGCCGGGCGGCTCCTCCGAGGTCGAGCCCGCCCTGGTCGGAGTCGAGCTCCTGCTCCTTGAGCTCCTTCGCCGGGTGGCTCCCTCGAGGTCGAGCCCGTCTTGGCCGGAGTCGAGTTCCCGCTCTTCGAGCTCCTTCGCCGGGCGGCTCTCCCGAGGTCGAGCCCGTCCTGGCCAGAGTCGAGCTCCCGCTCCTCGAGCTCCTTCGCCGGGTGGCTCCCTCGAGGTCGAGCCCGTCCTGGCTGGAGTCGAGTTCCCGCTCCTCGAGCTCCTTCGCCGGGCGGCTCTCCTGAGGTCGAGCCCGCCCTGGCCGGAGTCGAGCTCCCGCTCCTCGAGCTCCTTCGCCGGATGGCTCCCCCGAGGTCGAGCCTGCCCTGGCCGGAGTCGAGCTCCCGCTCCTCGAGCTCCCGCTCCTCGAGCCCACCCTAGTCGGAGTCGAGCGCTCTTTCGCCGGGCGGCTCCCTCGAGGTTAAGCCCATCTCGGTCGAAGTCGAGCTCTTCTCCTCGGACCAAGCTCTCTTCGGATGAGAGGATCAGCAGTTGGAGGCTGTCCCCGTGGCCAAAGCCCATAACGCTTCGGGGTATTCAGAAGCAGGAGGAAGAGGACGCCACCACCTCCCTTGGACGGTGGTGCACCACCCAAGGACCATGGAGGGGCACCCCCCAGGATGCCATGATTACTCCGGCTACTATTTATACCAGATAGGAAAGGATACCCCGGCCAAGGCATTGTACTTCCTAGCCGACCGTTTACGCCACTCGAAAGAGAAAACCATGCCGAAAGATTCAAACCAGGGGGCGACTGCTCCCAGATCGAGGCCCTGCCAAATTTTCCGAAGTAGAGCGACCGGCTGGGAGGTTAGAGCCTGCGACATAACTCCCTATCATGAATGGAAAAAGACACCCGGGTGCACGGCACGGAGAGCTGCTGAATGTTGACCTTCCGGCACCTGCAGAGAGGGAGAAATCTGAGGTAGGTGGCTGGAGGGATCCATGGCCTAAAAGGAAGTTCCAAAGGTCTTCGAAGGAGGTAAGCAAACAAGGACAAGAGAACAGGACAGCAACCGAGAGGCAGAGCGCTCTGGGGCTACCAGAGATCTACCGGAAAAGTCTCGACGGACACAGCCACCATAGCTCAAGCTTTTCTCCATCGCTGCCTCTCTTACCCTACTCTTTCTTTTCAAAGCAAAATCTCCTCCTAGCGTGGAGTCCGACTAAGGGGCCCACAGGGGAGGATCTGTTTTCCTAGATCGCCATTGACTTGATCATCGGAGTGCCCCCGTCGGGATCTCCGGCCCGGGTCTCCTCTTTTATACAGGTCCGGGCGCGTGGACTGGGTTTCGGACGATGAGGTCGACAGTCGGCGCCATCTCCAAGCTACAGGCCATGGCGGTGTAGGCGGCAACAGTATGCTATTGGAACTATCTATTATTTCAGTTCACTGAAAATGGGATATAAATATAAAATGCCCCTTTTTGCAGCCCAATGACTTTTCTTTGTTTTTGCTTTCGTTTGTTTTTTTCTTTTTTTTTAAAATGTGATGCAGTTTCGCTTTCCAGTATAATCTGTCTAGTTGGTTCGGTTAATTATGATGTGTATCCTAGTTCCACGAAGAGGTTTGACCTTGGTCTATAATGAGTTCATCTCCCAATACTTGCAGAATTGTTGAGATTGAGCTTGGTAGACCCCTAAATTCAACTATAACTGATCTAACTTAGACCTGACCTAGATTAAAAAAAATATGGATTGATTGGTTGTCTATATGACTTCCAAACCTAGATTCAATACTTCAATCACATTGGTCATATGTTTGCAAAACAGCTCTTGACATGAACACTATAGATTACTTGGCTAGGACCAAACTAGTTTGAAATGGTTGGGGTTTTTCCATAAATTTAGATTTTACATCTCAACCTAAATTAGTTGCAAATTGAATTCGAACCATTTAACTAAATTATCCAGATTCAGAACTAAAGGTAAACTGGGTCCAGTTAGGATTGTGTCAAGTTCACACCTCATCTAGTTTATTTGCACCTTTGGAGTTAAATCTGACCTTTCTGTCCACAATGGCTACCATTTTAGACACCACTGCTTGGTAGAAGGCATCATATGAAACTTTAGGTACAAAATATTGGGTAATATTCTCTTTTAACTCTTTTCCCTTCATAGCTATCTCTGTGTTAAGGAATCATCAAGTCTCTTAGCGAATGCCCAGTGCTCTAACCTTTGTATCAAATACCTAACATTCTTATTATTTCCATTTCTTGAAATAATAAGTGGCAAGGTGGGTAATCTTCATCCATTATCTTGCCCATTCAATTTGCTATACGACATACCTTGAACATGAATATGCTATGGCATAAATTCTTTTCATGTATATCTTTTTATTATCACTAATGGCCCTCTATTTTTTATTGACTGATTCTTATTCACGATAACATAGAGACTTCTAATTGTAGTTAACTAGATATTTGCAGTTATAGATGAGCCTTTTTCTTTTTTAAAAAAAGAAAAAAAAGTATGTAACTGTTGTTTGAAGTTTTCATAGGAAATATACATAAAGTTTCAAATTTTTATTGTAAATGTTAATTACTTGTGTTGAATTGCCTAGTGATAGGATCACTGGTGGGTGAAGTGCTGGAATCTAGGCAACATGGTATGTTATATTGATTCAATTCTCAAAACTTTGTCATTATTACAGCTTTCTTTTATTATAGATGGAGTTATTGTAGTGCTAAACTTAACTTCTGAAATCCATATAATATTGTCTATAGTGTTAATTATATAGTTTTTTTAAGTGGTGCATCATTCATGGTGATTGTTATGTTCGGAATTGTTCATTACATGTTGTGGCACTGTTGCCTTTTAAGAATGTTGTAATATGTTTTCGAGGGATCTGATTAGTAGGTCAAAATTCAAATATTTGCTTAAGTCAGGTTTTATGCATTTTATTCTCTGAAATCATCATGTTGTTGGTATTGAAGATTTTGCTTTACAAAGGTTGCACTGATAGTCACCTTATAGAGTCTTCAGACTTTACGAAGTATGTTCAAGGCCTGCCACTCCTTAAGTCTGAATGCTAGGAATAAGGTACTATGAAATGATGAAAAATGCATCAAACTGATTCTCATGTGCAGTGCCTGCTTTACTAGTAACCTTTTTCATTTCTTTATGAAAGGCGTGCACATTAGGCTTTGAGGATAAATACTGCTGGTAGGAGGAGGTATAAGTTTATCATCATCTTCATTGTCATTTTTTTGTGATGTATGTACTCTCAGCATTTTACATGGATATTGTAAGATCATTTTGTACAATTAATTGCATGGTGTTGGACATTAGAAGCAAATGCTAGATCTTTGATCATGTTTTAGAAGTCAAGTGAAACTTAACAATCATATCCTTTTAAGCTTGCTTTGTCACATGATTTTTCTTATGCTTTGTATCTATTGTTAAAAAAATTCAAGTAGTTTATGCTTTGCTAGTCACTTCGTTGAGGTTCCTAAGGGTCTATGGACCTCTCTGGGTGTTTGGGTACCTTTTTCCCTTTTTCTTGTAATATTTTGAATTGGTGGTGGACAATGAATCCGTGCCTTTCCTCATCTTTCAAGAAAACATTGAGAAACTTTATTTTTGCCCACTTACCTGCTAGTGGAATTTTCAGCCTAATAGTGGGGGAGTTTGCTTTTTTAGGACTGTATACTGTATACATATTTATATAAGATTCAGTTGAGAAGGTGGGATTTATAGAATCTCCAGTATTCTTAGATGCAGAATTTGATGCCCTTCCAGTCTACAGGTCTAGCAAACTTTTAGCATGTTTGGGCTAAGTATCTGTATCAGAGATATCCAAAACACTAGATTACTTAATATATTTGTCATGAATATTACTCCTCATTGACCATATCTAAAAGGTGGAAGATTGAAATGTAATAGACTAATAGTTATGATGACTTGTCATCAGTCTGTACTGTTTTTACCAGGTTTTTGATAACCTTTGGAAGAATACCTTTATATTTCTCACAAACACTTGCTGGCACGGTTTGTGATTATGTATGCATTTAGTTTATAGGTCTTTTAATCCATATCTAAATCTCTGATACTTGGTCAACTGGAGCATGTCCTAGTATTCATACTCCTGTCCTTAGCAACCAGAGGTCATTGCTTTGATTATTGGGTGATGCATCCCCAAAAAATCTGGACTTGGATAATGGTAGTGCAGTTTCTTTACGTGAGACAGAGGTCATGGATAAGTTGATTGAAATTGTATAGTGATTTTTGAGGAAAAAAGTTGTGCATGCAATGATCATGCAATAAACTATGTGAAAATTGATAAAAAAGGAGAAGGAAAAAACTGGATGAGAATTATTAATAAGAATATCTAATTAAATGAAAGAGATATCTATAACTTTAAATTATACAGAAAACAGCCTGATAATCAAAAAGATTAAAATGATTATCTCATTAAGTAATTAAAAAGAAAAAATAAACAGCTTGAAAGAAAGAAAGATGAATAGTCAGAGTGTTAGGATCAAAAATTAAAATTCGTGTTTGTAACAAGACCATGTTTTCAGTCCCTCGACCATATAAGAATTTCTATGATATCAAACAAATGTAAATAAAACTATTATCAAAGTCAAATAACCAATCATATAATAATTGGTTTAACTCTTTCTTTCCAATCTAAATTTAGTGCAGAAAGAGAGGCTGTGCCTTGATGTCTGTAACCTGCCAATGGAACACCTTGTTCATATGCATTGTTCCTGTTAGTGGAATCATGATTGCATAGGGAAGGGAAGAAGAGAGAGATGAATACGGTGAAATGACAATTCTATCTTACATATGTGTGGGCTGTGGGTTCCTACTATCTCTTTCACCCCCCCTCCCTTTTCATTGGAAAGGGAGAGTGATTTTTCCCACCCTTTTTTTGTCAGGGTGGGGGGGCAGTGAATTACATTAAAAGGGAGATGTCTGTATATGTTATTGGTATTTTGCTTGAGTCGGAATATAAAAAGTTGAGTCTTTGAACGTGATAATTCCAGACATGGAAATTTACTGCAACTGGGGACCCTAAACTTCTGTTTTTGGATGGACTTTTCTTTTACACTAAATAGATTGGGCAGGGCTTGCTTATTAAAATGGGGTCAGCGGTATCCTAGTAGTGATAAATCAAGGGAAACTAAAGAATAATTTCATGACAATGAAGAGGACGAATAAACTTTTTAATTTCTTGTTTTATTAAATAAAAAAAATGTTTTTTGAAGAAGTTTTATCAGTCAAGTTTTGTGCATAATGCATCATGACAATTCTTTGAATAAGGACTGGGTAAATAAATTTTTTCCTGGCTGTCAATTGTGTGCTAGGATCTGCTCTCTCTACATCTTAGTTAATTTCTGCTCTATCTAATTGTTGCAATGCTTTAATTCCTGCCCTTTTCTTCATAAAAACGGCACAAGAAAATGGTTATAAGCATACATCTAACACATTCTTTGGAAGTTTGATTTTGAGTGCGTAAATCCTAGTCCATGAGATGGCATTCTGATGATAGTTTAACTGTGTTTAATGTTTGTTTCACAAATACATGATGAAAACTTAAGCCTATATAGCATAGCGCCTGTATTATCTTCTTCCATTGTTCATCCTTAAATAAATCAATATCTTATTTTATAATAACACTCAGAGTGGCAATGTTGGAGTCATGTGGTTAAAATTGGTGTCAGAGCTATTGATACATAGGATTAAAATTTTTTACAACATCACAACTATGGTTTTTAAGAACTAGACTACACTGTTCTGTACCATTAGCACTGTACAGCATAGGTATGGAACTGGTACATGGTACACTCCCCATACTGACACTAGGTACTGGACCAGCATATTTAGGTCTGAAAAACAGGTTAAATATAATCCTGCCGTATCTGACTCAGATTGAATTTGGTTGCAAATTTTTGTATCCGATTGAATCCAGATATGGATCCGGATACAGAGTTATGATTTTTGCTTGGTCTCGATCTAGAATCAGAACTATGCTCCTAGCTCATCAACCACTATAATAATACTTGGCCTGCTTTAAAATGGTGGGTTGTTATACTTATTTAAAATCTATTCACATGCTTAAGTTGAGTTATTTAAAGTCTGTTGTGATTAAGGTTTTATGTCCTTGCGGGACATGGGGCGTCTTGGCTGTCCCATCCTGTTCCTACGAGAAAATGAAATTGGGACAAGTTGGAGACTCCAAAACCATCCATGGGAAGAGAAGAAGAAAAAGGAAAGAAGGAAAGGAAGCAAAGATGGAAAAAAAAAGGGGAAAAAATGAAAGGAAAGAAGAAGAAAAATGAAAAAAAAGAAAGGAAGGGAAAAGAAAAAAGAAAAGGAAAGAAAGAAAGGTAGAGAAAAAGAAAGAAAAGAATGAAGAAAGACAAAAAAAGAGAGAAAGGAAAGAAGAAAGGGAGAAAGGAGCATATCCACTGGAATCCATGACTGGGACTATTGTTGGGATAGGATGAGACTGCGGGGTGTTTCGTTCCATGGAAAAACTAGGACACCTTTATCCCACACGATTCAAAACCTTGGTTGTGATGTTTAAATAATTAATTTTTCCATAAAAATCAATCCTTTTCTAGTAGAAAATGAAAAACGAATATACTTCATTTTATTTTTTACTATGTTTTCAACAATTTATTGTTTAAATTATTTAAACAATATCAATAAGTTTTACATAGTCATAATTTATATAATTTTCTCGCAAGCTTTCTTGCATTCATGGCTATTTTCTATTTAGGCTACAATTAAGGATTAGTGTGGATCATGAATCTGTCACTTGAAGCATGTCTTTGATATAGAAAATATATTTATATTTTGTTTGTGCTTATATTTTAAAATAATTTTAATTTTAAATATATTTTTTAATGCAAACTCAGTCCGACCAATAGACCGGGTCATCGGACCAATGACTTGATGACCTGACACCTGTCAAGGTCTGTCTACATTGTAGATTAATATTCATGCATTAGCCCCTTACCTAGTTACTCATATGTTATGTGCGATCTGGATAGTGGATCTTGTTCCCAACCTTTATGTTTCTCATTACTGAATTTTGCTCAAAATCTGATTTTTATTTGAAATAATATCCAACTTATATCTGTATTTGGATGGAAAAGATATGGATATAAATAATATCTGGCTTGTATCTATTTTCATTTAAAACAAACATGCATATGTCTAATATTTTATTCATATTTGTATCCTTTAGAACAAATATCGGTGCTAATTTGGGATCCATTTACTATCAGTATCTATATCATATCCTTTGGAAAAACATGGGTACTTCTATGGATATACTAATATCTGATCTATATCCAATCTATTTTCAGCCTTAGGCATACTGCACTGATACTCTTTATGTGCATACCAATTAGATGCTAGTATGGGTAGCGGTGTCAGTACTTAAACCTTGATTACAGCATTTACTTCCTTTTCATATGTAAAATTTTGAGTACACGCATCTAAGCAATTATTTTCAACCTCCTTGACGTTTTTACTATCAAATGTTGCAGTTCTTTGATGGTTTTGGTTATCATGGAAGTTCTTTTGAGCAGACATACCGTTGCTATTCGGCATCTTTTATTGACAAGGTTTGGTATTCTTTCTTGTTGTAACTCACATGGTTTTACTGAATTTTAAGTTTTCTATACGTCATCCCAAGTTCATGGTCACTGCTTTATGCTCTTCTATTTTCCTAGATGTCCAAGGATTTCTTGATTTGTATGGTTGACCATTTTCTAATACTTGCCAAATATGCTCTGTGTTCAACTCAACATTTCATAATTGAGCTACTTATTAGGGGGCAGGAATCACAGTAGACATAGTTCCAACCATATATAGTTTTTTATCAGATAATTGTTTCTGGGACGTCATGGCACATGAGCATTTCAGCAGATATAACATTTCCACCAGGATACTATGGTATTATGTCATGAATTTGTCTCCTTGATTGTGAAATGATAGAGGACATCAAATACTCTCATCATGTTCTTTTTTTGGTACAACCTCATGTTCTTTTTCAACATATACATTTTCTGCGCCACATCCCTATTATGCTTTAAGATTATAGAACATGACATTGGAACTAATATTGGTTCCATGATGTTCTATGGTCATGATTTGGGAATCCTAACTTCCCTGCTTTTCGTACTTGGCACCATCTATATTCAGAGTGGAATTGATTAATTATCTTTTCTAAAAAAATTCTTGTATGCTCATGGCACATTGGAGACTTTTCCATCCTACTTGATGGAAGTGATGCTTATTATAAGTGGATCAGCTGATAATTCTGCCATTCTGGTCCTTGAGATGTGTAAAACACAGAAACCAACTCATGGATATGAAATCATCTTTTTTGTTTTGGCTTAGAACATATTAAAATACTTGTATGGAATTCACCTTTCAAGTTGTTGGAAGTGATATTCATTTCAAATGGATTAACTAATAATTCTGGTACATGGGACATGTTAAATGCGAAACTAAATAACTAACATGGATGTGAAGTCATCTATAATACTCAGAAAAATCTGCAAGATCACTCAAGATCAATCTGTATATAAATACAAAATCTGCAGTGGAGACCCTTTATCTAACCGATACTTGTCATATGGTCATTGCTGGATATTACTGTAATCATGTTCACAAGCAACATAGTAACAGATCTTCTTTGCTAAAAATTGTGTATGAATGGAGATGTCACAACATTGTAAACTCGCTGAGAACAAAGCAGCTGCAGCGAACCATTTAGCTTGCTGCACAGATTACTTAATATCTGTTTGGAGAAGAGGTTGGCTTGTTGAAGGTGGCACTTTCTCTTCAAGGAACTAAAGGAGGAATGAAGTTCTCTTACAAAGAGATGATGACAACACAAAGGATCCGCCATTGATATCAAGACTAATGAAGCACCGCATTTGATCTGAATGACTTGATACCCTGTGAACCTTTGTGTTTCTTCAAATTCTACTCAAATCTGTGCTTATGGAAGTAACAATCACCTGTACACACTGCAACAGATTTGAGCAGTAACAGGGCCTTAAAAGTATTAAGCATCAGTGAGATCTGAAGGATACATTAAGATTTAAGAAGAATGACAAAAGAGAAGAAATGACTCTGGAAATAAGCGAACAGATGAGAAAGGAGGCAGAGCACACTGGTTGCTACTTACCTGACTGCCTTTATAGTTAGGACTACCAAGGTTGGTCCAGAAGACCAACATTTCTCTGGATAGCAGTTTAGTATGTGCCCTTTTCTCAATATGATTTGAACCAAATATAGTTCTGTATACATGATTTACATCACAAAATAGTACATTATTCATCTCTTCAGTCTTCAGAAGTTCAAATTAATCTTCAAGAATTTAAAAAAGTTGCTGAATTTCTACCTCTATTTGACCATGTGAAAGTTGTATGGTTGTCATTAGTAGGACGAAGCTAAACATGAAACTTGTAGAATTTGCAAATATTTTTTCATTGCAGACTAAAGTCTTTTTATCAATAACTTTTCATTTGCACACTTGAGTCTTTTTGTTTGAGAGGATCACGTAATTGACATGTTGACAGTAGTGCTTTTCTGCAATTTCTTGACTTTGAGAATCTTTGCATGAAAAAAGGGAAAAAGGAATTTTGGCCCTCTAATGACCTGATAAGATCTGGGCCATCCTGAATCAGATGTGATGAAAATATGGATAGGGTTCAGGTCAGGCATCCTGATGAGATAGGTTGACAGTGTTGGTCAGCTTGAGGGAAAATGGGGATTCATTTGCCATTTGCTGTTTTCTCCTAAGCGGCCCAAAATGAGGACTGGACTGATATCTCATAAAATGAAATTTGCTTTGGCATCTAGGATGATTTTTTAATGTTAGCCACTAGCTAATTTCTTTTTTACATAAAATAGAAATTATTTTTTCTCTATTTTCATATTTTAATTAATTAATTCATGATTACTATTATTAATATTCTTCTGCCCAGTTGACCCAATCTGATGCAAAGCCAACTGATTTGGGTATGGGCTTGCAATTCTCAAATATGGTCAAATCTGGGTTGAGTCTGGGTTAAGCATTTTTTGACAACACATTTGACCTGATCTAAACCCCACTAAGTCCTCCAATTGCCATGCACAATGTGCAGGTAACTGACTGGTATAGATTAGCTTTCTTTCTCATTATCTTTAATTTCGGTGTGGCAGAATATTTCATTTCATTTTTATGTTTACTTTTCAAAGCCTCACAATAAGAAGAAAACAAAAGTGTCTTACCTGGTTCAGTGAACTTCAATCTGAGGACTGCTTTTCATTATTAATCTAAAATTGAAGTTTTGTATTTCATTTTTATCGTTGTCATAATTTTGAATTTCTCTCTCTGCAGCCCCATCTGGAGAGTGGTGATAAAAGTATGCATTCTCCAAGTTCCTCATTAATCTGTATCAGTATCAAATTTTGTATTTTTCATGTTATGCTATATCAACTGCTTATGACCCTAACATCTTTTCTCTTATTTCAGTTATAATGCCTCCCTCTGCTCTTGATCGACTAGGTAAATTGAACCTTTTCTCTCTTTTTCCCCTTATGGTTTTAACTCATAATGTTATAGGCTATGAATATTAAAAATAAACATTCATTTATTTGGTTGATTTTGTCTTTCTGATTTTTTTTTTTTTAAAAATTCTTTGCAGCATCCTTGCACATTGATTATCCAATGTTATTTGAACTTTGCAATGCTGCAACGGAACGGGTTTCACATTGTGGAGTTCTAGAGTTTATTGCAGAAGAGGGCATGATCTACATGCCATACTGGGTAGGCATCATTAAGAGGACTCTTAATTTATTATGTTTAATTTAATCTACAAATAGTGCTAAAAGGCACCTTCTGTTTCTTTTGATTTTTCTTCCTTTTTTGTCTTTAGATGATGCAAAATCTTGTTTTACAAGAGGGAGATACCGTGCGTGTCAAAAATGCCACCCTCCCTAAGGGTACATATGTAAAACTGCAGCCTCACACGAAAGACTTTCTAGATATCTCAAACCCCAAGGCCATGTTAGTAATTTGCTTATGTACCTTTACTTGCATATCTGCAGGCTCCTGTATCATATTTGTTATTGACACTTTTGGATGTAAAATGGAATGCTGTTTTTCTAATAACTGATTAGCTGCATTAGCATGGTTGGGTATTAACCTTTTCTTTTTTTTTTAACTGCAGCTTGGAGACAACTTTAAGGAGCTTCTCCTGTTTAACTACCGGTGACAGTATCATGGTAGCTTACAACAATAAAAAGTACTACATAGATATTGTGGAAACAAAACCTGCTTCTGCAATTAGTATCATCGAGACAGACTGTGAGGTGGACTTTGCACCTCCTCTTGATTATAAAGAACCTGAACAACTGCAGCAACCTTTAATTCCTCTTGGCAAATCACCAGTTCAAGGTTCCCATTTTTGGGTTACCCTTCTTATAGCTTCTTTTATTTCTTTTATTTCTTTTCATTATCCTTTTGGTTTTCAAATTTATGTTACTGAAAATGAAGTGGCTTATCCATGCAAAATATAGGTCCATTTTCTTCCTAGAAACGTTTCTAAGATCTGGTAGTTGCATCATCCATTACCTGCCTTAAGATTTCTTAAATGTATTTGAATATGCTATGGATCTTCTTTGTGCTGTTTTTAGTCACATGGTAGTGTGTTATGTCATGCTGCCAAAGGCCAAAGATCTTGAGTGAAGAGCTAAAATATATAGGGGCAAATTTGCTTTTAGTTTTTTTTTTTTTTTTTGATGGCAGAAAGTGTTGTGCATGAGGAGCCACGTCCTGTTCTATATATGTGTGTAGGCTGTCCCCATTAAATGTTATTATTGTTCCCATAGTTTCTCCTCAAGTTGCACAACATTGTCAGATATATTGTGCAAGGCTGGCTTGTATATTTCCTGTACACAGATTGTTGGGTTTAATTACCAGAATCTCCTTATTGCCTACATGCCTCTGCTGGATACTATTGCAGCCAAAATTACTAAATTACACTTGTTGCCTGCTTGCAGCAAAAGTTATAGCCATCAGTAGTAAATTTATAGAGGAGCTCAAATATGAATTTCTTTTTATGGTGCCATCAAATATGGATATTCGATATTATCATAGGTACAATTAATCTTATCTGGCCCTCCCTTCAAGTACAGGCAGGTGATTGTTAGGTTTAATTTCTTGTTTACTTTTTTTGGTGAAAGTTATTGATCCATGGGACTTCTTGTTGGGATTCTAGGATTCTGAGTTGCTTATCTGTAGACATGAGCTACTATGAAGCATGGACAACTTTTCTGTGCATGCACACAAATAGTTTCTTTTAGTCTGTGCCTTCATTTTAATTGCATATGATAGGGTACTGCAGTAATAATTATTGGAAGTAACATTTTCCAACCTGTGTTTATCTGAAGGTCACTTAAATAACTGTTTATCTTGTAACAACTTAAATATGGGTGTAAGCCTGACCAGAGTTTGTTTGCCAATACCAAGTATGCGATTGGTGGAAGCCAATAATGTTATTTGTGGCTAAAGGGCTTTGCTGTTTTTACTGCTTTCTTGTCATGCTACTGTTGAGAAATTAATTCATTTGTGTCGCTGGGATTAGTTAATTCACTTTACATATGTAAACAGCCTACTTTTTAACTGCTGACAAATCAGAAATCCTACTTTTTGTATGTATCTTTATGCAGCTCTGATGTTTGTCTATACTAAGGCACTATTTTTGGATTCCTTGTTTTACATGAAGTGTTCTTCGGGGTCCACCTCTGATGTTTGTGCGAGACTGGAATTTTTTGTTCCAGTTCTGTATACCTAATTAGTTGGATGTATATGTTTCAAGGCATGCGATAATTTAGTGAAACAAGAGATTATTTGTGTTCTATTAAAATTTATTATGATTCGTGTACTCTCTTGAAAGTTACAGTTCAAGAGGCTGAAGCTGATGCTGAACCAATATTCAGCCCCTTTACTGGCATTGGGAGGCGGTTGGATGGAAAGCCTTCAAAGAATCAAGAGCCAACCATCTCTTCTTCTGTAGTGAACCGTCAGATGGAAGCACCAAAAAATGCAAAGCAGCACTCAACAACATCTACTTCACAAAGTAGTAGTTCTGCACGTCAACCCATGGGAAAGCTTGTCTTTGGTTCAAATGCAAACCATGCTCCAAAAGAAGCACAGAAGGTGTGCTTCAGCCAATCTAACATCCACCTCTCTCTCTCTCTCTCTCTCATGCTTCTAATGCGTGTAAATTGATTGTTTGGGGAAGTGAAAGGAATTTGACCAGTTTCTCTTCCAGAGCATCTCTCTTCTTGGCCAACTCATACAGGATACTTATCCAAAAGCTACCATGCAGGTTGAAGCTAATACGCGTAGTAGTGTCAGTGGTAGCCCATTTTCTCAGTGGAAATAATCTATTGCACTGCATTCTTTCCTGCAGCTTCATTTTATAAGCTCGGTTGACTGAATTTTTTCCAGGGAATTAGCTATTTATCTTTAGATTAGTAGAGCTTGATCATCAAATATGCTTTTTAAATTTTTGCAAGAAGGGAAATTTTAGAGGAGAGAAGTGCATAAATAAGCATGGTTTCTTTGGTTGCTTGCCTCCCTGCGCTCATTGGAATTAATCTCTGGATTGTAAGAAACCAGATATTGTTGCTAATTTGTTATTTAACTACTGTAGTATGTCAAGACTTTGTCATCATACATGATATTCACCTGTTATGTTAACCTAAAAAAAAAGGTAGAGGAACTGAGGTAAATATAAAAAACAGCCTATGGCTACAAAACCAATCAATTTTTCTCAAGTTTTTTGTTACAATGATTAAAATTCCTGAATGGAATCTCCACCATAAATTTAACCTGTGTTGATTTGTGTTGCAGGTGGCTACAAAAGAAACAAAAGCAGAAACTCCTGAGAAAGAAGAGCCTAAGTTCAAGGCATTTACTGGGAAGAGTTACTCATTGAAGGGTTAATTAAGTGTTCGCTGTATGTCTTGTCTTTTCTTGAACCAAACATGTTCTTTTCACATATGAGACGTGTCATAATTTGTTTGCACACCAAGGTTTCCTTGATACATAAATATTTATATCCACATTGAAACAGGACGCATTCCAGTTTTCACCAGTTTGTGAATTTCTGATGTTTGAGCTGGTTACAATTTATAATTGACTTTGAGTACGATTTATGACCCAATAGAGAAGTAACACTGTCAAAACAAAGGTTAACCTTAATGCATGCAGAAAACATACTTGATGTTCTAAGAAATATGGAATATGAAATGCTGAATCTTGTTTAATGATTCCTGAGATTTGAGTGATATGAATCATTATTGGTAAGTTTGGGATGTTACGGATTATTGCCAAATTGTTGTGAAGGTGGAATGAATACATCTGGTGAGAGATCTGAGAAGTTGTTTACTTACTAACTAATGATATCAGTCGTTGTTGTTGCTTTTTTCATTCTTGCTTTTGCGTGTGCTAGCATAAAATCACGTTAGTTTTATCATGTTCAATCGTTTCTCTCTTTTATTTACATCATGGTACTTTTGAAAACCTTTAAATTTTCGCATGCTATAGAAATTTTTCGGTTTTCTTCCTAGTTGGGTACTTCTGGAATGATTTCAAATCTCATGCTTTCATTCCCTGGTAGACTGCTTAACTGGTTCGAATTATGCTTCTGCTATTCTTGTCTCATAAGCCAAGGCCACCATTGTCTGTCCGATTCCATCAAAGAACTTTGGATTTTATTCCGCAGTAGTCATGCTAAATATGGCCATTGCTCCAATGAAACCATTGGTGGTTCATCACCATTGCCAATGATTAGCGATTCCAAAACCAGCTTGATGATTGTAAATCTTCTGCCACCTCATAAGCCTGATTACGTGCTGTCATGTTTGGGTATTGCCAAGGTTGTTGCATCTGGATCGAGTCGCTATGGCTAAACACTGATTATTGAATGCCTTCGATCAAATCTCCAAGACCAAACATTGATTAGAAGATACGCTGGAGAGGCTAATACTCAAATCTGGCATTGCCTTTGAGTCAGAATAATTGGGTTCGGGATTTCTCTTTTAAGCTCTCGGGCCCCGCACTCCCACAGGACTTTATTTGGATGAAAAACCACCGTAGGACTTTTAATATACGGATGGACGGTCATGTGCACGTGAGTGAAAAACAGGTAAAAATATTGAAAGAGGGGACAACTTCGCGACGACGTGCTACTACTGCAAAGCTCAAAAGAACCGAGAAATTTAGTTCTGGAAACGCAAAAAGCTCAAAAGAACCGATAAATTTAGTTCTACAAGGTGAGAATGGTACAAGTATAATGACTCGACATAGAAGTAACCCAGAAAATTGAGTTCAAAGAAATGGGTCGTAACTAAGAAAATGTAGAATCCGATTTACCTTTCTCTGCACATAAGTTGAATGAAAAAAATCAGGGAAGTTTATTTATATTTATACAGTTGGAAAGCATAAATAAAGTAGAAAAAGTTCAATAGTCACAATTCACTATCCATGGAAAGACCACAACCATTATCAAATCTCTTGCACCATCACAAATATGGATCACCAACCCATCATACAAACAGTGACCGAGGACCTGCGGTTTAAGCGATACACGATAGACTTCTTTGTTGTACCTTTTTGACAAGGTGGCTGTCACTTGTCAGTATGGTAATGTTATTATGCTGCATGGTCCGGCAAACAGCGCGGTTGCTTGGCCATCGTATCTCACATGTAGCCCGAGGCAAATCAACATCATCCGGCAACTGCCCGCGTTATTTCCGGTCGTTATCTTAATATGGTATCTAATTAACACGCATTTTTTATTGTTGCTATCTCAAAGCGGGACCCTACGGCCTCCACCAGTTAATGATACCAGTTTCTTCACCTGAGCCATTCAATTGGTGGACCTCCTTCTTTCCATGGAGCTCATTTCCATCACATATGATTCAATCCCAGCATTAGATGCTAATGATCGGCACATGTTTTCCAAGGTTTGATATTATATTAAAAAATTCACTTTATTTTAATTTTTAATTATATAAGTTGAAATTTGTATTTCTATTTTTTGAAAACGAGTGCCTTTCGAACTTTATCAAACCATCATGGCCCTGATCTCGTATGAATGCATGGATCCAAGCCAGTAGATACGCACAATAATGTTGCATGTCAATGCACTCGCAAAAACATCTTTTTGAGTAAAAAAAAAAAAAAAAAATGCCAAACAAGGAGATGCCTCTTCAGGGTGCTATTCCGGTGGACAGGATCTCTGATCAGGAAAATACAAATTTGACTCTTCCCGTATCTTCTGGGGAGGTAGGGATGCTCTTTGGTCCCTCGAGGATGCTAAGTCCCCAGGCCCGGATGGATTCCCTTGCCTATTTTTCCGTCAATATTGGTCCATCGTTGGGGATGAGGTCGTGGAGGCAGTTTAGGTGGTTTTTGTTGCTGGCATCCCTGCTGAATGGAAGTAAATCCTGATCACTCTGATCTAGAAAAGACCGGATGCTTCTGCTTTGAACCATTTCAGACCGATCAGCCTGTGTACCACCCTTTATAAAGTTTGTGCAAGGATCCTAGTCGGGCGGTTACAGTTGGTTGTGCCTCATCTTATCAACCCTGAGCAAGGAGCATTTATCAGTGAACGCTGCATCATTGATAATGTCCTTCTTGTCTAGGAATTCATGCATGATCTCAAGCATGCCCTTACTCGGCGTAGTCTTATGGTGATTAAGCATGACATGGAGCATGCCTATGATCGGATGAGCTGGTTTTTCTTTCAGTAGACCCTTCATCAGTTTGGCTTTCACCTCAACTAGATTAGGTGGATCATGGACTGCGTGGAGGATTTTAACTTTACCATTCTAGTGAATGGCACCCCGACTGAGTACTTTTCTTCATCGACCGGGCTACGTCAAGGTTGTCCTCTATCTCATTACCTGTTTATCTTATGTGCTGATGCTTTCTCTCATGCGTTGAGGATTGCTGTCTAGAGGTCAATACTAGAGCCCTACTGGCCCGCCCCAAGAGTCCTCCCTCTCTCACCTACTCTTTGTAGACGACTGCCTCTTCATTGGCCGGGCTATCCCCTAGAATGCCAGCCGCTTTGCCTCCATTGTGTAATCCTAGTGTCGTGGATCTGGCCAGATGGTCAACTTACAGAAATGTTCTGTCATGTTTAGCCCCAGAACGAAGGTCCGAACAAAGCAGTCTATCCTGATCAGATTGGGGATCCCTGAGCAGATCGGGATTCTCACCTATCTTGGTGTCCCTATGACTGGTGGAAGACTGTGAAGGACAGAGTGCGGACCTAAGGTGCAGCGGGTTTGCAATCATCTTGAGGGTTGGCAGGCCACTTCTTTCTCTTTGATGGGTAGACTCACACTCATCAGGTCAGTCTTATGCTCTATTCCTGTTCACCTTTTAGCGAATACTGTGTTGCCTACTACTTGTTTGAGAGAAATGGAGCAGATGTTCTGGAATTTTCTCTGGAACTCCAGTCAAGACAGTCATGGTATTCACTTGGTATCTTCGGACACTGTATGTTAGCTAGTCAGGGATGGAGGACTTGGGATCCAGTCACTGTTGGATAGGTGGAGGTACTTATCGCCAAACATGCAGTGAGATTTCCTCTCCAGCCCAATTGCCCGTGGAGCAGGATGATGCGGGCCAGATATAGAACGTGGAGTCAGGGCTCTCAGATCCAGTCTACTTGTGGTTGCTCCTTTATCTGGAGGGAGATTTATGCCCGTGGCTCCATCATGTTGGCCCATGTCAGATGTCTGATTGGTAATGGGTCTACGATTGATTTCAGTCAGGATGCATGGATTTCTTGCTTACCTCTCCAGGTGGCCAACATTTGTGAGAATGGAGCTAGCCGATACCCTTCGTGTTTGTGATTTGATGACGGATGATGGCAGGATGTGGAGAGCTCAGGAGATTACCAGACTCTTTGGGAGCCACTTGGCACACAAGATTCTCGTTATCCCAATCCCGAGTCACCGATATCAGGATTTGAGGGTGTGAAGTTAATCTTGCTATCCCAAGGTCTCTTCAAGCATCATCTTTGACTTGTACAGGAGACCCTCTGATATGAGGATGGTGGTAGCTTGGATCTGGAGACTGCCCGTCCACCCTCGAGTGCATCTCTTCCTTTGAAAGATGGCTTGGAATCGCCTACCTATGAGGACTCTGCTTAGGCATAGGGGTATGGATATCTCGATGCCCTGTTCGGTCTGTGGCTTAGAGGATGAGTCCACTGAGCATGCTATTCTCAGTTGCCCTAGGATGAGGCTAATCTGGAGACAGGTTGGGTGGTGGCCTTGGGATGGGGATGATGGGCCATGGTTGTGCTCCTTTTTTGACATGCTCCGGCAGCGGTCGGCTGAGGATGGTCGCTACTATGCCTACATTGTCTACCAGATCTGGTTGTCTAGAAACATGCTGATTTTTGATGAGCTGGCTACTCTAGCACATTAAATTCTTCAGAGAGCTACGCTCATGGTGACGGAGTTTTTCCACTACGATACTGTTACGACCCCTGCGACCTTAGATCCCTGGGACCCCCTTGCTTTCTCGGCAGCAGCCCGGAGGGCCATCTATATTTTCTGGGAGTCCCCCCTAGGGTTTGTCAAGGTAAACTTTGATGGCAGTGTCCGTGGCTCATCCGATGGTACAGGATATATCATTCGGGATGTCGGATGGCAGGTTTGTTGCGGCTGGAGGTCTTTTTTTTCATGAGCCCTCGGTCCTAGAGACTGAGCTTAGAGCTGCTTGGGCCAGCATTACCAGAGCTGTTTATGACCTTCATGCTAGGAAAATCCTCATTAAGGAAGATTTTTCCACTGTTATTACCTGGATTTGGGATAGGGTGGAGTATCCTGGTGCCCACCCTCTCCTTCGTGATATATGGAGCTCCCTCCGGCCATCCTTGAATATCTCCATCTGTCATGTCTATCGGGAGGCGAATAGCGCTACTGATTGGGTTGTCTCCTTTGTTGCTCACCATTCGGGTGACCGGTCTTGGAGTCAGGGTGATAGCATCCCGACTCAGGGTGACAGTATCCCGACCCCTCTTCAGGATTTTTTTTTCTTGATCTTTTAGGCTGCTCTCGTACCAGAATTGTGTGACCGCCCGTCTTTATCAAAAAAAAAGAAAAGAAAAAAAAGAATGGATGTCTTTTTGAAAAATAATAAGAAAAATTTGATTTGAATTATGAAATGACAGATCTCACTATTATAAACATGGACTTAGTTTATGATACGAAGAATAAATCAATAAAAAAAAATTTAATCTTACTTTCATAATTTTTCTTCGTGTATATATATATATATTCTTTTGAAATAGCTGAGTTGAAGGAAATTTTCCTTTCTTTCCGGACCGGATCGAAAATCATTAAATAAAACTATAAATATGTCAAAGTAAATGCTCTTACAGAAACATCAGTACGTAACTTCTCTGCATGTTTTCATCTTTGGGCTGATTGGAATCATGCCATTGGCACGTCCCGTTTTCCTTCTTGCATGACCATAGCTGATTAACTTTAACAGCGTTAAGGTTTCAGTTTCAGCCCGTCATGGTCAAATATGGCCCTGTTTATTACTGCTTGATTAAAAAGAGGGGAAGGTCAAGGCCGGCAGGTTCATTAGCATGTGACGTGATTCTGTTGTTATCCTTTTGTTGTTGGAAAATACCACGGGACAACGACGGACGTTGTCACAATCCGAAATCGATCGATGTTTCAATACAAAGCAACATGTACGTAATAACTTGTCTCGTTCACCGATCAAGAGGATATCGGTTGGGACGTCAATTAGAGAGTTCACATCATTTCCATAACACACCACGCTACTCACCATGACATTATTAAGTCAACGAGAAGGATAGGGATAGATATAGAAGCACTTCGATGCCATTCGAAGCAAGTTTAAAATGTTTCCAACCGCGGTCTTTTTGCGTGATCAACAAACAAACAAACAAACATTGGATTACAAAAATCTTCGCAAATCGATCTGAAATGCTGGTACACGGTTGGGTTTGTTTAAATCGAATGGTGTGCAAGGAGGTCCCTCATCGTGATGACTCTTGCTTACAAATGAATTGAGTGGACCCGAATGCAATTAACTTGTGTTTAGTTAGGTCTGGTACAAGCCCAAACTCAAAATTCATAGAATTAACTACCAGGCCTGTGTACATGCCAACTGGAATAAGAATTAGATTAAAAGTAACAGATCTAGTCTCTTATACTTGACCCAACCCCTTAAATGGCCCGGGTTGCTCGGATATAATCCAAGTCCAGATTTCACATGCCAAAGATAATTGAGTTAGAAGTGCTTCAAGCTAGATTAATTTCCAGTCATACCAGCACCCTGCTTTTCTCTCTCTCTCTCTCTCTTGGCATGTACTGATGAGCAGACCCATGACCTTGAATAACAACCTCTGTTTTTTTAACCTCTTTTTGATGGGGATTTCCTACCGCCACCGTTGATTAATCGGCCTTGATATTTTCTTATTCTTCTAGCCTATGAATGATTCGAAAATAAGGAAATGGGAATAGAAATGACTATATCTCTCGGAAAAGTTATTTCTACTCCATTTGATTATAATTTTTGGAAATGATTTTTTATTAAAAAAAAAAAAAAAAAAAACATGATAGGCATGAATGATGGGTTGTCTTATGAATAGCTTACGACAGATTTCATCGAAATAATCATCCCAGCATCAATAGATTTGTTCAATATAACCATATTTTACTTATGCTTGTTTTCCAAAAACTTTTTTTTTTTTTTTTTTGATAGATTCCAAAAACTTATCTAATATTTGGTTCCCGAGCACAACATTAACCTGGAAGCGCACGATATATATGGGCACATCCATTGCATGACCCCTCTGAAGTTAATCCATCTATTAACTGATACAACCCTGTTTTAATCCTCCACTTAATCCAGAAACAAGAAAAATACACCATTAAAAGGCTAAGACTAAAGAGAGTGAATATATCATCGGTTCTTTCCGGTTATACGCTTCCTTTTTTTTCCCGTACACTATACGTTTCCTACCGAATGAGACAATCGGCAGGGGTATGACCCATGCAGCATCTTCACAGATGGCACGGATAAATCCGACGTAGAAACTGCATCCCTTCTTTGCTGTCGCGCTCACGAGCTCTTCTCGCTTGCCGCCAAGAATACTAAAAGAGATTATTAAAAGACAAAAACAAAAAAAAATGTCCCCATCGACTCCCCCCAAAGTTCAGACCCTCCACCGTTCCACCTCCTCCTCCTCCTCCTCCTCTCCAAACCCCAAACCACCTCCCACTCCTCCCCCACTCCACCATGCGACCAAACCCTAACCCTAATCCTCACCCTTCCGTCGTCATACCATAATCTCTCTCTCTCTCTCTCTCTCTCTGCCATGGCCCGCTTCCACATTCACCACCGCTACCAGTCCTCCCCTCCCCTTTCCCTCCCCTTCTGCACTTCCGAGGAGGAGGAGGATGACGAAGGGGAATGCCCGGTTTCGTCGCCGTTGATCGCGCCGGGAGGAGGAGAGAGGGCGGTGCACGGCGGCGGCGGAGGAGGGGGAGGAGGAGGACATCAGTTCTCGATCATGGCGGTGGTGGCGGCGGCGCTGAGGAAGTCGCTGGTGATGTGCAGCGTGGGGGCGGCGGCGGAGGACGGGGGCTGCCCCTCCTCGATGGAGATCGGCTGGCCCACGGACGTGCGCCACATTGCTCACGTGACCTTCGACCGCTTCGGTGGCTTCCTTGGCTTGCCCGTGGAGTTCCAGCCCGAGGTTCCACAGAGTGTTCCCAGCGCCAGGTCTGGTTCAATCTCTAAGAACCTTCGTACTTGATTTTTTTTTCCTTCTTTCTTTCTTTCTCTTTTTGCTTTCTGTTTCTAAGGTGAATGATTTATCCTTGTGCTGTCTCTGTGGACTTGTTGAAAAAAAAATGGTGACATGTGTTGGAATTGAGGTGAAATTTGAAGTCTTCTGGACTGCAATATAATTAGCTTTTGTTCCAGGGCGATTTGTTTCTTGTAAGTCTTTGATTTTTCCCTATCAATTTTAGAGCTGATTCCAACTATATCAGTGCTAAACTGAATTCCGGAATTACCAAAACTTTGATTATGAAATTATCGAATTTTTCCTGTAAGTTTTCAAAAACTCTTTCATTCTGGTTCGATCGAGAAAATTTAATCCTTGTTTTTCCTTGGGTTCTCCTCTTTACTCTCGTCCCCCCTCATCTTTGTTGTTTTCAAAAGCACTATGTTGCATTGACATTTGGATAAAACATCCTTTTTTTTTTTTTTTCCAATCCAGTCGGGTACAGGATGCAAAAATTTTATTTTGGTTAATAATTTTTGGGTGTTTCAATTGAACCCATGGTTTCTTATGATAACCCTGACTTATGCCATTTGCTGGGGCATTCTCGTTTTCCATATGTTCCAAATTTACTGTAGTGGCGAATATACTTGGCATTTGCAATGAATTTGGATCAATTTATCAGTTCATATGGTTGGCCTGGTGGCAGAGCCAGGAATTTGCTCCAGGGGGCAACAAGGAAGATCAATGATCGGTGAATCAAACATCTTAATTTTGTGGGGCTAAATTTATGGAAAACTGATATTGTGTTTGCTTTATTGGAGGAAATCAATGTTTCATACTTCACTATGCTAATATTCACATTTGGACACCAACGGATTAAAAGGACACCGGTTTAATGTGTTTTCTTATTGTCCTAGTGGCAAACCAATGCAAAGTAATTAAACTTTAAAAATGTAAACTTAAACGGTAATAATTCTTATGATTGTAATGGATATGGACCCATTTACGAGGAGGGGAAACTATGATTTTCGCGCCCCCCCCCCCCCCCACATATTATTGGCTTGTTTGCATTATTGTTCCAAATGATCGAAATCTTAAAAGCTAAACTTAACTATAAATGATCATGGACTTAATCAATGTATAAGAGGAATTATTTTTACTAAAAAAAAACTAATGGAAAAGAGCTTACCTCACTTGTGATTCTAAAAGTTTAAATGGCATGGAGTTAAAGATAATTGGACCCATGAGGGAATGACCTATGCTTGGCCATCGCACCCTTTCCCCCTATCTCTGTCTCTGTCTCTATCTCTCTCACTCTAAAAGGTGCCCAAGAACAAGTAGTGGGATAACTCCTCTTAGTCACCCAATCAATGTAAAAAAATGTGGGATCATTGAAAAACATGTAGATAAGTAGAACATTTGTATCCTAACATTATTCTTTAATTTAGGAATGGTTAGCATCTAGAAATTGTCTAAGAAAGTAAGACTAGATAAGAATCAAGAATAGATAAAAATCATGTTTTGGATTTTAAGGATTCTTGCCATTTTTACTAATCTAATTTTTTAGTAGGGGTAACTTCACATTGCAGCATCCTAACTTGAACTAAAACCTTTTTTTTGGTGGGTGGTTGTTTGGGGGGGGGGAGGGGTGGAGTTGTGGTAATTGCTCTCCTCCTTGCCCCCCTGGCTTTGCCAGTGCTTGGGACATTTGCTGCAGTTGTCTTGTATCTATGTAGAGCTTTCCTTCATGATCAGTAGGTGTATTAAAGATCTGTATAAAATTTTGTAGCTAGTCCAAAATATGAATGGCATGCAAAGTTACAAGTAGCACTCAGATAATGAGAAAGAACTAACTTTAAAAAAAGTCCATTTCACTGATTTTATTCAATGATCTACTTAAGTTTTATAGTAAGAATTTCAGATAACAAATTTTACAAAATTTTGATTATGAATGGAAAATGACAGAGATAGTTAGAACAGTATATTGTGTTGTTTTAAATCTAACTATGCATTACAATATACATATGTTGTGTGCACTGAATATTGATGTATTCTTTAGTTTGAGTATGAGTGCATACCATAAAGGAATCCACTGCACATAGATGCGTGACATGATTATCTAGTTGTTGTTTTGAAAGTGTTTATTTTTTTGTTGCATTTTTACAAATCAAATTATCTAGTAAATTCAGCTTTTACTGTTCATTTCTCATTTTATTAGAGCTTGTATTGAGGTTCCTGAGTTAGCATGCAGCTCTAGATACTACTCTGTGGACACCAACTTAGTTATTGCTTGACTTCTTATTGTTTGATTATTTGAATCAACATATCCAGACAAGCAGTGCCATTTCTGGTGCAAGCTGTTAGGCTATTGAAGTGATTGGTCAATGGTGGTTTGAGAAAAGCTACAAAAATCAACTGAATGTTGGGTTGTTGGGTGTACTATCATGGAGGTCTTGAATCTGCTATGCTGCCCACTCAGAAGTTGCTCTCCAAAGTCATTGTTTCGTACCCTCTTTTATCATGTAGTAAACAGGATTGACAGCTAGTAGTTCCTCTTTTCCACAACCCCTAGCAGTCATGAGTGCACAACAGGTTCAATTCTTTTTGTTAACGAGATCTCCAATCTTCTTGTGGCCTTTTCAAGACTAACATCTAATCTATATACATATCTGTCAACTCCTTGGCTCTGCCTGGTTCTGACTTCTGAATTAAGTCGGGTTGACTTGAAATGGAGTTAAATCTCTGGCATCCTTGGAAGGAATATTCAGGATAGCCCAGAATCAAATGTTACACAACTGTGTCTGCATTTTTTATCCTTGCATAGTTGAAGCTTTCCCTAATTCACGGTGGATTAGTTGGTAGATTAGAGGGTTTGGTTACTTTAAAATATTCTCGTCACCCTGTCCGCTTTATGCCTGGGATAATTTCTTTTCCCCAAAAGGAAAAAAACCATTTATTTTGAGACAATACCATAATCATTTTTTTAATCTGTCTTTATACTTTCTCTGCAACAGAGTCGAGACACCACTAAATTGAATCATTTAGTTAGAATCCAAAATTTTAAGTCTTGGCTGAAGCTGATCCATTTAGGCTGGGACTGAACTGAAATCAACTCAAGTGTTTCAGGTTTTCAGCTAGTTTCAGTCAATTTCTGACTAGTTACAACAACTTTTGGTGATTTCAGCCAGTCAGAGTTGAAATTGATCGTGGATGGTTTATTTATTAATTATATGTCTTTCTAATGTTATTTTGGAATATTATGTTCATCTCTTTAAATTTATTTTCTGGGTCATTTACTAAATTTTACAAAGGTAGGCTTTGACTTAAATAGTAGCATTCCTCATATGTTTGAAAGTACTTATTGTTTTTTACTAGAAATTCCTAGTCTTACTCACTAGGTTTTTTTTTTTCCGTGGGAAAGAAACAGATGAATTCAGTACATTTATTTGCAAATCAAATGTAAATAATGGAAAGTAAAACAGAAAAGATGGCAAACCATCATTTCCATATATAATTGGTTTTCTTCAAATTATCTTTTCAAAGCTTCAAAATTTAATTTGTAAGTAGTGACTATTATTTCAAATTAGACATTTATTTTTAAGCAATTTTTGAGAACATTGGAAGCAATTGATTTTTTTTTAAGAAAAAAAAAATTTGACCCTTTTTTTGGATGCATGAGATACTTTTTGAGTTTTTGAGAGAAACTCTAAGGAAAAAAAAAGAGAGAACAGAGTCTATCTGAAGTAGATTAAGCCCAATTGGATTGTATGCATAAGAAAAATCTTGGATTTATAGATTTTTTTGAAAGTATATTTTGTAAACATTTTAGAGGCAAATTGTTTTTGTCTCCAAAGATCATGCCTTACTTCCCCCAGTCTAATCATTTTCGAGTTTTGTCTTTTATTTGATTGAAGTGTAATCATGATCCGATCCATGCTTTTCAAATTGTGATTTTCCTATGGAAAAGATCCTAATGGACACAATTTTCTCATATTTTCTTTGCAGTGTAAGTGTATTTGGAGTTTCTGCCAAATCTATGCAATGTTCTTATGATACGAGAGGGAATAGCGTGCCAACAATTTTGCTTCTGATGCAGAGGCAATTGTATTCAGAAGGAGGCCTTCAGGTAATTTCTGTACTTTTGGAATTTGCTAACTGATGGTGATATTATTTGTAAGATCTGTCAGAATTGATACTATTCCTCTTTTATTCGAAGGCTGAAGGGATTTTTAGAATTAATGCTGAAAATGGTCAAGAATCATATGTTAGAGACCAATTAAATAGAGGAATTGTGCCACCTGGAACTGATGTACATTGTCTGGCTGGTCTGATAAAGGTAACCATCATATTCCAAACCTATGACTGTAATCTTGATCGTCAATTACTTTGAGTTTTGCAGTTAGTACATATTTTTTTTTCACCATATTTTTTGAGTTTTGCTTTACATGGACACAAATTGCATGCGAGCTCTTTGTATACCTGTCACCATCATGACATATCCATGCATCCTTTGTATAAGTGTTATAATCCATTTTCTGGGAAATATTAGTATAACCACTCTATGCACCACTGAAACATTATCAAGAATCCGTCTATGTATTGTACTTATTTCAGGCACTAGAATTTGGACAAATTCTATGAACTCTCTCAAGTAGCAAATTTTGTGCCTGATATGCTGCCTAGATAACTGACGCGCCTATATGTTCATGCAATGGTGATGACTTTGTTCAAATTTCTTTGCATTTTGACTGTGCTGCACCTTTACATTCTTGTCAAGTAATCCATTGTCTGGTTTGCTAAGTTCTTGTGATGGCAATCAATGTGATACAACTTGCTGAAGTGCTGATAATGTAGGCACCTAATAAGCAACATATACTAGAAAAAAATTGAGAATTCTGGAATGAAGCATATTAATTATGTAACTACCATGAAAAGAATAACTTTTCTATTATCATTCATGAACAATTAAAACCTTATCAGAGCTCTAAGCAGGTTGGTTCTAATTGGATCCATCCAGTACTCATATTTAGGGTAAATGGGATGTAGTTCTTGAATCAAAGCTAATGAGAACAACATGATCCATCTTGGATTTGATCCAAATTATCAATAAAGTTTAGACTCATCTGCTATCTTTTTGAGGATTCAAATTATTTATTTGTTGAACTCATCAATTTGCAGCTCTACATATCTGGATATGGAGATCATATCTAAGTTAGCTTTTTGTGAAACTAATACTTTTTACCATTTTTGTGATTAGATATCTAGTTTACCTGGATTGTAAAGAATCCTTTTTCTGCCCAGCCCTTTCTCATTTCTGGTCTTCCATCATTTTTTTTTTGTATTTTTATCGTGTCTTTGTAACTGGCATTCTTCTTTCGAACAAACTTCTCAACATAATGTAATTTGCATTTTGAAGCTAATGTGATAATGTCATTCTTGCTCCCATCTGGTCTTGACTCTGGAGAAACCTGCTTTATATCCAATAATCATTATTAATAAACATGGCCTTGGTAGAGAGTGCAGCTGTGTCTATGGATGCAGTGCAAAGGCACAAAAAATGGGCATATTATTACAAATCTAGTCACTGCCATACATGTTACAAGATACATGACTAGTGTGAGTCGACCTGTCTGTCATATGCATAGCAAACAGTAATAATGAGAATTTTGAGAAAGTCCATGATATATGTCATATGGTTAGGTTTGCATGTAGTGATTAAGTCCACCAGAAATTTAGACCCATTTCCTGTTGTGGGTCGAAGTAAAGAAAAGGGACTAGACCTTAATCAACCTGCTATTATTACTAAATAACCAACTGAAAAGAACTGGTCAAATTTTTTGTTTCTGATCCAGCTAAATGAGACCTAAACTAACCAGTAGCACAAAATTACCAGTTCAGCTGTGATCAGGTCTGGATTGAAAAATGGTAGCCCTTCTATGCTGACTGAATTCTGTCCGGAGCATGATTAACCTTGTCTGGATTGGATCTCCTTGCAGCCTGAGATAAGAATGCTTAAGCATAATTTTGGTGGCTTCCTTCATGCCTCCACGGAGTGATACATTTCTGATGTCAGAGTTGATGTAATTGAGCTTTGGCGGCTTAGTCATCAGCCTGATTTTCTAGATGGCTCATCACAAGAAACACTAATTAAAACTTGAATTATGCATTTAACTGAACTCATATGAGATGCTACTCTAAAAACACAAACTTATTGGAATCTATTATTTATCCGATTTGTGGAGTTTTCAGGAGGATTCCTGAGAACATGCAGTATGTTTATTTTTAGTATGTCATTTTTTGAATATCTACATTAGCAATTTAAAGTTGCATCCTGCTGAGCAGGTGATTTTTATATATTAAATTATGTTGCAATTTTACCATCTGTTAGTTTGTACAACAATCGAGAAATTTAGTAAATAAAAAGAAGCAATGAAGTAAACATTCGGAAAGGGAAGCTAAAGGAGGAATGACCGACCATATCTGCATGCAATCAAGAAAAAAATACAAATGTAAAACTCAATAATACTTCAGGGAAAAATAGAAATGTCTACACATTTAGTATCTTAGCATTGCACAAGAACAAGTAGTGCGAGAATACACCAAAGCTTCATCATTTTGTGAGTTTCAATTTTTTCTACTCAAAATTTGTTCTTTGCATGTCTTCCTTTCATATTCTTTCCTTAACTGAAAATTTTCTTGAATGCTGTCGTAGGCATGGTTTCGGGAGCTCCCCACAGGGGTGCTAGACTCACTGACTCCAGATCAGGTTATGCATTGCAACACTGAAGAAGAGTGCTCTCAACTTGCAAGGATGCTGCCACCAACCGAAGCAGCATTGCTTGACTGGGCCCTCAATCTGATGGCCGATGTTGTGGAGCATGAACATTCCAACAAGATGAATGCTCGTAATATTGCTATGGTTTTTGCACCTAACATGACTCAGGTTATTAGAAAAAGTTGGTTTTTTATCAGTCCAGTTATTCTGCATATGACTCAAACTGATTGTAAAATGACTGATGTGGCATTGTTATTGTTCAGATGGCCGATCCCTTAACTGCATTGATCCATGCAGTTCAAGTAATGAACTTCCTCAAGACATTGATCATAAAGACACTGCAAGAAAGGGAGGAGGCATCTGCAGCGACCATGACTTTCCATCCCTGTTCTGAATCTCCAAGCGACAAGGATGAACCCAATTTAACAAAACCAATTGAAAAAACTAGTGTGGGTTCTAATGAGAAAACTATGGACATGTGTCTTCTCGACAGAGCTGCCTTCAGCAAATTCTTGTACGGTGCAGAACATGCTCCAGATAGTGATGTTGAAGAGAGCTTTCGCAGCTTTGAGAAGAAGAGTGATATCAGCGAGGACCGTGAGTTCATTTCTGGAAAAAGTTCGCCTGTTAGTCGTGATTTGCATGCAACTAAAGATGGGTCTAAAAGTGGACGCTGTCATGGGGATGCAGAAGGCTTATTGGATAGATTGAGTTTTAGGAAAGGAGTGAGGAACCTTTGCAGGCACCCTGTGTTTCAACTAAACAAGCCCAGCAAGAAATTGGGAGAGCTTGGCATCGGAAACTCCAGGGAAGGAAGAGAAGCTTGGGCATGAGGTGTACCATCTAAGCCAAAACACGTCTTAAAAGTAGTTTTCTATGGTCTTTATTTGTGATTGTCTGATGTTTGTGATTGGTCATAGGAATTCAAAATTTTAGTGGGTTAATGTGCATAGTGCAGATGGGATGCGTAGAAATATAACATTGTTTAGGCATGGTTAGAGTGGAGGTACCCTAGATGTGTTCGCAATTTATAATTTTTCTGTTGGCTTTTAAAACATAGGTTGTCTTTGAAGTTACCAGTTAGAAGTTGTACCTATAAACGCTCCATATTCATTTATTGTATCAAAGAGTGGATTCAGTTTAAAAAATTATGTAGAGCTTGGTCAAATGATTTAGCTAGCAGATTGTGACACGATGGGCTGTGAAATATGTACCAGATATTGGTTGTTTGAATTTTGAGACTTCCACCCGCCTTTGATTGTTTTAATTCTTGTATCTTGAATTCACAAAATTCTAGGAATACCGACATCCATTCAACCGAACTTATCAAAAAAAATTCCTTTGTGTTGGTCCTTTTGGGGTCGTTGACGGGCATGTTCGGTAGCGGGCTGGGTTTGCAAGGCATGGGCATGCAAAATAAGTGCCCGAGCACTGTTAATTGTCCAAAATGAAATTTTCAGTCATATTTCTTTAAAAAATAAAATAAATTAAAGAAATATTTCTTCAATTTTAATTTAATTTAATTTGTATTTTTTATTTTAAAAAGTATTAAATTAGTTATTTAAGTTTTTAAGATGCTCTAAAACGATTCTACTATTTATTTTTATTAATAAAATAAAATTACATGGTCATTGTATGATACCGTTATTTTATAAAATAATTTAATTATCTTTACCCTCACATCCTCCCTCCTTTTTTGATTGCTCTCCTTTTCCATCATCCTTACTCACTTTTTTTTCTTCTTGTTGTCCCTTTTCTTCGAACGCACTCATAAGCCCTTCCTTTCATAGCAGCTTCTTCCACCTCTACCTATTTTCATTGGCAACCCCTCCTCTTCATCATCGCCCACTTCTCTTCCTTTCTTTCCTCATTTTTCAAGTACATCTATAAACCCTCCCTCTCCATTATAGCTTTCTTCACTTTACTTTTTTTTATTAGCAACCTCTCTTTCCTCTCCTTAGTTCCTACTTTTCCTCATCATCCTCTTCTAAGCTTGTCCATGAGTCTTTTTCCGCATGGTGGCTCTATCTATCTCCATCCCTTCCTCATCAATTATCCTTCCTCTTCCTGCCCTTTCTCACATTTTTCTTCATCCTTTTCTCTTTCTTGTTATCCTTCTCTTCTAATTTTTCCATGAGGCCTTGAACGATGCTGTCCCTCTCCATGCCAACCTTCGTGATCCCATCTCTCCCTTCACAATAACTCTCTTCATCTCCATCTCTTCTTTATAGAGGATCTCTTTTACATGAGCTAAGGTATTTGCATCCATTGAAAATGGCAAGATAATACCATTTATTAATAAGTAAACGACATGGTCATTATAGGACATCTTGAAAATCTAAGAAATTAGTTTGATATTTTTTTTAAAAAAATTGAGAGTATAAATATTGTTGGACTAAAATTAAAAGAATATTTTTATAATTTATGCATAACATTAAGCTAAGCTATCAAAAAAATCTAGGATCCATGAAAAAAATAATCACAGTCATCACCACCTTGATGATTAAGCAGATCCCCACTCCAAACATTGACTCATGGTATAGAAGAGTGCCTCAAAATTATTTATAGTTGCTTGGCCGATAATTGCTCTACTTGGTGGATTGGGTGTTGCTCCCCATTTCTCGTAGCATTGAGAGCATTGAGATACTTGGAATACTAATTCCAATGATGTCGCTTGGCTATCTAGAAGTTTTTTTTAAAAAATATTTTTTTAATAAATAATTTTGAAATTACTATTATTTTTAAATTATTTCTCAAAATACCATCCTTGAATTGTCTTGGTGGCCATGAAAAAAACCTCCATAATTTCAACAACCACATGGCCAATTTGAAACTACCACTCTTTGGTAAAATTGTAGATTCATTTCATAATTTCATCATTTTATAAAATTGTAAGTTGAACCTATAATTTTATTTCTTTCTGAAATTGTAAGTTGAGTTTTTATAAAAAGATAAAATTATGAATTGAACCCACAATTTCATCCCCACTCAAAAAAACTTTTATTTCCTTCTTTGGTTAACATAGACACCCACCCCACGCACCTAATAATCATTTTTTTTCTTTTTAAACGCGGTTGCCCTTCCCTTCTTTCCTGTCTCTTTCCCTCCTACATTTCTTCTCGCTCTCTCTTACTCTATCACTTATTTCAATATTTTATTTATCTAATATTTTATTTATTTAATATTTTATTTAAATATCAAATAAATAAAATATATTATTAATTATATATCTAATAAATATTTTAAAATAGACTTATTAATAAATTAATAAATATTTATTAAAATTAATTAATTTTCTTCACTATTATGTATTTAAACAGTATACCCTTCCAAATGAAATTGGCTGTTCCTACAGATCGTGCCATGTAGTGGGTGTGGCTAGCATGACGGCGCACAACTCCATGGCCCGTGGAGGTGATAGGGCATGAAGTAGCAGTGGTTGATGCAACATCTCGAGATAGCATCATCCGTTCAAGTACTCATGATGCACCCTTACTCGCAAGCACCCTTGTATGCATGATGGCTATTGGCATCAGAGGTGCTCACATGGATGCCACCATGCTACAGCTACAGACTCCGATAACATAAACAAAATATTTTTTTAAATTATTTATTTATTTTATAAATATTATATTTTTCATGATTAAATAGTAAACAACAATTAAAAAAGGTAATTGATGATATGACGGAGAACTTAACATCCACCACATTGTCTACAGTTTGCGACGGTGTATGGTTTCACAATGCATGATGTTCGTCAACATGATGAGGCTAACTACTACAAGAATTAAGATTATTGGCAATGGTTAATTATCATTGCTAATAATCATTTTATCGTTGCTAATAGTATTAGTGATGGAATGCCATTAATAATAACCTATTGAGAAAAACTGTAGCTGAAAGCCCTTATTAGTGATAGCAAAACAACAATCGCTAATAAGGATTATTAACAATGGTACAAGTGATAGCGAAGACGTGTAATATTTTTAAAAAAAATTTAATTAAGAAATAAAAAAATATTTGCAATGTCTATTATGATCGCTAATTAGAAAACTGTCGCTAATAATTTATTAACAGTGGTTATTTATTTTTGCTAATACAATCATTAATAATTTTTTATTTTTTTAAGAAAATCAAAAATAAATTTACTCAAACGTATTTTAATTTTAATAACAAATAATTATAGTTCCTAAAACATGTTATAAGTAAATAAACAATAAACTACCATAATTATAAATAAAAAAATTAAATATATTATATTAAAAATATAAATTATATAATTTTATAAACTAACATTGCTTTATAAGTATCAAAATTAAATACATAACATCAAAACAAAAATAAAATCATATGAGGTCCTTTTCATCATTCTTCTACACTTATACGTCTTCTCTAGTAGTCAGTAGATGAGAACCAGATATCCCAGCATCCTGTAACAAATAAAATAAAGTATTATTAATAAATTTTGATATGAAAGCATATATCGATTCAGAGATATATATTTCGATATACTTCTCTCGATCGTTTTATAGTCGATCGACCAGATGGCTGCATCCTCGTACTTCTACCTTTCTTGGATCTTGTTCCCTTCGATCGTTTCATAATCAGTCGACCAGATAGCAGCATCTTTGTACCTCTATCTTTCTAGAATGGATCTCACTTCCTTACGTTTCACAACTGGCTAACAGATGGCTGCGTCTAGGTAACTCCATCTTCTCCGAGTCTCACTCTTTTCGGTCGCTTCACAATTGGCTGACAGATAGCTGCATCTACGTAACTCCATCTTTTCCAGATCTCACTCCCTTTGATCGCTTCACAACCAGCCAATCAAATGGCTGCATCCATGTACCTTCATCTTTCTCAATCTGACTTCCTTTGATCACTTTATAATCAGCGATCAGATGGCTATGTCCTCGTGAGTCCATCTTTCTTGGATCTCACTACCCTCGATCATTTCACAACTAGCCAACCAGATGACTGCATCAACATATCTCCATCTTTCTCGAATCTCACTCCCTTCGATCGTTTCATAACCAACCGCTGCGTCCTCGTCCCTTCATATTTTTTGGGTCTCACTTCTCTCGCTTGCTTCATAGCCGGCTGACCAAATGGCTGCGTCCTCGTCCCTTCATATTTTTTGGGTCTCACTTCTCTCGCTTGCTTCATAGCCGGCTGACCAAATGGCTGCATCCTTGTTGATGCGGGACCGTCCCGATCAGGATTATTTTAGAGAAGGGTGGATCGTTGGTTGCTAGGAAAAGACTTTTAGGCTAGGTTCAACCAGGCCCAAATTATTTTTTCCAAATTTTTTTATTTAAATAACCCCTTTTTTCCATAGAATTTTTTTTCTTTCATATTTTTTTCTCTCTTTTTTTTCACTAAAGTCGGCAGGGGGCCGGTTATGCTTTGAGGATCGCATAGGAGGAGAAGTCGCCCCGAATGTAGCATTTGTGTTCACATTTATGCGGGGCCTTACTTCTTCTTCCCCACGGACGAAATCTAGGGATGGGGGAGGCTCACGGAGGGGCTCGCGGCGTCGATGCTGGGCTGAGGACGATGGTGGCACGGAAAGAAGATGGTCGGATGGGCGGGGTTCCGGTGGCTGGCGGTGTCGTGCAGATCTGCGGCACAGGGAGATCGGGCGGGGCGTCCGGCACCTCGCAGCAGGGCAGGGATGCCGGCATGGTCTTGAGCTGAGGAGATGGGTGGAGGCGGGATCCGATCGGTGCCGTGGAGGGAGCGGAGGATGCAGGTGGTTCCGATCGCATCGCACTGATCTACACAGGATTCTTCCGAATGGGAGGCATCATGTGGAGATCTGTGCACAGGGGGGTTCTGGCGGTTGGGTGATTCTGATGGACGGCACATGCGGCGGCTGAGCCGCTCGATTACAGGCATTGTGGAGACGGGCGATGGGGTTTCGATCGGTGTTGGTGGCGCAAGGTGGTGGCAACAGGGAGGAGTTCGATGGGATGGCTCGACCATGGAAGAGTGCGATTGGTGTTCCTGGTTGCAGGCAGTGTGGAGATGGAACGGTGGTTTGGCTCTCAGATTGGAATAGAGAAAGGAACAGGAAGCGGAAAGAACACAGATGAAGAAGAAAGACAAAGAGAAAAATTTAGGAAGAAAGAAGAAGAGCCATGGTTGGGTTACCCACCTAGGCTTCAGCGCCCATTCTTACCCAGAACGACCATGTAGGGCATCAGCACCCTCTCCTTAACCAGGAGTTTTGGTTCTCTTTTCAAATATTCTTCATCTAATTTTTATTCGAATCATAAAATAATTAAATAGGCTAATATGAGATATCCAATATCCCGATCTCAGATACCTCAACCTCAATTCTAACACATTCAAACTATTTATTTAAAAAATAAACTAATCCAATAAATCCTAAAATATCGAAACAAACCAATCCTAAAACAACGGTAAATTCATCTGATCGAGGTGCTGCATCGGGAATCGTACTGCATCAGTGTATGCCTCATCGACTTCAGGATCTGGGGCTTCAGAGTTTGGGCTGGGCTGGCTTCAGGTTCTGTGCTGGGCTGGCTTCAGGTTCCGGGCTGGGCTGGCTTCAGGTTCCGGGCTGGGCTTCAGGTTCTGGACTGGCTTCAGGTTCTGGGCTGGTCGATGTCCCCATCACTTATACCTCTATTTTTCTCAAATCTCACTCCCTTGGTCACTTCACAATCGACCGACTAGATGGCTATATTTTTATACCTTCATCTTTTTCGATCTTACTTTTCTTGGTCACTTCATAACTAGCTAACCAGATGGTTGCATTCTATTACTTCCATCTTTCTCGAGTCTTACTCCCTTCAATCGCTTCACAACCGGCTAACCAGATGGCTACGTTCCCGTATCTCCATCTTTATCGAGTCTCACTCCTTTCGATCACTTCATAATTAACTTCCTAACTAGATGGCTGCATCCATATGCCTCCATCTTTCATGGGTCTCACTTTCTTTGATCGCTTCATAACTGGCTGACCAGATGGTTGCATCCATATACCATTACCTTCCTCAAGTCTCACTCTCTTCAATCGTTTTACAACCGGTCGACTAGATAGCTGCATCCTCGTACCTTGATCTTCTTCAAGTCTCACTTCCTTTGGTTGTTTTACAATCGATCGACTAGATGGTTGTATCCATATATCTCCATCTTTCTCGGATCTTACTCTCTTTGGTTGCTTCATAACCCGCCGACAAGATGGCTACATTCTCATACATTCATCTTTCTCGGATCTTACTCTCATCAGTTGCTTCATAATTGACTTACCAGAAGGCTGCATCTTTATATCTCCATCTTTCTTGGATCTTACTCTCTTCATTGTTTCATAACCCACCGACCAAATGGTTGTATCCCTGTAATTCCATCTTCCTTGAGTCTCATTCCCTTCTATTACTTCACAACTGGCCAACCAGATGTTTGCATCCACATATCTCCATCTTCTCCAGGTCTCACTCTCCTCGGTCGCTTCATAACTAGCCTACCGAATAGCTGTATCCTTGTACTTTCATCTTCCTCGAGCCTCACTCCCCTTGTCTCTTCACAACTGGTGACCAGACAGCTACGTCCTTGTACCTTCATTTTTTTAAGATCTCAGTCCTCTTAGTTGCTTCATAATCGATCGACGAAGATGATCACATTCCCATACCTCCTTCACTGAAGCATGGATAGCTTACTGAAACTTGACTATAACAAAATCTAGATTCCGACTCCAAGGCATGAACGCCACCACGGGTCAAGGTCGAAGAAGTGATTCTATTCCCTTCATCCATAAATGATAAAGCTCAATTACTCAGCAAAGTTTTGGACTCAAAAGTGGAAGGCAATATTGTGACAATTCGATTCGACTTTGACCGAATTGATGACTAAGTTGGAGCTGTGGTGGACAACCAAGTATGGACGAATGCCGGACGACCAATGCACCTAGTACCAAGAAGTTTATGGGCAACCGACCAAGGAGGAGATAATCATGTCAAGTAGTTGCAAGCTTCTAGATCGAGTACTTGTTTAGTATCGACTACTTACCAGACCATCGGCTACGACACTAGCCATGAAAAACTGGGACATTCAACTTGGGTTAATTAAGCTACCGATTAGGAAGGAGACAACACGGCCAACTACTTCATCGCTGGGTTAATTAAGCTATCGATTAAGAAGGAGACAACACAGCCAACTACTCATCGCCAATTAAGAAGAAGACTAGCGAGGGGAAGGCAAAGTGATCAAGTAGTTGATCCTTCCTGTATCGAGTAGTCGTTCCTTTCCAAGCTGAGTAATTGCTACCTACCAAGTTCGACTAATATGGCATTTCCATGCACACCCATCGACTACCTACTCGGGACTGACTGGTTACCTGAGTAAACCAAGTGAGCGTGTTCGGGTATGGGACCAGGCAAACTGATCAAGTAGTTGATCCTTCCAGTATCTAGTAGTCGTTCCTTTCCATGCTGAGTAGTTGCTACCTACCAAGTTCGACTAATATGGCATTTCCATGCACACCCATCGACTACCTACTCGGGACTGATTGGTTACCTGAGTAAACCAAGTGAGCGTGTTCTGGTATGGGACCAAGCCCCTCCTTCCAGCAATAACGATAACTACATACTTGGGATCCATGATGCTTGAGTAGGTAATAATTTATTCGATCATAGTTGTTTCAGCATAGATCATGGTGGATAAGATCTTAACTGATCCTAGCATCCTAATAGAAAGATATTAGCAAAAAAGATTATAAGGGACAAGATCTTGTCATCTTAGTAAAATCTATTATACATGTTAGAGGGGCTACTTTTCTAACGATATTCAGTTACTCCACGTAACTCCATAAATTGATAAGAGGGGTTCCTAACTAGGTAACACACTATTACCCACTTACATGCTCATTTAGTCACCATCATGGCTTTCAGCTCTAGTTGATGTTGCCTATTTTATCCTCCTTATTGACTTGAGCGTTGAAGGGTCTCCTATTAGTAACCACCGATCAAGGGGGCTGTTCTTGTTGGTCTTTGCCTGAGAGGTACTCAGGAGCAAGACATCCTCACCAGAGAAGCTAGCGAGACCATCTGGCACCATTGCAATTTCGGATGAGGGTGATTTGGCTATAACATCTATCTATATGTATGTATGTATGTATGTGTATATTGCAATTTTATTGTTGTGATTTTATTATGCATAACATGATATGTTATATTATTTTGTGCATGATGCATCTTATAATATATTACTATAATAAAATATTTATATTTATATAACAATATAAAAAAATAATATCATAATAAAATATATATATATATATATGTGTTACGGCCGTTACGATGACGTGGCGTATCTCAGATTCCGCCGAGGGTGATTCGAGCCGCGTGGAGTTTTTCGGCAGTGCGGGATCGGTCGAGCAAGGTCGGATGTCGCTCCGCCTCGGTCGAGGTCGAGGTCGGTCTGGGCCTTCTCGCTCCTTCGTCAGGTAGCGCCCGGAGACGGGTCCACCTCGGTCGAAGTCGAGCGCCTCTCTGCCGCTCCGCCAGGTGTCCGCCCGGGAGGGGCCCACCTCGGTCGAAGTCGGCGGCCCCTCGCTCCCTCGCAGGTGGTGCCCCAAGACGGTCCCACCTCGGTCGAGGTCGAGCCGGGCCCTCTCGCCCCTTCGCAGGTGGCGCCCGGAGACGGGTCCACCTCGGCCGAAGTCGAGCGCCTCTCTGCCGCTCCGCCAGGTGTCCGCCCAGGAGGGGCCCACCTCGACCGAAGTCGACGGTCCCTCTCCAGGTGGCGCCCCGAGATGGTCCCACCTCAACCGAGGTCAAGCCGGGCCCTCTCGCTCCTTCGCTAGGTGGCGCCCGGAGACGGGTCCACATCGACTGAAGTCGAGCGCCTCTCTGCGGCTCCGCCAGGTATCTGCCCAGGAGGGGCCCACCTCGCTGAAGCCGGCGGCCCCTTGCTCCCTCGCCAGGTGGCGCCCCGAGACGGTCCCACCTCGGCCGAGGTAGAGCCGGGCCCTCTCGCTCCTTCGCCAGGTGGCGCCCGGAGACGGTTCCACCTCGACCGAAGTCGAGCGCCTCTCTGCCGCTTCGCCAGGTATCCGCCCAGGAGGGGCCCACCTCGGTCGAAGCTGGCGGCCCCTCACTCCCTCGCAGGTGGCGCCCCGAGACGGTCCCACCTCGGCCGAGGTCGAGTCGGGCCCTCTCGCTCCTTCGCTAGGTGGCCCGGAGACGGGTCCACCTCGACTGAAGTCGAGCGCCTCTCTGCGGCTCCGCCAGGTATCCGCCCAGGAGGGGCCCACCTCGGTCGAAGCCGGCGGCCCCTGCTCCCTCGCTAGGTGGCGCCCGAGACGGTCCCACCTCGGCCGAGGTCGAGCCGGGCCCTCTTGCTCCTTCGCCAGGTGGCGCCCGGAGACGGGTCCACCTCGGCCGAAGTCGAGCGCCTCTCTGCCGCTCCGCCAGGTGTCCGTCCAGAGGGGCCCACCTCGATCGAAGCTGGTGGCCCCTTGCTCCATCGCCAGGTGGCGCCCCGAGACGGTCCCACCTCGGCCGAGGTCGAGCCGGGGCCTCTCGCTCCTTCGCCAGGTGGCGCCCGGAGACGGGTCCACCTCGGCTGAAGTCGAGCGCCTCTCTGCCGCTCCGCAGGTTTCCGTCCAGGAGGGGCCCACCTCGACCGAAGCCAGCGGCCCCTCGCTCCCTCGCCAGGTGGCGCCCGGAGATGGTCCCACCTCGGCCGAGGTCGAGCCGGGCCCTCTCGCTCCTTCGCTAGGTGGTGCCCGAAGACGGGTCCACCTCGACCGAAGTCGAGTGCCTCTCTGCCGCTCCGCCAGGTGTCTGCCCAGGAGGGGCCCACCTCGGCCGAAGCCGGTGCCCCTTGCTCCCTCGCCAGGTGGCGCCCCGAGATGGTCCCACCTCGGCCGAGGTCGAGCCGGGCCCTCTCGCTCCTTCGCCAGGTGGCGCCCGGAGACGGGTCCACCTCGGCCGAAGTCGAGCACCTCTCTGCCTCTCCACCAGGTGTCCGCCCAGGAGGGGCCCACCTCGGCCGAAGCGGCCAACCTGTGCGGAGAGGCCTCCGAGGAACAGGAGCACGAGTTTCGAGACTATCCCTCGAGCGGTGCGCGCCGCATCCCGAGAGAAGCGCCCGTACGGACGGCGGCGGCACGCGAAACCTCGCTTACATCGGCCCGACAGGTTTCGCAATCGAGAGGCGGAGTCCTGGCGAAACAGGACTCGGAAGCGGGCGTTATCGGCACCTGGGAAGGAAAGCGCTCACGCTCGGCCCAAGGTCTGGTCGGTGGTCTGGTCGACGTCCTCCCTCTACTCTTTCCTCGCTAGGCCCGGCAAGCAAGGCGAGGTGGCCGCCGGGTTCTTTGACCAAAAAGGGAAAGGAGAAAGTAAGGGAGGAAAGGAAGCGAAGGCAAAGAGGGGGCCTCCGGAGGCGGGAACCAGAAGGCAGCGTGACGGGATAAAAGGAGGGGAAGAGCGGACGACCGGGTAAGTGGAAAAAACAGAGGCCGGGGAAAGGAAAAGCACCAGGAGCAAGATCCAAGATCCCGAAAGGGGACCCTTGGTACAAGCCCGGTGAAGGATCTCGGCCGGATTTCTACTCTTCCTGAGACTTTTCTTGTGAAGCACGATCTCTAAGTCTGGGACTCCTTCGGGGGCCCGTCTTGGAGACTCTGTTCCCTCTCGCCGTTTTCTAACTTGACCGTCGGAGCTCCCTCACCGAGATCCCCGGCCAGGGCTTCTGACTTTGTCTTGCAGGACTGGGAGCCAGGAGACCTCGGGGCGAGGTAGTCTAATTCAATCAGCGGCTCTGAAGCCATAGGCGCAGCGGCGAGAACGGCAACAATATGATAATTAAATAATGTAATAATAATAAGCTTACTGTAATTATGAAATATATTGTGATACATTTCATCAAATATTTTATTAGCTTAATAATTTTGCATGTTTAATAGAATATGAAGATACTTTAGTATTTTTTTTGAAATGATCAAGAAAAAAGGAATTTGGAAGGGCAAATTTCTCCATTGATTCCTCCAAGAAGACATTCACATTCTTTTGTTTCCTTAAGACTCAGACAACATCTAAAGAACATAATATCAAATGTCAATCATTACTTAGAATCATAAAATCTTACCCCAATAAAAATTACATGCTCTAAATAAATAAGTCTAACAATTGTTTATCCTACCACAATTAAAGCAATACAAAAGAATCTATATTTTCAAAATTTTCAATTCCTAAAATATCCTAAATCACTTTCTCTTCAGATACTAAACTTATATAAAAAGGGTTTACAAAATTGGACTGGCTGGCACTTATCCATACCATATTTAAAGTATTTAGTTTTAGCCACATGCATTTGCATGTGCATGACAACTAGTCCAAATAAAAAGACTTATTTGTACCCAAAAAGGAAAAAAAAAAAAAAACTAAAAGTCTTCGCCTTTCTAAGTTGAGCTTAACAGTGCCTGTTTGATTAAAGCAGAGCTCAAGAGTGTCGGACATCAGTTAGGTGCTGGAGAGTTTGCTTGTCAAACGCTTAGAAATTTTCTTGCTTATTCCTACTTTCTTGTTGAAAACAGTATTGTTAGGTGAAATAAAGGGAATCGAACAAACCGTGTTATTCAATATTTATGGAATCAAACAGGCTATTAGACCAACCTACAACGAATAATGCCGGTGAAGATCGCAGATCGTGAATCCCATGAAGATCACAGAGAATCTGGGATTTATTTTTTCCTTGATGAAGATGGAATTTCTTGTTGCACAGCATCCCTAGATCTACTCGCTAAAAGAGGAATGTTCAGCGAACTCACGTGAAGACACTCTTTAATCTTGCCCCACATTTGTTGGGTTCCAAAAACAATCTTAAGGTGGTACAAACTCCAAACATGGAACACCAAATCGCATCCAATCCGAACTCGTAGGAATCATATTCAACTCACCAGTTTCCACGACAGATCAAAGACTACACCTCCGGCCATTTAAGCATCAACTGAGCTAAGGAAAAAAAAAAAAACATCCGATCATATTCATGTTACTTGTTGCACTAGAGAATAAGAGGTAAGAAGAAGAGCAGTTTAATTCTTCTCCAGCTTCGCAAGAAGAGCAGCCTTGAGGCTCCCCCCACTTCTCAGCCCCTGAGGCACCTTCACGACCACGTCTTGAACTATGACTCCCTCGAGGCTCGCCACAATTGCATGGTGAACCCCCGCCTCCAGATCCCGCAGCGCCCCCATCAGCCTCGCCGGCGGGTGCGTCACGTTCTCCGTCCGCACCCTCACCATCGCCTCCTCCGCCCCCACCGCCACCACCACCAACTCCAGCACCTTCTCTTCCCTCTCTCCTATCTCCGATGACACCGTACTGTTACTGCTCGTAGTAGTGGTAGTGATTCCATGGCCGCTGCCACCCCGATCTACAACTTCGGGTTCTTTGTTTGCTGTCTTGATCTCGGCCTCCAGCTCCTCGATCCTTGCCGTCAGCCCTTTGATGTAGGTCACCGCATCTGCCAGCAGCGATGCCTTGTCCATTCTCGACACGTTCGGCACCACCGACCGCAGCGCGTAGAACAGGTGGTTCAGCTTCTCCCGCCGCTGCCGCTCCGCCTCTACGTGGTTAACCAGCACTTCCTTCCCGGTCCCCGGCCGCCATCCCCGCTTCTTCCCTCGCCGTCGGTCCACTGTCGTTCCTTCCTCGGCATAAGACTGATCGGAGTCAACCCACGACGAGAGCTTGTCCGTCCTTGGCCGCAGCAGAGGCCGCGCGGGTTCGGCCATCGCGGCCTCCGCCGCTGCGGCGTCCACACCGCCATCTGGGGGAGCATCCAGGAAGGCCCTGGCCTGCTCCAAGAGAGCCCAGTCTTCGGGGATCAGCTCCGCAGAGCCCAGCTCGAGGACGCCCCCGCCGACTGGGACGCAGACCAGCGTCTCGACGCCGTGGAGATGGGCCTCCCTGGCCCGGTCGCAACCGCACGCGCGCAGCGCGTCGGCACCCGCCAGCCAGACTGGGGACAGCGACCTGAAGACACGGGCAGGGAGTGTGGTGGCGTTCCCGGCCGTGAACGACGGGGCATAGACAAAACGTAAAACCATTCCACGTCAGTCACGCCGCAACCATCAGCGGCGCTGCCGACGGTTGGGTCCCTTGCCGCCTTCCGCGGCGGGTCGGCGTCCCGGGCGCCGCGGAAGTGGCCGCCCCCCCAGGAAAGGACAAGCGGGCAGCCAGCGCCGGCGACATCCTCAGCGGCTGGCGGCCGCCAGAGGATGACGTAGGCCCACCACTCGAGTCGGGAGTGGAGGAGGCACTGGAGGCGAAGATGGAGGGTTGGAGTGGAGTCCGGGGCGGAGGAGAAGGAGAACAAAGGGGGCGGGGAAGGCGGAGGGGAGGAGGAGGAGGAGTGGGAGACGAGCTCTTCCATGATCGTGTTAGCCTAAGGTAGTGAGTAGAGAGTGAGGCTGGGGAAACGGGGAATAGGATGCCATGGAAATAGATACAACCTGAAAAGGCGGTGTTGGATTCCGTGCGTTGATGCAGGATTGTAACGCGTGGCCGTGGCGGGAAAGACAGCGAAGACGGCCAGCAGATTGACAAAGATTGATTGATTGCTCGACCCACCGTTGGGACGTCAGTGTACGCCTATGGGTCCACTCATTTCCATTTTGGTTGATAAAAGTTCCCCGAGATCACATCATCATTATCTCCGCTTACCTGATGCGGAGGCATGGGTACATGTGACATGGTCTTTTATTTCATCACTTTACTTAGGGCGTGATGCTATGAAAAATAGGGGTGGATGTATCGACCAGCAATCCACTATGGTGAATTACACGTCATGATTGTACCACAACGTTCGCCAGATGTGACAATAATGCCGGGTCAGATCATATCAGATATTAATTAGATAAAAAAAATTAAATATGAATGTAATATATTTATTAAATAAATCAGAATTTAAATAAATAATATATATATATATATACATATATTTAATAAGTAGATAACTGGATGGATTGTTTTTTTTTTTTGGTAGAAAATAACTGGATGGATTGTTAACCTATTAATTTTACAAATAGGTTAAATCGAATCAGGCCAACACTAAATCTGTTTAGCCCACTGCACCTAATATAACATCTAATATATCGGATCAAGCTCCTAATACACTACTATTAAAACATGATTTAGATGAATAAAAAAGAAAATAATAAAAAACCCCACTTACCTGGTCCCAGAGTTGGATGGATCGGAGCCAATTTTACTTTTTCTCTACCTTGGCTTCAATCAAAAAGGAGGTTGGCTTAAAGAAGATGAACGCCTCTATCATAAATCCATCCATCATCACCTCCTTTCTGCTCATGATCCACATTCTAATATCTCTATCATTGCAATTAAAACCACCGTCACCAACCGAAATGACCACCACCCCGTTCTATAAATAGAATCATAAAAAAAAAAGAAAAAAAAAAAAAAGAAAAAAAGAAAAAGAAAGAGAGAGAGCGGAAAACTAAGTTGAGGTCTGACTCCAAATCAACTCGTTGCTCGTTAGAGATAACGAGGCAGAGGCAAAAGGGCTTGGAGTGGAGGAGAGGGCAAGCCAGTGACTAAAGGCAGAAGTGAATAAACGAGCAGTTTGTTTAGAAAGAGGGCAACCTTGAGGCTTCTAGGTTCATTCCTTTTATCATCACCGAGACGTACCCATTGCTTGAGGAATGATCCTATTTCCCATCCTTTTCTTCCTCTTCCTCGCTTCCCATGATTTCCTTCTCCGACCATGCCTGCTTCAATCAAATGACTAATTAAGGTGAATGACCATGGCTATGGCCACTAGTAATGGCACGAGCAATTGAGAATTCGACGGAGGGCTGAGGGTTGTCGAGGAGAATATCATGGAGTTCTAGGAAGACCGCATTGCGTAGTCCACCCAGTGCAAGGACTGGCATTGCTAGCAAGATATACACCACCAAGGGCCTCTAAGATATCGCTGTATTCATCTTTCTACCCAAACCAAGGATGATGATTGCCCAACAAGGCCCGCGATTGGCTTATCGAGAATGCAAAGGCCACCATTAACGCGGGTCCACCAAATTGCTCGCTTGGCATCCCACCTCCTTCACTTTTGCCTCCACCTCCAAACTTCTACATCGAATTCTTAACTAGCATAAACCAATCCTGTGGAGAAACCCTAATCCTTAAAAACTCGAAGGAGAGAAGTAAAGAAATCTCCAGAAGGCCAATTGAGCAAATAAATGGATTACATGGATGGATGGCTGAGTTTGGGCATGAGTTCACGCGATTGGCTCGAACTCGACCTAACCAATATATGACTAATATTAAATAGATTATATTGCTGGAACTGGAATCTAAGTTATTTAACAAACAAGTAAAATAGATCTGTCCGATTATGAACAAAATTTATTTAACTTTATTCTAAACTTTTTTTATTGCATATCGGATACGGATAACGTTGATGGATCATTTGATCTTTTTGCTTGTAGCACGTGAGTAGAAGACGGTGGTGGGGTGAGGGGGCGGGATATTTCGTGAGAGCTTCCGAGTCGGCGAGGACGCGCCGTTCCCGGCACGGGCGCTTCGGTCGCCGTGGCATTGCTGTAGTGCGGTCTCCCTGCGCTGTTTCCATCCGGTATGCATACCATTGATCGTGCATGGTCAGTGGAGAAGTCCAGGCCGTGTTACGGCTGTGGTTGAATTGTCTCGGGGAAGACGATGATGTTGTTTTGGAACGAATGAAAAAAAAAAAAAAAAGAGAAGCATCAACCGTCCTTTTCACGCGCTCCCTTCTTTTATACGTGGTGGTTTTGTGGGTACTGGTTGCTTTTGACCGTAGGTCTCCTGATTAGACCTCTCCGAGGGGAAACGGAAGGCGTGAATGGATAATTGTTGCTCATGACTGCGAAAGTAGAGGTACCTTCTTTTTCCAAGGATTTTTTCAAAAAAATAATATTTTTAAATGAATATTTAATGAAATAATACTGTTTAAAATATATTTATAAATCTATAATTGTTTTTGCGGATGAGATAAGCACCATCGCAAATCGCATGTTATGCCTACGGCTGCAATTTTTTTTTTTTTTTTTTAAAAAAAGGGGCAGGGAGGTTTTATCCTGACGTAGCTTTTCATTCTGGTTCTCAGCCCACAAGCTTTTTTCATCAATCGGTGAGTACGTCAGCCTAGCCCTACTAGGGCACCGTAATATCAGCTACTCCATCCCCCAGTTACGTGGGCGTGAAAAATTCCGAAATTTAATCGAATCACTCGAGGGATCATTAGTACGTCAGCCTAGCCCTACTAGGGCACCGTAATATCAGCCACTCCATCCCCCAGTTACGTGGGCATAGAAAATTTCGAAATTTAATCGAATCACTCGAGGGATCATGCCTCGAACCCGTGACAAATGCATAATTTATAAGAAAGGAGCCGCGCCTTTATCGACCGCGCTACCACCGTAGTGGTCCTGCAGCTATATTTTAAGTAAAACTACAAGTACAACATGTAATTTTTAAATTTTAAAATAAAAATTTAATAATATTCAAAAATATTATAATAAAATAAAAAAATAAAAAATATAAAAAAATTATGTAAAGCTGTAGGTTGTTCTTATAGCTTTACTTGAGATGAAGCCATAAATCGTACCTGCAAGTTTACGTTATTCCTCTTTTCTAAACAAAAATTTTTAAAAAATATACAAATATATAAATAAAATCATAGATTGTTATCTTAATAATATTATAAAATATTAACATTATAATATAAAATTTATTATAATAAATAATAAATAAATATTTTATAATATATTAAATTATATAGTAAATATTATATTATAAAATATAATAATATAAATATTTTATAATATAATATAAAACTTACAATTTAATATATTTAACATATTTATAATATTTATTATATATTACAATGAATTTCATTTTATAATATCATTAGGGTTACAACTATATTATAATAAATATTTTATATTCTGAAAAATAATTAATATTTTATAATATATTGAATTATATATTATATATTATAATATGATTTTATGATGTGCGTGCACTAGTCATAGCTACGATGACATCAAGCCTAGTGCCATCGGTGCGGTACGATGGGATGGGGCATCTATTGAGTGGTGGGACCGGAGACAACAGAATGCGAGCACGATGATGTCGGTGCGAGCCCGGAGTACGATGGGCACTCGCCGGCCCATGCTCTTCAATACCCGATCATACTGCATGATGGATCCGGTCACCAGTCCAGCTGCCGGTTCGATGCCAGTCCGGTCACCAGGTCAGTACTAGTCTAATCACCGGTTTGACTGCCGATCCGGTCACCAGTTTAGCCATTAGTTCAATTGCTAGTTTGGCTGCCATGCAAGTGCTAGTCCGGTCATCGATCCAGCTGCCAGTCCAACCACTGGTCAGTGCCAGTCTGGCCACCAGTTTGACAGCGAATCTGATTGCAGGTCGGTGCTAGTCTGATCGTCGATTCGGTTACCAATTCGGCCACCAGTTCGATAGCTAGTTCGATCGTCAGGTTGGTGCCAGTCCGGTCCCCAATCCAATAGCCAATTCGGTTGCTAGATTGGTACCAGTCTGATCATCGATCCAGTCGCTAGTGCAACCATCGATTAGATAGCCGGTCCGATCACCAGGTCAGTGCCAGTTCGATCGTTGGTCCGGTCACCAATTTGGCCACATGTCCGACAGCCAATCTAGTCGCTAGTCTGGTCATTGGTCCAACTGCCAATATGGCCACCAGACCGATCATCAGTCTGATTACAGGCAGGTACTAGTTCAGCCACCAGTCTGATTACCAGGCCGGTGCCTATCCAGTCACTAGGCAGGTGCTAGTTCGATCACCATGATCGGGTCTTAGGAGGCACGGGCAAGTGGGTGCCTGTCGTGCCCCGAGCTAGCACCGACATTGCCGAGCTGGCACGAACATCGCTGCACTCGTGCCTCGTCACCTCTGGTCGTGCCATTCAATGGATACGCCATCCCATTATGCCACACCAACGTACTGAACACAAAGCTACCACGACCAGTACACGCGCATCATAAAATTATATTATAATATTTAATTTAATATATTATAATATATTAATTATTTTTAGAATATAAAATATTCATTAGAATATAGTTATAACCTTAATAATATTATAAAATATTATTACTGTAAACTAAAATTCATTGTAATATATAATAAATAATATAAATATTATAATAAATATAATAAATATATTAACTATGTTAAATTGTAAATTTTACATTATATTATAAAATATTTATTATATTTTATAATATAATATGTACTATATAATTTAATATATTATAATATATTTATGATATTTATTATAATATTTATTTTATTTGTTATATATTATATAAATTTATTTTATAATATCAAAATTTTATAATATTATTAACAACCTATGACTTTATTCATATATATTTTTAAATTTTTTTTAGTATTTTTAAGTTTTTGTTTGGAAAAGAGGGAATAGGTAAAGCCGCTTGCAACTTCATCTCAAATGAAGTTGCACGTATAATCTACAGCTTTCCATAAATTTTTTTATTTTTTTAATATTTTAATATCTTTAATATTTTATAATTTTTTAAATTTTTTTAAAATTTTTGTTTTGAAATTTAAGATCGCAGGTTGAGCCGTGGCTTCACTCAAAATGAAGCCGCAGGCACATCCTGCGATATCTGATGTGACATCCCATCCATCAATCAATACTAAATTTATAAATATATTCCAAACTGTATTATTTTAGTAAATATTTTGTTAAAAAGGTATTATTTAAAAAAAATCCATTTTTGGGCCAAGTTAGTAATTTTTTTTAAAAATATTTTATTATTTATTTATTTATTTACAGAAGTATCCTGGCCTGAATCTTATTTATCAAACTACCCTCATCTTTTGCGTATAAGCTTAACTCGAAAGACGTTGACGTATGTTATCTCTATTTTATATAGTGGCAGTTGGATCTTGAAAGGAGATTTCAGGATTGTGAACTTTGATTATTTTTAAAGTCAAATTTTAAGATCATTATCATCTTTTTATTGTGGATGTTCGAAGTTGATTGCAAGCTGCACATATTGTTCGTTCAAAAACACACTCCAAGATGGGAACAGCGTGTCCCTTGGATTGCATCCCATATTATCAATTATCTGGATGGATTCGGATTTGATTCCACGTCCGTGCATGATTTCATTTTACCAGATGCTTTGGGTTGCATCCATGTTTAGAATCCCTAATGTATCAATTATTAAAAAAAAAAAAAGAAAACCCTAGAAGAGCTCAACAAATTGAGACTAACGGTAAAACATGATTGTTTGGAAAATTTGTTGTTCATGTAAATTTACAAAATGCTGTGCCGTTTCACCTACATAAGCGAACAATTGCTGCAATTCTATTTTTTTAAAAATAAAAATAGTCTATAACTCTTTTTCAGAAATAAAATATATTTGTATCTAATAATTTGAAAAGTCTATACTTATCCTTCTGAGATTTATTTTTATACAATATTTTAATCCACAACTTAATGAAACCTTAATCAATCCGTTAATATTAATGGGACCAAAAATAACAAACAAAGATATAAGAAAATATGCATATATTTCTCATAGTTTAAAGATAATTTTGACTTTTTATATAAGTAAATAATTTTTCATATTTATTTAAATAAATAATGTATGTAAATGCATATTTTATAAATTATTGAATATAAACATAATAAATTTAAAATTTAAAAGAGTTTTTGATAATTTATTTAAAAAAATAGAAAATATTTTCTAATCTTTATCTTTTTCAACCATGGTTAAACAGCCCAAGAGCCATGTTCTACTGGGTTGGCTAATGATGGTGATGCTGGTCGGAAGAGCGACAAGGAGAAATAAAGATTATCTGTGTAGTTAGGGCTGGAAATGGGCCGGCCCAAAGTCCGTTGGGCCGGTCCAAAGATTATACTTTAAATTTTTTTGACCAAATTCGGGCATCCCTTTGGTCCAAAAATTAAATGGACTCTATTTTACAGTCCTAAGACTAGTCGAATATGCTTAAAATTTCAACCGCAGCCTGAACTAATTTCAGGCCGGCCCAAAGTTTATTGAGTTGGCCCAGTCTAGTTCCAAACAATGAGCTTTTGGGCGGGCCCATTTCCAGCCCTATGTGTAGTCCACGGGCGACACGAGGAAGAAAAGAAAGGCTGGTAGAGAGTTAGCTTAAAACAAAATTATAGCATGTTAATACTACCTTCTATAACCAAATTAACATCAAGAGGCTTGACCTTTGTTTTTGGATAAATTGTTGTCATAAAATTCATCAAAAAAGTAATTCTGTCACAAGAATAATTTTTCCTTTACCTTCCCAACATTCAAATATAATATATATATATATATATATATATATATATATATATATATATATATATATATATATATTGTGAGAATCCCTTTCTATCTAGTTTGGACCAGTCATTTGGGCACCAAGCATGCATCAACCCGTGAGATCAAGGAGGAAGACTCCGAAGAGAATAATCTTCAACCACAAGGGACAAGGAGAAAGGTTCTAGGGCTCATCAAAGTTCAAGATACAATCTATAAAATGAGCTCCCCTCACCTTCCAAGGCATCTCACTCCATGGAGTGCTATATTGGGCCAAACAGCCTAGCACACCCCATACTGTATCGAACTTATACTAGTTTGGTATCTCATACTATACCAAGTATCGATATATTATCTTGTACCTATTGAAATATATTGATATTATACTAAAATGCTATTAGTGCAGAGTCCAGTACCGAGATAGCAAATCATGCTAACCCTCGATCAACTATTGGTGAGAAGTCCACGATTAGAGCTGAGATTCAAGTGTTCTATAGAGGGTTAATTTTATTGCTATTTGGTCTGTTGCGTCCAAACAAATCATAGCAAGCTTGAAGTAAAAGAGGAATGGGTCAGGTGGATTTGATCCAGTTCTCCATCATCTTTCAAGCTTGATGGCGTCTGGATTGGAACAGATATGATCTAAAGGAAGATTAGATGGAAGGTGTTCGAAAAACTTGAATTACCAAAAAAAGAAGTCCCTTCTCTATTACAATCGTGGGTATTTATAGGCTAAGAGTTAACCGTTTACAGCTGGAATCCATCTGTAAAGCGATTAATCTAAAGCGTAAACACGTGCAACCAAAGTTGGTCGTAAGGAATTAATCGTTTACAACTGGCATCTATCTGTAAAATGGTTAATCCAGAATTATACACGTGCAACCAAAGTTGGTCGTAAGTAATCAATCTTCTTTCCAGAGTTGGTCGTCTCTTCCAGAGTTGGTCGCCTCTTCCAGAGTTGGTCGTCTTTTCCAGAGTTGGTCGTCTCCTGCGGCACACAATTATTACCAAATTTCATTCTTAAATAAATCTATTGATTACTTGGAAATGGATCAATTTCGTGTCTGTTAATTATTAATCGGCTTCGCACCCTTTGGATGTTGATGAATTATTTTCCGACCATATTTGTGCCTTTCAAGCATTGATTGGTTCGATACCTTTTAGGCATAGACCAATTTCAATTTCAGACTCTTCAGAGGTCAACAAAAACAGATCAATTTGCCATATCCCAATACTAGTCCCCCTAGTTTCTGAGTCCATTAAATGGAAATCAGAAACTATCAGAAATTTCTGTCCTGGAACGACACGCCCGGATGACGTGTCAAACTTTAACTGGAGAGACGGTTACAAAAACAACCACTGTATCTCCTCCCCATCATTATAATTTTTTCAAAATACAAGGAAATTAAAATATCCTTGAAAAAGAAAAAAAATATCCGTCTAATTAGCGGATCGCAGCCATTGTACCATAAAAAGCCGTTTCGACCCTTCGAAAAATCCAATTTTCATTAAATATTTTAAGGACAGATGGATAAATCTGGTTCATTCTCAGCGTTTGCAAAGAAATCTTGGTCCGTTGAAAAGTATTATATAAACATCATATCTCTCAGAGAAATAGGTTTTAACCATTTTCGCCTTTTTGCCTTAGGAGCAAAAGAAAAACTTCACGGTCGACTTCTTATTTCTCTTCTGCTTTTCGAAGTTAATCTTCCTTTAGTTCCTTTGTTCATCATAGTTAGGATCTTAGAAACTAGTCATATAGAAAACCCTGGGAACCTTGAAGAATCCAGTTTTTAACAGCAACGAAAATAAACCGAACAAGTAAAAATAGGAGATATTAGATCATCTTTATCCGAACATAGGATATTAGCGTTAAAACAACATTACAATATTTCTAATGAATATGTTGTAATCCTTCTTCTTGCTGAAAATCGAATAGATCGGCCCCCTACCGATAGCATAACCATATACGAAGAACACTTAAAAGCCGGACTTAGATTTTCAATCCATCCTTTCTTCTCATGATCTTCAAATTATACCGGGTATTACCATCCCAACTGACCCCTAATAGCATTTGGGTCATTTGTGCGTTCTTGATCCTTTGCAAGGATGCAGAATAACTTCAAAAACTTCACTCTTTACATCTTTATTCGTATTAAAACGAGATTTTCACGGTCATGGATGGTGTGTAATCAACCCACGACATGGTCGAAAATTTATTTCTGGACTTCCTTCAGCCATTCATGGCTGGAAACCGAGCTTCTTTTATATCTTCTCTAAAATTTCTTGGGACTTCATAACTAGCCATAGAGAACCTCGACTAACTCCAAACGACGGCAAAAAGGTTCTGGCTTCCGATCAAGAAGATTACGAGAAGCTTACCGGGATGGAAGTTCCTCCGATTAAAGAACTTCTTGACGAAAGAGGGCTCTTTTCAACAGAAATCAGTCCTAAACCCTCTTTAGGTATTTTCATTACTGATATTATTCTATCAGTTTTTTCTGATCAATCTATCTTAATCTCTGACTTCTTCTTTATTATAGACACATCAGTCATGGTGGACGTATGAAAACTTCGGAAGCTTTCGAAGAAAAGGAAGGTAGAAACCACTTCTTTTATCCAAGAAGAGAAAAAATCAAGAAATTGAAGAAGAAGATTTTGATCAACCCAACAACTTCACCAATAACAAAGCCTGATTCTCCAATTGTAATAGCTAGTGTGTCAGAAGATGACGAAGTTCCTCTGTCAGCATCCCTTCAACCCCCCATGCAAAAACAATCAACAAGCATACCAGGGGACGACATACTCTCTCGCCCTATCAATCAGCTGGATAAGGGCAAAGCTCCGATGAGATATGAGAAAGAAAGAATCCCAGCCACAAATATTTCGGCTGGTTTCCCCATATATGCCGATGATTCGGGCCTAAATGACCCGATGTTAGCTCGTCAACTTACGAAGTCTATAATAATTCCAAGGGACTGGGAGATAACAAAATCCCAGCAAATTAACGACACAATCTTATAACTTCATCCGACAGTGTTGAAGGTATGAGTTATACTTATATTTCGAATACATATTTAACTATCTTTCTCAGTTTTGGCAAATCTGATTAATATAAGATATGAATTAACAGCTCATCCATGGGATTAATATCATGGATGAAAGTTTGAAGAACTTTGATCAATTCCGCAAGGCCATGAGTAATGAAGTAAACATGGCAAAAGCAGAGAAAGAAGTAGCCGAAGAATAGAAGAACTCAATGGAGAAGAAATTGGGGAAAGCGACGACTAAAATTTCGGCACTGGAGGTGGAATTAAAAGAAGCTAGATCAAAGATGAACAATATGGAATCCAAGCTAAAAAAGAAAAGTAAAAAGGTCCGATCATTATCTCTTAAATTGGAAGGAGCTGAAGAAAAGATTACAACGGCTGAAAAGAAAGTTTTAGCAGCCGAAGAAAAAATTTTATCAATAACTAAAAGAATTGAGCAAGCTGTTGAAGAGGTCATGAATGGGATGGTCAAGAAATATGTCGAATCAAAAGCCTTCGACGACAAACTCCATGAAGCGGGAGTTGAAAGTTACAATTATGGTCTTGCCGACTGTTTAAAGAAAGTGAAAAGTTTTACCCTGACCTTGATACTTCGAAGATAGAGGAAGACTCTGATGAAGAAAATTCTGATGAAGAAAGCTTAGATGAAGAAAACTCAACTGATGAACTCATTTCCGATCAAGCAGAAAGACTAACCGGAGATCCTACTGAACAATTAGTCGAATATCAAATCGAAGTACCGGCATCAACTTCTCAAATTCCAGGAGAAATTTTACCAGTTTCTTTTGTAGATCACAGTGAGATAGAGGGAAGTTCTATTGGGGTCAATGTAACAGATTGAAGATGTACCAACTTAGTTTAATTTTCAATGAAAAATCTTTCTTTTTAATGTTTGTCAGATTATGAAAAAGTATAAAATGATCGGATTAGATGAACAAGTTTCTAAAGAAAAACGTTCCGATTATAACATGCTTTACTTAAATCATAAGTATTAACTAATATTTCAAGAAATTCAAAAGAACTAATTTTAAATAAGTTTGTCAGAGTTTATTAAACAACAATTTCTAACTTATTAATTCAAAAATAATTTCTAAATCATTAATCTTCTTATTTTTATAAAAACTTTTTCCAACGAGGTAGATGATCATACTTACTTTACCAATCGTAATTTTTTGTCAGAAGTACGACTGAGAAAAACTTTTCCAAACGAAGGAGGTAATTATGCTTACCTTAACAGGAGTAATCTTTTTGTCAGAGGTTCAGTTGAGAGCCGTACAATTGAGGGTCGTATAACTGTCTTCGTCAGAATTTAGAAGGATGTATAGAAGGGCGCATAAATTTGAAATTCAAATTGTATGCTTTTATATCCATACCTTAGAGCTGACTTTCTGAGAACCAGCGACGATATATGAATTCCCGCTAAATCAGGTCTGAAAACGTGTCGAAATCTCCCGCTATCTCGGAATTTTTGCTACGAATCGTGACCATCCCCATCTTCTATATAAAGGGGTCTCAGGTTCAAGTTTTGAAACCACCTTCATGTCAAATACCTTTCTTTTGCAATCCTTTGCTCCAAGGCATAGTCTTCATCTTCATCAAATCCAAAAAATGAAGCCGAGTGATAAGAAATCGTATCAGATGTCAAAAAGAAAGGTAAGACCGGTACGATTCAGAGAAGAAAGGTCCTGTGTGAGAAGAAAGCGTTTATTAAGAAGTACTTCCGTCAAACCTACAGTTCCTGAATATATCTTATCTTCATCTGAAGAAGAAGAAGAGAACCCTTCTGCTCCTATTTTAGAGGAAACAAGCCAAAATCCATGCTCTAAGCATATTCTGTCAGAAAAAGGAAAAGCCCCTGTTAAAGAATCGGCTGATCCAACGGGTAATAAACTCGTTCAAGTATTGGTTGCTGATACAAGTATCAACAATCCAAAATTGGTGAAAACTATACTGCAATCCACTATTCTTCGAAAGGATTGGAAGATGACTATTAAATAAGGAGTGAAGGAAGCCTTAACTTCCATTTACCCAAAAATCTCAAAGGTAAGCAATATTCCTTTCTCTTCTTCATAACAAACTATTCATACTCTAATAACATAGCAAACTTGTTATATAGTTTGTCAGTGATATCTCTATGATTGAAGAAGGTTGGGATCAGGCGCAGAATCTCCAAGAAGATCTTCAGAGATAATTAGCAATAGTTAAAGAAGAGAAAAATAAAGCTATTGCCGATCGGAAAGTCTTCAGAATAGAAGTTCTCTTTCTAACAACGAAGATCATGTCTTTGCAGAAGCAATTAAAACAAAACGAAACATATATTCACCAACTCATGAAAGATGGAGCCAAAAGAAGAAAGAAACTTCAACAAGCCGATGAAGCCATAGAGGAAAAAACTCAATCATATAAAGTACTAAATCAGAATCTACAGTTAAAGAAGAGAATATCGCTTCTTAAAGAAAATTTGAGAAAAATCGAACAGGAAAACGTTTCGCTGACCCAACAGAAATCCTCCGTAATTAAGAAATTTATGAAATCAGATGGTTTTTCCCAAGGAATAGAAAAAGTGGGAGCCAAAGGCTATGAGCTTGGTTTTAAAAATTGCCTTGATAAGGTTAAAAACTATATCTTGATCTTAATCTTTCCAGTATTTCTCCCGAGTTTCCTATGAAGAAAGAAGAAGGACAAACAAGCAAAACTTTGACAAAGTTACCTTATCCAGAGACATCTGACCAAGAGAAAATTCCAATTGATCAGACTATTTAAAAGAAATCTAAATAGTATATATAATAGAAAATTGGCAATAATTTTGCTGCCATTTATTTTTCTCTTTCCAGTCTTTGTAAAAGAATATGGATGAACTTTCCTGTGTCTCTTTGATTAATCTATGAACTATTTAAACACAAATGAATTAGTATATCAGATCAATCTGTGTTGTCAGAATGTAATATAATCTTTATCCTGATCATTAAATATTGGTTGAGTTAGTGGGTTAAGCTAACTCAATTTGTCGGATTGTGATCAACTTATCAAGCCAATCTTTAGATCAGTTATTCTGATCATTATACATCGATTGAGTTAGTGGATCAGACCAACTCGATTTGTCGGATTGTGATCAGCTTATTAGGCCAATCTTTAGATCAGTTATTCTGATCATTATACATCGATTGAGTTAGTGGATAGACCAACTCGGTTTGTCGGATTGTGATTAGCTTATCAGATTGTGATTAGCTTATCAGGCCAATCTTTTTAGAGAATACCGGAAAATAAAATACCTCCTTCATATAGTAGAAGAAATAGAATGAAACTGTCTTTATTGATGATATTTGCATAGATTTTTCACATTCCAAGGTCTTGCCAAAGGATAACCATCCAGACTTTCTAGTCGATAGGTCCCTGACCGTACAACTTCAGTGATACGATAAGGACCTTTCCAATTTGGAGCAAGTTTGCCCTATTCAGTTGGTCAGGATATAGATGTTCGATGCAGAACGACGTCCCCAATCTGAAAGATTCGAGCTTTTACTCTTGAATTATAATACCGCACCACCCTCTGTCGGTAAGCAGCCATCTTCAGTTATGCTTGCAACCTAGAATTTTCAATCAAATCAAGATCCAATCTCCTTCCATTATCATTATTAGATTCTGTAAAACTGTCGGTTCTTCTAGAATGAAGAACAATTTCCACAGGTAACATAGCTTCATTTCCATAAGCTAGATTAAACGGAGATTCACCTGTTATAGATCGAGGAGTTGTTCGATAAGCCCATAAAATAGAATTAAGTTCATCAACCCAAGATCCTTTGGTTTCATTTAACCGGGTTTTCAATCCACGGAGGATCGTCTGATTGGTTACCTCCGCTTCTCTATTAGCTTGAGGATGTCCGACAGACGTCAATTTATGAAGAATTCCATACCGAGTACAGAAATCTTTAAACTTTTGATTATCAAACTATCTTCCATTATCCGTAATAATCGCACGAGGGATTCCAAATCTGTATATAATAAAATTTTTGACAAATATTTCAACTTTTGCTTCAGTGATTAAAGCCAGAGGTTCAGCTTCTACCCATTTGATAAAATAATCAATGGCGACGATCAAAAATTTTTGTTGCCCAAAAGCTGGAGAAAATGGACCAAGTATATCCATCCCCCACTGAGCAAATGGCCAAGGATCTACTAATTGTGCCAACTGGCTAGCAGGACGCCTTTGGATATTTGCATATCTTTGACAAGAATCACATCTTCTTACAAAATTTGCAACATCCTTTTGCATAGTCGGCCAATAGTAACCCTGTCTTATGATTTTATAGGTTAAAGATTTTCCTTCCAAATGATCACCACATATTCCCTCATGTACTTTTCTAAGAGCATAATCAGCATCCGAAGGAGACAGACATTTCAACAACGGCTGAGTAAATGATTTTTTATATAATAAACCATCCAAGATGACATATTGAGCAGCCCATTTGCGAATCTGCTTGGCTTCCATATCGTTTTTAGGTAATATTCCTTCAGTCAGATATTTGACTATTGGATTCATCCAATTTATTTCTAGTTCTATTTGAAGAAAGGCAAACATCTCTCAGCTGAACGAGAAATAAATCGGCTTAATGAAACAATTCGTCCAGTCAACTGTTGAATCTGCTTTTTATTGGCCAGTTCTCTCATATTCAAGATAGCCCGAATTTTTTCTGGATTGGCTTCAATTCCCCTCTGTGTAACCATGAATCCCAAGAATTTTCCAGATGTCACACCAAAGATACACTTGGTCGGATTTAACTTCATATGATTCTGGCATAAAATATCAAAAGCTGTTTGTAAATCTTTAATATGATCATCAAACTGATTTCTTTTAACAATCATATCATCAACATATACCTCAATGGTCTTCCCGATTTGATTCTCAAAGATTTTATTTACTAATCTCTGATAAGTCGCCCCGACATTTTTGAGACCAAATGGCATTACTTTGTAACAATATATCCCCTTATCTGTAACAAAAGATATTTTTTATTCATCTTCTGGATTCATTCGTATCTGATTGTATCCAGAAAAAGCATCCATAAAACTTAAAAACTTGTGTCCAGCCATTGCATCAACCAACTGATCAATTTTTGGTAAAGGAAAACTATCTTTCGGACATGCCTTGTTAAGGTCGGTATAATCTATGCATATTCTCCATTTTTCATTTGCTTTCCTGACCATCACTACGTTAGCCAGCCAATCAGGATAATGAACCTCTCTGATGAATCCAGCATCAAGCAATTTGGTAACTTCTTCATTAATAACACTTTATCTTTCTGGGACAAAGTTTCGTTTCTTTTGTCGAACAGGTCTGATGAATGGATCAACCTTAAGTTCATGCTTGATTACCTCAATAGAAATTCCTAACATGTCAGTAGCTTTCCATGCAAATATGTCGATATTTGCCTGTAAGAAATTAATCATCTTCTTCCTTTGATCTTCAGTAAGTAAGCTTCCAATCTGAACTGTTTTGGTAGAATCATCTTTGCCAGAGGAATATGAATGGTTTTTTTCATTGATATACTAATTTCATCATTCGGATCACATGGATCCATTAGTTCAGAAGTTGGTTTGTTAACTGATTGCTGATTCTGAATTGTTAGGCATTGTCGAGCCATTTGCTGATTTTCCCTTACTACTCCAATTCCACTTGAAGTCGGGAATTTCATCAGAAAGTGGTATGTAGATACAACGGCTTGGAATTTATTCAAGGCAGGTCTCCCCAAAATGGCATTATAAGCAGAAGGAATCCGAACAACCATGAAAGAAAGGAGGTAGGTTCTCTGCTTTGGTGCTGTCCCAAGAGTTATAGGAAGAGTGATTTCTCCTTCAACTCCTACAGAATTTCCACCGAATCCAGTGAGCGATGTATGAATTCTTCGTAACCTATTAAATGGTAAGTTCATTTTGACAAATGTATCATAAAGCAAGACCTCTGTGGAACTTCCATTATCAACTAGAATCCGATGTACATCATAGTTTGCAATAACAGCGAAAATTACAACAGGGTCATTATGAGGCGTTCGAACGCCTTGTAAATCTTCATCAGAAGAAACAACACTTTCTTGAAACCTTTTAGGACTCCGCTCTTCTTCAAGACATGCATGGCAAATCATTCCAACCAACCCATCAGTTGGCTGCTGGTTTGGGAGTTCCGTTCCATCAATGATCATCCTCGGAACAGTTGGCCTTGGTATTGCTGCTTCAATTGGTCGGTTCTGATTTTGACTTTGGATATACCTAGCCAAATAACCTTGTTTAATCAGAGCCTCAATTTCATCTCGCAATTGAATGCATTCTGTGGTATGGCCATGATCCCGATAATAGCGACAATATTTAGCTTTATTTCGCATAGCTGGTGGAGCTTTCATTGGCCTTGGCCTTTGTAAAAAGTTTTCTTTCTCAATCTCCATCAAAATCTATTCTCTTGAATGGGTCAATGGAGTGTACGTATTGACTCGGTTGACATAGTTTCTACCGATCAAATCTTTTGGCCTTTGATTTTGTCGTTGAATAGATCGGATCCCAAAAATCGAGATTCGTCTTCTTTGGCTCTCTTCTTACTTGACATTAACTTTTTCTCCACCTGTCGCCGATTCAACGCCTGTTCTTCGGCCTGGGCATAATTTTGGGCACGGACCAGTAATTCTGAATAATTGGTCAGGAACTTCTTATCCAAAGAAAATGTAAATCTAGAGGCTCACAAACCTTTCTTCATAGCAAACATCGCCACATATTTATTAAGGTCAGGTATCTCCAACGTGGCGGAATTAAATCTTTGATATAATCTTTCAAAGATTCTCCTTCTGATTGCTGAATAAAAAACAAGCTATCAGAATTTCTGGATATTTTTCTGCTTGTCCCGAAGTGAGAGACGAACAATTTTTCTAGTTGACCGAATGAGTGGATGGCGTCCGGTTGCAAACTAGAATACCATATTCTGGATGACTTCTTCAAGGTTGCAGGAAAGGCAAGACAATGTGATGCGTTTGACGCTTCCTAAATTAGCATATGAGCTTTAAAGCTACCCAAATAGTCTAAAGGATCAGACGACCCATCATATAATTCGATTGGCGGTACTTTGAAATGATGTGGGATCTTTTCATCTATAATCTTCTTGGAAAAAAGAGGAAGAATATTATAACTTGGTGCAACATCTTCTGTTCTCCTCTGTTCCAAAACTTTGGCAACTTGCGACTCCAACTTCTTGAATTTTCGATCAAATTTCTTTCTCTTTCAAGATGTTGAGCTTCGGCACTGTTAGGAGTTGATTCTCCAATGAGGTTGATCGAGATTGTGGCTGTTTCTCTTTGTCTTGTTTCTTGGAGTGATAACGAGATCGATGATGATGTCTTACAGGAGGTAGTTGACCTGAAGAACATTGATAAGAGGAATGTCTTCTGGGGCTGAGATGTTTACTTACCTGGAGCGATGGTTGCCGGCTGGTTGTTGATATAGCTGGCTGCATTGGCTCCTTCATAGCCATTTCTTGAAGATTCTGCATCACTGTGGTAAGCACTTCTACCTTATCAAATAGAGCATTCAACTTTTCTTGATCAAAATACACTGCAGGAGAAACTTTCACCCTTTCCTCTGGAACAAGGTCATTTCTTCTTTCATCTAGAACAAGATCCGTTGCTTTGCCATCCAGAACAAGATTTTCTCCTCGATTGTCAAGGACAAGATCGGTTTCTTTTGAAGAATTAGGAGCGACTCTTGTTGGCAAATCCTTCTTCCTACCCTTCACCATGCTTCCTTTCAAATTTTTCAGAACTCTCTTACAGAGAATGTTCCTTCCTGGCACGCTAATCTGTTGCATCCAAACAAATCACAGCAAGCTTGAAGTAAAAGAGGAATGGGTCAGGTGGATTTGATCCAGTTCTCCATCATCTTTCAAGCTTGACGGCGTCTGGATTGGAACAGATATGATCTAAAGGAAGATTAGATGGAAGGTGTTCGAAAAACTTGAATTGCCAAAAAAAAAAAGTCCCTTCTCTATTACAATCGTGGATATTTATAGGCTAAGAGTTAACCGTTTATAGCTGGAATCTACCTGTAAAGCGATTAATCCAGAGCGTAAACACGTGCAACCAAAGTTGGTCATAAGGAATTAACCGTTTACAGCTGGCATCTATCTGTAAAACGGTTAATCCAGAATTATACACGTGCAACCAAAGTTGGTCGTAAGTAATCAATCTTCTTTCCAGAGTTGGTCGTCTCTTCCAGAGTTGGTCATCTCCTGTGGCACACAATTATTACCAAATTCCATTCTTAAATAAATCTATTGATTACCTGGAAATGGATCAATTTCGTGTCTGTTGATTATTAATTAGCTTCGCACCCTTTGGATGTTGACGAATTATTTTCCGACCATATTTGTGCCTTTCAAGCATTGATCGGTTCGATACCTTTTGGGCATAGACCAATTTCAATTTCAGACTCTTCAGAGGTCAACATAAATAGATCAATTTGCCATATCCCAACATGGTCCATGAAGAGCTCATTGGCAGCAACGTAAGTTGTTAAATCACCTTCTCTTTCTCTTTTGCCAGAACTTGGGCAATTGCCACCATCCAATTTAAGTTGGCAAGCGACTAGATTCAAGAAATAGGACATTCCCTATTTTCATTCTTCTTCTTCTTTCCATCCACTTGACTACCGTTGCCATAGTCGCCAACCACCATTGTTGCCATGATTGCAACCATCATGGGTTGATGTTATAGTTGAGGGTAACCATCGTGGGGGCAGCTAGCCCAAAAACTCTATCTTTTGAAAAGAGAACATGGATTCTCTATCTTTTCCTCTTGCTTTCTCTCTTGCTCTCTTTCTCTTTCTACTCTTTGTTTCTTTCTCTCTACAATTTGATGGACTAGTGGTAGGTCCAGCATGTCTTATGGATTTAGGCTAATCTTAGGAGGGTCCTGGAACTTTAGTATCACAACCACCTATCAAGATTTTTCACTGTTCATGATCATCTATGATTTTTATGTTTCGACTTAATTATATAGAGAAACAACTATATGTGCAAAAAGCTATTGAACAGAACACCTTGTCTCCAAGTTCAAAGATTGAGTAATAGATTGGTATTTGTTACAATAGTAATTAACCCATTCAGCCCTGCCACAAAGGTGGGACCACTTGAAGAAATCAGTCCCTGTGGAGGTCAGGTCGGCAGCTCGACTCGTCACTTCAACCAGGTCAGGTCGGCAACTCGACTAGCCTGTTTCAACCAGGCTGCCCGTCGACCAGGTCGGTAGCTCAGCAGCCTTGCCTGGAGCCTTGCCAGGCGTGAAGGCAACCCATTCCGGCCCACAAAGCTCTCTAGATCAGTTCGGCTCTGCTCCGCACGGTCCAAGCACCACTGGGAAGCAACCGCGCTCCAGCCCAGTCTTCGCACGACTTCATCCTGCGGGCACTTGCAGGCACGTCCCAGGCACCCTCCCCATGCCACGGTCCGTGTACAAGGGGGCACGAGCCCGCGCTAACCCAGCTTTGCACCATCCTCGGTCCGCGTGCAAGGGAGGCGCGACTGGCTCTGCACCGCCCATGCGCATGCTTGTACCAGGGCAGTGCCTCGCCTCAGTCCAGTTCGGTGCGATCCCATGCTGGCGAGCCCGCGCACCGACCTCGGATCCGCCGCTCCGGCGCTGGCCCACTCCGGCTTCCGCTCAGGCCGGCACCCAGTCCGCCTGTGGGAGGCTCACGGGAGGCTTCCGCCCGAGCCGGCACCCAGTTCGCCCGCGAGAGGCCACGTCTCCAAGCTCCGGTGCCTCCGGCTCTGCCCGACCTCGCCCACGGTGCGAAGGCCGGCCCCGGCTCACCTACGAGCTCCGGCGCCTCTGGCTCCGCCCGACCTCGCCCACGGCATGAAGACCGGCCCCAGCTCGCCTCCGCCCGCTCCAGCGCCTCCGACTCTGCCCGACCTTGCCCGCGGCGCAGCTCGCCTTCGAGCCTCGGGTCCTTTGGCTCGCCCAACCTCGCCGGCGTGCCCAGCGCGGCCCCCCCGGCGCGGCACGCCCAAGGCCAGCACGCCCCCGCGCCTTGCCCCGTCCGTCCACATGCGGGAGGCCAAGGCCACCGAGCCTCGGTTCCCCCAGCTCGGCACCGCGGCACGCCCGCCTGGCATAACCACGCCTCAGCCCGGTGGGACCTCGGCTCGGCGGCGTTGTGCTCAGGATCGGCTCCTTCGACTCCGGCCCGCATGCCCGGCTTCACCCGGCTCCACCTGCATGGCGCCCAACTCGGCACGCCCGCGTGGCGCCCAGTTTGGCACCCCCGCGTGGTGCCCAATTCCATCTGCACCTGCTCTGCACCCTGGCACGCCCGCGGTCCGGCTCCGCCCTCCCGCGGTCTAGTTTCAACTAGGGGCAGCGTGTGGGTCCGCAGCATGTGGGTTCGCATCCACACGCATGGGACCTTGCACCTCGCCTCGATCGGCATGCATGGAGGCCCCCACGGGCCTTCTCTCTGTCCGCGTACCTGCTTGGCAGCCTGGAGCAGCATCCCAGTCGGCTCGGCATTTCAGCATCTCAGTCTAGCTCGGTCATCGGGTACACCGCACAGTTTGGTCTCATTCATGTGGACCCGTCGCGTTTCCCGAGGGGCCCATCCATATAGGCCCGATGCTCTTTCCAAGGATCCCCCTCCACGTGGATCCTATAGCACGCCGCCTGACACGCCGTCTGCAGGAAAGGTTTGCATTTAAGTTTCCTAAGCTACTGTTTACGCTAACTAGTGAATGGTGCTATGCCCAAGGTACTATACCCCTGCACTAACTTCCTGAACCACCCAGAAGAAGAAGGTTCACCAACCCATCATGGCCTCACAGGCTATCCTAGAGTGACAAGTCTACATCAAGACCAGCACGCCTCCCCTAAATGACAGGAGCCATTCATCTACACAAAAACCGGCATAGAGGTAAGGGGAGGTAAGTAAGAAACAATACACTCTCTTCATTATCACCCTCTGGCAGTAGAGAGTCCTCCAAGCTCTCCGCCTCAGAGGTCTCTTATTTCCTTCGATCGTCCCACTGACTTGATCGTCGGAGTGCCTCTGCCGGAATCCCCGGTGCAGGTCTTTCCTGTTTTGCAGGTCCGCCCGACAGAGGGACGATACGGTGAAGATTTCTCATACCGAAGAGGCCCACAGGAAGACCATGATTCAACCCCACAACAACGACTATGTTCTCCTTGATCATCTCCGATCGACGAGCCCGGTGACACTGGCAGGGAGTCCACTCACCCGGGCCACGTAAGAAGCTACAGGCCAGGCGATCTAGGCGGCAACAGTGTTCATTGTGTTTGAGTCGATAAAGATAAGGATCATTATACATGATCATATGTATGCATGCACATATATATATATATATATATATATATATATATATATATATATATATATATATATATATATATATATATATATATATTACATCATGCATAATAATTTTTACACTATAAGAAAACACAGTTTTAGCAACCAATTTTTTTGGTTATATTTATGATCGATTTTGCAACCAATTTATATTTTTTAAATAATTTAGTAACCGATTTAAATCGGTTGCAAATTCAGTTGCAAAATTTTCATTTTACAACCGAAACCAAAATTCATTTAAAAATATTTTTAAAACTTTTTTAAAAAATTTTGTAACCAAACTTTCGGTTGTAAAATTATAAACAAATTAAAATTAATTTTAAATAAAATTTTGCAACCAAAAAATCGGTAGCAAAAAAATGATAAGTAAAAAAAATTAAAAGTTTTTTTTTAATTTTGTAACCAAATTTTCGGTTACAAAATTTAATTTAAAATTAATTTTAATATTTTGAATTTTGCAACCGAAAAATCTGTTGCAAAAAATGATAATTATAAAATTTTTCTAATTTTTTTTAAAAATTTAGAAACTGATTTTTTGTTGCAAAATTTAATTTAAAATTAATTTTAATATTTTTTAATTTTGCAACTAAAAAATTGGTTGAAAAAAAATGATAATTATAAAATATTTTTATTTTTTTTTAAATTTTGCAACCGAAAAATTGGTTGAAAAAAATGATAATTATAATTTTTTTTAATTTTTTTTAAAAAATTTTGCAATCAATTTTTTGGTTGCAATATTTAATTTAAAATTAATTTTAATATTTTTTAATTTTGCAATTAAAAATTTTATTGAAAAAAAAAGATAATTATAAAATGTTTTAATTTTTTTTTAAAATTTTGCAACCAATTTTTTAGTTGCAAAATTTATTTAAAATTAATTTTAATATTTTTGAATTTTGCAACCAAAAAATTGGTTGCAAAAAAAATGATTTTTAAAATTTTTTATTACGAATAAATATGGGATGTAGGATATAGATCGAACGGCTAAAATCGATTAAGGGTTTATTATAAAACCCTCCTTCGAATCGGGTGCCCAAGCTACCCTTGCCCCTTCTCCATTCCAGCCATCTAGCCTCCTTCGAATCAGGTGCTCTAGCTACCCTTCCCCTCCCACGCTCCTCCCGATGGTCGACGCCACCTCCTCGACGGCCAACACCGCTTCCGGCCCTCCCCCCAACGGCCAACGCCTCCCTCTCGACGGCCAACGTCGCCTCCCGCCCTCCTCCCGACGGCCGACGCCTCCCCCCGATGGCCAACGCCGCCTCCGACCTTCCCCCCGACGGCCGAAGCCTCCCCCCTGACGGCCAACGCCACCTCCGGCCCTCCTCCCGACGGTTGAGGCCTCCCCCCCCCAACGACCAACGCCGCCTCCGGAACTCCCCCCGATGGCCAACGCCTCCCCCTCGATGGCCAACGCCGCCTCCAGCCCTCCTCCCGACGGCCGACACCTCCCTCCCGATGGCCAACGCCGCCTCTGGCCTTCCCCCTGACAGCCAAGGCCTCCCCCCTGACGGCCAACGCCACCTCCGGCCCTCCCCCTGACGGCCGAGGCCTCCCCCCTGACGGCCAACGCTGCTTTCCTGTTCTTGGTTTTATTTTGGCTTGATCTTGGTTTTATTTTTGCTCTCCCTGTTCTTCTTCAGCTGATTTTGAGCACAACTACTAATATTGAATGTTATAGATATTAGTGCTGCCATCACTCCATCAACTTAAGATCTCTATCTCCCATAATGGGGTAAGTCCTCTGTTGCCGCCTGGATCGCCATGGCCGGTAGCTCTGGCATGGCCTAGGTGCGTGGACTCCGTGCAGCGTCACCGGGCTCGTTGGTCGGAGACGATCAAGGGGAACATAGTCGTAGTTGGGATGAAAGGGGCTTGGTACTGTCATGGCCCTCCTGTGGGCCTCTTCGGTGAGGGAGTAATCTTCCTACTTATCGTCCCTCCGTCGGGCGATACCTGCAAAACAGGGAAGACCTGCGCCGGGGACTCCGGCAAAGGCACTCCGACGATCAAGTCAGTGGGACGATCGAAGGAGATAAGGGACCTCTGAGACAGAGAGCTCGGGGGGACTCTCTGTTGCCAGAGGGTGATGGATCATGCTGGAATGATCAGAGTCTGTTTTTCTTTACTTACCTCCTCCCGCTGCTCTTATATAGACGAGCGGCTCTTGGCGTTCAGAGGGGCACGTTCTTCTTGGCATAGGCCTGTGAAGCCTCTGCAGGCCTAGGAGGCTTAGGTAGACCGGTCAGCTTCCCCTTTCTTGATGGCTCAGAAGATTTGGCAGAGAAGCCCAGCGCCTCGAGTGTGGTGCTATTCACTAGTTAGTGCAAACAGTAGCTTAGGGAACTTAAGCGCATACCTTTCTTTGCAGGCGGCGTGTCAGGCGGCGCGTCCAGGACCCACGTGGAGGGGGATGCATGAAAAGAGCGCACCCACGTGGAGGGGGATACATGAAAAGAGCGCCGGGCCCATGCGGATGGACCCCTTAGAAAATGCGCGGGGCCCATGAGAGACCAAACTGCGTGGTGTTCCCAGCGACCGAGCTGGGCTGTGACGCCAAAATGCCAGGCTAGCCGGGGCGCCGCTTCAAGCTGCCATGCAAGCACGCGGACCAAGAGAAAGCCCGCGAGGGCCTTCATGCACGCCGATCAAGGTGATGCGCGAGGCCCCATGCGCGTAGGCGAGAATCCATGCGTGCGGGTGAGGAAGCGACGGACCGGAGCTGGGGGAGCCGGGCCGCAGGAGCCGGATCGCTGCGGACGTGCCGCGAGCGCACCGCGAGCGTGCTGAGCTTGGCCAGAACTGGAGAAGCCGGAGGCATCGGGTGCATGCCTCGCCGGCACAGGGGCGCCGGAGCGGCGAGCTCGGGGATGCCAGGGCTTTGTGCCGGGCTCGGAGGCGCTGAGCGTGCCGCCGCCGGGGGGACCGCGCCGCGCCGGACGTGGAGGCCTCAGGCGGAGCTGGACAAGAGCCGGGCGTGCCGCAGGCGGAGGCGGAGCCGGCCGGTCATCTGGCACGGAGGCTAGGCACGAGCCAAGCCGGACCGGACGAGGGCCGCGCCGGGGAGGTTGGAGGCCGTCGGACCATGCCACGCCGGGCACGGGGGCCTTTGGACGGTGCAACGCCGGAGGGGAAGCGCGGAGGCGAGCTGCTGGCTGACCTTCGCGCCGCGGCCGGAGCCACGCGGGATGCTGCCCGGGAGCCGTCGGGCCGAGCCGGACCGGACGAGGGCCGCGCCGGGGAGGTCGGAGGCGCCTGGTCGCGCCGGGGCGTGCCGCGCCGCGCTCGGGCATGCCGCGCCGCGCTCGGGCGAGCCGGGGGAGGCATCGCCGGGCTCGGAGGCGCAGGCGGGGACCATGCCGCGCTGGGGAGGTCGGAGGCGCTGTGCCGGGGCGTGCCGCGCCGCGCTCGGGCGTGCCACGCCGTGCTCGGGCGAGCTGGGGGAGGCATCGCCGGGCTCGGAGGCGCAGGCGGGGACCGTGCCGCGCTGGGGAGGTCGGAGGTGCTGTGCCGGGGCGTGCCGCACCGCGCTCGGGCGTGCCGCGCCGTGCTCGGGCGAGCTGGGGGAGGCATCGCCGGGCTCGGAGGCGCAGGCGGGGACCGTGCCGCGCTGGGGAGGTCGGAGGTGCTGTACCGGGGCGTGCCGCGCCGCGCTCGGGCGTGCCGCGCCGTGCTCGGGCGAGCTGGGGGAGGCATCGCCGGGCTCGGAGGCGCAGGCGGGGACCGTGCCGTGCTGGTCACGGTGACTTCGGGCAGCACTCGGGCGGTGCAGGGCTTGCGCCCCTCCACCCCTTGCACGCGGACCGATGCGAGACAGGCTGAAGGCTGGCTCGCGCCCTCCTGCACGCGGACCGAGGCGATGACGAGCTGAAGGCTGGCTCGCGCCCTCCTGTACGCGGACCGAGGCGATGACGAGCTGAAGGCTGGCTCGCGCCCTCCTGCACGCGGACCGAGGCGGGGAGAGTGCCTGGGACGTGTTTGCGGGCAAGTATTGAGGTTGAAGCCGGACCCTAAGCGAGTGGACGGCAACGCGCGGGAGCGGGACGTGCGGGCGGATTCATGCCGAACTGGATCAGCGCGGGCCAAGATATCGAGGTAGACTGGACTGCCATTAAGCTGGACTTCGTGCATGGCCGAGGTGAGGCCGAGCACTGAGGTTCCCTGTCGAGATGGGACCGAGCCGAGCTGGACTCGACGGCCGAAGCGGAGAAGTACGTGGCCGCGGCAGCCTCCAAGGAGGTCGCGTGTCAGGACCGAATGGATTTTGTTCACTAATGTAACAGATGCCCCCACTCCCTGAGTCCATAACGTCTTCGTTTTGGATAAAGGGAGTATTATCATCCATTCGGTTCTGCACCTTAGCGGGCCCTCTACCGGCTGCAAGAAGTTAGTCACTAAATGAAACTGAACTCACTTGAGTTTGGCTATTAGCATTTGAAGGCTTAGGTGAAGGCATCAAGTTTGGCCGCCCTTTTCACGAACAGGGAACGTCCTGCAACACAACTTAGAAGGTGTTGTTTTTGAAACCTATCTGCTCGTAGGTATTTTTACCTTGAGTTGGGTATATCATAACTGTGCCAGTACTTCTGTGCAACTCTCCTTTGACAAAGTAGAAGGTGATGTCATGGAGGCAGAGGTTGGTGAGGTGTATAACTTGGGTGCTCACATGTATGGCCGAGTGCATGGTTCAGGCGACCGAGCTTAGAACGCCTGTCGGGACCTTTGACGACGATATTGAAGTCACCATAAGACAGGAGTCATCGCGGGTAAGGAAGCCTACGGAGCTCAAGAGAGCAATGCTCGGCCATGGGGGAGCCACCCTGGCGGAGGAACTCGTGGACTGAAGTCCGAGCCTTTACGCCGGAATTGGGTTCCAAGGCATCAAGGGGCGTTGTGGGGAACTGGGTTCCGCGCCACCTTCCAGACCAAAGTCCGGGACGTCGCACCAGAACTGGGTTCCGGGCCTCCTTCGTCAGACTCGGGATCGGACAGATGAGTTCCTGTAATGGTGAAGAGCAAAGTTGCACCAAAGATGAACTTTAATTTTTGAGGAGAGATTCTTACCCCCTCCGTGAGGTGGCAAAGCCACTCGCTTGGCACGCTGGGAGGCGAGCCGCAGATGGTCGGTCCTTCAGAGCGACCCATGGATATCTCTGGACGAGATTCAAGTGGTAAATGCGGGGCTCAATGAAGAGCCTGACTTTTAGCTCGGCTGAATCAAGGGGCATGACTTTAGTTTAGCTTCATTTGGCCTCAGCTCGACTGAACTTGACTTCACTTGATTTCAGCTCGGCTGAACTGAGGAGCCTGACTTCAGCTCGGCTTCATTTGGCCTCAGCTCGACTGAACCGAGGAACTTGTCTTCACTTGATTTCAGCTCGGCTGAACTGATGAGCCTGACTTTAGCTCGGCTTCCTTTGGCCTCAGCTCGACTGAACTGAGGAACTTGTCTTCACTTGATTTCAGCTCGGCTGAACTGATCAGCCTGACTTCAGCTCGACTTCATTTGAGTTCAGCTCGACTGAATTGAGGAGCTTGATATCGGCTCTTAACTTCGCCGGACTTGGAGTCGGGCGGATGAGTTCCTGTATTGGTGAAGGACAAAGTTGCACCAGAGAGGAACTTTAGTTATTGAGAAGGGATTCTTACCTCCTCCTTGAGATAGCAGAGCCATCGGTCCGCCATGTTAGGAGACGAGCCATAAACGGTTGGACCTCCGGAGCCTCCTATGGACATCTCCGGACTGTGAGTACAGCAAATGCCAAACTGTGAGTTTCTCGGTAGATGGCGGGACTTCTTGGAGTCTCCGCGGATATCTCCGAACTGTGAGTAAGGCAAGAGCTGAACTGAGAGTCATGCGGTAGATGCAGGGCTCAATGGGGAGCTTGATTTCAGCTCTTAACTTCGCCGGACTTGGAGTCGGACGGACGTGTTCCTGTGTTGGTGAAGAACAAAGTTGCACCAAAGAGGAACTTTAATTGTTGAGAAGGAATTTTTTCCTCCTTTTTGAGATGGTAGAACTGCTGGTTCGCCATGTTAGGAGGCGAGCCATAAACAGTTGGACCTCTGGGGCCTCCCATGGACATCTCCGGACTTTGAGTACAGCAAATGCCAAACTGTGAGTTTCTCGGTAGATGGCAGAACTTCTTGGAGTCTCTGCTGACATCTCCGGACTGTGAGTAAGGCAAGAGCTGAACTGAGAGTCATGCGGTAGATGCAGGGCTCAATGGGGAGCTTGATTTCAGCTCTTAACTTCGCCGGACTTGGAGTCGGACGGACGTGTTCCTGTGCTGGTGAAGAATAAAGTTGCACCAGAGAGAAACTTTAATTGTTGAGGAGGGATTCTTACCTCCTTTTTGAGATGGTAGAACTGCTGGTTCGCCATGTTAGGAGGCGAGCCATAAACAGTTGGACCTCTGGGGCCTCCCATGGACATCTCCGGACTTTGAGTACAGCTAATGCCAAACTGTGAGTTTCTCGGTAGATGGCAGAACTTCTTGGAGTCTCTGCTGACATCTCCGGACTGTGAGTAAGGCAAGAGCTGAACTGAGAGTCATGCGGTAGATGCAGGGCTCAATGGGGAGCTTGATTTCAGCTCTTAACTTCGTCGGACTTGGAGTCGGACGGACGTGTTCCTCCTTTTTGAGATGGTAGAACTGCTGGTTCGCCATGTTAGGAGGCGAGCCATAAACAGTTGGACCTCTGGGGCCTCCCATGGACATCTCCGGACTTTGAGTACAGCAAATGCCAAACTGTGAGTTTCTCGGTAGATGGCAGAACTTCTTGGAGTCTCTGCTGACATCTCCGGACTGTGAGTAAGGCAAGAGCTGAACTGAGAGTCATGCGGTAGATGCAGGGCTTAGCTCTTTAGTGCCAGGGTGTCCGGTCTTCGGTGCCGGGGAGCATGGGATCCGGGCTTTGATGCCGGAGAGCATGGGATCCGGGCTTTGATGCCGGAGAGCATGGGATCCGGGCTTTGATGCCGGAAAGCATGGGATCCGGGCTTTGATGCCGGAGAGCATGGGATCCGGGCTTTGGATCAAGAATTCTTGCGCCAGACTATGATCGGCTCGGGCGAGTCGTAGTGCTTGCCCTTGATAGTGGTACAGGAGCCCTTCCTGTAAAACTGTTGAACTCTGGTCATATGAATAGACAAGGACATACCTCTTCCTTGTGCAGGCCGGAATTAGGTTCGCCGACCGCCCTCTTGGGAGAGAGCGAGACTCCTTTGCTCGTAAGAATACAACTCGGTTGTACGAGGGAGCAAGGCTCCGTTGGATGGGGGGAAGCTCCGTTGGATGGGAGCAAGTCCCGCTGCATGGGTGTAAGTCCCGTTGCATGGGAGGAAACTCCGTTGCACGGGGGAGAAAGAGATTCCTGTAGCACTGAAGGAATGAGACTCCCGTTGCTGCATGGGAGAGTTGGAACCCCGTCGTGAGGGAGGAAAGAGGTTTCTGCTACACGAGGGAGATGGTTCCATCGCATGGGGAATAGGAGCCCCGTTGTTCGGGAGGAAGCTCCACTGCTTGGGAGGAGAGAGGCTCCCATTGCACAGGGGGCTTCGTGGCTTAGGGAGAAACTCCATCGCCCGAGAGCATTAGGCTCCTGGTGCATGTTGTACGGGAGGGAAAGAAACTCCCTGCTGCATGAGGGGGATGACTCCACTGTACGGGAGGAAACTCCGTTGCACGAAGGAGATGGAGCTTCGTCGCTCAGGAAAGATGAGATCCTGATGCGTGGGAGAAAATGAGGCTCATGTAGCATGAGGGAGTAAGCCCTGTTGCATGAGGGAAATAACTCCTCCGCGTGGAAGGAAGAGGCTTTCGTTGCATGAGGGAGCAGGCTCCGTTGCATGAGGGAGTGAGCTCCGTTGCATGGGAGCAAACTCCGTTGCATGGGAGAACGAGGCTCTGTGAGAGAGCTCGTTGCATGGAGGAGGAAAAGGCTTCTGCTGCATGAGGGAGTATGCTCCGTTGCATGGGAGCAAACTCCGTTGCATGTGAAGGAACTTCATGGCATGGGAGAACGAGGCTCCGTGGCATGAGGGAGTAAGCTCCGTTGCTTGGGAGCAAACTCCGTTGCATGGATTTCTTTCTCCTTCACGACGGCCAGACCCTCTCTTCTTTTTCCCTTCTTCTCTCCTCTCCTCTTTTTTCTTTTTGGTGGGGCTCTTGGATGGTGGTACCGCTGGGAGGTGGCTCCATCCTTGGCTTGAAGCCAGGCACCCCGTCAAGGGTGGCGACGCACCCTCACAGCGCGAGATTTTTTTTTTGGTCGAGACCGCTCCTTGGAGCCTCGAGAGAGAGGGAGAAATTCCTGTGCCCCCATCCCCGTGCCCCCGGTCTGCCCCCCAGGGACTAAAGACAAAGGTGGAAAACCTTATTGAGGAGCAAGGATCTGCCCCCCTACCTGGTGCGCCAAACTGTTGCCGCCTGGATCGCCGTGGCCGGTAGCTCTGGCGTGGCCTAGGTGCGTGGACTCCGTGCAGCGTCACCGGGCTCGTTGGTCGGAGACGATCAAGGGGAACATAGTCGTAGTTGGGATGAAAGGGGCTTGGTACTGTCATGGCCCTCCTGTGGGCCTCTTCGGTGAGGGAGTAATCTTCCTACTTATCGTCCCTCCGTCGGGCGATACCTGCAAAACAGGGAAGACCTGCGCCGGGGACTCCGGCAAAGGCACTCCGACGATCAAGTCAGTGGGACGATCGAAGGAGATAAGGGACCTCTGAGACAGAGAGCTCGGGGGGACTCTCTGTTGCCAGAGGGTGATGGATCATGCTGGAATGATCAGAGTCTGTTTTTCTTTACTTACCTCCTCCCGCTGCTCTTATATAGACGAGCGGCTCTTGGCATTCAGAGGGGCACGTTCTTCTTGGCATAGGCCTGTGAAGCCTCTGCAGGCCTAGGAGGCTTAGGTAGACCGGTCAGCTTCCCCTTTCTTGATGGCTCAGAAGATTTGGCAGAGAAGCCCAGTGCCTCGAGTGTGGTGCTATTCACTAGTTAGTGCAAACAGTAGCTTAGGGAACTTAAGCGCATACCTTTCTTTGCAGGCGGCGTGTCAGGCGGCGCGTCCAGGACCCACGTGGAGGGGGATACATGAAAAGAGCGCACCCACGTGGAGGGGGATACATGAAAAGAGCGCCGGGCCCATGCAGATGGACCCCTTAGAAAATGCGCGGGGCCCATGAGAGACCAAACTGCGTGGTGTTCCCAGCGACCGAGCTGGGCTGTGACGCCAAAATGCCAGGCTAGCCGGGGCGCCGCTTCAAGCTGCCATGCAAGCACGCGGACCAAGAGAAAGCCCGCGAGGGCCTTCATGCACGCCGATCAAGGTGATGCGCGAGGCCCCATGCGCGTAGGCGAGAATCCATGCGTGCGGGTGAGGAAGCGACGGACCGGAGCCGGGGGAGCCGGGCCGCAGGAGCCGGATCGCTGCGGACGTGCCGCGAGCGCACCGCGAGCGTGCTGAGCTTGGCCAGAACTGGAGAAGCCGGAGGCATCGGGTGCATGCCTCGCCGGCACAGGGGCGCCGGAGCGGCGAGCTCGGGGATGCCAGGGCTTTGTGCCGGGCTCGGAGGCGCTGAGCGTGCCGCCGCCGGGGGGACCGCGCCGCGCCGGACGTGGAGGCCTCGGGCGGAGCTGGACAAGAGCCGGGCGTGCCGCAGGCGGAGGCGGAGCCGGCCGGTCATCTGGCATGGAGGCTAGGCACGAGCCGAGCCGGACCGGACGAGGGCCGCGCCGGGGAGGTTGGAGGCCGCCGGACCGTGCCACGCTGGGCACGGGGGCCTTTGGACGGTGCAACGCCGGAGGGGAAGCGCGGAGGCGAGCTGCTGGCTGACCTTCGCGCCGCGGCTGGAGCCACGCGGGATGCTGCCCGGGAGCCGTCGGGCCGAGCCGGACCGGACGAGGGCCGCGCCGGGGAGGTCGGAGGCGCCTGGTCGCGCCGGGGCGTGCCGCACCGCGCTCGGGCATGCCGCGCCGCGCTCGGGCGAGCCGGGGGAGGCATCGCCGGGCTCGGAGGCGCAGGCGGGGACCGTGCCGCGCTGGGGAGGTCGGAGGTGCTGTGCCGGGGCGTGCCGCGCCGCGCTCGGGCGTGCCGCGCCGTGCTCGGGCGAGCTGCGGGAGGCATCGCCGGGCTCGGAGGCGCAGGCGGGGACCGTGCCGCGCTGGGGAGGTCGGAGGTGCTGTACCGGGGCGTGCCGCGCCGTGCTCGGGCGTGCCGCGCCATGCTCGGGCGAGCTGGGGGAGGCATCGCCGGGCTCGGAGGCGCAGGCGGGGACCGTGCCTTGCTGGTCACGGCGACTTCGGGCAGCACTCGGGCGGTGCAGGGCTTGCACCCCTTGCACGCGGACCGATGCGAGACAGGCTGAAGGCTGGCTCGCGCCCTCCTGCACGCGGACCGAGGCGATGACGAGCTGAAGGCTGGCTCGTGCCCTCCTGTACGCGGACCGAGGCGATGACGAGCTGAAGGCTGGCTCGCGCCCTCCTGCACGCGGACCGAGGCGGGGAGAGTGCCTGGGACGTGTTTGCGGGCAAGTATTGAGGTTGAAGCCGGACCCTAAGCGAGCGGACGGCAACGCGCGGGAGCGGGACGTGCGGGCGGATTCATGCCGAACTGGATCAGCGCGGGCCAAGATATCGAGGTAGACTGGACTGCCATTAAGCTGGACTTCGTGCATGGCCGAGGTGAGGCCGAGCACTGAGGTTCCCTGTCGAGATGGGACCGAGCCGAGCTGGACTCGACGGCCGAAGCGGAGAAGTACGTGGCCGCGGCAGCCTTCAAGGAGGTCACGTGTCAGGACCGAATGGATTTTGTTCACTAATGTAACATCCTCCTTTTCACACTATACTTTCCAACCCCTGTTATGAACAGTGCGACATATGAACTCTATCGCACTTGGTGTGTAGGTAGTGTGGGCATGGGCATGGGCATGGGTGTGTTGTGTATCTGTGTCGATCTCCATCCATGCTGATGTTATTCATTTATATGTTATAGCTATTAATTGTTTAGTCCATGCATATTTTACTATTTTCATGACTGTGATTAGTTGTTTTGTTGTTCATATGTTTTCTAGCATAAAATTCTGTACTATAAAAAATGATTTCTGCCATTCCAGTGAAGTCACAACAATCAGCGATGTTGTCTTTTTCTATTATCTAAATCCAATGATTCGTTTAATTTCATGTTGTTGATGTTGTGATAATGCTGTCATATTTTTGTAATTACTATTGACATCTTATTTGGGGTTAAGTCAATTGTGCAGTCATATCATTTGGGCACCTTTCCTCCGTGGTGGGATAGAGAGTTCAATGCTTACCATGTTACTCCTGTTTTCAAAGAATAGATTGAGAAATGCCCCAGCGATTGAAACTGGCAAGTCTTATATTGATAGTTTTGTCATCCAAACAACATAGTACAACATCTTGAGCAAATGAAAGGGAAGGGGCTGGTTTGATTTCATATATGTACATGCACTTTTGTGGAATGTTGGATTTTGTTTTATGTCACATGTTTTCGCATCAATTCATGGACATAATTTATGTTTCAAGCATGCAAAGATGGAGACTCAAGCTATGAGGAGATTGCAAATGCACTTTAAATTCTAAGAATTCTATGATGGCTATTGTAGAATATAATGTTTTATTTTAGAAATAATTATTTTTTTTTATGGCCTGATAGGCAGTGCATGTATAAAATAATGACCATTATAATATTATAACTACTGTTATAATGGTTTTGAAGTGGATATGTTAGTGCTATTATTTTCTGCTCTAATAGTCATTATTTTAATGCCAAATAATATGTGTGTTCTCAATCTATTATTTTTTATTTTTCTATAACTCATAACTCTATTTTCAATGAATACACATATTATTTTTTAGTAGATTAATACTTGCACTTCTATTTTTGTGGACAACACACACATACACATGGCTTGATCTTGTTTTCCAGTTGGTAGTTTAAATACTTGTTAACTTGAAAAGGTATATGCTGAATGGGTCATGGTGTATGTTTTGGTGCTAAGTTTTTGTTTGACTCAGGCTAGGTTATTATTTTAGGTAAATGAGCCTATGAGCCACAGGTGAAGATATCAAAAATTTATTTCCTATTGATCTGTGTGCTGAACTTTGAAGAATTCTTGCAATCGCACTTCAGAAATATCATAACTAGTGGACGGAGGAAGCATCAGAGACCAGGTATTCAAATCTTCTCTAAAAATCTGTACATGGTGTCCAGTATCGTTGTGTGATGCTTATTAGAAAATGCTTTCCAGTATCTTGTTTTCACCTAGGAGCTTAGTTTTTAAGGTTCATTTGTTGATGATTAGATTCGGTCTGATTAAAAACTTGCATGTGTTACACTTTACACTTTATATCTTAATGTCTTGACCTTCATTTTTCTCTGCTATCTCAAATTACTGGTTGTTAACAATTCTACAGTAATGTATGCATAATTATAGCATGTCCTTTTTTCTCATGAATTCGTTAATCTGTATATTTATGGCATGTAGGATTTTTAATGTTTGGATGCAATTCACTAGTCCTCTTATACTAGTGTATTTATTGCAACTTATTGTTCCACATTCAGATTTGCTTATGTTGTTTTCTGATAAAGATTTCATGATGATTTGATTGTTTTCAACTTTTTGCTACTGTTGAACTGATTCCAATATGGTTAATGATAGGTTTAACTCATGAAAGATAATCGTAGGGGACCTTAGAGGAACTTGCTTTCAAATAATACCAACTTCCATGGACAGTGTCTTATCTCTAGTTTTAGTGAACCCAATTACCTATGCTATATGGATATTCTACCATTGTATGATCATATTTTTGATGCAACCATCTTCTTTAACAATATTTAGTCTAGCCTCATTTGATTTTTCACATTATAATTTGTATCAATATTTATAAGAAAAGAAGATTTTCTGTATCATCATGTTTTGATATGGTATAGCATATGGATATCTTTCAACTTCGTAGTTGGATGTATAATAGACTTTTACCGGGTCGAAAGGAATATACTGAAGAATTTTTAAAAGGCGTGGAAGATTTTGTACTATTTGCATGTCAGCAACTTAACTTTCAAAGTGAAGAAAAATTCAGATGCCCTTGTTGCAAGTGGAAAAATCAAAGATACTTAACTACCGATGAAGTGAAACTTTATCTTTACAAAACAGGATTTGTACCAATTACTGGTATTGGACATCTCATGGAGAGAGTGATCCTCGTGTGGGTGGGGTACCTGATTTGCATGCAAATGATACTACTTTTGCACCAATGTATAATGATCCACAGAACATATATCGATGCATGATATTCGATACCTTTGGAACAGAGTACGTATCTGACCATTTGTCTAATAAAGAGGAGATACCGAATTTGGATGATAAAAAATTCTATGACTTGTTGCATTCAATCCGAAAACTATTATGACCGGGATGTACAGATCATTTTGAGTTATCAGTAGCTGTACGGTTGCTTAGCATCAAATTTGAAGGTAATATTTCACAATGATCTTTTGATCAAATAGTGGGTTTTATGAAAGAGATACTTCTAGCTGATAATACCATACCTCAGGATTTTTATAGGACAAAAAAGTTGGTGTCCAAACTTGGGCTTACTGCTGAGAAGATAGATTGTTGTATTAATGATTGCATGCTGTATTATGGTGAACAATCTGAAGATAAGCAATGCAAATTTTGTAGGGCTGGTAGATATAAATCTCAGTCTCGTGCAGACGGTAAACATAAAGAGGTGCCGATGAAGAGAATGTATTATTTACCTCTAATTCCTAGATTAAAAAGATGTATGCTTCAATGAGTTCTGCACCACATATGACATGGTATCATGAGAACAGGCATAAGCTAGAGATATTATGTCATCCATCAGCCTGGTAACATTTTGACCGATGCTTTCCTGATTTTGTAGCTGAACCACGCAATGTTAGGCTAGGGCTATGTGCTGATGGTTTTACTCCTTACAGTCAGTCATCAGCCCCATATTCTTGCTGGCCAGTAATTATTACTCCCTACAATTTGCCACCTGAATTGCGCATGACCATTCCTTATATGTTTCAGATTTTTATTTTTTTGCAACCGATTTTGCAACCGATTTTAATTTTTTTTTAATTTTTATTTTTTAGCAACCGATTTTGCAACCAATTTTATTTTTTTTAAAATTTTTATTTTTTATCAACCAATTTTGTAATTGATTTTTAATTTTTTTTAGATTTTATTTTTTTGCAACCGATTTAATTTTTTTAAAAATTTTTTTAAGCAACTAATTTTGCAACCGATTTTAATTTTTTTAAAAATTTTTATTTTTTAGCAACCAATTTTGCAACCGATTTTTTTTTTTTTAGATTTTTACTTTTTTTGCAACCGATTTTATTTTTTTTTTTAAATTTTTTTAGTAACCGATTTTGCAACCAATTTTTTTTTTTTTTCTGAATTTTATTTTTTTTGCAACTGATTTTTTAATTTTTTTTCAGATTTTTATTTTATTGCAACTGATTTTGCAACCGATTTTTTATTTTTTTTTCAGAATTTTATTTATTTGCAACTAATTTTTTTTTCAGGATTTTTTTTACAACTAATTTTTTATTTTTTTTTCAGAAATTAATTTTTTTGCAACCGATTCTGTAAAAGATTTTTTATTTTTTCCTAGAATTTTATTTTTTTGCAACCAATTTTTTATTTTTTTTTCCAAAAATTAATTTTTTTGCAATCGATTTTTTATTTTTTTAGAATTTTTTAAAATATTTAAAAATAAATTTATTTCTCACCAACCAAATTTGCAACCGATTTTATTATTTTAAAAAAAATTATAAATACATCAAAATTGGTTGCTAAATTTTGCAACCGAAAAAAATCGGTCACAAATTTTTGCAACATAGATTTTTGCAACCGACTAATTTTGGTTACAAAATCGGTTGCAAATTTAATTTGCAACCAATTTTCAATTCTTAGCAACCGAAAAATTGGTTGCTAAAATTGGGTTTTCTTGTAGTATTATTTTCTTGGATGATTATTATTTGTTACATGATCTGCTGGTTTGAATACATAAATTTATAATTCTTTATGGTACATATGTATCACATATTGATTGTTGAGAATATATAAGACATTGGCTAATTTGAATGATTTGTTGATTGTGTAAAAAGAATTTGGATTAGCCACTTTGTGGATTGCTAGTTATGGGTCGAATCATGATACCTTTCTTTGCCACTGTGGATTTAAGTATGAATATCTTGATTTGCCACTAAGGTCAAAGCATAGATATTTTTGGTTTGCCATGATGGGCTAAAATGTGGATGTTATGGTTTGCCATCATGGGCAAAAGTATGGATTATGGTTTATTAGTAGCGGGTCGAAACATGGTTATAGTTAGCCTAAAATCAAAACTATTTATTGATAAATCTGATTCTTATTAATGTGAGATAGATGATAAATCATATAAAACCATTAATAATATATGTGTGCTTGTGATGATAAGCAATGTATGTTATATGCATATATAACGATTTGAGATATACTGGATGTTTGATGTGAGATTTTAGGATTTATATTATCACTTAGATATTATTTATTGGCTATTTTTAAGTTATATTTGTTGCCACAACCCTTTGGTGGCCAGAATGATGTAGATGGCCTCCCACTATACTAGAGATTAGCTAGATGCTAGTGGAGTTTGCTGTTGACTCGGACATGCAAAAGAAATCAGCTCGTGCTAAGGATAGCTCGATCAGGGACTCTTTGATGATTAAGTCAGCTAGAAATTCAGGTACAGATGGAAGGGTAGGTAGAGTGAGAGAGAGAGCCCCCACTTTCGGTCCTCTTTTTTCCTCTTTAAACTCATTTGGTTCACAAGAGTTGAAGGGGAAAAGTGGCAATTTCTAGGAAATGGAGAGGAGTCTCTTATTTGGCTAGAGTTTTAAATAGAGAGAGAATGGAAAAAAAAATCTTTCTATCGAAAGATACTTCCCATATTTCATGAAGAATGGAAATAATGATAAAGATAGATTTTTGAACTTTCCAAGAGATGAAAATTAATGGTTCTTTTTTATTTTTGAAAATATTCTTTTAAAATTAATGACTAAGATTTTACAAAATATGTATGGATGGTTAAAATGAAATAGTGAATAATGATATATATCAAGATCATATAATATTCTAATAATGATATATATCAAGATCAATATATATATATATATATATATACATATTTCATGAAGAATGGAAATAATGATAAAGATAGATTTTTGAACTTTCCAAGAGATGAAAATTAATGGTTCTTTTTTATTTTTGAAAATATTCTTTTAAAATTAATGACTAAGATTTTACAAAATATGTATGGATGGTTAAAATGAAATAGTGAATAATGATATATATCAAGATCATATAATATTCTAATAATGATATATATCAAGATCAATATATATATATATATATATATAACCTTGCCATCAAGACTAAATTTGAATTTTGGAGGGTTTTTAAGATCTCATGCACATCCTATCATAACATCATCCTAACATGCTATACCTTGTAAAATCATGCTTTTAATTTCACTAAATAAATTGAACCCTTAGATCGGCTAGGGTCTGAATATTCAATCCGGCTCATCTCTTGGCCTACGTTGAATTAATTCAAAACACAATATTCTCTACCAATTTTGCAATAAGGCCGTTGGGTTTTCTAGAATTATATAGAAGCCCTTTTATAGTTTAGTCCCTCCAAAACTTATAATTACTTTTTGGTCCAAAAGGGCATTTTGCACTATGGCCCCTGAATTGTTTTGAAATTATAAATTAGTCCTTTTATAGTTAAGACTCTAAAAAAATTATATTTATATTTTGGTTCAAAATAAAATGTTGGAGGGGCATGTACGAATTCTTATGGTTATTTTTATCTACGATGTATATTTTGGAATGCAATGATATTTGTAAAATGGATCAGTGGATATATGATTAGTATCCTATTTGCGATTGATCATATTGGACATACATATATTTTGAGATATTCTTTTGTTTTGACTTAGATATTTATTTCCTATATGCATAATTTTGTGGGTTGGCATAAATACTTATCACCAAAGTGGTTTATTTATGTCAGTCCATCGGATTGTTCATCATGTAAGGGATATTTTCTGATTATGACATACAACCGCCTGCCCAAAGGGGGTTGTTGTGTGTTTTAACTAGAAAATATGGAATGGAGCATTATGTTGCTAAGTTACTTTAGCTTCCTTCTATCTGTCCAAAGGGGATAAGTTCAGGAATGCTAGAATATCTGATTAGCTTGTGGTTTCATGTGAAGAGCACTAATACATATTGCATATTTTGTCCAAAGAAAAATATGTGATATTGTATTTGTGCTCTTATTTGTTATTATGATATGATATGTTTGTAGTATGTCCGTCAATTAATGTTTAGCATTCCTTATTTTGATTGTACAGTTATTTTTGGTGTGAACAACAACAATGTTATTGTTGAGGTGCTTACTGGGTCAAACTATAAAAAATGAAGGCAAGACCTAGAGTTTGCTCTTGGAATTGCTGACGTTGATCTTGCTTTGTGTGAGGTTGACCCAATGATTTGAATGATCAAAGCATCATTGAACAGAAGGACCACCTTGCTAAATGGAAGAAGTCGAACATACTCAGTCTGATTGCAATTGAGAGATCAATTTTTGAACATCTCCTAAGTGGTTTACCCAAGTCTGACAGTGCAAAAGAGTTGTTGGATGCTATTGAACAAAGGTATCTTATATCTAATAATATTGAGATCGGATCTTTGATGAAGGAATTGACAACGATGACATACAATAATATTGGAGGTGTCAGAGAGTACATTCTGAAGATAGTTCATATCCAATCTAAGCTCAAGGGTCCGAAGATTGATCTATCGGATTCCTTCATTGTGTCATTTGCCTTAAATTCCTTGCTTATGAAATTTTCTCAAATCAAGATTGCCTAAATACTTTTAATGAAACATGGAATGTTAATGACCTGATCACTAAGTATGTTGCTGAAGAAAAAAAGGTCAAGAAAGAGAAGAATGATAGTGCCCTCCTTACTCTTCAACATTAAACTCAATCTGGCAAGCATTTTGTACATAAGAAGAATGGAAAGCCTACTTCTCCTAGACAGTCTCAGGATTTCAAGAGGGATGAAAGAGGTTATGATCAGAACTGTTTCGTAGGAGGTCCCAAGGTTGCCATTAAGAAGAAGATCAAGTGCTTTCGCCGTAAAAAGAAAGGATATATAAGAAGTCAATGCTTTAAGTTCAAGTCCTGGTTAGAAAAGAAAGAAAAACGGAGAGGTAAGTCCCTTGGTTTAGTCTGTTATGAATCTAATATGGTCAATGTCCCTATTAATTCTTGATGGATAGATAGTGGAGCTTCGACTCATACTGTTATTTCTCTACAGGGGATGATAACAAACGGAAGCCAAGTCTGAATGAGAGCAAGTTGAAGGTTGGAAATGATTCTGAAGTCGAAGTAGAGTGTGTAGGAGTTGTCAAGTTATGCTTAGAGTCTGGTTTTGTAATTATTTTAGAAAATACCTTTTATGTACCTTCTTTTAGAAGGAATTTGATTTCTATTTTATCTTTAGATAGACTTGGTTATGGATTCATATTTAGTAATAAAAAAGTTGATTCGATATTCAATTTAAAAATTATTGGCTATGGTATTTTGGTTGATGGCTTATATAGATTGTCTCTGATTACTGATGATTCTAATGCTTCTTTAAGTGTTGAAAATGTTGTTGCCAAACGTCCAAGGACTAATAATAAATCCTTTATGTTATGGCATAAATGCTTGGAACATATTTTAAAGGAAAGAATAACTAGATTAATCAATGATGACATCCTACCTATTTTGGATCTTAGGGACATGGAGACATGTGTTGACTGTATTAAAGGAAAATTGACCAAAACCAAGAAGAAAGGGGCAATTCAGAGTTCAAACCTTTTAAAAATTATTCACACTGACATAGGTGGACCTCATTCTTTTACAATTTATGGTAATAGATATTTTATCATTTTTATTGATGACTTTTCTCGATATGGCTATGTTTATTTGATTAAAGAAAAGTCTGATACCCTTCAAAAATTTAAGATTTTTAAAATTGAAGTCGAGAAATAATTGAAAAAAATTATCAAGATTATTAGATCTGATCATGGATACTATGATAGATATGATATGGCTGGGCAGCAAATGGGTTCGTTTGTCAAGTATTTACAGGAATGTGGGATTGTTTCTCAATATACCATGCCTGGAAGTCCTGAGCAGAATGGTGTGGCCGAAAGATGGAATCGCATCCTTAAAGATATGATGCGGAGCATGATGAGTAGGTCTAATATGCTAGAATTTTTATGGGGTGAAGCTCTCAAGATTGCTTTATATATTCTCAACAGAGTTTCCAGTAAATCTGTATTGAAGACACTTTTTAAATTTTAGACTGGAAGTAAACCTAGTTTGAATCATTTTCGGGTTTGGGATTGTCTTGCAGAAGTAAAATTATACAATCCTTCAAAGAAAATGACTGATCCCAAAATAAGTCGTTGTTATTTTATTGGATATCCGAAACATTCCAAAGGATATAGATTTTATAGTCCAGGAAGAGGTAACATGTTGCCCAGAAATGGAGCCCAAAAGGAGGGGTGAATTGGGTCTTTCAAAAATTTAAACAATTACGTGATGGTCTTGCAGTGTTTGTGAAGCAAAATGATTTAGCTTTAAAAGATATGCAGCAGATAATAACAAATTAAATGCAAGGAATGAAGAGCAAGTAATAGAGAGAGCAATCACACACAAATACAAAGTTTTATAGTAGTTCGGTGTAATCCAAGCACCTATATCCACTCTCCAAGCTTCCCTTGGAAATTTCACTATAATCTCTTCAAGATTACGGTCGACTTGTTTTCCAAGGCTCACAAGTCAAAACCTATGTTGGTTTTGTCACCTAGGCTCACCAACAACCTTTACAACTTGTTTTGTCTTCGGGCTCATAAGTTAAATCCTAGTTGTTTTATCCCTTTGGCTCACTAACAATCTTAACAACCCAGTTTCAAAAACCTTGAAAGCTAGGTCAACAATGAATAAAGTCAAAGATACAAGAATAAAAGCATAATCAAACTTTCTTATAGAGTGGAATATGGAAGCTTTGAGGCTCTTGATGATTGCTTGACTTGACTTCCCTTTGGAATCACTTCAAAGATACTTTTTGGAATGCTAAAATGAAAGGTTTGTAAGCTTTTTCAGTGGAATCTTCTCATTTTGATTTTGGAAGTGAAGTTCTTGAGCAATATTTGTCTCTAGTGTGTTCAATACTTCATGAATGAGTTTGGTGAAGCTTAAATACTTCAAAATTTTTCAAAAAATATTTTAAGACCGTTGGAGGAGCAAAACTAGCCATTGAAAGCTTGTAGGGATCAATTCTGCCTCTCAAAAAATATAGCAATTATTGCTGTCAGAACCCGTGAGTCGATGCTTAACTTCTGTGAGTCGATTCTTGGATTAGCATGAGTTGACACTGGGTATAAACACTTGAAAAATTAGGGTTCTATCCTTTTTTTGTTCTCAGGCTATAAGTCGACACTTGAACCATGTGAGTCGACACTTGAATTTTCTGAGTCGACACTTGCATTTCCTGAGTCGACACTTGACACAAAAACCTTTAAATGGCATAGTTCTGTAACTTGAAAAATCTCAGGCCTTGAGTCGACACTTCGTTTCTGTGAGTCGATACTTGACTTCTGTGAGTCGATACTTATTCCTGTGAGTCGACACTTGGCATGCCAAAAAAATTTTTTGCATACCAGTTTCTGAAGTGTCGACACTTAGTATGCCATGAGTCGACACTTGACTCTACAACTTGACAGAAACATGTGCCAACTTTCAAAATTCAAAATGCTCTTCAATAAAACTTCAATACACTTTTTGTAAAGCTCTGATTGATCTATTTTGAGACCTTTTTCAGATGAGAAGGCTTCTTAAATCATGAAAATTGCTCAGCTTTCAATAAGCGCCATAATACTTTTATATTAAGAATTTGAGGTGCCTGTATCCTGAAACTCATAACTACAATTGAAACATTAGTATAAAATATGTACTCAACATTTTGTTAGTCATCAAAATCAAGGGCTAAAGCCAACATAACAGAATTTTGGAATCTCTTACTGCAAAGTTTCAAGAACTTGATGTAGCTGATGAAGGATCTTCTCTTACTACTGATGATGACAATGTAAAAGGCAAAACTATTTTTATTCCCATATACAATCATAATGATAATTTGATTCCTGTTCCTATTGAAGGAATGGATAATGAAATCCATGATCCTCTAGGCCTATTCAGAATCTTCAACTAGTGGAAGAACTTCAAATAAGAAGATCTGCAAGACAAAGAAAATCCACAATTTCAGATGATTTCTATGTTTATCTCGAGGAGAATGATTTTGATATTGGGCAAATGGTTGACCCGGTTACTTATATTGATGTTGTAAGTTCTCCCCAGTCTGATTTATGAAAAAATTCTATGAAAGAAGAGATGCAATCGATGGCCCATAATGATGTGTGAGAGCTTGTTGAGCCTCCTAATGGTTATAAACCTATTGATGCAAATGGGTATACAAAACTAAAAGAGATTCCAAGGAAAGAGTTAAGCGTTTGAAGGCTAGACTGGTAGTAAAAGGCTTCACTCAAAGAGAAGTAATTGATTTCATTAAGACTTTCTCTCCAAAACCTCAAAAGATTCTTTTAGATTCATTATGTCATTAGTGGCTTATTATGATCTGGAGCTACATCAAATGGATGTTAGAACTGCTTTTGTGAATGGTAATCTCAGTAAAGAATTCTACATGAAGCAACCAGAAGGTTTTCAAGAAAGTGAAAAAGAACACATAGTATGCAAATTAAAGAGGTCTATTTATGGTCTGAAGCAAACATCACGACAATAGTACCTCAAGTTTGATGAAGTTGTGACCTCTTTTGGTTTTGAAAAAATAAAGTTGATCAATGTATATATCTCAAGATCAATGGAAGGAATTTTATCTTCTTTGTTTTATATGTTGATGAGATCCTACTTGCTAGTAGTAATTTTGGTTTGCTTTTTGAGACCAAACAAATATTATTTAAAAATCTTGATATGAAAGATCTTGGTGAGGCATCCTTTGTTTTGGAAATTGAAATTCACAGGGATAGATCTCGTTATCTATTGAGTTTGTTACAAAAGGTATACATTGACAGAATTCTTCAGAGATTTAGTATGAAAATTATAGACCTTGTGATTCCCTTGTTGTTAAAGGTGACAAGTTCAGTAAAGATCAATGTCCAAAGAATCAGCTTGAGAAAGATCAAATGAAAGATGTGCCTTATGCCAGTACTGTAGGGAGCTTGATGTATGCTCAAGTCTGCACCAGACCTGACATTGCATTCATAGTGGATGTTCTTGATAGATACTTATCAAACCCAGGCTATCAATATTGGATTGCTGTAAAGAAAGTGATGAGGTATCTACAGAAAACCAAGAATTATATGCTCATGTACAGGAGAGTTGATAATCTTGAGTTGGTTGGATATTCGGATTCAGATAATGTCGGGTGTCCTAACAATCTGAAATCAATTTCTGGATATATTTTTATGTTGGCTGGTGGTGCAGTATCTTGAAAAAGTGTTAAACAGACACTGACTGCTTCTTCTACCAGACAAGCTAAGTTTGTATCTTGTTATGGAGCTGCTACTCAAGCTATTTGGTTAAGGAATCTTATGGCTGGACTTCAGATTTTATATTCGAGTTCCATACTTGTGTTGATATATTATGATATAAGGCAGTGGTATTCTTTACAAGGAGTAATAAGTCATCTAGCAAGTCTAAACACATTGAGCTGAAGTATTTGGCCGTTAGAGATCTTGTAAAAAATGGAGATATAATTGTTGATTATATAGATAAAAAATCTATGTTAGCTGATCCTCTGACCAAGGATTTGAGGCTCATATGCTTTGCAAGGCATGTTGAAAATATGGACAGATTGAGCTCTTTTGATGTACTTGGTTAATGGGAGTGACTCTGTAATTAAACTTTATTATCGTCATGAATTTATTTTTCATTTACATATATCATGAGTTTTTGCATGGATTATTGTCATGATAATTATTTTTTTATGTAGTTTTATATATGCACATGTGGAATAAAGTACAACATAGTATATCAAGATTGTTTTTGTCTTGAGAATGATAGTTATATATGTATGTTTCATTTGATAATTATGAGATCTCATTGTGCTTGGAGACATACAGACTTCTTTTGAAGCCGTGAGATTTTTCTAACTTGTAATATAGCATGAGGTTATAGAGAAATCATGATTGAGGGTACATATGATTAATTTACTTTGATTATGAGATATCTCTTTTGGTTATGTACTTGACTGAGACCTGGTGTCGAGTCTCAGATTTGTCGTGCTGTCTCTTCATTGACACTATTATTGAGTATGTGAGACAAGATGTCATGTTGTTTGATGCCATCATGATTTCTCTTACTTATTTTGTTTCTAAGCAAGTTGAAGAGAAATTGGAGGACTGACAATGAAAAATAGCGTATTTTATTTGATCACCTTGATGCTATTTTTTTGCTACACTACCACATCAAGACTCATGTCGATGGTGTTTATGATGCTTATAACTATGGATAAGTCTTGTATCGGTTAAGTAGTACAATGGTTCCATGATTCGGTATCATGGATACTAGTGGATCGAGTCGTTTGTAGCTGCTGTCTATGGATTATATGGTAGCCACATTTTATTTTCAACCCGAGAGTTTTTTTTTAAAATAAAATATTTTTAAAATTATAATTAATATAGCCCAAGTGGGAGAATGTAAGAATTTTCTTGATTTAGGCTAACATTAATTGATATTTTTTTTTTATTAAAATCCAAGTTGATTTTATGGTCCATGTTAATAGACATAAGTTGAACCCATTATTATGTGATCATTGATTGGGCTAGGAGCACCTCATGTAATTTGGTGTGGTTGAGGTGGCACAGTGTAGGCCTTAGCTCGACTTAGCTCGTGATGGGAGGGTCAATTAGGGTATTTTCATTTTATTGGCTAGGTCCCCTCTCCGCTTCCTCTATTCATATATATCACGTATTCGGTGATTGATGATACAGTGATTTTTTTTTATCAAGAGCCGCCTTTCTAAGGAAGACCGAAAAGAAAGACTTTGTCTACGGTGTTTGTGTGAGCATCAAGATCAGAGATTATGATGAATATAGGTATGCAATTCTTTTTCTCAGATCTATTTATGATTCTAATCTTTAATCGATTCTAGAAATTTAAAAATTATATATATATATATATATATATATATACACTGAAGGACAAACTAAACTGGTTCTTTTGGTATTTAAATTTTGATCATGGATCACTCTGTTTTATTCGCATCTCATCCTTTTCAAAGAAAGCCATCGGGTCGGAGAGCAGGGGAACATAAGTTTTTCCATTATGTCTCAGGCAAAATGGGGAGCAACCATCCTGTTCATAGTAATTTGATAAGTGGCCCTCGTGGTTGTATACCAATCAATTTATAAGCTATTTTTTCTAAATATTCTTCTTCTTTTTTAAAAAAATGAAGCCGTATTTTATTTATACTAATCCAGAAAAAAAAATATTTCTGTGTAAATCAAAAATAAAATATAAGAAAAATAGAAAAAATATCTGATAACAGACAACAAATATTCTTCAAATGTTTGCTGTTGTGCAAGGACGAGCGTACCAGGCGCCGAGCAAACCTAGAAAGCTGGCTACGTCCAGTCCGCCACGGGTGGTCCCGCCCATCTCCGGCCCAATCTACCCGAGAGTTAAGTGCAGGCCCAGGTATAGTTGTGACGTCCAAGGCCAGTTTCAACTGAATGGGCTTTAAACAGCTGTGCCCAGGAATAACTACATATTCGGTTCGGTTCTGATTCTGAAGACAACATAATATTACTCATAGGCGATATGGTAGAGAATGAAACTTAATCACAGCCTACAAATAGAGGAAGGAAGTTTAAGTGGCCGAGAGCTTGGTATATCAAGGCTTGTAAAAACTTCTCTAAGCTCTGCCACGATTACGCTGGTGTCCGAGAGCTTGGTATCAAGGCTTGTAAAAACTTCTCTAAGCTCTGCCACGATTACGCTGGGATTGGTAACATAAAAAAGTCGTTGGGAGTGGACGCCGAACGATAGTTGGTTCCTTCTTGTAATATATAGTAATTTTAAATAAGGGAAAGGCCACCATAAATTTTATTAGAAATAAAATGAGCACGGTTGTATGAAAGCGAGGGAGACAAAAATCTTCAAAAAAAAAGAAAAGAAAAGAAAAGAAAAGAAAAAGAGAGAGATTAGGATGCAAAAATAAACAAAGAAAAGAAACATTAGAGAGCCCAATAACAAATTTAGCGAAGCCCAATCCGAGAAAACGTAAGCCTTAAAAGGCCTGGCCCAAGTTCTGATCCCTAACAGCGGGACTCCATCCCGCATCCCAGCCAGCTATTCCTAGGTCGAGTATACTCACGTGCGAAGATCTGAATGCAAAGAATATCGGAGGACGACCTCCTCCAAGCCACCACTCGCCGGCTTCTGCCTCTCGCCATTATATGGAAAGCTATCAGCGAGGATAATATATATTAAAAAATAAAAATCTTTGCTTGTGTCGAAAGCAAAAATTTTCAATTCTAAACGCCCACATTCTTCGTTCAACTTCATCATTGATCCGTTGCAACTCACTAATGATGATATTGCCTTTTCCTTTCAAAAAAAAACTTGCATCTATTAAGGTGAAATTCTGAATCGTATAGCGGATGGGGAACTGTTTGCTTGCATGTCTCTCTAATAAGCTGGGGATTTCTATATATTAGTATCGTGTACGATGTGATTTGAGAGTATGAAGAACAAAGCGCAAACAACGGGTGTCAAGTATTGGGAAAAGTGTCTAATATATATTCAGAAAATAAAAATGTTCGAAGAATTGAGTCCAAATTGGCGAATGGGATCAGAGTTCCTATTCTAATAATAAGATGAGCAATGAGAGTCAAAAAGATATAATTTGGTTTTTCATCCTTACGTTACAATTCCTAGAGATTTTCATAAAGGCTGATATATATATATATATATATATATATATATATATATATATATATATATATATATATATATAATATCTGATTCTTTTTTCTCTTTTTAATTTTCATTCTACCTACCAGCTGTAATATAAATTTTTAAAATCTTCCCTCCTCTCTATCTCTGTTAATTTTTCTAGTCTTGGATAATATCAATCAAATGGCTGTCTTTGCCTCCCTTTCGTTTAAAAAAAATTTAAAAAAAAATAATCCAAAAAGCCTAGAATTGACGTGCGCTCAACCTTTAGCTTCTCGTGGCAAGCGTTTTCTCAATGGAATTTCCACGTCCACCCCATGCACGCCAGAGAGCTCATCCTTTAAAGAGCCCATGGTTGACCCAAGGCAATCCATCCTTTAAGCACGACCATGGTCGGGTCAACTCATAGAAATGATTCCCCTATATTTTATGTTATCTTAGCTTCTCGATCCCCCGGAAAAAGTCGGTTCCCGAGAATGGCAAAGGTTGACCCTCTACCTCTCGTCAGCACTGAAATCCAAGGGGAACGGGAGCTGCCGGCCTAGCTAAGAGTCAACTGTTTGACCTCTAACATTTCAATGAGCCATGCATATAAACACGGATGAGTCAACGGCATATCATACCACTGGGAAACGGAGAACCGTAAAGAGGAACAGGAGAAATTTCTTTCTTTAGGCCTGCATTGCATTGTCTCTGTACAACTTTTATAGAGAAATATATCAGCATTAGTTAAGATTCAGAGATGCGTTCTGGGGATTAACATGCACTTCAAAGCAGCATTCCCCTCATGGAAAATTCAAGAGACCAAACGGTCAAACATGACAGTGAATCTAAAACACTGTAGTCTCCTGTTCATGACCCAACGGATTCATTTCGCGGTTTTCCGAGAAGGAAGCGTTGACCTATACCTGGAGACATTAAGTGCTGTCTGTTGAGGTCTCCCCTCCAGTTCCATTGTTGCATGAGCCTGCCAGCCATCGGCTTGTTTAAGGTGTGGCATGGTTCGGGCTGAAGAGAGTGGACTTTCCTCTGGAATTCATATTTTTATTTCTCATTAAGAGGTAAAGCGGTTCTATCACATTCGGCATGAAAAATGATTAGACTATTTTTTTTAGAGCCAAATTTTAAGCAGATTTTTTTTTGGATGCTAATGTTTTTTTTGATTGAAGTGAAAGGATGGACCACCCGTGAGTTATTATTATTAAGTAAAAATACATGAATTATGTATAACATAAAATCTGACAAGCTTGGGCAATGAGAGCCGATGCACGTTCAGACCTAGATTAGATTACAAAGATCCCATGCATCGAGGGGATGGAAGAGAAGTGTACACGAAAGAGTCCAAGATGGGGTGGTATAAATCTTGCCTATTTTCTGATAGTCTTCTGAAAACCAGCCAATTGTTGTTCATGATCCTTTTACACCATTGATTAATTTCATCTGCTCTATTAGCTGAAGTATAGGTTGTTTCAACTTCTCATTATAATATGCTGCCCAGCTCTCTGTTAGAGAGATACATTGCCCATATAATTTTCTTTGGGTGTATGCTTCAAAACGGAAGTCTCCCATCCCTTTCCTTCTAGAGGCTTCAAATGTTTTTTTCTTTTTTTTTCTTTTTTTGGGATGCTAATTTCGCCAGGTATCTTAGTAGTCTAGTTATATTGAGATTGATTGAGAATTCAATGTATCTCAGCTGAGATGAGTAATGGAAAAAGTTTGAAATGAAATTAACTAGACATTGCAATATGCATATATTAGTCTTCATCAAAAAGAATGTATATATCGTTCAAATTAAGAAAAAGAGAAACGTTCGACGCATATATGAATACATAGGAAGTGAGAAGCCAAGGCCAATATTGTAAAACCGAGATCAGTCGCTAATTTTTGGGATTAATGTTGATATTTCTAAATGAAACCATTTAAGTCAACAAACTAATCATTTCTGGTCATTAATTCCTTGTAGTGTTTGAAACTCTGATGCCAAAACGTTATCCAATTATTACAATAACTACCACATAAGTACCATATGGTAGTTTGTATGACAAAGCATTTTTCCCTCTATCTATTCTATATTAAAATGGACCAATCTATAGGTCCAATTAGGAATTTTCAAGAATTTTAATGGCACTCTCAAAGCGGCAAGACCTCTCAAGGTACCGGGAGGAGAAATTATTAGTTAGAATTGTTCTATCATGTATATTTTGGATCATCTAATAAAAAGTCAACACATCATTTATTATCAGAAAAAAATATACTTGTTATCGAACCTTGATTGAAAATTTTGAATAAAAAAGTTTTACTTTTAATTATAATTAGCCAATTGACAATTTTTGTTATTTTGAATTAAAAAAATTTACTTTCTTAAATAATATGATGGCTTCTTATTGGATGATCTAAGACATATATGGCAGAAACGGTTCAAACCAATAATTTTTTCGCTAGGAAAATTGTACATATTTATATAGATATTTACACAGATACACATGGTTGCATGGAGAGAAACCTAGATATACATACTTATGAATAGAGTATTGGGAGACCTACTGATATTTATACAGCCACATGCACAGATACACACAAAATACAAGATAACTAAATAATGATACACTTGCAGAGAGGGGCAATGAGAGCCCTGTATACATCATACAACCATATGCAGAGATAAACAGGGCAACCATGCATATTATACAGCTATACAGATAGTTACGCAAAGATATACAAATATATAAGGCAACAATGCATAGATTTGTAGGACAAACCTTTAATCCGTCATGCCTGGATCGTGCTTTTATATGCATACAAAACTATAATTACGGAAGACATATCTTGAGTCATTGTACCTGTATATAGATTACATAGTTCTCGAGATGTCCCTCGCATAGATTTTGGGATATTCCTTCTTCTTCTTCGCGAGGTGACTGGTTTTCTTTCTCCTTACTCTCTTCTCCTTATGCGGACGATCGATGGAGAATCGTACACCACTATCATGAGAGTTCGAGAAAAGAGACCAGGTAGCCTCTTATTTATAGCTGCATTAGTATTTTATCTCAGTCCAGGTTATTCTATTTTATTGGAAATAATTTTTTTTAATCAATTGGACTCTGATTCAGTATTTATGATCGAGTCAAAAGTTGATCATAATAAGATGATAATTAGGCCACCTATTAGATTTTAAATCTAACATTCTCCCACTTGTCCTATATTATCACTCAAAACAATTTTTGATTCTATCATAAATATTTTACTTTAAAAATAAATAAAATAATTTAATTTTTCAAAAATAAAATAATAGTACTGAATCAAATTTTGAAATTGACCCAACGAGTGCACTCATATTTAAAAAATTGTCCAATTATCTATTCCTCAACAAATCTTTTATACTTTGATTAAGTATAAAACCATTGATACAGATCATTCCGGTCATACATCTCGATTGACATACTCCCTTCCATGTATCATGATATCAATAATTCTCACTTAATCTTATTTTTATACTAAAGTACATAGGCTATCAAAACCATAATGTCTATTGTTGCTGTCAAGATCGTCGTGGCCCGTAGATGCTGTCGGCGTGGAGTGCGCTCCTCCTCTTCTGCTGCCCGTCGTTCTCGGTTTCCGGATTTCCGCGCGGGATGCGGCCGCCTCGCCACACGGCGGTCCTCTGCTCTTGAGCCTGCGAGACAGCGGATAGAGACCCGGGCCAGGGTTTCCGGCGGGGGCACTCCGACAACCAAGTCAGTGACGATCCAGGAAAACAGATCCTCCTGGTCGGGCCCCTCTTGATGGACTCCATACTAGGAGGAGTAAAAGATGTGCGTGAAGGTGAAAACATTGCAGGGGAAGAGTGATAGCGGGGACAGAGGGATGCTCTGTTCCTCGGCCTCTCCTGTGCCCCTCGTTTCCCTTCAACAGTGGTGGTGGTGGCGCTTCGCCCTCTTGGTCGGGCTTGCGCTTGTGCTTGTGGTGGTGGTGGTAGTGCCATCCCCCCCTTGCTGGTGGGGGTCGCATTTTTTCTCCTTTTTTTTCTTCCGGCTTATGTTTTTTGCCTGTGTCCTGGAGTTGTTGTTGTGTGTTACCTTTGGGTTTGTTGTGAACTTGGTTATCGTTTGGCGCTTGTCTCAAGATCCCCGTCGGGCTGTCAGGCGCATGCGGCGGTGTCTAGAGGAGCCTTTCCTGATTCATGATAGGGTGCGTTGTCAGGCTCTCCGACACTCTTCTTGGTTGCCTCATTCCGAGAAACTTGGGGGTGCCTCGGATGGTGGGTCGCCACCCGCGGGATTCGAATCTCCCGGTTGGCTTTCTCTCTTGGATGATCTGAGTGGTTGGTGAGGAATGTAGCATCTCGATCGGCGTGCTGTCCGCCTTTCTGGTGCAACTGGCGGTTTCAGTTGGTCTGCACAGTTTGGGAGGCACTCCGGTACGGTCCTCGGATGGCTCGCCAGTTTTCTCGGCTGGTGGGGACCTCGTCTAGGCTGGGACCGAGCTGGGACGGCAAGGCTCGCTCCGTCCTAAGCGCTCCGACCTTGCAGGGGGCGCCTAGGTGGAGGAGGGTGAGGTGCGGGCCCGATCCGGAGGGTGCGCGCTCGGAGAGGATCCACATCGATGGGTGAGCTCTTAGCTCGACCTCGACCGCAGGGCACTAACCTCCAAGGGTCTCACTCCGGAGGGCGGAAGGCGGACCCGGTCCAGAGGGCATGCGCTTGGAGAGGCTCCACATCGACGGGTGAGCTCTTAGCTCGACCTCAACCACAGGGCACTAACCTCCGAGGGTCTCGCTTTGGAGGGCGGAAGGCGAACCCGGTCCAAAGGGCGCGCGCTCGGAGAGGCTCCACATTGGCGGGTGAGCTCTTAGCTCGACCTCGACCGTAGGGCACTAACCTCCGAGGGTCTCGCTCTGGAGGGCAGAAGGCAGACCCGGTCCAGAGGGCGCACGCTCGGAGAGGCTCCACATCGGTGGGTGAGATCTTAGCTCGACCTCGACTGTAGGGCGCCAACCTTCGAGGGTCTCGCTCTGGAGGGTGGAAGGCGGCTCTGACCTAGGCATCCCGAGCTCGTGAGCTCGACCTGGCGGAGGACTGAGCTCGGCTTGCTGTTCTGAGGGAGCTCAGCTCGGCTCGGTAGTGGGATCTGGGCCGGAGAGTCGATGCGGCATCTCTTCTTGACATGGCACCTGCCGGTTCCTCCATGTCAGTGAACCATCCACATCATTTGCCCCCCACTATCGAGGCCCGTTAGTGCATGGCGCTCGGGTCGAAGGGAATAATTGCGATGCTGATTAGGAAAGGAAAAGATCTGGCGTGATGATGGCCATGATTGCTGGCATTTCGGGGACCGACCCTGCGGGCCAATACGGGGATGCCATGTGGCCACGTCCGAGGAGCAGTTAATGCTGGCACAGAATGCAGAGCGGCCGGGATGCAATTCTCATCGATGGGCAGCACGTGGCGCAAATCCATTGGTGGAGCGGTTGAATCGGTACGAATCCCTTGGATCATTTCGAAATGAAAAGAAGGCCTTACCCGAACCATCCATTCTTTTTGAATTCTCCGTGCCTGCTGCCACCGCGCCCAAGCTTCTTCTTCTTTCCAGTCGCCCCGAGTTTTCTTAAGGCAACAGGTCATCTTTTTTTTCTTCCTCCTTCCCCCACTAGAATAGGGTTCTTTCCCGGGGTCCGGAGTGTTCTTTCGGTTAGATCCCCTCTTCGGTCTTTTGCTTTGAGTTCTTCCTCTCCTTTATCCTTGTGGATGTCCCATTTTGGTCCGGGCTTCCGCCCCTCTACTGATCAGGGCGAGGCCGGTCCTTCCGAGCGAAGGCCGGCGTCCTCCTCTTTTTCCTCCGGCGGGGAGGAAGACGTAGCTCGCTTTGAGCTCAGTAGGAGGCGTCCTCCTGGTTCGGTTCTCATTAGGGAACCGGGATCCGGTCCTTCTTTGCCTCCTCCTTCTCCTGCTCCTACTCCCGAGTCTGCCCGGCTTGCAGGTCCTGGTGGGGTCGCCTCAACGATCACCACCGGGGAACTCAGGACAGTCCGGGATGTCTATGGCATCCCACCTTCTGTCCGGCTCACAATCCCTCGTCCGAGGGAATGGGTCACTTCGAGTGGCCCGGGCCGTCTTGCCTTCTATGAGGGGACCTTCTCTGGAGGTCTCCGCTTTTCCTTCCATCCTTTCTCTCTATCAGTCTTAGACATTTATCGTCTGGTCCCGGCACAGCTGGTGCCAAATGCTATTAGAGTCATTTTTTCGTTCATTGTGCTTTGTCATCTTCACGGGTTCGTGGCATGATTTTCTTTGTTTAGGGCTTTCTTTGCCCTGAAGCGCCACCCAACCAAGGATGGGTGGTGGTCTTTGTCCCCCCGCCCGAGGGGCATTAAGTTTGAACTTCCCTCTTCCATCAGGGGATGGAAGAGTAAATTTTTTTTTTGTTGAGGTCGAGGGGGTCGACTAGGTCTGGAGCGATCTGGACAGGTCTCCCAACCGAAACTCTATGGTCGATGCGGCTGACCGGGATGACTACGAGCAGCTCCGCACCGTCCAGATTCCTCTTCTCGAGGTCCTGTTATCTGAGCAGAACCTCGCCGACTCTGGGGTCGACCCAACGAATGGGTTGGGCGAGTTCGACCTGAACCTTTATCTTTTCCTTTTTTGCACTTCCTGCACTTCTTGCACTATTCCCCACAGATTCTAATTGTTGTGTGATCCGCATGCAGGAATGATCTTCTTTGAGAATGACCTCCTGGCAATCACCAAGAAGAGGCCGTCGACCGGGCTGGCCGGGGAGCCCTCGTCGAGGTGGGCATGGAGTGAGAGTGCCCCTGCAGCCGTCCCCACGGTGGTGATCGGTTTGAGCTCGGCTGCCCCAGCGGGCTCGAGCTCTGAGGCATCCCATGCTGCTTCCATGCCGGTGGAGATGGCAGCTCCTGGGCACCGAGGCCTGCCCAGCAGGCCCCCGCTGCAGAGCCCGAGGTGGTAGTCCGGGCGAAGGCTGCCGCTGCTGCCGCTGCACCCTGCCATCCTCCAAGTCAGTCCACCACCGGTGCTAAGGGTGAGGAGACCCGGGCCGGACCCAGGGCCATGATGGAGGAGCCGTCTGCACCAACATCGGCCTCCCAGCCTACCCCCCGGGGTCCTTCATCCAGCGGTGCAAGGCTGCCCGCTCACAGAGAGAGCCGGAGGGAGGAGGCTCGGCGCCATCTCCCTTTCAAGATGAGGCTGGAGAGTTCATTTCTCCGGAACCCCGAGCTTGCCGTGCGCATGATGGATTTCTCCATCCAAGTGTGCGATCGGCAAGAGATGGCTGGGATGCGGCTGACCGATGTCATCAGCGCCATCTTTCCCCAGCTGTATTCGGTAAGCTCTTTCACCCTTTTTTTTTAAATTTTTTTTTTATCATTTATTCATTCATCATTTTTCATTTTTTTTATTTCATCTATTTTTTACTGACATTCTTTCATGGTGCAGATTGGAGCCGAGGCCCTCTACAACAAGGGCCACTTCCATAGCTGGGAGCGTCTCGAGCGGCAACAGGTCACCGAGATCGAATCTTTAAAGGCCGACTTGAAGGAGAAGGCCGGGACAAATGGGGTCCTTGAGGCGAAGGTCAAGGACCTCGAAAAAGAGCTCGCCGATACTGAGGGGCGAGCGAAGGGACTCTTGATTGCTCGTGATCTGGAGCGGAGCCGCTCAAAGAAGGCAATCGACGACCTTTCCGTCGTCGAGAAAAAACTGAATTAGTACAGTGCCGAGGCTGACCGGCACAAGGAGATCGTCCGAGCTGCCCAGGCGGAGCTGGCAGCCGTGAAGGAGAAACTTGCCGCTGCTGAGAAGGCGGTAGAGACGGCAACCAACTCGGCGGAGGCAGCCAGACTGGAAGCCGTCGAGCTGAAGAGGGTGGCCGCTGAGGCCACGAAGGGTGCTGAGGACGCCGTCGCCAGGTTCAAGGCTTTGGAGGACTTCGTCGCTGAGATCCAGCAGATGGCGTCGAATTCCTTTTACAAGGGTTTCATGTACCTGCACCGCCGGGTCGAGGCGCTTATTCCCGACAAGGATCGCAGCTGTCTCAGGTATCCTTTGGCCTCGAAGGCGGAGGACGACGAGGAGGCCATCACAGGAACCGTGGGCTCGGAGCCTCCGTCACCAGCTGAGGGTGATCCTCCTGAAGTTAGGGCAGCTCAGCCGGAGACTTCTAAGGGCGGGAGCTCTCGACCTCAGGACCTGGCAAAGAAACTGACCGGCGTGGAATGACCCTTTTATTCCTTTTCTTGCTTTGTACTTTTTATTTCTTGTACTTATTTGGGGTCTCCCGGCATGTCGAGGGCCCAGAAGTCACTTGTAACTTGTGTTTTTGATCAATGAAATTTGAGCTCCTTTGTTATCTGTTTCTTTTGCCCAGTTCTTCCCTTTTCTCTCTTTCATCTCCTCTCCTCTTCTTCTTGTATAGGGAGGCCAGAGAGAAGGGCTGCACCTTGCTTGAGGCTAAGTCATGACACTTGAGAGCTACCGGGCTCAAAGGTATTGTTGACTGGGGGCCATGTGGCTCAAAGGTCCCTTGGCCGGAGATCTGGGCTCCGGTCTTGGGTTGGTGTCCTGGAGCTGGGCTCGGGGACGTTGGTTGCTGAGAGCTGCTTGGCTCGAAGTTCTCTTGGCCGAAGATCTGAGCTCCGGTCTTGGGAGGGCATCCTGGAGCTGGGCTCGGGGATGTTGATTGCTGAGAGCTGCTTGGCTCAAAGTTCTCTTGGTTGGAGATCTGAGCTCTAGTCTTGAGAAGGCGTCCTGGAGCTGGGCTCGGGGACGTCGATTGCTGAGAGCTGCTTGGCTTGAAGTTCTCTTGGCCAAAGATCTGAGCTCCGGTCTTGAGAAGGCGTCCTGGAGTTGGGCTCAAGGATGTCGATTGCTGAGAGCTGCTTGGCTCGAAGTTCTCTTGGCCGGAGATCTGAGCTCTGGTCTTGAGAAGGCATCCTAGAGCAGGGCTCGGGGATGTTGATTGTTGAGAGCAGCTTGGCTTGAAGTTCTCTTGGCCGGAGATCTGAGCTCCGGTCTTGAGAAGGCATCTTGGAGCTGGGCTCAAGGACGTTGATTACTGAGAGTTGGTTGGCTCGATGATGCTTTATTTCTTTCTTGTTCTCTATTTCTTTCCTTCCCCACTCTTCTTCTTTCTCTCTCTCTCTTTTTTCTTTTTTTTAGAGTGGGGAGATCAGAGGAGAGGATGCTGGTTGTACCCCCATATTGTTCTCTTTCTTTCCTTCCCCTCTCGTCTTCTTTTCGAGTAGGGAGATTAGAGAAGGGGGCTGCCGGGCTTCCCTCCTTGTTCTCTTTCTTTCCTTCTCCTATCATCTTCTTTTCGAGTAGGGAGATCAGAGAAGGGGTTACTGATCTTGATTGCCTTGGAGCTAGGCTCGAGGCTTTCCTGGACGTGGAACTAGGCTCGGGCCCAGGGATTGCCTGAGATCTTGGCTCAGGTCTTTGGCGCCTTGGAGCTAGTCTCGAGGCGTTGATGGGAGCTACGTGGCCTCATGATTCTTGGCATCTAGGAGCTGGGCTCGGAGACGTTTGAGATAGAGAGCTGCTAGGCTCAAGGTTCTCTTGGCCGGAGGTTTGAGCTCCGGTCTTGAGTTGGCATCCTGGAGCTGGGCTCGGCAACGCTTGGAGTTGGGAGCTACGTGGCTCGAAGATCCTTCTACGTCATGGAGCTGGGCTCGGGGATGCTTGGGGTTGGAGAGCTACGTGGCTCGAAGATCCTTCTACGTCCTGGAGCTAGGCTCGAGGACGCTTGGAGTTGGAGAGCTACGTGGCTCGGAGATCCTTCTACGTCTTGGAGGAAGGCTCGGGGATGCTTGGAGTTGGAGAGCTACGAGGCTCGAAGATCCTTCTACGTCCTGGAGCTAGGCTCGGGGATGCTTGGAGTTGGAGAGCTACGTGGCTCGAAGATCCTTCTACGTCCTGGAACTGGGCTCGGGGACGCTGTTGGTCCTTTCCTGCAAAACATGCGGATACCCATGTAAGGAAAAAAATCGTTATCATGATCGTTGGTAGGGAAACTTACCTTACTGGGGGCATCTTTGTAGGTTGCAGGCCCATCTCCCTCGGGGGAGCCTGACGTCGTCGAGTTCTTCGAGGTAATGGACCTCTCATGATGGAACTTAGGCCATCTCGTGGGGACCTTCCTATGGTGGTTCGTGATCACCGTCCCGACAACCGTGGCATCTTTGCTCGCCTTTTTCCCTCGCTTTCTCCTCCCCTCATGGCGGGGAGATCACCCTCGGGGTCTCTTGCCCCCCGAGCCTTCTTAGGCGCATGCATAGTTCCTCAGGCAATTGTACCCACTGGTTTCGTGGCAGGGTAAGTGTTGGTGGTTGAAGCCGATGGGAGAGTGGCGAGCACTTGGGGCCTTGCTTGAGGTCTGCCCCCCGCAAACCTTTGGAGGTGGGTCTCCTTGATGAGCTTCTCGATCTCCTGCCCACGATCGTGACATCTTTCGACGTCACGGTCGTGATCGCGGTGGAGGCGATGATACTCCGCCCCACTGCGACTGGTGAAGGGCTTCGCTGATGGTGGGCGTTGTAGTCTAGAGACTCGCCAGTTGGGCCTCGCATGTTGATGAACCGTGGGAACTTTTCCCTTCGGCAGTTGGGCCTCTTTTTCCTTCGCCAGTTGGGCGTTGTAGTTCAGAAGGCCTTCCTTAAAAGGAACGCAGGCTATCGCGGGGTGCTGCGGCATGGGCTGTGAGGGTCCCTGGTTGCTGGTGGGTAGCCAAGGACCAGTGTTGGTGCTGAAGCTGGCATACTACCGTAGTGAGGATCTACATCTGCTGGGCGAGTGCGGCCAGCTGGGCGTATGTCGAAGGTGGTTGAGCTGGAGCGGGGAGCTCCCCTTCTGAACTGTGCAGGTCCCTACAGGAAGGGGATCTCCCTCATGGCTGGTGGAGACTTCTCTCGCTTGCATCGTCACCATCCTCCCGGTGAGCTGTTCGTAAGGGGTTCGGGTTGGATCAAAGATCGTTCTGCCCACCCCCTACCTGACACCCCAATCTGTTGCCGTCGAGATCGTCGTGGCTCATAGTTGAAGTCGATGTCAGAACTCATTGCCGCCTTACGGGATCCTGCTCGATCGCCCGAACCTGCAAAATAGAGTCAGTGATCCGAGCCAAAAATTCCGGCGGTGGCACTCCAACGCTCAAGTCAATAACGATCCAGGGAAACAGATCCTCTTGGTCGAGCCCTGAGTATGGACTCCATGCTAGGAGAAGTTGTGAAATGAAAGAGTGCGAGCGGGCTGAGCACAGATTGCGGGAGTGACAGCAGAGGAAAGCTCAAACTGGGTGGCTGTGTCCATCTAGACCCCTCCTGGGGGTTTCGCGGTAGCCTCGAGCGTTATCTTCCTGTGCGCTGCCCCCTTCTTGCTCGTTGGATCTCACTCGTCTGAAACTTTTGTTGAATGTGGGTGTACCTGTGTGCATTATCTCGTTTGAACTTGGGAGACCCCTTTTTGCTGGGGCGTTGCCCGCCGCTTACCTCGGGATCTTTTCCATGCTTATAGGCATGTGCGATGATGTTTCATGCCATGGACTGGTTGTCTTTCCATTCTGGTGATATGGAAGCTACCGTTCATGTTGACATTCCTTCTGGTCATTTTCTTTTGGGCAACTTTGCAAGATCTCGATCGATAAGCCACCACCTCCTGGATCCGGATCTACTGGTTGACTTCCAATTTTGGATGGTACAGATAGTTGGTGGAGAATGCAGAGCCTCGATCGGAGGATTCCTTCCACTCCGTTGATAGTGGCTGCTTGGGACACTATCATGGCCTGGCAGGCATCTTTTCGTGGTCCTCGGGCGTCGGGCCGTCGTCCAGGGAGAGCAGCGACCTCCTTCAGCAACAGATCTCTTTGTCTGAGGTGGAGCTGATCTGGAGAGGCGAAGCTCGACTTCGGCCTCGGCGTCTCGACCCGAAGGGAGCACGGCCGGGCGGAGGGCGAAGCTCGACTTCGACCTCGGCGTCTTGACCCGATGGGAAAGCAGCCGGGCGAAGGAGGGCGGAGCTTGGCTTCGGCCTCGGCGTCTCGACCCGAAGGGAGCGCGGCCAGGCGAAGGACAGGCGGAGCTCGACTTCGGCCTCGGCGTCTCGACCCGAAGGGAGCATGGCCGGGCGAAGGAGGGCGGAGATCGACTTCGGCCTCGGTGTCTCGACCCGAAGGGAGCACGACCGGGCGAAGGAGGGCGGAGCTCGACTTCGGCCTCGATGTCTCGACCCGAAGGGAGCGCGGCCAGGCGAAGGACAGGCGGAGCTCGACTTCGGCCTCGGCGTCTCGACCCGAAGGGAGTGCGGCCGGGCGAAGGAGGGCGGAGCTCGACTTCAACCTCGGTGTCTCGACCCGAAGGGAGCACGGCCGGGCGAAGGAGGGTGGAGCTCGACTTCGGCCTCGGTGTCTCGACCCGAAGGGAGCACGGCCGGGCGAAGGAGGGCGGAGCTCGACTTCGGCCTCGATGTCTCGACCCGAAGGGAGCACGGCCGGGCGAAGGAGGACGGAGCTCGACTTCGGCCTCGATGTCTCGACCCGAAGGGAGCGCGACCGGGCGAAGGAGGGCGGAGCTTGACTTCAGCCTCGGTATCTCGACCCGAAGGGAGCACGGCCGGGCGAAGGAGGGTGGAGCTCGACTTCGACCTCGGCGTCTCGACCCGAAGGGAACGCGGCCGAGCAAAGGAGGGCGTAGCTCGGCTTCGACCTCGGCGTCTCGACTCGAAGGGAGCGTGGTCGGGCGAAGGACGGGTGGAGCTCGACTTCGGCCTCGGCATCTTTACCCGAAGGGAGCGTGGCCGGGCAAAGGAGTCCGGGCTGAGATGTTCCATGTGGCAACTTTTTTCGACGTGGCATCTAACTGGGGCCACACGTCAGCGATCCCACCACATCAGTACTATATATAGATTTGCACAAATTTACACACATATATGCAGTTATAGTCAAGTCATCAAGTTGAATAATAAAGTCAGGCTACCCACATCTCCTACCTAAAAGTTGTTTGTAAATTAAGGCCATTAAATATGACCAAGTCACACGACGAAGGGAGGAACTCACTAACAATATTCTTATGTACACATGTTTTGTTGTATTATACCTTAACCAAAGGTAAGTAATTTAAGATCCATATAAAATAAAGATCTAAATTCTCTCACATCAAACAAGAACACACAAGTTGCATTGCAACATGATAAGCTAATATCAAAGAAGACTACGTACAAACCAACATCCTACAGACAGCACGAACATAAAATGTCATCAGAAATCCTACAGACAGCACGAACATAAAATGTCATCAGAAATCCTTACTCGCAATGCTCGACTAAGCAGCCCCAATGTTGCTAAATGAACTGGCGAAAGTCCTCACCCCAAGAGAATAACATTTGCTAATTACCGTTTTTCATGGATCTTAAAATTATGTAGCATACTCGTACAATTTTCGAACATTGACAGGATTAGCAGCGCCGGCATCACCATCAAGTAGTCTGTTCGCGATGATTATATTGGTTGCTTCTGTTGGATGGTATGCGTCCCAAAACAAATATTTAGATCGATCTTTACAGAGAATAGAACTTGAGTTGGCATCAGGTCCTCTGAAGCAAAGGAATGGAGGAAAGCTGCCACCACAGCAGGGATCATTTACATTCTCAAACCCTGGCAATTCCAAGACCGAGTTTTAGTAGACATGCACCAGAACACATTGATTTCTTTTGTCACATTAATAGGGCAGTAACATGAGTGGAGAGCCACCCTTACCATATCGACGATAGTTTCGTATGATTTCTATAACAATCTGATAGGAATTAGCATAAACAAATATCGTTTCGGGCCCCTTCTCTTGATTTAGCTGGTTAATCTTGCTGCTCAACTTCATGTTATAACCTTGAATTAACGTTTTCGTTACTGATGAGCACTTCCCACTTTCGACCAACATTAGAGCACGAACATATGGTATGCACCCAAGTGGTCCAATTCCAACCACAATGAACTTTCTGGCCCCTAGTTCATGCAGGTGCTACACAAAAAGATATTAGCATGAAACGAGTTATAGATTATTTTGCTATACAGCTCAATGATAAGGTTATAATTAAGAAGAGCTGTTACCTTTAGATGTAAGGTCAAGTTGGAAACCATGATATCCTGAAGAACCGTAGGGGGCACCTTTTCTTTACCAAGGAAAGGTATGGAGGGTTCAAGGTAGTCCAAAATGTCATTGGAGCCTGATGTTACAGAGAAGATTGCAGTCTTTAAGAACTCGGCTGTAGCATTCTCTCCTACCATTCCAACCATGAAACCTCGAGTCTCCTCAAAATAATTTATCTGCTGCCCCAACGGTACCCTGCCAATCTGTTCAAGGATCATTGGGTGGTAAATATGAAGTCATAATTCTTTAAAAATAAATGGCACTAATCTGATCAGACAAGGCATAAAAAAGACTCGCATTACGTACAAATAAAGATCCGGTCTCGTCTAAGATTCCAGAAGAACCTGAAGCATAGTTCATTCCACTGGATAATATGTTGCAACTAGTATTTGGGGCTAGGTATGGTGGAGGGAAAGACCTCTCTCCCATAGCTTGACCTGAATGCTCAGAATATTCAAAAAATTAGCGTGCACTTAAATTCGAGCCTTGAACTCAAAAACAGTAGTAAAACGATATAAATTAATTAGAACAAATAAAACTATGAGTAGCAGTGTGACGCACTGGACTGCATAGACTAGTTATTGCACCCCTCGATCTTTCACTGGAGGGTTTGTCTTCAAACTTTAGAAGGTAATTCTCCAAGTGTTCGACATGGGTAATTTTTTTCTCGATCTCTTTATTATTAAGACTGCAGGGTTTTCTTACCTATGATGTCTGATATGGTTTTACCATTGGTGAATCTTCCTGTTGGTCGACCACCAGAAGGAGCAAAGTCGATACCATAAGGAGGCGAATCAGCTTTGGAGAGGGTAAAGAGATAGTCATTGTTTCCGGCATCCACGAGGGAATCCCCAAATACAAAAGAAGCACAATGAAGTGATGGAGGGAGCTGAACAGAAAGCACCACCACAAGAGTCAGGCAAAGAGATGGGTGAAAGGATTCGAGTAGGGCCATTGGATTGATGCAGACCTGAGGGAGTCCCCAGATCTTGCCTTTATTTGTTGAAGGGCTTAGAGAGTAGGTGTCACGTACCGGGGTGCACGCAGCCTGCATGGTCTGTGATGGCAGTTGTGGGACTTTAGACTGGGTCATGGTGGTCCTGCAGGCCAAAGAAAAGTACGACTGCATTGTTTAGATTCGTTAACCGGGTTTATATTGTAATACCCGGCTTTTAATAATTTTAAGAGAGGGAAATCGATAGGAAGGACTTCCTCCTTTACTCCAATTTTGATGGGAAAAAGGGCTTACCATTCCATCGAAAAAGGGAGAGTTTAGGGCAACCTTAAGCTCCATAAGAAGACTATCCTCCTTCAAGCCACCGTACCTCAAAATTTTGTCCATCACTGGCAAGGAAGAGCCCCAAATTTTTTTAATTTCAATGATAAATTACCTTCGAGATTTTCCGATGAACGGCCATGGGGATTTCATTGGAACCAAGATAAGCTCGGCTTCTCTCTTCTTTTCTTTCTTTCAGATGCATTGCTGTCTGGATTTAGACCGGCAATCATCAAACTATTTTGTGAAAAGAAGAATCAATGTTCCACCTTTCTCGTTTAATTTATTCGGTGCCGAAGTCGCTGATCGCTAGTCTTTGATGCTCCAGCTACACCACTATCATCCCAACTGTCTTAACCTTAGTCACGCCGACTATGACCTTTGATCCAAAAAATAAAAAAGAAGAAGAAGAAGAAGGGGTTTTCCCTGTCCTGCTCGGATAGAAGGAGAAGGGAAGACAAGGAAAATAAAAATAAAAGAAGAAATAAAAAAGAAAAATAGGAGAAAAAAATGAAAGGAAAAGAAGAAAAAGAAAAGAAAAAGGAAGAAAAAGAAAAAGAAAAAGAAAGAAAGAAAGAAAAATCCTTTTTTTCCCTCTTCCCGTTCTTTAGTTTTTCTCTTCATTTTTTCTTTCTAATTTTTCTTTCTAATTTTTTTTCTCTAAAAGTTTCTTCTAGAAATTGGAAAAGTTGTGAAGTTAGGGTTACGGATTAGTGGATGAATTGCCGATAAAATCCGAATAATGGGTTCTAGACCTATAACTACCATATCATAAAATTATTTATTAAAAATAAGATTATTATATAGAAAGATAATTTTTTGGGCAGGAGTGCATTGAGTGAGTTCCGTAGCTTCTAGGGCGAGGATCCGGGTATAGATTGATATCAGGCGTGTCAAATCTATTTCCAGTAAAGGTAAGACTTTTTGGACATCAATCACCTATTTATATAAAAAAATATTTTATATATCAATAATTTTGCTCCACGTAATTTGATAATTATATATTATATACTTATTTATTAAATATATGTGGTATTTGAAAGCCATATGCTATATACTCATTTGTTAAGTATATATGATTTTATATAAATTATATTTCATATATTATTGATCTTGTTTGGATAAATTATGGTATTTATGTGCATTAAATCTGGTAAAAGAATGTGTTTTGGTATAAAATTTGTTAATAAGCATGGATTGATTTTAAGATTGCATGATAGGTGGTGGTATACCGGACTAGTCATGTATTGACGCCTTGCTATAGGCTAAAAATGTAGTATCATTGATGCCCCGCCATAAACTAGAAATGTGGAACTATTGATGCCCCACCACAAGTCGGAAATGTGGAACTATTGATGTCCTGTCACGAGCTGGAAACATGGTTATGGTAGTCCAGAGCCAAACACCCTAAGATGATTAGATATAATTTATGATGATCACGAGGGTTATATGATTTGATATTTTGCATCGCATGTCATGTGTTGTTATGTATGATCATAGTATTTTATGTCATTATATGCTATTTCTTAATTATTTTTATTATCATGGTATGGGTATGCGAGATTTCTTCTAGGCTATAAAGCTCATATCCTATTATATTTTTTTCAAAAATACAGCATACTTAGTACGGATGGGTTGGACAAGCGGTTGTAGTAACAGAATTGGTTTATTAGTTAGTGAAACTTTTGATACCATCAAATGTTTACTAATTATAATTGTGCAAGTTGATGATGAACCTATTTAGTGGATATTTGATTATCGATTATTTTTGAATAAATTATATTTTTATTAGAATATTTACGTTTACTATAGGCCTTACATGATCATAAAACAATGCTCAAGAATTTATATGGTTGTGTCACAAGATCGACCCGAATATTGAGTTCAAAACATGACAAATATTAGCTACGAAGAATGATCAATCCTCAGCTGATTAGTGCCCTCATGGATCGAGTTCGGATCCTTTGCAGGGCACATCTTGCATCTCATAGGGCAGTACAAGGTTCAATCACCTCTGCAATATTTTAAAATTTTTTTAAAATAATATTTTTTTAATAAATATTTATGATACTAATCTTGTTTGAAATATATTTATGAAGCTAATATAGTTTTGCTTGGGTGGTGACCATATCAGAAGTCACAGGTTAAACTTGTTACTTATTAAAATAAAATCATGGATTTAACCTATAACTTCAAATTTTCAAATAAAAATATAAAGAATATTTCAAATAATATAATAAAATAAAAATTTAAAAAATTAAGAGAAATTATTGTTTCACCTTAAATGAAGCCATGTACCGTACTTGCGGTTTCATCTTATTCCTACACTTTTATTTTTAAATAAAAAATTTAAAAAATTTAAAAATTAAAAAATATATAAGTAAAGTCATCAATTGTTACCTTAATAATAATATAAAATATTAATATTATAAAATAAAATTTATTATAATATATAATAAATAATAAAATATTATAATAAATATAATAAAAAATTATAATATATTAAATTATAAAATATAAATTATATTATAAAATATAATAAAAAATTATAATATAATATAAAATTTATAATTTAATCGATGCCATGTCGGTGCCAGTCCGGTCGCTAATCCATTTATCAAGTCGGTGCCAGTCTAGCCACCAATCCAGTGCTAGTCCGATTGCTAGTCCGGCCACCAGGCCAGTCTAGTCCGATCGCCAGTCCGGTTGCAAGCGCGGTAACAGTCCGGTCCCCTGCTCGGTGCTAGTTCGATCGCCAGTCCGATCTCCACTCTTGTGCTAATCTGATCGCTAGTTCGATGCTATCCAATCATCAGCTCGCCCGTCAGGCCGGTACCAGTTTGATTGCCAGTCCGGTGCTAGTCCGGTTACCAGCCTAGTGCTAGTCTGGTCTCCAATTCGATCGTCAAGTTGATGCCAGTTCAACCGTTAGTGTGCTAGTCCGATCGCCAGCCCGGTTCCAGTTCAATCGCCAGTCCGGCACCAGCCTGGTACTAGTCCGGTCGCTATTCCGGCTGCTAGTTCAGTGCTAGTTTATTTGCTAGTCCACTTGCCAGGTTGGTGCCAGTCTGATTGCTAAGCTAGTGCTAGTTCGGTGCCAGTCAATTGCTAGTTCAACCGCCAGGTCGGTGCAAGTCCAATCACCAGCTCGGTGCTAGTCCGGTCATCAACCCACTTGTCAGGTCGGTGCCAGTCCAATCGCTAGTCTAGTCGCCAGCCTGGTGCAAATCTGGTCGCTAGTCCAATCGCCAGTCTGGCCACCAGGTCGGTGCTAGTCCGGTCGCGAGTCTGGCTGCCAGCCCGATGCTAGTCTAGTCGCTAGTCCAGCCACCAAGCCGATGCCAGTCTAATCACAAGTCTGGCCGACAACCTAGTGCCAGTTTGGTCGCCAGCCCAGTACCAGTTCGGTCACCGGTCCGATTGTTAGTTTGAAGGCTAGACTGGCATCGGCCTAATGGCTAAACTAGTTATCGGATTAGCATTGGGCTAGCGACTAGACTGACACCGGCCTAACAGGTGGACTGGCACCAAATCGACCTGATGGCTGGACTAGCAGTCAAACTAGTAGTCAGACTGGAGATCGGACTAGCAGCCGACTAGCACCGACCGACGACCAGACTAGTGATTGGACTAGCACCAGGTTAGCAACCGGATTGGTACCGGCCTAACAAGCGAACTGGTGACTGGACATCACTGAACTAGAGATCGAAATAGCGACCAGACTAGCACCAAGCTAGTGGTCGGACTAGCAGACGAATTAACACTGACCTAGCGACCGGACTAACAACCGAATTGGCAGTAGGCTGACGGCCGAACTAGTGACCGGACTAGCATTGGGCTGCTGGCCATATTGGTACTGACCTAACATGCAAACTAGCGACGAACTGGCACTGACCTGGCAACCAGACTAGCGACCGAATTTGCACCGGGCTGATGGCTGGACTAGCATCGGGCTGCCGGCCAGACTGGTACCAGCCTGATGGGCAAACTAGCCATTGGACTGGGATCGAACTAGCACCAGCTTGGCAATCGGACTAGCACGGCTGGCGATCGAACTGGCACCAGCTTGGCAATCGGACTGGTGACTGGATTAGCATTAGGTAAGGGATTAGATTGGTACTAGCTTGGTAGCTGGACCGACGACCAGACTAACGACCGGATTAGCACCAGGCTGACGGTTGGACTGACACTGACCTGACAGGTGGACTGGTGACCAGCTTGATGGATGGATGGTGACTAGACTGGCACCAACTAAATTATAAATTTTATATTATATTATAAAATATTTATTTTATTTATTTTATAATATAATATAATATATAATATATAATTTAATATATTATAATATATTTAATATATTTATTATAATATTTGTATTATTTATTATATATTACAATGAGTTTTATTTTATAATATTAATATTTTATATTATTATTAAGATAACAATCTATGATTTTATTTATATATATTTTAATTATTTAATTTTTATAAATTTTGTATATAAAAAATAAAGATGCAATGGTGAGATGAAGTCACATGTTACATGCAACTTTATTTATATACGACTTTTCCTATTTTTTTATTTTTAATTTTATTATATTATTTTAAATATTTTTTATATTTTTATTTTAAAATTTGAAATCATGAGCAGCTTCATTCTAATAAAGTTACATGTCTAACTCGCGGTCTTGATGTAACCGCCATGTAAACAAAACAATATCCTGATTTTGCAAATATATTCCAAACAATGTCAGTTTCATAAATATTTATTAAAAAAATTAATATTTTGCCATGAGAATTGATAGCCGCAAATATGAGGATTTTTTTTAAAAAAATATATAAAAAAAATTTAATTACAAAAATAGGTAATCCGTACAATATTTACGGATCTAGGTGGCACGTGGCAAAAACTGCGGAGAAAAAAAAAAAATGACACGTGGCATTTTGGTGGCCTGCGTGGCCGAATTCGTCTTTGGAAAAGACGAATTCACTTTAGAACGAATTCATGTTAGCCCTAATTTCGTTCTGAATTCGGTTTTTGAAAAGACGAATTCAAATTCATCTTTTAAAAAGCCGAATTTAAGCCTGGTAGCCAGCCCCTGCTTTGACACGTGTCGATCGAGAGGTCTTACCGATCGACACGTGGCTTCGAAACCCGGGTGGTGGAAAGATGGATATGAATTCGTCTTTCCAAACGACGAATTCGCCTGAGAATTCGTCGTTCGAAAAGACGAACTCAGGCATACCCTTATATAACTGTTCTTCCTTTTTTTTTTTTTTTCGCTGTTTTTCCTCAGGTTTTTTTTTTTCCTTTCCGGTGGTCCCTCACTTCTCCAGTCTGATCCTATGATAAATTTTGTTTTATCTTCTTGTGGGGTCCTTACATTGAAGATCACTCTTGCTCATCCATTCCGGTAATTTTTTTTTTATTATTTTTTAGTATTTAAATTTTATTTTGATTAATATTTTTTTTTGTGTAGATCTGATTATTGGCTTTTTGTTGGATGATCTAGATCTTGTTCTTCCATATTTCATTATCCGGATTCAAGGTAAATTTTTTTTTAAATTTATAAATATTTGATTGTTTAAATTAAATTTTGTATATATTAATTTAAATTTGAATTAAATTTTTTATTACATATTTGAGTAATTAAATGTTATGTTTTGAATTTTTATGATAAATTTTTTTGACTTTATTATTTAATAATTTATATTATTATTTTTATATTATTATTTTTATGATAAAATATAATTTTTGCTTTAGAGAGAGTAGTATCTTTGTTGTATTGTAATTTGATTTTTTTGCCAAGTTAAATTTATATTTTATAATTATTATTAGGATTTTTAAATTACAAGTTACAATTATGTCTCATAATTGCTTATACTAGATTATATCATGTTTAATTTTCAACATGTAATTCACTACAAATAAATTATTCGATACAACTTGGTTAGGTCTATGATGACCAGATTACCATGAAACCTGTCACAAGGTTAGAAATGATTATATTAGATATTTTATAATTTCAGCTATCTGTTGAATTAGTATTAGGCTAAAAGGACTAATCTAGGCATGTTCCCTTAATTTTAATTTGGATTGGATAATTATTTGGATTGAAAATTAAGAATCAATCTAGACTAGCAACATCTTTGCTTAATTTGAAAGTTGATGAGCATTATCTCTCATTTCCATTAATATTTGCTTAAGAGATGGAATTTATTTTCCATTCAGGTATATGCCAAACTAGTTAATAGACTAGACCTTTCACTTATGTTACGGGATGGTGCAAGTAAGATATATTTATGATTTGCATCATGGTAGGAGGATTTTTATTAGATTGGTGGGACTAATCCTGGAATAAAGACAATAGAGTATCATTTTGTACAATGAGATCTATTGATCACATTTGGATTATTTTTCTTGATAATATCTTGAATTCATCATTTTTAACATCAAAGATAAGCTATATGCTTGTTATTCTGCGAGGGATGTATTAACAATTGCACGTGGATAGTGTTATGGTATGTACCCATACAGTACGATGATGGAAAATGATGTCACCGTATGTAATTGATTTTAATTGGTAGTTTAGTTAATTTACATTTTAATTCCTAGACATAACTTGTTAGGATTATTTACAAGGCCATTATAAAGGGTTTAGGTACAATTGCTTTATCACCTATTAGATCACCTATTCTTGTGTATTCTCAATTCAAATTAAAAAGGCTATAAGGTGATGATCGAGATCTGTTACGCCCGTTCGGCTTGTTCCGGGTCGGACCGGCTTCGGGCGCCCGATCGGCCGACTCCCGTGTAGAGTCCCACCCCATGGTGGCTGACCTAGGGGCTTCGCGGACTGGCGGGTGCCTCACTGTCCGCGCATTGCCCCTCTTCACGGCCCCGGTCGGCTCCTAGGATCCTGTCGATGGCTCCGGTTGGCTCCTAGGGTCCTTTCGATGGCGAGTCTAAAAAATTTATTAAAATTAAAAAAAATATTTATTATTTCATGAATTAAAAAAATGATATATATTTATAATGATTAATTAAATAATATGTAGTTCCAATTATTAAAATTTAAAAATTTAGTATTATATTTCAAAAATTAATTAATGGTTTAATTAATGTAAAAAAATAATGATATACTAAAAAATTTTTATTAAAAATTTGAATAAAATTTTTATTTAGTAATACTTAGTTATGAATAAAATTTGAAGTTTACGTATTTGTAGTTTTTTTTATTAAATAAATGTGTAGCATGAATTTTTATAGCATGTATTGTGTACATATTGATATCAGTGATGTAATTATGATGTAATTGTAATTGTATTTAAATGATTAATTATGATGAATTTTCTATATATGTTTTTATAAAATTTGCATTTCATTGAACCGTAGACCCGTCAATTGCTTGATATGCATATTCTGTAGTATCCGTACATGTTTTTATACTTGTACAGATCCGAGAATTATGCATGTTGATCAATTGATTGTCCAATTTGGACAGTTTGGAAATTGCAAATAATTTTACAGGTCAATTTATAGTAATCAAACGATGTGCAATGAAGGCCGAATGAAATTTCGATCATCATTTTCCTTTTGTTCTTCGCATACATAAATATTTGTATGTGGAGAACTAAGGGAAAATGCTGCCGAAATTTCATTTGGTCTTCATTGCACACCGTTTGATTACTATAAGTTGACCCATAAAATTAATGCAATTCCTGAATGGGATAGGGCCTTTACCTCGTAGTTGATGATAGGATGCATTCATCATGATAGACAAATAATTATGTTTTGAGTTTTATTGTCATATTAATTATGTAATTTAATTAGTTTGTTAATGATATCAATATATGAGAAAGTTATTTCTAAATATATTTTGTTAATTAAACATGTAGGATATAATGGGAGAAAGAATCACAGCATTATGTTATATGGGTGGTTCTATGATTAATGGATCAAATGGAATTGAGTACAATCAGGGACCAAAAAAGGCAATTAGAATCAGTTCTGATATGACATTTCAAGAGTTGGAGAATAAAATATGTAGAGTTTTCCGTATTGATAGAACTGGAAAAAAAGTTTTGATTATCTATAGATATCCACAAGTTGTCCAGCCGGCATTTGTAAAGTACGAACCTGTTCCATTAACCGATGATGAAGACATGGAGATGATGTTTTCAACTATCGGTTCACATTCATGTATATCGGGTGCAGAGTTATATATAGATATCCAAACCATTGAAGATCCTGAACCTGATTGCGAACAGGATGATTACGAAGAAGCTGTTCGAAATATAGCACCCCATAGTGTAACTGAACAGGTTCTATCATATAGTACTCCGAATATTGTAGATAATGAAGTAGAAAATATTGGCTCAGTTTTTACTGTAGATTCGTTACGTACGGTGGACAGTACTGTACCAAAAAGTAATATTAGAGAAGCATCAATATATACAGCTGCTGATGACAGGGTGCATGTCGATAATCAACTTTTTAGTGAGAATGATGATGAAAGTGAACATGACTTGGCTGACAAAGGTGACGAGGCCGGTACTTCACATCCAGTACGAAGTCCGGATGATACCATTGTTCCAAATTATTCTACATTTGAAGCTCCATCTAGAACATTTACCCAGATTGATTGGAATGCTGCAAATATGTCAATGTATTATTCAATGCAGGAACAACATGTTATATGGCAAAGGAATGAGGAGTTATGTAAAGGACTCCGCTTTATAGATAAGGCAGAATTGTAGACTACAGTAAAACAATATTCTGTTGAAAGACATCATGAATTCAAAGTTATTGAATCAAATCCAAATCTATGGCATGTCAAATGTAAGAGCAAAGATTCTGGTTGTCAGTGGATGCTGAGAGGTATTAAACGGCATAATTTTTTTGAGATCTCACGATATACCAGTCCTCATACATGCCTATCTGCAATGATGTCTCAAGATCATTCTGGTTTGGACTCCACTTTAATTGCTAATGAAATTCGGGACCTGGTTAAAGAAATTCCTACCATTGCTATTGCTGGACTTGGTGCAGTCATAAAGAACAAATACAACTATACACCAAGTTATAGAAAATTATGGGATGCCAAACAAAAGGCGATAGCGATGCTGTTCGGAGATTGGGATATGTCATATCAATTGCTTCCGAAATGGTTGCATGCTGTACAAACATTTAATCCGGGTACCTGGGTTAAATTTATCAGCACTCCAACTGGTATACCAAATTGTGCCCAGTTTGATCATGTATTTTGGGCCTTTGCACCCTCGATTGAAGGGTTTAAGCACTGTCGTCCGGTCATAAGTATCGATGCTACTTTCATGTATGGAAAGTATAAGGAGAAATTGTTGATTGCAACTGCTATTGATGGAAATAATCAGATCTTTCCACTTGCATTTGGTATTGTTGATGAAGAGTCAGCGGACACCTAGGGTTGGTTTTTAGATTGTATCAGAAATTTTGTTACAACACGTCAGGAAATTTGTCTAATTTCTGATCGACATGCTGGTATACTTGCTGCAGTACAGAATGAGTATCTGGGTTGGCAGCCACCGCATGCTTATCATGTATATTGCCTGCGTCACGTGGCAAGTAACTTCAATTCAAGATTCCGTGATCCCAAACTAAGAGATGTGGTGAAAAGAGCTGGAATGCAAATGCAGCCTAGAAAATTTCATAAATACATGAGAAATATTGAGAAATTTAACCCAGAAGCTGTTCAGTGGTTGAATGAAATTCCTTTAGCAAAATGGACACATTCACATGATGACGGACGACGGTATGGGATGATGACAACTAATATATTCGAGTGTTTCAATGGAGTTCTGAAAAATGCTCGATTTCTTCCCATAACAACATTGGTACAGTTGACTTTCTTTCGCCTTATGTCATATTTTGAAGGCCGACGTGTCCAAGCAATAGAGGCAATGGACAGAAATGAAAGGTTTACTCCTTTTGTTACGAGACATGTCATCTCCAACCAAGCCAAAGCGACATCGCATACCATTGCCCAATTTGATAGAGCAACTGGCTTGTTCCAAATCCAAACTGCTAGACGTGGACCGAACATGAACAAGGGTGATAATACACAGGTATTTATGATCTTTATGTATCATTGAAAATATGTTATTACGTTGTGTATATGCTGAATTATGATTTTTGATGCTGTAGGTTGTTCATCTTTCCCAGCAGACATGTACATGTCAGAAGTGGCAATGTTTTCATTTATCTTATTCTCACGTCATGGCTGCTTGTGCACATGTTGCCATTGATTTTAAAATATACATTGATCGGTACTATACATTACACAATTATCATCGAACTTATATGCCATAATTTCAACCAATTTTTCATGAAGAATATTGGCCCGAGCAAAATGAACACGGTATCATTATACCTGATGCAAATAGGCTGCGACAGAAAGGTAGGCCACGATCCACGAGAATCAGAAATGATATGGATATAAGAGAAGCCGGCAACAAACGCAAGTGTACAATCTGTAAAGAAGAAGGGCATGATAGGCGGTCATGTCCAAGGCTTCTACAAGCAGATTAGTTAAATTATATCAGTCATATTTTACAAATGTTTTAATATATGGATTGTAATGTATTTGGCTAATCTTGTCATTGCTTTGTATTTTATTTGATGGATTGTAATATATGGATATGTTTTATTGTCTGATGTTTATAGCTTGTATATGGATTGATGTCCTTACTATACATTAAATGGGCTTTGTGATTGATTTTCTTTGAGTTATCGCAGTTATGGATCCTAGTCCTTCTGATAGTAGTGTACTACACGGTCAGCCTTCACATAGATCATCTTTGGTCTGGGAGGGACAGGATGTTGTTTTGCACTGTCGACGTTGAGAGATGGTTATGCGCAGATCGATACCGCTCGATCGTCGTATTTTGCCATTGCTGATGCAGTCCGGATTCTACGGTCTAGCACATGTTGGATTTATTAGATTGGACTGGCATTTGATCACTGCTCTCATCGAGCGGTGGCGTCCGGAGACACATACTTTTCATTTTTCGCATGGAGAGGCGACCATCACCCTACAGGATGTTGCTGTTTAGCTAGGTTTGCCAGTAGATGGTCTACCAGTGACGGGTAGTACACGGGTAGACTGGAGGCAGCTTTGTCTTGAGTTATTAGGGGTCGTCCCACCGGATGATAGATTGCATGGATCTCGACTGAGCTTGGTCTGGCTTACCGAGCACTTCCAGGATATAGCATTTGATGCGAATGAGGCAGCCATTCAGTGCTATGCTCGAGCATATATTTTACAGTTGATGGGTGGGTGCCTTTTTATGGATAAATCTGGGAACAACATGCATCTATTATTTCTACCTTTATTAGCGGATTTCGAGACGGCCGGATAGTATAGTTGGGGTAGCACTGGACTCGCTTGGTTGTATAGAGAAATGTGCAGGGCGAGCCACAGAGATGTTACTGATATTGCTGGTCCGCTGTTGCTACTACAGTTATGGGCATGGGATAGAGTTCCGATTATTGCACCCCATAGATTACTTCGATAGGCTCCAGATCCGATGATCGATTTTGATGATGATGGAGCCGGTTTACCACAGGGACCATTAGGGATGAGGTGAGTTTAGAATTTACATAATATTTTTATACCATGTATGATATATATTATTTTAATTAATTAATTTAATTAATTTATTTTGTAGATGGAGAGATCTTTTTTCTGTCACACAGGTACCTATGCATGTGGTCTCTTCGTATCGTTATTTACTTGATCGACTACGACCCGATGAGGTAATAAATATTGAATTTTTGATAATGATTGTCTTGTTTTATTTGTTCTTGTTTAATAAATTATACTTTAAATTATTTATAAACAGGTCATATGGCAGCCATATACTGCCGCAATGATTGCACAGTTACCAGACTACTGTCTACAGGGTCAGGAGATCTGGTGTAGTAGAGTGCCACTAGTATATTTTTATATAGTAGAGTGGCATTTACCCGATAGAGTGATGCGCTAGTTCGGGATGCGACAGGTCGTGCCAGATCAGTTTGATACGTTGTCTGCACTACATCGTATTGATATGAGAGGACGATCTGATCAGGATTGGTCCACCGTTCATCGGGATTATATACAGTTATGGATGAGTCGTCATGACTATATTATACATGGCGATCCATTCGATGGTACCATGGATTATCACGATCCTTATATGCAGTGGTATCGTAGGATCACTCGTCGATTCATCAGTCGCAATGGTGCAGTATATGATTACATGGTAAGTAATTTAAATTTTATTATTTAAATTATAATATACGTTTAAATTTTGTCAAACTAATTAATTTTTTTATTTATAGGGTAGTAGTTTTGCGACGATACTTGAGCATGCGACCTCCCCGGATATACAGGATATATGTCACTCTGCCCTCCATACTCTTGGCGAGCATGCACGGATTCCACTCCATGAGTTTTATCAGGAGGGAGACAGGGAGGACGAGACTCCTTCGCCTTATTATCCATTTGCATCTTCATCCGGAGTACCTCCGTCAGCTCATCACAGACGAGGTACGAGACGACATAGCACCTCTCCATATCCGATGCACGAGTTCACATCTACTTTGGATGTGGCATCACATTTTGATTATACTACTGCACCGGATTTCATGGGCTGGCAGCATGATTATTCCGGACATGGAGCATCGTCGTCACATCATATATCTGCACAGCAGGCATCACATGATGTAGACCATGCTGCATATCAGGCATCACACGATATAGAGCATGAGACAGAGCAGCATCAGCCACTTCCGATCCGTCGTCGTATACAGCCTGTACGCACTAGGAGACGGCCACCATGTGGGACCGAATAGTCATCTATTTTAGAATTTATTGTAATTCATGTTTTCTTGTTAATTTATATAAGAATTATTTATATAAGTGTTTATTTACATATGTGTTTATATGTGTTCTGGCCTAAAATAGACAAGCATTATTTATTTGTGTTGCCGATCTCGTCACCGCGCATGTGGCTTCAGAGCCGCTGATTTGATTAGACTGTCTCGTCCTGAGGTCTCCTGGCTCTCAGTCCTGTAAGACAAGGTCAGAGGCCCTGGCCGGGGGTCCCGGCGAGGGAGCTCCGACGGTCAAGTTAGAGAACGGCGAGAGTGACCGTCTCAGGGGGCCACTTGGCGAGGGAGCAAGGGGCTACCGGCTTCGGCCGAGATGGGCCCTCGACACCTGGCGGAGCGGCAGAGAGGCGCTCGACTTCGACCGAGGTGGACCCCTCTTGGGTGGACACCTGGCGAAGGAGCGAGAGGGCCCGGCTCGACTTCGGCCGAGGTGGACCCGTCTCCGGGCGCCACCTGCCGAATGAGCGAGAGGGCCCTGACCGACCTCGACTTTGACCGAGGTCCATAAAATATTTAATGTAATTTGTTAAATAATATATTTAAAATATTTTAATTTAATAATAATAAATTTTTCCTTTTTTCAGTAAAATCGTGGAAGGATCCAACCCTCGGTCCTGTCACCATCCCGATTGCCAGTCCGGCTACCACCAGGATCTGATCATCGGTCATGTCACCATCCCGATTGCCAATCCGGCTACCACCAAGATCCGATCATCGATTCACCTACAGGTCCTGCTACCAGTGACCATCGGTCAATCCACATATCGGTCAATCCACATATCGGTCAATCCACATATCGGTCAATCCACATATCGGTCATGTAATTTTTTATTAATTTTTTATTTTTTAAAATAAAATTTTGATACATGGGTGTTTTTAAATTTTTTTAAAACAAATTCATTTTAATAACAAAATTTTTAATATAAAATCAATATTTTTAAAACACAAAATTCACGAAATTTTTTTTTTTTTTACCAATTTCTACGTGAATTCGTTTTTTGTAAGGACGAATTCAATTCAATTGAATTCGTTTTGCACAAAGACGAATTCAACTTAACTGGATTCGTCTTTTAAAAAGACGAATTCAATTAAATTGAATTCGTCATTTCAAAGGATAAATTCATCCATGTCACCAACTTCACCTACATCGATAAATAAATTTTGCATTACCTATTTTTATAATTATTTTTTAAAATAATATTATTTTTAAAAAAACTCAAAATATGATGGATCGCGGTGGTGCGTGCAAGTACAGTGCATATCGCGACAAAAAAAGTAACGTCGGATATTAATTTGACAAACATCCGGTTTCACGATGAGATGTGTAACTGCAATCGAGGGTTGTAGAGTCCGTACGTGCAAAAAAAGGTTCCATGGAAGATCGGACACTCTGGACCATATGTTAGGACTCGGGACCATGTTACGCTTTGACCATGCCAGGTCAAGCAATATCTTAGCTCAGTCATTTATGAGATGAATCCGCCAGAGGACGGTTTCCTTTTCTTTAATTTTTTCTTTCTTTCTTTTTTTTTTTTTTTTTTTTTTTTTCTTTTTTTTTTTTTTTTTTTAAGAAATTGGTGACATTGTCAAATGACTTATTAAATAATTATATAAATCTAGGGAGTGAGCCGAGAAAGAACCCATTGTTCATGGGGGCTTAGCAGACTGTGCATCTCATGATTCGTTTAATAACATGAAGCACGTAAATAGATGCGGGTGCATGCATCTCTCTTGCTCGAACTATGAATAATTGGACAGGAAACAAAGTTGTTTTCATTTTGAAGAGTAACTCTCAGGGGTCAGGACGGGGCAATATTGACTTAACTAATTAGATGTATCGGAACTCGGTTAAATTTCCATGAGGGAAATACGCGCCTGCAGGAGGATACCCACTACCTTGGCATTTGGTGTCTCGTTCCGAAGAATGTTAATAACCAAGTTCCCCAAAGCCCTTTCTTTCTTTCTTATACCATTTTCATCGATTTTCACATGTTCAACATTTCTTGCTCGTTAATCTAAGAGATTACATGAACTCTTTATTTCCGGTCTCCAAAAATGTTGCTTTGCGTCGATCTCATCTAACTCGCAAATCCATTCAGATATCAAATTACAGGATTGCTGCATGGCCATCTTGGTTTCGTGCTGAAAATTTTTGCTCTCAGGACCAAGCTTCACCATTCCTTCAGAACAGGGCAGAGACTTTCTTCTTGGATTTTTTTTTCATTTTCATTTTTATTTTTTATTTTTTATTTTTTTGGTGTTACTTCTCAAACCTTATATATCAGCTTTGAATCCTTGCTTTTACCCAGCGTACATTCTGCTTTTATCACCGAAAAAAAGCTTCAGGCTCTTCTTGTTTTTGTTTCATGGAGGACCTAAATCACCCTAATTATTTAAATGCATCCCGCATCATCCTCATCCCTAATCTTATACCATGTTCACGGACGGACGAGTCCTTATTCCATGCATTAATGAGTTACCAGACGCAACAGTAATTAGTACTAAGCAGCTATCTCCCCCATCATCTCGAGCATTAAAATGGCTCGCTGTAGTTGATGAATTTGGAGCTCCTGGTGACCATAAGGATTTGCATTAAATGAAGAAGCCATTTTTTCCATGAATCGTGTGCGAGAAAAAAGCAACCTACCGTCCATCCCGGTTCAACTTTTTCGAGCGCTTGCTTTTCAACAAATTCCAATCCGTTCTATCCACAATCGCAGGCTCTTAATTTTGAAACATCGCTGTGACCGATATTAATGGCAGGCCAGTTAGCTAGATGGCACATCAACGAGAACAATTTCTTTTGGAACGGCTATTGCTATGTAGATTGTGATGGCTTTTAATTAATGTTTCCGCATTGGCTAATTAATTAAGCAAAATATTGTAATCAATAATAAGACTACATCTGTTTCCAACGCTATAGAGATATCAATTTAAATAATTTAGCTTTTTTTTATAAATTCTTTTTGATAAAAATATTCTTTCTTCCTGTTATAACAAGCTATTGGTCATGACTTTCTATATTTATTTAAATATTTGATTATTTTTTATGATTTTCTTTACCTATATTATAATTTTTTGTTTCTGTATTATGTCATGCTATTGATTATTATGATTTCATGTAATTCTTTTAATAATATCTAATTATATAATATAAATATAAAAAAAAATTATAATATAGGTCATATAGGAAGATATAGATATATAAAGCCAGGAAGTTATGAAGTAATTGGACGTCTTAGAAATAACATGAAGTTATAATAACCACCGGTATATTATAGCATAGTCATAGACATAAAAAATCATAAAAAATAATTAAATATTATAAAAAAATAAAAAGTCATAATAATCAAGTATAATATTAAAAATTGATATTATTTTATTATTAAATATAATATATATATTTTTTTCATGCGGAGAAAGAACTTTCCCTATCTTCCGGGGACTAAGGCCTATAATGCGGGCCTTGCTATTTAAAAGAGCGCGGACGGTGGTAGGTTGCGGAGTTGGGATGGACTCCGCGACGGCGCTCACGTTGCGGAGGGAACGAGGCTCACGTGCAGCGAGGCAGCAAGCATTCAATCAGAGAGTGACTAAGTGGGCGGTAGAAAGGGATTGGCCTGGTCTCACTCGCTTGACGGCTTTTTTCCAAAAGAGAAAATAAAGGAAAGAGGCTCGATGATATCTATATTTGCTAGCACAAACGCGTGGACATTTGTTTGCCGTCGAAAACAAATATAAAATAATTGTTGATACCAAATAATCTATTCAAGATCAAGATTAATATAGATCAGATGAAAATGATATGGTCAATAATATTCTTTATCACGGTGATTTGGATCACTTTGGCTTCTCAAATTATCATCTGACCCGGTGATGAGAGTGGATGGATATCCAAGATAATCTTCAAACGATAATCTTGGGATAAAATTTTGAAAATAATTTTGTCCATCACATTGATGAAATTCTCGTGCACCGCATGCAAGAGATTCCCAGGAAGCGCCATCAAAAACAACAACCCAGGAAAAAAAAAAAAAATGATCACAAGAAAACGCCATTCATTAAAGATTTAGATTTCTAATTTTTTTTTAACCAAGAAATTTCTTGAAGTATTGATCTCGCGTTATTTTGATCTTTGATTTCTTATATTCAATTAATTAAATCCCTCCTTATTTTTCTAAATATTAATATCCATGTATATATAAATGATTTTTTTTCTTTTTAATCCAGTGAACCTGTCTGTATATCTGAGATGCACGGTTATATTTTTTTTATAACATTTAAAACATGAGAATTTATCTATTTTTCTAAAAAACGCTTGATCCGGATTTTTTAAATATAATTTTTTTGAAATTATATTTGTGCGCTGGCTGCCGGATTTGTTCTTGTCATTTTTTTTTTTTTTTTGAAATGACAATCTGCATGGATCATCCCTCTTGCATGGAAGAATGATTTAAATATTTGATATTCACCACTAAAATGGAAGGAAGCTAGGTAGATAGACATCTTGTTTTACTATCAATTAGTTATAAATTTAAGACATGATCTTATGGATGATTCGATTCAATTCAAAATTTTTTTAGAGGTATGGTCTCAAAGATAATTTGATTAAATTTAATTTTTTCTGGAATTCACGATCATTGATGTGGCCTACAAAATAACTACACCGAATTTTATTTTTCTTATTTTTTTATAAAAAAATATTCGATATCCGTAATTCGATTAAATTTAAAATTTTTTTTAGGATTCTTGATCATTGATGTGGCGGGGAGATAGTTATACCAATTTTTATTTTCCTTATTTTTTTAATAAAAAAATATATTTGATATTCGTGAACCGTGGAGCCTGATCTATCTCATCTAGAAGGAAAGAGCGGACTCGAAACTAGGTGCTGATGCATATTGATTTTTTACTTTATATATATATATATATATGTTTTGACGTCTGACTTGAGATGTGATCAGCCGGGAGAGGGGAAGAAAAGCTCTCCCCCGTCCCCATCGGCCGCAACCATCCCTGCAAACCTCCACTCCATCCTTTCAAATCACCAACATCCCTTCGGTCCTCTCCATCCCCCGTCGTTTCGTCACCCTTCCAGATGCCCCTCTCTGCCTCTGCCCCGCCGCCGTCACCGACAAAACTAGCTCTGCCATCCTTGGAGGTTTCCTTTCTCTTCCCTCCCCGGATCGGTTTCAAACGTCCGCCCGGACACCAATAAAAATTCAATATAGCTGAGAATCCGGCGTTGGGTCCACACTCCCCTCTCCATCAAGATGACGTTAGGCTGATCTCGAAGTGGTAACGCGCTATTGGAAAGAAACATGCAACCCGAACCCGGCATGGCATAAAAATGATAAAATGACGTGGTCGGTGGTTAATCCATGGGGGAGGAAACTTATAAATCTGACAAATAATTTTAAATTTTATGTATCAAAATCAAATATTTTCGAGGAAAATATCATAGGCACCATTCCAGGACAACGATCTAATGGTTGCGCAAGGGACCAGGTTTGTCTCCCTTGGTGTTTTGAGTGATCTGACAATCCTGATATATTTCAGAAAATAGGTAATGAAAATATAATACTTTTGGAGACATTTGACGACAACTGAAATGTAGAAGACGAACATGAGTACATGTACTGGGTTAGGATATAATTGGTAATGAAATCAGACAAATGAAAGATGATGGTAAAGGAAGCTACTATCCTTTATGGTTTTTTTGTTTGTTTGTTTATTTTATTTTATTTTGTTTTATTCTTTTTTGAGAACATGATGTTTTTTGTTTTTTTTTATAAGATGAAACATTCAAGTCACGAGTCTAGAATAAATTAAGCGAAAAAGATCAGCAAGAATGATATCTCTAAAGGGAACAGAAACCTTCTCCAAGGTAGACTAGAGAATTTCCTTCAAAGTGAACCAGAGAACTTTCCTGAATGATTAGTTACAAAAAAAGCCACTCAATCAGCTGCAAAGTCGGCTTCTCTATAAACATGTCTAACCACAATCTCTGAGCATCCCTGCAGAAGCCTAACAATGTCGCGGATGAGAGAGTGAGCTGATGTAGATCGAAATGCCTGGCGAATCTACGAAATGACCGTCAGAGAGTCATCCTTAATAATAAGCCGGCCCAAGTGAAGGGATGTCGTAGCATAGCGAATGCCAGCCCACATCCCTTGAAATTTAGTCAAGGAAACTATAGGGTCAACAAGATGACACCCTTCGGTCGCGAGGAAATCATAACCGGAAGCCCGGATAACAAAAGCACCTTTTCCATGCCTGCCCCTAACACTTCCATCAAAGCTGATCATGGCAAACATCGGAGTAGGGGCCTCACAAGAAATAAAGACTCGACGAGGTGCTCGAAGAGCAGTGCCGGATTTCCAGATCTATGCATTCTTCACAGTCGAGCTCTGATACTTTCTAGCATGGGCTCTGGCTCTCTCGACAATCATCCTGGTTGAATAGAAGGAGGAGAAAAATATAATATCATTCCGAGTAATCCACATATGATATGACAAGCAGGAGAACGTGGTGGTTGCTAACCACTGTTTGTTTAGATTTGAATTTAAGTACTTTCATTTAGAAAAGAGGATGTCACATGCCAACTGATTGTAAAGTAGTTTATTGTCAAAGTTCATCTTAGAAAGAACATAAAACTTTCCTTGGCATTGTTTAGGTCAATTCACTTGACACACAAATTTTCCATACCTTTGGGGATCAACTAATTTTTTTTTTTTTTAGAAGAAAACTGAAACTAAATAACATAATACTCAAATTTAAATAAAAAGGTATTTTAGAAGTGCGCACTGGAGCGGTCGGAGTCTATCGAATTCCGTGCCATCATCTTCCCTGAGTTTTGTTAAGAAAAGGGGGTTTCGTTGTTGCTTAAGAGTGGTTCACTAGTAGCTGAGAAGAAGGATGATCGGAGGTCAGGAGCTTCCGACGCATCTGGATCTGAAGAGAAGGAAGGGAATGATTGCTCGTGGGCGGAGATTGTCCATGGCCTGCCGCGAGTGCAGCAATGGTCCTTTTATAAGATGTCGGAGGAGGACATCGAGCGCCTCCAGCACTATTTCTCCAAGGTGCTGGTGCTGCCGGAAGTGATGCTGGACGAGGCTCAAAGCAAATGGGATGGTCTGACAGTCATCTTTCGCAGTCTTGGACATCGAGTTCCGGCGGCTCGAGTGGTGAAGGAGGTCCGGCTTAAGCTACTGTTGACCACTGAACCGGAAGGTTTTTCTCGTGGGGGAGGACCACCTTGTTGTTTGGCTAGGATCGAAGGGGGATTGTGCCAGGGTCTTGCAAGCGGGACCATGGTAGGTAGATGGACGGTTGATGGCATTGGCGCCATGGCGGACGGATTTCCTACCTGGGAGAACTCCGGTGAACACTACGGTGGTGTGGATGCGATTGCCGGACTTGCCCCTGGAGTACTGGGAGAGCTCGGCTATCATGGCTGTGGCAAAGGAGGCAGGCACTCCTCTGTCCCTGGACAACTTCACCGATATGAAGAGGAAAACAGGCTTTGCTAGGGTTCAAATGCAGATTGATACATCCAAGCCGTTGCTCCCAGGGGTGCTGATTCAAGGAAGCGATACCATCTTCTGGCAGCAATTTGTCTACGAAAATCTACTGCCGGTCTACTTCATCTGTAGAAGGATTGGGCCTCTGCTCGACGACTGCAACCATAGGGATGACCTCACAAGGAAGGTAGCTCGGAGCACAGCCATGAGTCCAGACAATCTTGTCGAGGAGCAGGGGGTGGTAGCAGGCTTGGCCCGGGACCCCACTGCTTAGGGATCCTGCATCAATGTGGAGAAGGAGGACCTTCCCTTCGGACCATGGCTGGTGACGGTGAGGATGCGCCAACTGCGTCCGAAGGGCTTCTCAGGGAAGAATACTGTGGCAGCAGATAGAGGTAAGGCTCCGGAGTCTTCATCTGAGCTTCCGTCTTCCTCTCCCACCTGGTCTTCGCCCACTCGTCAATCTTCTTCGCCTACCTCACCACCAGACGCTTACGGGTGGCAAAAGCCATCCAAAGTAGCCCGAAGAAGGTCACCGAAAGCCTCTGCTTCAGACCTTTTGGAGGGTGGGGGTTCTCAGAAGGAAGCGGGAGGCCTCTTTGCTGTTCTGGCAGATGCAATGCAGCTTATGCCACCGGAAGAGGGCCACAGAGATCAACATATGGCTGAATATGGCGTCGTCTCCCTCAAGCAAAGTAGGAGTCCTTCAACTTCGTCTTCTCCCTCCTCTATCAAGGCCACTTCGGCCCCATCAGACCAGGTTAGCATCCCATCTCACTCTGTGAATGTGATCGAAGGGGGAAAACAGGAAGATCATAGTACTGTGCCAGTGCCTGCTCATACCGGATCACCTGAGGGTAGGAAGAGGGAGGGAAAGAAGGAGTGGAGGAGGGTGGAGGAGAAAATGGGGGTCGACAGGGAGGTGGGGGTGCACAAACCAGAGGGGACGGGGTTTTCTAATGAGGGTGTTGAGCTGGGGGACAATCCTGGGCTTGGGTCCTCTTCAAAGTTTGGTGTTGAGGAGGTGGGGAAGGGTGTTAGCTCTGTGCCTGTGGCACAGCAAGTAGTTATGGGGGAAGGGAGCTCAGGGGAATTAGGGAATGGGGGGGGGGGGGGGTGAACGGCAGTTGGTTGGTGTTGGGTCATCAGGGGTTAAGCTGGGATCAGGGAAGGGGGCAGGGAGTTTTGGGTCTATAGGGGTATTACCTACCAAGGGGGAGGGGGAGAAGGTGGGCCTTCTCTCTGGTCTTTGGGGCTGGATTTTCTTCATGGAGCAGGGAAGGAGGGTGGACCACTGTCTGGTCCTGGTCTACCTGCAGTCCAGTTGAAGCTGCCTGCAGATGGGTTAGGCCAGCCGGGTCGAGGAGGCAAAGGGGGAGAGTTCAAATTTGAAGGGACGATGGGGGGACCAATGAAGACTAGAGGGGGGAAGGGGGGACCCCAGAAGACTGAGGTCATGCTTTCTAGGGGTGAGGCTGCTACTAAGAAGAGTACAACTGATCTAAAGAATTATGAAATGATGAGCCATGTGGGTCCTTCTGGAGGTGGGGACAGCTCGAAGGGTGATCACGATATGATCTGTGAGAAGGTCAAACAGGCTCTTTCTTGCCATGCTGCAAGAAATGTTTTTTCATTGTTTTCCTGTAATATTCTCTGATCTTATATTTTCCAACAACTCTTTTTCTAAGAAAATAGTTGCTCTAATCGTAGCCATTACTTCAACAAATCATATTTGCAAATGTTGCATAAGTGAAAAATGAAACAATGGTAATTTCACATCACATGGTATGAGAGAATTGGTGTGATTCACGGGCTTGTTGTGGATCGCAAGAGGTTAGAAGTGTCTAGCATTAATCTCCTGATGCAATGTGAAATACTAGCATTGCACAAAAGTTTTTGATAATTAAATTAGGTATCGTGGTATTTTTTCTACACTGATCAACTCCATTGTTTTTGATAATTGTCCTTTTTTTTTAAAATTTAATTATATTTGATAGATTGGGTTAGATCGCATACCAAATCCCAACCAATGTTGCAACCCCACCGGCTCTGACAGAAGATGTACTCCTTCCTACCCAGCTGAATTGCAGAGAAGATGATAGCCTTTATTCTTCATTCTTTTCTGAGTAAAAAGGTAAAAAAAATCATTACAAATTTCATTAAAGATTGTAAAAAAAAAAAAAAAAAACTTACAAACACAAAGGGGGAAGAAGAAAGGAAAAAGAAGACATAACTCATTGATTAATTGGTATCCGGTCCTTCTGTGGTTTTCTCATTTACAATAAGAGAAATTTTTTAAACCAACAAGTAACGCTCATAGCTCATATTAAGCAGGAATTATGCTGCCAAAATGATCATCGATCGAGCAAATTGGAATGGCACCTCTCATGCATGTGTGCTTTCACACTTTTGGTTAGTTTAGTATTCTTCTTAGACTTAAAATGACATGGCTGCTGCTATCATATATTGAGCTCCAATTTTTCTTACATGGTTTGCGGTTTTTTATTTTCTGCTAATTACGGTTTGGAATCAGACCGATCTCAATTCAGTCTTGACAACATCTTTTAGTGCCAGTATTTATTTATTCATGACAGGTGCAATCCTTTTTTTCCTCCTTTTTTTTTTCCCTCTTTTTTTATTCTTTTTTAACAGTGGGCAACCACCAATCACTTGAAGAGATTAAGAGCATGCAATAAAGTGGGGCAACTTCAACATATGATACTGTTTTAAATGAACTTGCTGGTCATTCATTTGTTTAGTAGATGGATGTGCGGTTCTACACATGCGATGTCTTGTGTTTGTAGTGAATTTTTTGATGTTTAATTAGGTATCTTAGTTTCTTTTGCATGTTGCTATTTTTCTATGATAATATTTTTATGATTTGGTTATGTACTCTTTATACCTTTTGGCTCTGATAAATCGTGTTTGCCATGAACCCTTATCCTTTGAAGCTTTATCAGAATAAAATAAATAAAAAATATCTTTAGTCACACCTTTGATGGAATTTTAGAAGCATAATTGGAAATATAAATTTTTTTACAAAACTCAAACAAAAACAAATATAATTTAACAACTCTTTATATATATATATATATATTTGTCATGACTAGAGTTTAAAAATCTTGAACTTGGAAAGGATGGTCATGTCCCGAATTTAGCACTCAGGTTGGCCACGTGACCGGCTGCATGAATCCTAGAATATACTCTAAAGATCATGTAATGACTTAACAAAAATCCACTACAACCTCAATTTCCAATAACACTATAAATCACAATTCATAAGAGAATATATAATAATACAACTCGTATAATTATAAACTCGACCACTTTTTAATCATCCGATCGGTATTAATGACTCGCTATCTATTCATAATTTCACTACGATCCAATCCACCATCAAGCTCGAATATCCTGGACAACTCTGAGAAAGAAAGTAGGGGTGTGAGTTTTGCAGTCCAGTAAGGATTCCATATAATCACATTAATAATAATACGGTTTGAAAATAACAAGGAAGCAATAGTATAACATGTCATACAACCAAAACAACTCAATTGCCATATGTAACATAATCTTTGATAAAATCATATATCATTTCTGTATTCTAGTTTAGTCATCCTTTTTCTTTAGGATTCTAAACTATGGTCATGTTTCAGTCCATGAGTAGCAATCTTAGTGTCACACTTCAGCCTGTGACTGACAAGCTCATTATTATACTTCAGCCTATGATGGGCAATCTCATTATCACACTTCATCCTATAACTGGAAATCTCAGTAATCATGGTTTCGTGGAATGGCTGGTTCAAACACCTTTTCTTCTTGATTACCACTTTATCAAATCTCAAACATGTTTTCAAATCATATTCTTTCAAGATTTTCAATAATTAGTATCACAATCTGAATCATTCAAAATAATCATATTTGATATGAACATATCATACAAAAAATATAATAGTAATACCGGTAATTACAAATATTCATCATGTGAAATCAAATATATAATGCATAAACAATTATGCATGCCAATATTCATGTCCAAGGATCATGCAATGCAAAACATATTTATAAACCGGTAATTATATAAAAAAACCCTTACCTTTGCCGGTGACAGACTTAACACATTAAATGCCAATTTGCACTCGGATCCTAATCTAGGTGCTAAGGGATTTGCTCGATCTTCCCTGTCCGAAAAATATCCTTGTACAATACTAATCTTAATATTAATAATTAATTTATTATAAATCCAAACCTTCTACGTAGATTTTATCGATGGTCCATTCACTGATCCCTAGTCCTAACTTCGTAATTTTCTAATCCTAGAAGAGAGAAACTTTTAGATTTTTTCAAATATTTATTTATTTATCTTTCTCTTTCTTTTCTCCCTCTTTCCTCTTCTCCGTCTTGTCTCTTCTCATATCTCTTTCCTCTTCTCTCTCTTATCTTTCTCTCTCCTTTCTCTCTCTTCTCCTCTCTCCTCTTTCTTTCTTCTCTTCTTCCCTCCTCTTTCTCTTACCTTTTTATCTCTTCTCTTTCTCTCTCCTCTCTTTCTCTCTCCTCTTTATCTCTTTATTATTTTTTATTAGTTTTTTTCTTTTTCTTTTTTTTTTATTTTTTTATTTTTTTCTCTTTCCTTTTCCTATCCTGGTTCTCTTCTTCCCTCTTGGCTAGGCCGCATAACCTTCCTCATCCCAGGGATGGGGACCGAGGAAGGGGCGATGGTCTGTCGGAGTATGGCTGGATGGAGCGGGGAGTCAAGGCTGTGCCATCGTTGCTGGCTCGGCCATCAGCAAGGAAACCGAAGGGAGAGGAAAGGGGCTATGCTCTCTTGCTACCACAAAATCACCACTCAAGAATTAAGAGAGAAGGGGCTCATCGGCGACATCGAGGGAGCGTTGGCCACCGGTGGAAGCTCAATCTTCACCTCAATTTGAGCCGACGAGGAGCGGCTTCAAAGAAACCAAAATGGTAGAGTTGTATGGTTCTCTTAGCCAATGAGGAGCTCTAGCCAGCCACATTGCCCTGCCGGCCCTCTCCCACCAATTCACCACGGCCTCTACTCCGCGTTCTCCGGCGAGTTTCTCACTCGGTCAAATAGGGAATGGAATCCTTTGTTCTTACAGGATGAACTCTTAAAACGTTGCCATCTAACTGGGCTAATTGCTGTTGATTGTTTAGCCATAGCAATATCGTACAAACCCAACACAGAGGGACTAAAGATCCATCATTTTTCCTGAAATCAAAATGAAGGTTATACGTTTGTGATGCAGGTCCTAGAAAATTAAACACAGAAAAAGCATGATACATAAATTTTCTTAGTTCTTGTTCTTTTCTCATCATGATGTAAAGGAAACAAAGTCCAATATTCGGTATCATTTCTTAAAAAAAGATAAAAAAAAAATATACCATAAAAGTTTGCCATGGAGACAACTAGGTTGGTTCCACGAAGAAAATTTAACATGCATATTGTCTTCATGGTAGAATAAGTCATTAGATAATATTTGAACCATTTGACGGACATGTCTTTAATGATCCCATTCTTGTGTCTTGCACTACCATAGGTTTGTCAATTGAGTGTAGAACAGAAACCTATTACTTTCCTATGTTCATGGTTCAGGGTGAAGGTTATGCTAGCTTATTAGTCTTAAAAGATAAAAAATCAAGCTAATGGTTTCCACATAACAATTAATTTGAAAGTGCTCAAAAAGGGATATTTTATTTCTTAAACTTCTTTTCTTCTTTCCTGTTATAGATTCATATATAGCTTCAATTTTTATACGAGCTAGTGAGGTTGCAGTACATGCCAGTATATCAAATTACTAGGGACAATAACAAATCTGTATGGCAAATGCTTCTCAACTCAAAATTATAATCAACCAAGATGTAGAAATGTGAAAGATTACATATTAATTCAGGACATTTAGCAATAAGTATTCGTCGCATGACATTGAATTGTCATGATCTCATAGCTAAAGTATCATATAAGTTAGTCATCGATACAAATGTAACTTTAACATGGAAATATATGAGCACAAGATAATGTATATTTACAATAGTTTTTGTTAATCATCAACACATCTTACATTTATGTTAAATAAACTTCATCCAATCAATTAATTGATAATCTTAATATAAAAATCATTTTAACAAACTTGATTTATGTCAAATTTGAGTTTAGCATCCTGTTATATGAAATATTATATGAAATTTAAATCATAGAAAAAAGTTAATAGTCCAGAGGCAATGCGGAACATTATAACAGTTTTGATTTTTTTTTTTTTAAAAAAAAAAATGGTGATTCACATGGCTAACATTTTTACAAAGTCTGGATGGATACTCTACTAGTTTTTGGTCTTCATTTGTAAAAGTTGTTAGCTATTTTAGTTAAACAGATGACATACAGTGCATGTGAAACTACTCCTAAATGTTAGGAATCCAAAAGTAACCTGCAAAAGACTGCACCTAGTGTAGCTACTAGCTAACCTCGTTGGAGTAATTTAGTACTAGAATATGAATTCCCGTTCTTAATTTAATATCCATTTTCTAATATATCACTTTAATCAAGGAATACAGACTATAACAAAAAGTATTATAACTTAAACCTATCAGCTGGTGAAGCTTCTAATATATAATCACTCAATTTGTCAATTCCTAAATTAAAGAAGATAATCAATAAGGAGGTGATGGATACAGCTTCACTTTTTTTTTTTAAAAAAAAATTATATATATATATTAAAAAAATAAGGATATAAATTCTTGAATTTTTTTTCCCTCTCATAATCTATGACATATTTTGTTAGACGGTTGAATCATGAACCATTTCAACCATGAATATAATAAAAAATAAGAATCTCTTGATCTCATAAAATTTAATTTAAAACTTAATTTTAATCATGGACTAATCATGTCGAAGGATATGATCATTATAATTCTGATTCCGATCATGTTTTTGATTTTTTTTTTTCTTCGATTACTTACGAGTTTTTAAAATTATCTCCTTTTTTTTTAAAAAAAAATTTATTTATTTATTTAGTGGTTTTTTTTTTTTTTTTTTTCTAGTGGATGTGTGTTGCATGATAGCTGCACGTATCACGTGTGATGTGATGAGTGAGCAATAAAAAAAACGTAATCAAATCAGCTTCGAAGAACCTTTGGATTTCAGGCCAGGCCCTCCCCGGCGATCATGTGCGATGCACGTGCCGATGCTTATAAAAGGGCACGCTGTCCCTGTGGAGCCCCGAGGTAAGCGTTACCCGGGGGGAGGAGTTCCAACCACCACCTACCCCTTTTCCCTGTCCAACAAACAATTTTAATGAAACCATCAATTCATTTGCCTCTCCAGCCCACCCTTCCTTCCCTTGCCCCTTATCCCACCCCCCACCTATGGTAAGGCCCTCCTTAACCCCGCCAATCCCGGTTCCTTTCCCCTTTTCCTAATACGTACCCCCGCCCCATTGGCTCCCCACCGCCCCCATTTTATTGTGGCTTACCCGAAACACTCTCTCCCTCGGAGAATAACCATCCCGCACCCCCCCCCCCCCCCTCCCACCATTCTCCTTGTGGAGGTTGCCAATTCAACTTGCCATCCCTCCACCTAATAAGAAGACACCAAAAGGATACCCAACCAAAGCTAGACTCACAAAAAGCCTCAGCTTTTCCTTCTCATTCTCTCATTATTATTAATAAATTAGCCCAGAGCTTAGCTCGGAGTAGTGGCACTGCTTTCTTCTTGTGCTGTCAAAAATGGGAGGTGGCGGGGCGGCCAGATCGGCGGTGGCGCTAGTCGGTCGAGTGGTGAACGACGTCGTAAGCTTCGTCGTGTTCACCATTTTGGATTTGCTTGACGTAATGCTATGTCTCGTTTATAAGCTAGTGGACTACGCCATGGAGGCCGAGTGGAAGCCCTGCTACTGCTCCTCCTCCCCCAAGGACATGATCACCGGCAGCGGCCAGATTCTCGTGTCGGAGAAAGGGGGCTCGAAAGTAGTCCGCCTCTCCTCCACCAAGCTCCAGCTCGAGGACATCTCCGACACCTTGTACTCCCGGCCGTCCCTCGTCTCCGAGGTCTACCGGACGACGGTGCGCGAGCTCCGACGGATTAAAATGGAGCGACGAGGCAACCGGCGTCCTGCGGCGGCCTTGCGGAGCGCAGGCGGTGTTAGATCTGCGTCGTCGAACGCCGCGACGTTCACCATCAACTCTCCCATCATCCAGATGCTCCAGGGAAAGATCGGCGGCGACACGTCGTACCCCGTGCCACGGTGGTCCGACTGCGACTGCTCGACCTGCACCTCCTGGAACTCCCACTCCAGCTCCCCCAGCTCCCGCGACTCCCGCCTCTTCGTCCACGCCGACGGCCCCAAAGGTAACTATACTAGTAAACCATCCCCGAGTCAAAAACATAATGCGGGATTTAGAAATGGGGTGATGCCATGCTTGCGTATGGTGTGGATAGATGGAGGGGTCGCGGAGGAGGACGTGCTGTTCATACATGGGTTCATATCGTCGTCGGCGTTCTGGACGGAGACGGTGTTCCCGAACTTCTCCGACGAGGCGAGGGCGCGGTACCGGCTGTTCGCGGTGGACCTGCTGGGGTTCGGGCGGAGCCCGAAGCCGGCTGACTCGTTGTACACATTAAGAGAGCACGTCGAGATGATCGAGCGTTCGGTGCTGGAGCGCTACAAGGTGCGGTCCTTCCACATCGTCGCCCACTCCCTCGGCTCCATCCTCGCCCTCGCCCTCGCCGTCAGGTACCCCGGCGCAGTCAAATCCCTCACCCTCCTCGCCCCGGTACATAACGTCGAACACCATTCATTCCCGTCGATCCGTTTCCTCCCACCGTGCTTTAAGTTGTGATTTGGTTCGATTTCTAATTTGTTGAATGGCTTGTTTGGATGGTGCCTGCAGCCGTACTTTCCGGTGCCGAAGGGGGAGAAAGGGACGCAGTTCGTGCTCCGGCGGGTGGCGCCGCGGCGGGTGTGGCCGGCGCTAGCGTTCGGGGCGTCGGTGGCGTGCTGGTACGAGCACGTCAGCCGGACGGTGTGCCTGGTGGTGTGCAAGAACCACCGGTTGTGGGAGCTCGCCTTCAAGTTCGTCACCCGCAACAGGTTGGCAGCCTGTAATACTACAGTTTCCCTGTCCGTTTCCTTTCTGATACTTGGATATCGACCCAACCTCCTGAATTAATTCTGGTGACCCGTGAGAATTAACGCACTTACTTTAGCCTCATCATCATCCAATCCGAAATCCGTAGGCCGCATCCAAGTCCATGGTCCTCCACGATTTTAGAATATCCAGGGGGTAAAAGGATAGTTAACCATATTCCACCGGTCAACAATTCCAAGGTTAATTAATATATATTTTTCAAATTTATAAGGGATGAGATTGGATGGGAATTTGGTAGGGTAAGCAGGGAAATTAGGTCATTGCTGGTGTAGAAGTAAAACCATGCATAGATGATGTCAGATCTTAGAGGCCACCATTTTTTGAACCCTGTTTATTCTTATTAGTCATAATTAACCTATATATATATATATATATATATATATATATATGAGAATAGATATTTTATTAATGTATTGCACTTTAAGCAGCAATATCTGCAAGGAATTGAACTTGCCGAGCACTTGTGGCTACAAAGTCTTAATGAACAGCTTGTCAAACACTGCAAAAACTCGAGTCTACCGTCTAATAACTCTCAAAGTACGCAGTTCTTTATGTTGCCAGCTTGACCTCGGTAAATTTACTCGCCGTGGGGGGCCGTTCGGATGGTGAGCCACCAGGAGTTCCACAAGACCGCAACTACGTACTGTCGGGTGGTTCACCATCTCTTACCATACTGTCCATATTTCAAATCGGTGGTCCACCCGTACCAACTCTCTTTTCATCCAATTTCACTTGAAACTGGCTTAGATAATGGACACGAGTCCTGAGAATTTCCTAGATACCGAGTTCTATGGACTTTGATACCTATTTATGTTTCGTTTATGATTGGCAACAGGATTAGAACCTTCTTGATGGATGGCTTCTTCTGCCACACTCATAATGCTGCATGGCACACCCTGCACAACATTATTTGTGGAAGTGCTGGAAAAATTGATGGCTATCTTGATGCAGTGAGAGATCAGCTTAGCTGCGATGTAACAGTGATCCATGGGAGGAACGACGAGGTGCTTCCACTTAGTTGTAGTTATGATGTCCGGTGCAAGATTCCTCGAGCTCATGTTATGGTTGTTGAAAACGAGGATCACATCACCATTGTCGTTGGCCGGCAGAAGGCTTTTGCCCGAGAGCTTGAGGAGATATGGAAGAACACAAGACGCTGAGAATGTGTTCGAAGAGGGTCCAAAAAAATTGCGAACAAGAACTCATAAAGAAGGAAATGGTAAAAAGTCAAAAAAAAAAAAAAAAAAAAAAGAGGGCTCTCAAGAAATATCAAGTTCTCTAGTGAAAGGAACAAACTTGAGGGAAATGTGTTGGATATAGGCAGGTTTATCCTCCAATTAGCTTTTATTTTCTATTTTTTTTATCCAAAAAAAATTTCAAATTTCAAATATATCTGGCTTGGTATTGTGCTGGGTTGTGTGTATTCTCAACCATTCCCTATTGTGCGCAAATATTTGATAAATGACCATATCATTCCAGAAAGTGATAAGGAAGTTGCTAAATTCATTGAGCCTTCCGTTCTTCTATCTTCATGTACTCTTTGGTGCAAGTCCAGTTAATAGATCCCCCCCCCTAGGGGATTTGTGAAACGTAATGCTCAAATGCATGGATGGAGGATTGAAGTATTGTCAGGAGATCCGACTTTTTTTTTTCCCTCTTTATTTGATATTATTGCTCGTTCTCTACTCTCAATATGTATCAATAATTTCCATCCTATTTTTTCCACCATTAACTATCAGATATCCATCTTTTCTAACAAGCTAAAACAAATCCCCAAAAAAGAGTTTGTGCATGAAAAATTATAGAATATAAAACCCAGTTATTATTTATATATCCTCCTTTACAAGCTGCAATCCACATGCTTTACACGTGATTATGTGAAGAGAGAGCATCCACGTTGAACATCTTCTAGCGAGCTGGTTTGACGAGGTGGATAGCGAGAAGAATAAGTCATGGAATATATATATTCTTATGGATTTCTTAGCTTATTGAAGTTATTGGTTGCTTGGGCGTTGGAACTGTATCGCCAATCCGGAGTCTCTGCGGGCATTAAATCCGCGTCACGTTGGCGGGTTGTATTCCATGTCAGATATGATCACGGCGGTGATATAAATGTAAGAAAGACGGGGCCTTATGTGACCCCATGAAGCTATATCTGGTTGCCTGTGAAGAACGCTGAAGGATGGGTTCCTCCACTTGGTCCATAACGATTAATTTCCTGGGGGACCCAACCTCTCTCTATCCCTATCATGACAACTATACCTCGTTGAAGCGCGTGTTTTGATGCAAGGGGAGGTATTAACGACCTGATTTTGTTTATAATAAATTGGCTTGTATGTATATATAGGGTTATTATGTACGTGAGCATATATGAGGCCTGGTTTGGCCTTTCATAACTCATCCCTGACCTCATACGTCTTTGGAGACTCGTTAAGTGTATTGAATTGAATTGGATTTAATAGAACTTTGGAAATTGTCTCTTATACATTGTTGCCCATCTTTTTGCTTTCTTTTAAGTTGGGATGGCAGCAGATTTGGATCGGCCAATACTTGTACCTAATCCATAATCAAAAGAATCGTATCCGTACCTGCCTTGTATACATCTCAGATATCATTGGGTCGAGTAAATAGGTAGCGAGGATTGAGGCGGATCGAGTAAATGAGAAAGACTGGATTAGATCTTGAGAGGAACTAATTACCATATAAATATTGTGAAATAATTATAAATTTGGAATAGGAAGTTTAGATTAAAATTATATTATGTTGGGTTTGGTCGGGGCATATGATCATTATTTGTATCCAATTCAAATCCATTTCAAGTATTTGATTTAGAATTCATATTTGTTCCTGATTTTGGTCGGCTCGAATAAAATCTATCCCATTCAAGTTAGATTAGATAGTATTATGATATTATATAATTATACAGTTCTCATCATATTTGTTCCTGATTTTAGAGGCTCGAATAAAATCTATCCCTTCCATATTTTTCACTTTCTCTATCAATAAAATTAATAGTGTCCGCCCGTTCAGGGAATGGTGATTTCACTTCCTATTTTCTTGATTCATATAATAGATAGACGGGTACTCGATGGGCCAGCTATAATTACCCTGCATCTTTCCTTCTTAAATTACTTGATGGGAAGGACATGCTTCTTGGGATGCTGCTGTGAATTCTTCTTTAATGTGATATTGCACTCTCATAAGTTATTGTATGGCCTTTGTCAAAGGTTCCAACAACTTAGTTAACTGTGGATGGAATGTTTATTGGCAACGGTGTCCACCAATGAGCAAGGAAAGGCATAAATCTAGCATTTCACTGGCGAGTTTCCAACGAATTTGAAAAGTCAGCTATTACGTTTCCTTCCGAGCTAGCTTTGGAAGCGACTTTAGTAGCTGCTTTCTCCATGACAGAGATTTGGATAGCTCTGATACTACTGATAGATAGAAAGTTGGAGACTGATACCAGTCTGATGGAAGGTAATGGGCTTACATTCACATACACCGATACTAATTTGACAGCATTTCAAAAAGCTCCAATATATATGAAGATTGCAATGCTCAAAATAATATTTGAAGAGTGAAGGAAGATAACTCTTATATTATAAATTTATAAAATACTTCACTCACAATGGACTCAATACATTAAATCCTTTTTATAGATACATGAGAGTGACTTTCAATCTACCCTCATGAATATAAGTAACCCTGTTAGGAGGTGGTGCGCAATGAGATGCCAGAAGAGTTCACAGAAGAAACGAAAAGAAAGCCTAAAAAAATAAATAAAGAACACAAGCACAAGCAACATACAGGGATTACATGACTCGGAGCCTCCTGCTCCTACGTCCACGGCCGCACAGAATCAAATCTCCACTATGAAGAAAGAACACAGAAGTTTTACAACAAAGAGCCCTCTCTGGATGCAAACCCCAGTCCAATAGGAAGAAAGAAGGACTAAAAAGATATAGGAGAAACCCTTGCCCTCCCTCTGCTTTTCTCTCTCTTCCCATTGTTTTCTCTCTTGGAAAATTCTTGGACAATTTTTCTGGTTGCAAAAAACCTCTCTCTAGCTCTCTGTTCTATCTCAGCAGCTCTCAGCATTCTCTATTCTCCATGTATTAAGTCATTGTAGAGAAGCAAGAAAACGGATCTACGATCAGAGCCTCAGATTGTCCATCGTCCAAAACATGTCTCCAAGTCATTGTGAGAATATCAATTGAAGCAAGAAATGTTCCAAGCACGCATGCTCGGCATCTATCGATCAGAGCCTCAGATTGCAGCTTTCAAAATTCGAGTAAAATGCATACAATTACAGTGACTATCATGCCCGGAATCCATCTTCAAGCAGTGCCCTGAAAAAATGGTATTTTAGCTATATGTGTTTCGTCCTTGCATAGAACATCGGGTTCTTTGCTAGATGGATAGCACTCTGACTGTCACAAAATAAAACACTGTAGCTTTGCTCTGTACCCAACTCTGTCAGCAACTTCTACAGCCAAATCAGCTCTTTGTTGACTTTTGTGATTGCAACGTACTCCATCTTAGTGATAGAAAGAGCCATGATCTTCTACAACTATGAGACCCAGCTCACCGCTGTCCCGCCAATGGTGTACATGTATCCTATCGTGCTCCTTCTCTGTACCCAACTCTGTCTCTCTGGTAACATAGGTCGATGTCCTTTGTACCTTTCAGATATCTCAGGATCTGCTTGATAGCTTTCCAATGTTGCTTGCCCAGATTTGCCATGTACCTGCTCATAGCTCCCACTACATGTGCAATGACGGGCCTTGAGTAAACTATCGCATACATCAAACTACCGGCCGCTGAAGCATACGGAACCCTGGCCATTATCTTTAACTCATCATCAACCTTGGGTGACGTTCCTTCGAAAGCTTGAAGTGCACGGCCAAAGGTGTCTTCATAGGCTTTGCATCTGCCATGTTGAACCTATCCAACACCTTTTCAATGTAATTACTCTGAATCAGCTTCAATATAGTTGCCGTCCTGTCTCTTTCGATCCTCAACCCAAGTATCTACTTTGTTGCGCCCATAACCTTCATTGCAAGTTCTCTTGATAGCTCTGTCTTCCATCTTTCAATCTCCTACATGCTCGGTCCAGCTATTAGCATATCATCAACATATAAGAGTAGAATGATGAAACTACCGTCAAATGACCTGTAGTAACAGTAATGATCTTCCTGGCACCTTGCAAAACCACTGTTAGTCATGAATCCATCAAACTTTTTGTACCATAATCGGGGGACCTATTTCAAATCATACAAGCTCTTCTTCAGCTTGCATACCAGGATTTCTTTACCAAGGACTATAAAGCCAACCGGCTGCTGCATTAAACGTCCTCATCTATCTCACCATGTAGGAAAGCAGTAGTAACATCAAATTGTTCTAAGTATAAATTTTCATCAGTTACTATACTTAGAACAACCCTTATTGTAGAGAGCTTAATAACATGAGAAAAGATCTCAATATATTCAATACCTTCTTTCTGTTGGAAGCCTTTCATAACTAACTTTGCCTTGTACTTCCTGCTACCATTATGCTTTTCCTTGATCTTGTAGATCCACTTATTGTGCAATGCTTTCGTTCCTTACAGTAGTGTGCTAAGCTCTTATATCTCGTTCTTTATTAAGGATTACATCTCGTCCTTCATCGCCAGCTCCCACTTGACCGCATCTTCGCTCTCCATGGTTTCATCAAGGTACTCGGGGCTCTCCTCCATCTGTTAACAGTAGGTAATACAATGAGGGTGAATACCTTATACATGGTTTTGGGGTCCTTGTAGATCTTCTCAACTGAGGTATCTCTAGCTCAGATTTAAGATCTCTTGCTCTCCCGGTAATGTCTTCCTTCATGATCTCTTCTAACTCTACTTGTTCTTTCTCCTTGTCTGCTTGTCCTGCTCTATCTGGAAAACTCTAATTCTTGTACAGGCTTCTTTCATTGAATACCATATCCTTGCTCCCGATGATCTTCCTGTCCCTCTCACTCCAGAGCTTGTAATCGAACTCATCAGTGCCATACCTAATAAAGAAGCACCTCTTTGACTTTGCATTGAGCTTGTCTCTCTTCTCTGCATTAACATATACGTAGGAGACACAGCCGAAGACCTTCAGGTGAGATAAGCTTGCTGACTTCCTTACCCACTCTTCTTCTGGTAGCTTGTACTCAAGGGGGACTGAGGGACTCCTATTGATCAGATAGATAGTAGTGTTAACTGCCTCAGCCCAAAACATCTTGGGCAATCCAGCATAGAGCCTTATGCTCCTGGCTCTCTCGTTCAATCCTGGCTCTCTCGTTCAAGGTCTTGTTTATGTACTCAGCTATCCCGTTCTGTTATGGTGTGCTTGGAATCATTTTCTCCATCTTGATCCAATTGGTTGCATAGAATTTCTTGAACTTGGTGCTGTCGTACTCGTCTCCATTATCCGATCTCAAGCATTTTATCTTCTATCCATATTCATTCTCCATCAGGTTTTTTCACTTCCTGAAAGTGTCAAATATATTAGATTTATTCTATAGAAAATAAATCCATACTTTTCTGGTAGAGTTGTCGATGAAGGTCATATAGTATCGTGAAGCTCCAAAGGATGCAACTAGGGAGGGACCCCACATGTCGGTGTATACAAGTTTCAGCTTTCTTGATCTTGGTGCCCTGCCAATCTTGGAGAAGTTGACTCTCTTCTACTTTCCAAGAACATAATTCTCGTAGAAACCAATATCTGTCATCTTCAAACCAGGTAGCTTGTCGTTCTTCAGCAGTACTTAGATTCCTTTCTCGTCCATGTGACCCAGCCTGTAGTGCCATAATTTCAAGTTTGCTTGTGCCAGTGCCACTACATCTCTGGTGTTACTAGTCATATATAGGATACCCAACTTGCTCCTCGTGCTATCACCATCGCATCTTTGGTGATCTTCCAAGAGCCACCAACAAAAGTTGTAATGTACCCCTCTAAATCTAGCTGCTCGACTGATATCAAGTTTCTCCTCAATCCTGGAACATGTCTGATATTCTTGAGCTTCCAAACTGATTGATCTGGCATCTAATATGTATATTATTTTTTTCTACAATATCCAAAGGCTCATCATTTGCAAGATAGACCTTTCCGAAGTCTCCGGCAATGTAGTTACACATAGACTCCTTCTATGAGATAGAGTGAAACGAAGCTCCAAAGTCTAGGATCCAAGACTCCATTGAACTGTCCACACTAAGAACCAATACATCTGCAATTATCTCTGTTGCCGCATTAACAGATTCTTCGTTCTGGCCCTTGTCCTTCCTTGCCCAGCAGTTCTTCCTAGTGTGCCCCTTCTTATTGCAGTGCCAATAACCATCACCCTTCGATCTTGATTGGCTCCTATGCTTGGACTTGGATCTCCCGCGACCTTTGTTGTGTTGTGTAGTTCTTCCTCTACCTTCTTGAGTGACCAAGGCAGAGCTAGAGTTTCCTTTAGTTTCTTTCCTTCTGATGTCTTCACTGAGAATCAGGTTTCGGACCTCTTCAAACTTCAATTTGCTCGAGCCGCATGAACTACTCACCACTGTCACAGTTGCACCCCAGCTCTCGGATAAAGAGGATAACAGAATTAGGGTACGGACTTCATCCTCGAAGCTAATGTCAACTAAACTCAACTGACTAGTAATCAAATTAAATTTATTGATATGATCAGCTATGGATGCACTTTCGTTCATCTTCAAGTTGAACAGATGATGCATGAGATAAATCTTATTGGAGGTTGAAGATTTCTCATATATGTTAGATTGTGCCTACATTAATCCAGCTATCGTCTTCTCCTCCAGGATGTTGAACGCGACGTTCCTGGCCAACGTCAGATAGATAACTCCAAAGCCTGGTAGTCCAGCAAATCATAGTCTGCTTGTGACATCTCGATAGATTTCTTTTCTAGTAGCGATAGGTGAAGCTTCTTCTGATACAGATAGTCATCAATCTCCATCTTTCAGAATCTGAAGTCTTTCCCGTCAAACCTATCGATCTTGAATTTTTCTTCGTCTCCTACCATTGCACCCACTCGAACCTGGGGCTCTAATACTAGTTGTTAAGAGGTGGTGCGCAGTGGGATGCTAGAAGAGTTCACATAAGAAATGAAAAAGAAAGCCTGAAAAAATAAATAAGGAACATAAGCACAAGCAACACACAGAGATTACGTAGTTCGAAGCCTCCTGCTCCTACATCCATAACCGCACAGGATCAAATCTTCACTATGAAAAAAGAATACAGGAAGTTTTACAACAAAGAGCCATCTCTGGATGCAAACCCAAGCCCAATAGGAAGAAAGAAGAAGGAATAAAAAGATACATGAGAAACCCTTGCCCTCCCTCTACCTTTCTCTCTCTTCCTCTTGTTTTTTCTCTTCAAAAATCCTTGGATAATTTTTCTGGTTGCAAAAGACTTCTCTCTGTTCTATCTCAGCAGCTCTCAGCATTCTCTGTTAAGAAGAGAACGAAAACCAGTCTAGTCTGTATCCAAAATGCATCTTCAGGTTGCTGTAGAAGACCAATTGAAGCAGGAAATGTTCCAGGCCATCAGATCTGTGATCAGTGCCTCAAATCACATCAAAGTCCAAGTAAAACATCCCTGATCATGTTCGAAATCTTTCTCAGCCATTGGATCACATATCCGATGGTCCAAAGCAGCCCAAACACCCATGGATCGCATGAGAAATTGTGCGATCCACCATGAGCTACTAGAAGCACCAGGGAAACGTCTCGCTCCACTACCACCTCGATCTGGGCCAGGCCCTCACAAGCCCGCTAGTTGGGCTTGGGCCGCGTGCCCGCCGGTTAGGCCTGGGCCACATGCTTGCGTGCCTGGGCTATGCACGTGGGTTTGGCCGGGTCCGATTTGGCGAGCCAAAACAATTCCTCCCTTTATTTTTGGTTTTTTTGCGATGCTTCTGGGCTTTAGATCTTGGATGGATATGGTGGCTCCACGCCCACCAAACTCTTGATCTTCTAAATGATTTTTAGTTTCTCCTGTTGTTCTTAGGCTTCCTAATTAACTCTTTGATATAAAAGTTAATTAATACTTTGGTTATCATAGCAATTAAATACTGACTCTTTGATTCAAAATAATAACTCTTTGACTCTTTTGCCTTCATAACTCTTAGACTCTTTAACATGCATTAATATTAGTTACAAATTACTTCCATCATTATCTTCCCTTAATTTGTGATTTTCTTAATATCTTCAATCATTGACTTGGACCACAACCAGAAGGAAAATCCCATTTAGCGCAAGCTCTTCTGTATTTTCTTCGATAACTATTTTTGTATCTTCTATGATCACTCTTTTTTTCATCTTCAACTTCAACTATTTAATTTTCTGGTTACATCTTCATATCTGTTCTTCAGATCTTCATAACTTTCATACAGATCTTATATAGAGATCTTGACTTCTTCTATTTCCTGAAAATGAATATTTTTAACAATAATGTTATAAATACCTTTAAATAATTAAGTGCTTGTAATACTACATCATTTTCAGTTTCTTTCTTTGTAACAGTTGCATGACCTTCAATCATCAAACTTCTACTTACATCTTCAAAGTCAACTGTTGCTATAAAAATCGGTGAGTGATCTGGTCCAGATTTTTTACAAGTATACTTTGCTGGTAAAAAAATTAATTTTTTAAGTATTTCTTTGAGCATTAATTTAAATGGCACAATTACCACTATAACCTTTTCAGCTTTTATTTTCCATAATTAATGTTGTTAACGAGGTATCTTATCTTTAATCTTTAAAGACTGCTCTTGTCTTCTTTTTCTTTCGCAAAGTCTTCTTTCTTAGACTTGCACATTTCTCTACGGATTCCTTTTGACTTGCAAACTTAATACCTCGATGGAAGATACATTTTATGGCACTACAAGCAACTCCTTTACGATCAATTGCTGCATCTAGATCTTTCTCTAGCTCTAAAGCTACTTTCTGACTCTGAAATTTACTTTGAGATTAACCTGGCTTCGACAATTGGTTCAATATCACTTAGCTCCGATACCTACTTTAAGATCGACTAAGCTCTGTAATAGAAATTTGGATAGCTCTAATACCACTGATAGAAATTTGGATAGCTTTGATACCACTAATAGAAATTTGGAGACTAATACTAATCTGATGGAAGGTGATGGGCTCAAATTCACATACACTAATACCAATTTTACAGCATTTCAAAAAGCTTTAATATATATGAAGATTACAATGCTCAAAATAATACTTGGAAAGTAGAGAAAGATAATTCTTATATTATAAATTTGTAAATCATTCCATTCACAATGGACTCAATAGATTAAGCTATACTATATGTATGATAGTGCCTTTCAATCTACTCTCGTGAATATAAGTAACTCTTGATTTTTCTAAATAGCTTTTAATTTCTCTAGTTGATTCTTAGACTAATTAATCATTTGATATAAGAATTAATTATTTTTTTGATTATCACTGTTGGCGTGGAGTCTCTGGATCGGTCGGTCGGAGCCGCTGCGTCGCATGACCGCTCCCTGGTTTACCTGCAAAAAAGACCCCTTGCCGGAGTTGTTTCGACGGGGGACACTCCGATGCCTAAGTCAGTGGCAAATTCCAGCCACAGAATGGGGAAGGTGTCAAGAAAGAGTGGAAGAGAAAAGGCTCTTGGAGATTACAAGAGTATGTGTGCGAGATTATTCGCGTACCTCTCGAGCTGCCCTTCTTACCTATATTTAAAAGAAGGCCCCTGGCCCGCGGTCCGCTCTTTTTCAGGTGATCATGGGAGCCAATCTCTCCCATGATTGGCGATCGTGGGTTGTCAATAAGCAATTCCGGCCAGATCGGAGGCGTGGCTGCAGGAGTCGCATGCCATGATCATGGCATGATGAGTGTCGATTGTAACCGTTGGTTACAGTTGCCTTTATGGAACAGATTGTGATCCAAGCTTTGGGTTTTCCCTTGCGTGGGCCGAAGACTTGGTATTTTCCCGAGGCCGAAGTTCGTGTCTACGGCGGGGTCCGAAGCACGTACCTTTAGAAGTCGATGAGGAGTTCAGCCTTCAGTCGAGGCTGAAGATGTCACCTGAAGAACTGGCCTTCGAATGTTGCCATTCGGCGTGTGGCCTTGGGTCGCCTGCAGTCGGCTTGTCCCCGGCTTGGTTTGAAGTCCATAGTCCGGAGAGAGAACTTCGGCCAGTCGAACCGGAGTTCGGTTTATAGGTTGAACCAGGATATCCCAACAGTTGTCCCCTACTCTCAGTTCTCGAAGCGGAGATTTGCCTCGAGAAGTGAGAGTATTAGTGCCTTATCATTTTCCTCCTGAGAGGCGGTGTGGTGGATGATTACAGAATCCTTGACGGGACTGTCCATCATGATCTGGGAATCAGATGGTGGACAGCTGTAACTCCTGGATTAGAGAGGAAGGGAAAAGTGGGTGGCCCTGGAGCCGCCTCTCCTTTTCCCGTTGCATGGTAGTTGAGGCAATCATTTGGTTGGGATTTGGATGGTTGTGGTGGCCTTCCTCCGTCCATTAGATGAAAGGTACACCTTATCCTGGTGGTCAGTCGCAAGTGGGTTATCTCCCAGGGTAACCTTGAGTCAATCCAACCCCTGGCGGGGCTCCAGAGACCCTTGTTTTTCTTTTGGGGAAGGGTGAAGGTCCGGCCAAGGAAGCTTCTTCAACCTCGTCTCATCTCCTGCTCGAGTTATTCTAGACTACCAATCTATTCCTCAGGTAGCAACTTCTTTCTGCTCCCTTGCTTCATTCCTTTGTCATGGAAGAGACTGTTGAGAGTCAGGGAGAAAAGGTTGGGCCCTCGGGGGCCGGAGATATAGTAGGTCCGGAGTCGGTCCCCAGCTCGGTTTCTCATGACAAGGCAGCCCTTCTTTGGGAATGCTACCGCATTCTTGAGGAGTTTCCCTTTGTCCTCCCCGTGCCCGAGGAGCGAGTGAACGAAGCTCCCCCTGGGTGCTTAGCTGTATACGAAGATCACCTGAAGGCTGGTCTTCAGTTTTCCCTGCACCCCTTCTTTGTTAAGATTTTTCGCTTGTACCAAGTGGTGCCAGCATAGTTGACCCCAAATAACATCAGGAACATCTGCGGGTTCCTGGTTATGTGCAGCATTGCTAATGTAGAACCTAGGACCAACTTGTTCACAGCCTTTTTCGTTCTCAAGAGGGACTTCCACAGCAACGGATGGTGGGTGATTGGCCCTAGATCGAGCCACAAGGTGATCAAGGACATGCCTAGTGCCATCCACGGGTGGAAACCCATCTTCGTATTTATGTTGTCTTTTGATCTATGGGGCTTCGACACTGTATGGAAGAAGCCTCGCCTGACCGTCAATGATGGAAAGAAAGTCTTGGCAGCCGATCAGTCGGATTATGATCTTCTGGTTAACTCCGAAGTTGCCCCCATCTGGAAGCTATTGGAGGAGAGGAATCTCCATCGAATGGGAATTAGTAAATTTCCCTCATTAGATATAGCGATGGAAATTTCAGTCCCTCTACTTCAGGTTTTATCATAGCTCATTTAACTGATGTGAACCCCTTTGTCTGCAGGTGGCAGGATGAAGCGCGATTTGAGCTGGCTTCGCCAAACTTCGGAGAAAAGGGTTGCATAGGCCCCTTCCACCAGGTCTGCAGTTCGAAAGAAAGCTCGAAGGGATGGTCCCGAAGGGGACAAAGCACTTCGTCCTCCCGGGGCACCCCCGGGAAAGATGTAGCGGCTGCGAAAGGGGCTCCGGCGAGACCCTGTCCAGTCGAGACTCTACCGGCGGTCACCTCCCTAGTCGACACAATGGGGAGCCCGCCTCAAGGAGTGGATGTGCAGCTGGTTTGCCCCCCATCGCTAATAGAGGCAAAGCGCGGCAAGTCGAAGGAGAGTTTGTCCACGGGGCTTCTTCAGCCGCAGGCCGTTCGACGAACTCCTCGGAGCTTCTGCCTTTGGGGTGACTGCTGGTCCCGGCCAAAGCCAGGCAGGCGTTGAAGGGTACGATACTGCCCCACAACCTGGCAATTCTTCGAATCTGAGCCTTCTCAAAGTGTCCGATTCTGGCTTCGCCGCCCTGCAATAGGTATGGCTATCACTGCCTTTTTTGCCTCGAGAATTATTTGATCCTCCATTCCTCTTTTTTGATGTAGTTGGTCTATGACTTCACCTTCATGGAGGAAGGCCTGGGAAACATGGACAGCCTCATCCACGGCCTCAAGGAGGAGCTTCAGACCGCCAGGGATGCCAGGGAAGTAGCTGAAGAGTTGAAGCAGTCCATGGAGGACCGTCTCGTTCGGGTAGCTGATGAAGTTCGCGAACTAAAAGGTGAACAGAAAGGTGCCCACTCGAGGATAGCGGGACAAGAAGCAGGGTGGAAGAGGAGCAGGAAGTAAGTCGAGTCCCTAGAGCAGGCTGCCAGGGAGGATCAGGAGAAAATGGAGAATTTGTCCAAGGTGGCGGAGGAGGCTTCTAGGAGGGCCAAAGAGGCAATCCTGGAATCCGATGCCGCTAAGAAGGAGTCCGAAGCTGCCAGGCGGAAGTCTGAATATTTGAGGAAGTGGATAGACAGTGCCGTGGCTGACTTCAAGATGTCTTCACAATTCCAAACAGAGATTGATGAAGCATCATTATATGCCTACCAGCACGGCTTCAACGATGGACTCTCCAAGGTAAAGGAGACCTTCCCTCACATCGACCTTTCCAGCATTCCCTCCTACAACATAATTGAGAGGAAGGAGAAGAAGTGGAGGAGGCCGAAGCCGCAGTGGAGGTCGAGGGGGCGCCACGTCCGAAGGAGGAGGCTGTTACCCCAGTCGAAAGTCCGGAGGTGATCCCAGCTCTGATCCCGGCTCAGGAGGTAACTCGGGCTAGAGGAGTCCATGCTGAAGGTTCTCCTGTCCCAGCCCATATTGGTGAGGTCCTCTCAGAGCAAATTGACAAGTTGCTCCAGTCCTATGGTGTGGAGCCTTCCCCTATTGACGTTGAGTGACTTGGATCACTATGGATGTATTTTCCTTCTTTCTTACATGTATTGTCAATGAACTTTGTATGGTAGCTTTTCTAAGTTTTGAAATGAATTCTCCTTTGTTTGCACATGCGTTGTTGTGCCTCATGTGTAGCTTAAAACGGTTCTACCATTTCTTATTTTGCCTAGTCGAACGATAGCCTCCGAAGGCCGTTCAGTCGATAAGAACCAGTTTTACCATTCTCTTTTCTATTTGGTTGAGCAGTCATGGCCGAAGGCCATTCAATCGGTGAGGACGAAACCTGGAATGGTCCAGAACTCCGTTGTCGGAGACTGCCACCTTTCTTCGGATGTTAAATTTGTCCGTTGGGACGGATAGAAGTCATCTTCCCGCCAATCAGTGATTAGGGAGATTTGATTAGGATCATCGTTGTTCACGCAGCACGTCGAGATTTGCACAGTCATAATTTCTTGCACCTTATGAGCCGCCGGGTCTCATTTTTCCAAAAGGAGACCATTAATGATGCCGTCGCACGATGCGGGTTTCTCTGGATTCGAAGCGATGGCAGTTGCTGTCCTGGGGATGGCTTCCGAGAGACTTTCTGGTTCTTGAAGTGTCGCCCGGACACGTAGCGCTTTCTGACACGGCTGGGAAGAACGTGGAGCACGCTTCCCTGTAGTTGGTCGTGGGTGCAGGGTTTCTATAAATAGGACCCTGCCCTCGCTGTCAAAGGCCATCATTTCCGTAGGCTTCTTCCCTTCATTAACCATGAGGTTTAGCACTTCTGAGCTCCGCCAAGCGGCGAAAAGGAGGGCTATCGACCCCAGGAGAAAGCGAAGTCCGGAGTCACCTAGGCTAGGAGGCGAAGTGGAGGAGCCTCTGGTGGACCGTCTCGAGAAGAAGGTCCGCCTTCTGGAGGCTCAGTTGAGGGAGGCCTGGGCTCAAGTCACGGTGGCGACCACAGCGACGGAGGAGGCAAAGAGGGAGGTGGCGGATGCCATCATAAACTTCAGAGCTTCTGTCGCCTTCAAGGACGAGCTCACCGGGGTGGTCCTGGACTCCTTCCACTAGGGATTTTGGGAGTGCCGGAGGAAAGCCTCCAAGTTTTACAACTTAAAGGGTTTGGACAATATCAAACCCTCCATTCCCTTCCCCGGCCACAAGTTCGATTCTGACTTCGATGAGGGGTCGGACTCAAGTTCGGACGTGAATCCCGGGGGCCCTTCGTCATCCCACCAGGTCTCTCCCCGACGGTACAGGAAAAATTCGTCGGGGAGTTATTGAAAATTTCCCAGATTCTGCTGCTGCTGCTCTTTTTTTTTATCTCTCTTTAGGAGAGTTTCTTTTCTTTTTTCTTACTCTCTCTTTAAGAGAGTTTCTTTTTTTCTTTTCTCTTTCTTTTTTTTTGTGTAAAAACTTGAGAGAAATGAAAGATCTTTTCTGTTACCTCTTCCCGTATACTTTTTGTAATGTGTTGCATCACGATTTGTGTATAATGTAGACTCCGTAGACCACTTTCGGTCTACAGGAAAGAAGTGAGGTCAATTAGATCGTTCTGAGAATGTTTGTTTTTGATAGAGAGGACAACAGTGGTCCTTTTAGGCACGTGTTCGGATTTTCCGTAGGGTAAGGTGTTTACACCATCCCTATGCACTTTCTGTCGTGATTAAGGTAGGCTGTTCAGGCCCACCTCGGCGCTTTTTCGGATTCACCGTAAGGTAGGTTACGAGAACCATCCCTACGTCTTTGATCTTTTTGGTGGTCTGGTTAGACCATCCATTGCGCTCGTCGGGCATACCGATAAGGTGAGTGGATCAGACTCTCCTTTGCATAGTTGATCGATTTTTCAGATCGGGTCATTCAGGCTGTTGTCGTTCAGTCGATGCAACTAGCCATTCTGAGTTGAGTAGGGTTGAGGAGCTTTGCACAGGAATTTTAGGAACTCTTTCATTGATAATATTTGCGAAGGTTTTGTACATTCCATGGCCAGGATAGGACTTTCCCCTTCAGGGTCTTAAGTCGATATGTCCCTGGTCGAATGACTTCTTCGACTTGATATGGGCCTTCCCAGTTGGGGAAGAGTTTACCCTGTTCCGTGGGCCTGGACACTTCTGCTCTTCGCAATACCATGTCCCCTGTGTGGAAGGTTTGCTCCTTCACCCTTGAGCTGTAATACTTGGTGATCTTTTGCTGGTATACCACCATTCTTATCTGGGCCTGCAGCCTGGTGCTTGATAGCAAATACAGATCAATTCTTCTGCGATCAGAATTCTCAGGTTCTTCATAGTTGTCAATTCTCAGAGATTGTAAGGAGACTTCGATTAGTAACACGGCTTCGATACCGTACGCCAGGTTGAACGGAGATTTGTCGGTGGCCGTTCTTGGGGTAGTTCAGTATGCTCAAAGAATGGAGGTCAGTTCTTCGGCCCAAAGCCCTTTGGCGACATTCAACCGTGTCTTTAGACCATGGAGGATGGTCCGGTTGGTGACTTTGGCCTCTCCATTGGACTGTGGGTGAGCAACGGACGTCAGCCGATGTTGAATATGGTACCAAGCATAGAAGTCCTTGAACTTCAGATTGTCGAATTGTCTCCCGTTGTCCGTGATGATGACATGTGGGATGCCGAACCTGAAGATGATGGAATTTTTTATAAAATTTTTCACCATGTCTTCTGTGATCTGTGCCAATGGTTCGGCTTCCACCCACTTTGTGAAATAGTCGATGGCCACTAGGAGAAACTTCCTTTGCCCTGATACTGGTGGGAATGGACCAAGAATGTCCATCCCCCATTGGCAAAAGGCCATGGGGCTGCCAACTGAGTTAGGTGACTTGCAGGTTGTCTCTGCACATTGGCATATCTCTGGCATTGGTCGCTCTTCCGCACGAAATCAGCCGAGTCCTTCTGGATGGAGGGCCAGTAATATCCTTGTCGAATAATCTTGTATGCTAGAGATCTGCCTCCCAAGTGATCCCCGCATATACCCTCGTGGATCTCTTTCAAAGCACAATCTGCATCGATGGGTCCTAGGCATTTTAGCAGTGGTTGAGTGAACGATCTCTTGTAGAGGGTTCCGTCTAAGTTGAAGTATTGAAATGCCATCCAGCGGATCTTCTTGGCCTATGCCTTATCTTCTGGTAGTTTTCCTTCATTCAGAAACCTGACGATGGGATCCATCCATCTTGGCTTAGCATCAATCTGGCGTAACTCTGTAGCCTCTTTGGCAATGCTTGGAGTTTCAAGATGTTCAACAAAGGTGCATCCGAGAGACTCCGGTGCTGTAGTTGCCAGTCGAGACAGTGCATCCATCCGGGAGTTCTCTGATCGGGGAACATGGATGATTTCAAAATGTTCCAATTGGGAAGATAAAGCCTGTACCTTCTCCAGGTATTGAACCATGGTTGGATCTTGGCTGCGTATTCTCCGTTGACTTGATTCACAACCAGTTGAGAATCGGAGAAGGCTCGAAGTTGCCGGACTCCCAGATCTTTGGCGTTCCAAAGTCTGGCGAGTAGGGCCTCATATTCAGACTAATTATTGGAGGTATGGAAGGAGAAACGGAGTGCATACTCTATGGTATGGCCGTCGGGTTCGGCCAACATGAGTTCAACCCCACATCCGATAGCATTGGAAGCTCCGTCCACATGAAGCACCCAAACGGAGTTCGTCTCCTTCGGGGCTTCTTCTTCTTCTGAAGAGGCTTCGTCTTCGGACCTCCAGATGTATTCAGCCAAAAAATCGGAGAGCACCTGGGCCTTCATAGCCGCTCGGGGCTGGAAGCTGATATCAAATTCGCTTAGCTTCACAACCCACTTGGCTATCCTTCCAGAAGAGTCCGAAGATCGGAGAACGGCCTTGAGAGGTTGATCAGTTAGCACCACGATAGCATGGGCCTGAATGTATGGCCATAGTTGCTTTGCCGCAATTACTAAGGAGTAGATCAGTTTCTGCATCCTTGCATACCGCGTCTCTGCATCATGCAGGACTTTGCTGACGTAGTAAATCGGCTTGTGGGACCCATCTTCTTCCTTCCGGACAAGAACCGAGCTCACTGCTTCATCTGAAGCAGAGAGATATAGGTAGAGAACCTCGCCTTCTTTTGGCTTGGAGAGCAATGGCGGGATCTCCAAATACCTCTTCAGTTCCTCGAAGGCAGCACGACAGTCTTCGAACCATTCAAAGCCCTTTGATTGCCGGAGCACCTTGAAGAACAGAAGGCATTTCTCGGCTGACCGAGAGATAAATCTGCTTAGGAAGGCAATCCTCCCTGTCAACTGTTGGACTTCCTTTTTTCAGGAGGGATGTCTCATATCTTTTAAGGCTTGAATCTTCTTAGGGTTCGCCTCAATCCCTCGTTTGGTAACAAGGAATCCCAAGAATTTGCCTGAGGTGATCCCAAAGGCATACTTTGCTGGGTTTAGCTTCATATGGTAGTGCCGGAGAGCGCCGAACGATTCCTCCAAGTCGTGGATATGATCTCTCCGGTGGAGGCTCTTGACGATCATGTCGTCAACATAGGCCTCCATATTTCTTCCCAATTGTTTTTCGAATACCTTGTTGATCAGTCTCTGAAATGTCGCTCCAGCATTCTTGAGGCCGAACGGCATCATCTTGTAGCAGTAGAGACCTCTATCAGTGATGAAAGCCATCTTCTCCTTATCTTGTGGATCCATTCTAATTTGATTGTAGCTGGAGAAGGTATCCATGAAGCTCAGCAACTTGTGGCTGGCGGTAGCATCGACTAGTTGATCAATCTTTGAGAGTGAGAAGCTATCCTTTGGGCAAGCCTTGTTGAGGTATGTATAGTCGATGCAAATCCTCCACTTGCTACTAGCTTTCTTCACCATTACAACATTGGCCAGCCACTCGGGGTAGCGGGCCTCTCTAATGAACCCTGCTTTGAGGAGCTTGCCAACCTCTTCGTCTACAGCTTGCTGTCTTTCGGGGGCGAAGCTCCTCTTTTTCTGCCACACCGGCTTGTACCCAGGGGTTACTTCCAATCGATGAGTGATTACTTCGGCAGGAATCCCGGGCATGTTCGAAGCCGACTAGGCGAAGACATCGGTGTTGTCCCTGAGGAAACGGATCAACTCCGTTCTGGTTTCCTCATCAAGCGCGCTCCCGATCTGTACAACTCTGGAGGGATCTTTTTCTTTCAAAGGTATCGGGATGGTCCTCTCCATGGGCTCACCAAGATTTATGGTTGCATCCCTCGGATCCAGCTGATCCGGAGTAGTCAAATCCTTGAAATGCCTGTCTTCAATCATTAGGCACTGCCGTGCTGTCCTCTGGTTTCCCCTAACTTCTCCAACACCATTCCTGGTGGGGAAGCGCATCAAGAGGTAGTGAGAGGAGATCACGGTCCGAAACCTGTTCAAGGCAGGTCGCCCCAGAATAATGTTTATGCTGAGAGGATCTGGACCACCGTGAAGTTGATCGACAATGTCTTTTGTCGAGGCTCGGTGCCAAGGGTTACAGGCAGCACTATTTCTCCCTCGGTATAAACTTGATTGCCCCCGAAACCAAAGAGCGATATGGGGGATCTTTGCAGTTGATGTCTGGGCAAATACATTTTAGAGAATGCATCGTACATCAAAACATCAGTTGAACTTTCATTATCTACAAGAATTCGCTGTACATCATAATTGGCCACTACGGTCGAAATTACAAGAGGATCATTGTGCGAGAGCTGAACTCCCGCAAGGTCATCGTCGGAGAAGAGGATGGAGCTGTTATCCTTTAGTCGCTTTGAAGCCTCATCTTCATCCCTTCTCCAGTTAGTGGGTCGGTGTATCATCCCTACACCTCTATTAGTGGGCCTTTGATTTGGCAATTCGGCCTCTTCAGGAAGTGGCTGGGGAACAGTTGCTTCCAATCGGGGGCCTTGGCGACCGATATACCACTCCAGGTATCCTCTCTTGATGATATCCTCAATTGCATCCTTCAGTTGGATGCATTCTTCTGTATTGTGGCCGTGGTTCCGATGGAATCGGCAGAATTTATTCCTGTTCCTTACAGAAGAGAAGGCCTTCATGGGATGGGCCGTTGGAGATAGTTTTCTTTCTCTATCTCCATGAGGATCTTTTCTCGAGGGAGGTTGAGGGGGGTGTAGGAGTTGAATCTTCCTCCCATTGCTCTGGGCCGGGGAGGCCTTCTTCGGCGGTCTGTATACTTACCGCCGTTATTGTTGGAGGTTTGGGGACCTTGTCCCCTATTATTCTTCTTCTTTGAAGGGGGTTTCCCTTCAATCAATCATCGATTCACCGTCTGCTCTTCAGCATCGGCGTATTTCTGAGCCCTTGACAGGAGTTCAGCGTAGCTTTTAGGAAACTTCTTATCCAGGGAGAAAGTAAGCCTGGAGTACGAAGCCCCTTCTTTAGTGCTGACATGGCCACGTGTTTGTTGAGATCGGGGATCTCAAGCGTGGCCACATTAAACCTGGAGATATAGTCTTGCAGGCTCTCTCCTTCGTTCTGGTGAAGGAGGAACAGTGTGTCCGTATTCCGAGGAGTCTTGCGGCAGGTCCTAAAATGCAAGACAAATAGTTTTTCTAACTCAGAAAAGGAATTGTTGGTACCTGGGCGCAGGCTCGAGTACCACATCCGAGAGGACTTCTTCAAGGTAGCTGGGAACGCCAAGCAATACATCGCATCCGAAGCTCCTTGAATCATCATATGGGCCTTGAAGCTGTCCAAATGATCGAGGGGGTCGGTGGTGCTGTCGTAGGGCTCCATCTGGGGAACCCTGAAGTGCCGAGGGGTGACATCGGCCATGATACGGTCGGTGTAGGGTGGGCGTAGATCACCCACAATCAAGTCATCGGGATCTCTCTGATCCTGCATTCTCTGTTCTCGTGCCTTTACCATCTCTGACTCGATGGCTCTGAACCTCCCGTCATAATCGGGAGTTTGCTTCAGCGCTCTTTCCACTGAAGTGGAGTCTTTGGAGGAGGAGGAGGAGGTTTGCCTAGGCCTTTTCCCTTTCTGCTCGGAATCGACGGACCTAGGCAATCTTGAAGTCTGGCCTTCAGGAGAAGGCCGAGAACGGGAGGAGGGATGCGCGGAATCCTCCCGCGGAGCTCTCCTTCTTTGGGATCGAGAGCCATGTCTAGAAACAGCCGGTGGGTTTGCCACCGGAAAGGCTATGTCTTGGAATTCTTGAACCATGGTCGTTAGGTTGGCGACCTGGTTCATAAGAGCTTCAAACTGCTGTGCTCCCACAACAACTGTAGGAGGTGGAACATCGTTCTCCTCCGGGGGTGCACCCCCTTGAGACGGAGCATGACTCCGGCTTGTAGAAGCAATTTGAGCTTTTCCTCTTGCCATAAAAAACTTTTTTCTTCCCCTTGTCTGAGAGGGAGCTTAAAGAGCGTTAATGCTGCCGTCCCCCTACCTGGCATGCCAATCTGTTGGCATGGAGTCCCTGGATCGGCCGGTCGGAGCCGTTGCGTCGCAGGACCGCTTCCTGGTTTACCTGTAAAACAGGTCCCTTGTCGGAGTTGTTCTGGCGGCGGACACTCCAATGCCTAAGTCAGTGACGAATTCCAGCCACAGAATGGGAAAGGTGTCGAGAAAGAGTGGAACAGAAAAGGCTCTTGGAGATTACAAGAGTATGTGTGCGAGATTATTCGTGTACCTCTCGAGCTGCCCTTCTTACCCATATTTAAAAGAAGGCCCCCGCCTGCGGCCCGCTCTTTTTCCGGTGATCATGGAGAGCTAATCGCTTCCATGATTGACGATCGTGGGTTGTCAATGAGCGATTCCGGCCAGATCGGAGGCGTGGCTATAGGAGTCGCGCGCCATGATCATGGCATGACGAGTGTCGATTGTAACCGTTGGTTACAGTTGCCTTTTTGGGACAGATTGTGATCCAAGCTTCGGGTTTCTCCTGCATAGGCCGAAGACTTTGTATTTTTCCAAGGCCGGAGTTCGTGTCTACGGCGGGGTCTGAAGCACGTGCCTTCGGAAGTCGATGAGGAGTTCACTCTTCGATCGAGGCCGAAGACGTCACCTGAAGAACTGGCCTTCGGATGTTGCCATCCGACATGTGGCCTTGGGTCGCCTGCAGTCAGCTTGTCCCCGGCTTGGTTCGAAGTCCGTAGTCCGGAGAGAGAACTTCAGCCAGTCGAACCAGAGTTTGATTTGTAGCTTGAACCAGGATATTCCAACAATCACAACTATTAAATACTAATTCTTCGATTCTAACTAATAATTCTTTGACTTTTTACTTGCATGATTCTTAGATTCTTTGACATGCATTAATATTAGTTACAAATTACTAGCGAAGGCTTTGAGTTTTAATTTTCTACGAGACAACATGCATATTGGCAAGCAGGAAGGAAGTGATTTGCGGTACTCTTTAAGCTGAAAAGCACTTCCTCTTCAAATTCTTTGTAGCCTGGATTTTATTGTAATAAGATAGCCAATTAAAATTTTTACATATTTTTTTTGAAGGAAGAATCTCTAGTCATATTTCGCAAACTGAGAGACCATCCCGCCGTGGCCGAAGAACGCATTACTACTTCTGATCGAGAATTTTCACTGCTATCCAATCTTCATCTTGTCCAGTTTCGATGAGGCCAGTGCTAAGATGTTGGATGAGAGTGTAGAGTTTGCTGAATTTTCTTTTCTGCTGTGACGTTTAACTTGGGCACGGAATGCACTTTTGGATAGCCAGTTGTTGATGAAGCCTACCACCGAGGCGGCCGCGGTTATTTGGATAGAGCAGAAAGGTTTGGTGGAATTTGTTTAAAGTGGCCTTTAACATTTCAATTTGTTATGTTTGCTCCCATAAAAATCCAGCGAAGACCGCTCCCCCCATGCGCGACGTGCAATGCGGACGGGCGCTCGGTCCAGCGTGCGGGCTCGGCCCAGCCGCTTGCGATGTCCTTCTCGAGGCATTTTCCATGCAATTTCCATGCATTTCGTGCGGTGTTTAAATGGTCCACGGGATTTATTTTGATCCTGACCGTTCGATGGCGCGATCAGATGGCTGAGATTAATCCGAGCTTGATTAGGCTTAATCTGAGGGTATCTTGCATGGATTTTGGTACGATTTGAGCCTTTGTTCTTTGATCTGACGGCTTGGGAGTGTTTTGAACTTTATGGACTCATTTTAGATCTGTTTTGGACGCCATAGTTATTTAACCACAGAGAGCTTGCGATTTTTGAAACACGGAGCGAGACAGAGAGAGAAAAAAATCGAAAGATTTCTTCTTCGATCCAGGTACCAGGAAAAGCTAGAGGCCTGTTATTTGAAATTTTTCTCGTGCTTCTTTCATCCTCTTTTGTTTATTTATCATGTCTCTTTGTTTTTAATCTGGCATTTGTTATCTGGATATTTATATTCCTTTTTATCCAGATTTGAGCCAGATTATAGTGGATTACTCCTTTCCTCTTGATCGACGTAGACAATATTTTGCCGAACCACGTAAATCTCGTCTTATTTTGATTTGATATCTGCCTATATTATGATTGGTTAATTGCCTAAGTGAATAAATATAAATTATTTGGAGACCTAAACTTGTTTAATCCACTGCGCACATCCCAGCACAATTGATGCAAAAACTTGTCCGAGGTCAAGTGCTCTATTGGTCATGGGTGTTCAAAGCGCTCTTCTGATGCTAGAGGACTATTCTGATGGTTGTGAAGCACTCATCTGTCACAAGCTTTGCATTAGCTCGGTCGTTCCGAGGTATTGCAGTTAAAATATTTTCTATCTTGGTTCTGCGCGCAGTCTCGCTTTTCTGTATGTTAATCGTTTTGTGCAGCATTCGAGGATCCAGGGCTCCTTCTAAAAAAAGGATCAGAGATTTTGGCATTGCTGTTGCCATCGTGCTCCAAGAATCCAAAATTTTATCCTATTGGAATAACTTTTCAGGGAAAAAAAAAAAAAAATTCTTCCTACTAACAAAATGAGTCCTTCATCATTGGCTCATTGTTATCCTGCTCCAAGACTCCTAAATTTTATTTTTTCTAATGCTTGCTTACACTATATAGGTGTTACCGCAAAATTTCAGAGTCTCCTCATTTGCATGGCAATGGATAATCAGAGCAATACTAATTGACTGGAATCCCACTTTTTGATCCTTTTAAAAATCAAGTGCTGATCTGTGCTCACTTACTGTTATCATAGCAGTGTACATGCTTTTGGACCTATTCTGAGTTTCCAGTTCTTCTTCATCCTCTACTTGAGGATATTTATCAACCTTCTATCTTTCTGCATTAGTTTAGTTATTTTCATTCTAATTAAGAAAGTTCATACTAACGTCTCTTCTAGGAAATAATAATGAAGATTAGCACTGAAGACTCGTGAAATATATATATATGGTACTTTTGAGCTTACTTGTGAGTCTCCAGACTTCTACTCATCCTCCATTTAAAAGAATTCCCTTCTTTCTTTTGAGTTTCCTTCTGTACTTAGAATTTTTTGGTGTCTGTCATTCCATCCATTCTCATTGCTCCAAGGGAGAGGTTTTTGGATCCGCCATTATACATTCAATGTAATTTTTTTTCACCTATGGAAACTCTTATTCCTGTATGTACCGTATTTTATTAATAAAGGTTGGTGGTTGAGGAACTCTTTTCTCCTTAGCCTCCTTTTACTTAAAAAAAAAAAAAAAAAATCAAAATCATGTCAGTGTACAATCTGAATGACAGATCATTAAGGCCTACCTTCTTTCAGGATATCATTATGTCTTTGATAGTACTCTTGGCTATGAATCATGCGTGCTCCATTTGGAACTATGAAATTAAATCCCAACATTGTTGCGTAAGTTTCATCCAAAAAAAAAATGTTGCATATGTAGACGTGGGAGTATTTCTCCATTTCATGGTAAAACTAGTTGGTTATATTAATTATTTCTCACATAAGTTTTTTGAAGCAGCTATCATGCTTGATGTGTTTTCTTGATTCGTAAAAATTCGTTCATATAAGTCTATTGGATTCTAGGATCTTGCAGACAGTTTGCCAGATAATTTCTAGATTTAATTCCATCAAGCAGCATATATTCATCAAGGAGGGTTATCTGTCGTTGCTTCAAAATTTCCTTGTACTCCCTATCATTTAATTGATGATTGGACAAGAACATTTCCATCCCAACACATCCATCCAGTTTTAGTAAAGTAAGATATATACCAATCGGAGATGGATATAAACATTGATTGCAGCATGATGTGATGTGGCAAAATGCTTCTAGGATCCAAAGGGTAGGTGATTGATGTCACACTCCAAATTGACCACAGAATTGTGATCTCATCTAATAAGAGATGATAATAATTAAATTGGTTAACCAATATATATCAAAGTAGAAGTTTGTCACTCACGCAAATTGTGATTAGGGCGAGAATATTTCCTTCAAAATTTACATATAACTCAACAAGAGACTCTGTAGGAGGTAACTAACTCAAAAGACCCCACGAAACTTAACAAGTGATGAACGATAAAAGAGGTAGATATATTCTACATGGAAAGGGAAAGAAAAATGTCTACTAAAAAATGTTGATGCACTTATATAGTCTACAGTGATCTTACTCTAATCATGAAGTCAGGTAAATTCTTTCCACCTCTCTCACACAAAACCACAAGCATCTTTCCAAAATTCTCAAATCCTTCAAACAACTGCAGTCCCTGACTTGTCGCTCTCCGAGCAAAATTAATTTCGCATACACATCTTTTCTTTTTAATTAGTAAAAGAGGAGGAAGCCATGAACTTCCCCCTCGCTTTATTAAAGAATATATACATAATATAATACAGGCAAAAAATAAATAAATAAATAAAGCAAGCAAGCAACATCGCACCCAATTATCATCCCTCATTGTTTACCGCCTTACAATACAAATATGGTCTGAAATTAATCATAATCCCGTTACAGACATAGAAAACAGATAATCGAGGATGACATTCAGGATCATTTAAGAGGCCGTCCCAAAGTTAATTTGGGACATCTGGCAGAAACTTTTATGGAAGAGAGGATAGAATCATTGGATTAATTCTAGGTTCATGCATGCCTTGGCTTTAAGTAGTTGTCAATGGAAATGGAACGGATTCGATAACTTTCGAGTTCAAAAGACGTACAGTTTTGTGTATCAAATGATCCGTTAGGCAAGTTTAATACCCAGTTTCCTGTATACCTTTTGCTCTATAGATTACAAAGTTTAACCAACGCCCCTTAATTCTGAAGTGTCCCCCATGCCATTTCTTCGCAAAGCATTCCTTTGTACGTACAAATTTTCCTCAAATGGGTCTGGAAACTGCCCGTCTCTTCCCCTGCACATGCCAGCACATGCATGCACAAATATATCAAATTTGCTTGCATGCCCAGCAAATGTGCACCCAGCAACACCTAACACATTAGAATACTTAACAAATAGTTACAAGGAACAGATATTATAAAACTAGTGGCCCCAAGTACATCAAACCCCTTACAAGAGTAAACCTATTCTGGCCCAAGCTAATGCCTAATTAACTCCTTTTTAGATCATATTTTGATGGTTGCATCCAAAATCTCCTAAGATTCATATATTAGACCGGTATAACCGTCGTATTGGATTATAGATCGGGCTAGATCTATGTCTACAACCATTCGGATTATCACAAATTCACATGCCCTAAAACAATGCCTTCAAATCCCTCCGCGATTTGGCCCGAGTCTTCCCAAAATTTAAGTCGCCATCGTGGAACTCGATGTGACCGGCCGATATTAAATCAAGGAAATCACGAAGTAAATTGTTGGTGAGCTGAATTCGGGACTGGATTGGGAAGGGTAAGCATGTAGTTGGGCAGGTGCTAGAAATTGCATCGGTTTGCTTTTGAAGTCCAAACCATAGATCGCCTTCCTAAAAAGAGTCAATGGATAGGAGATCCAAAGCTAGATTGTTGGTGGACTTCCACATCAAACCAGCAGTCCACAAGAAAATAACAAAAAATTATTTATGTAAGCCAGGATGGTTCTGAAAGCAATATTGGAGAGAAGCCGCCCACGTCTCGGCCGGGATTGAATTCTTCCAGTAGCTAAGATGGAAGATCCGAATCGGTCTTTGCTTGCACGAAATCTTCAGCATCTACCCATGACTTCAAACTTGCTCCAGGGTCCATTCTCGGTACAATTTTGTCCAGCAAGGCCTCTCTTTCACCGAACTCACCAAACCTAAACCGCAACAACGACTCTTCAAAGCAATAATCTAATGAGGATAAATCATCGTTGAAGTACCTCATTGTCTTCCAGTACAAGGATTTCGATTTGCCGTTCTAACTCTGACCATTTTTGTTCCTAGTTTTTTTGCTTGTTTGCTGATCTATGACAACTCACTGGTTAATCAGCTAGATTTTTTCAATATCTAGACTTTTCAAATGCAGCAGTGTTTCTTTTTTCTTTGTTGATGAACAAATGCACTGATGGTTTTGACTCTCTGCATAGCAACAGGAGGTTTTGGGTTCAATCATATATGATGCATCTCTTAACTATTTGGAGCTAGATAATTACAGTGCGATCGGGTCTCCCTTCCCTTTCTCTCTCAAAATGGAAAGAAAAAAAAATCCAAATGACAAAATCAAAAGCCACAGGTGGTGACTAATTTAATTGTATTGCTAGTTGTTGATATTCTGCTTCTTCGGTGTAGCAAGGGCTACTGACATCATCCCTATTTATGCATGCATGTAGATACAAACATACATGCGCACACATGCATGTATGCATAACACAAGTACATCATATGCATAGAAATATATCGACTGCATGACTCCAGACAATTTTTCATATCGAAATTGTGTCGATATATAGGAGTAAATATGCAACGGTAGTCATAAGCATGCACAACTACTAAATTATCTCTCACAAATTTAGAAGCAAGGCTGAATGGGACGTAATGATTTGGCAATGATGGGAACATTTGGAATGATCTATAGAAGGTATTTTTCACGAAAAAATAATGCAGGAAAAACGGATAAAACATCACAACTATCTAAAGAGGGATATCAACGCTCTCAAGAGAGAATACAAGAAAACCAAGATTTCTTTGGAAAAAAACGATCCAACAAAGAAAAATCATACGGAAGATCCACTATATAATCAGAATAATGGTTAAGATTTTCAAATCCCTCCTTAAGAATCGTTAAAATTCCCTTAGACTCTCCGGTTTTGGCAGCCACATCTCTCTATCCTAGTATCAAACTCTAAAACAAAACATGACATTGGGCCATTTCGCTCTTGGGCTGGACCCATGATACAAACGGAAATCATCGTAAGAGATCTCCTCATGGGTCGGGATATCTGATATTACCAGCCCAACAATCACGCTATACATTTATCAAACAACAACAAAATAATTGCAACACCATTTTTTTTAATGAAGAGTTGTGACAGGCCGATCGAACCGGTTAGAAGGGTCATCTTAAAGTCCAAAAAGCTGACCAGTCAATGAGATAACCATCAACTGACTAGAATTCATTAACCCAATCCACTTGAAAAGTCCGACCGACTTATAAAATATGACCAACATAAGAACAGAATAATGAGTCAGCAACTCGAATCGCCGGCCGATTCAACAAGAATAAAGTTGACAAGAAAAGGAGTCACTGTCCTAACGTGATAACAAATAACTATTATAACGGATCCAAGTCAGTTTAAATGATATGACGTTGGAACTAACCTTTTCCATTTGAATTTTGTTAAGGCAAATATTTATAAATACCAGTAAGAGAGGGTCTCCGAGATAAGAAAGAAAAAAATACTGGGTGAAGTATTCTTAACTCTACTTTAGCTTTTCTAAAATTCAATATCTATTGATCGAGCCCTTGCAAACTTAAGTATCGGAGTGTCCCCCACCGGAAATCCTCCGGTGAATGGATTTGTTTTGCAGGAACCTCAGGAGAATTGACTGACAAATCTGATGATGCGAAGGGACTGCTTAGGTTCGGTGTCAATAAATTAGCATGCTAGGTAGGGGGCTGAAATTGAAATCTTTAAAAAGAATCCTGAAAGCGAAGATGGTGAAAGGAAGAGTGCAAAATACATCGACTGGAAGAGGTCGTCCGCTATCCAAAAAGAATAATCTACCCTTGGAAGGTGATGATGCCGCTCCCACGATGAGCATAGGATGACAGTAGGTCGACATTCTCTTGGACAAAATCGAGATTGTAACTGCTGCTGTTCAAAATCTTCAAGAAGTCACGGTCAATGGGCAATAGTGGCAGATCGCCTCAAGATATAGCCAACGATCTTCTTTGCAAGAAGCTCGGCGATGAAAGCCAAGTCATTGTTCTCGGTGTCATCATTCCTTGAATCGATATTCTTCCATGCGACAAGGCTCCTAACTTCATGAATATGGAGAGAGCCGGCTCAGGAGAAATGCTAGAGATCTTTTTCTATGTTTTCCAATGATTTTATCCCAAGAAGTTTTCAACGGAGCAAGGGAACTCGACGACATGATGACTTCGAAAAGAAATTCCAAAAGTTGGAACTACAAATTGCTAAGCTCGACAATCAATGGAGTAACAATGAATGGTTAGTAGCTTATGATTCATGACTATCTTTTTTTAGAAGAATTATGAAATAAATGATCCCATCCCACTTCAAGATCCTACAGTTGGAACCTTATGATGGAACGACTTATCCTCACAATCATTTGGGCAGTTTCAAAGCCCATGTGATGATTCAGGGGACGATTGATGCCCTTCATTATCTTGCTTTCCTAGCGACTCTCAAGAAGGCCGCATAGATGTAGTATTCGAGCCTCCAGCTAGGTACTATTCATTTCTTTGATCAATTAGAAAAACTATTTGTGGTTCATTTCAGGACTAGCAGAAGAATGTCGCATAACTTGGATAGTATTTTCTTCATTTAGCAACAAGAAGGTAAAACTCTGAGAGAGTATGTGGCCCGCTTCAATTCACCACACTCGAGATCCCGTATCTCATTGAGCACGTTATCACGTCTACTACGAAAAAAGGTATTCAATTATTTAGATTTACTTTCTCTCTGGACAAGAAATATTTTACCAGTTATTCTGAACTATTGACATGCACACAAAAATATATGCTAGATGAAGAACAGGCTGCCAGTCGGTGCCAAGCTGAAGGGAGGTTTGCTCCAAAGAAAAAGAATCCAAAAAATAATCAACCATGACCTCCCAGCAATGTTGACACCTTAGCCCAAAGAATCCAAAAAATAATAAATCGTGACCTCCCAGCAATGCCGATACCTTAACCCAACAACGTAGTCCAAAGCCGAAGAATCCGGTCGGTAAGTTCAATACTTACACTCCTTTATCTCTCTCAAGAGAGAAAATATTGATGAAAATCGAGAAAGAAAGCTTTCTCCAAAGATCTCGGCCAATGCGAGCACCTCCAACATCACACAACAAGGCCAAATACTGTCGATTTCACAGAGACCATAAGCATAATATGGAAGAATGCATCCAGCTGAAAAATGAGATAGAAGGCTTAATCAAGCATGGGTACTTGGAAAAGTATATCCACGGTCAAGAATGCCAGGTTGAGATTGCTACCCAGAAGCATACTGCAGACGGTGTAGAGCTTCCTAATCAGCGACCCACTGATAGAATGGTTGGCATGTTGCACCATCGCTCAAGTTTCGGAGAAGAAGGTGCTCCGAAGAGATCTCGGAATAACAATGTCATTAACTTTTCTGACAATGACCTACAAGAAGTCCAAGTACCTCAAAATGATCCTATAGTTGTTTCTACTATCATTGCGAACTATGATGTAAGAAGAATTTTGATGGATAATGAAAGTTCAATCGATGTCTTACTCTATGATATTTTTTTAAGATGAATTTATCAAGAGATAAACTTGAAAAAATCTTAATACCCCTTATCGGGTTTGGAGGGAATTCGGTAGGAGTAGAGAGGGAGATAACAATCCTTGTAACCATTAGAACGAAACCTCGATAAAAAATACTTTCGATCAATTTCATGGTCGTCCAAACATCATCTACATATAATGTCATATTAGGATGACTAGCCAGGATGACTAGCCTTAAATAAGTTTCAGGCAATTGTCTCGAACTACCACTTGTTGGTATGATTCTCGACCAGGAATGGAATCAAAAAAATAAAAGGAGATCAAAGAGTGGCCTGATAACGTTTGATGATTCAAGATAAATAACCAGTCGGCAAAATGACCTTAGAGCAACTAGATCAGCGGGATCGAATAGAAGAAAGTCAAGAGCCAGTCGAAAGGACTATCTTTGTACCTCTCATAAAAGAAGATCCGACTAAGGTTGTGCAAATTGGAAGTCTGCTTACTAAGGACATAAGGTCAAAATTAATTGACTTCCTACACAGCAACACCGATATCTTCATGTGGTCAGCCAATGATATATTGGGAATCCCTCTAAAAGTCATCACTCATCAACTGAAGGTTGATCTAGGATGTAGGCCTGTTTGGCAGAAGAAGAGAAATTTTGTCCCTGAAAGGTAAAAACTTATTAATGTGAAAGTAACTAAACTCCTTGATGTAGGATTCATAAAGGAGGTTCATTATCTGGATTGGCTTGCTAATATGGTAATGTTAAAAAAGGCAAATGGTAAGAGAGAATCTACATTGATTATACTGATCTCAATAAAGCTTGCCTGAAGGATAGTTTTCCTCTATCAAAGATAGATCAACTTGTTGACACCACCGCTGAACACAAACTCTTAAGCTTCATGGATGCCTATCTGGCTATAATCAAATCCGTATAAATCTCAAAGATGAGGAGAAGATGTCTTTTATAACTGAAAGAGGATTACACTGCTACAAGGTTATGCCATTCAGTTTGAAGAATATCGGTGCAACATACCAATGGTTGGTAAACAAAATCTTTGAAAAATAGCTTGGAAGGACCATGAAAGCACGCATCGACGATATGATAGTCAAGAACATCCAGGCTGATGATCATATTTGAGACCTATAAGAAACCTTCGACATGTTACGAAGACATCGAATGAAGCTAAATTTGACCAAGTGTGTCTTTAGAGTTACTTTAGGAAAGTTTCTTGGTTTCCTTAATACCAATCGGAGAATAGAAACCAACTCCAAGAAAATTCGAGCAATCCTCGATATGAGACATCCATCCAATAAAAAGAAGGTATAGCAGCTAACCGAACGGATTGCATTATAAGCCGATTCATCTCTCAGTCGGTAGAAAGGTGCCTTCCTTTTTTCAAAACCATACGACAAGCGAGAAGCTTCGAATGGTCGGAAAATTATTGATAAGCCTTTAAAGAATTGAAGAAATACTTAATCAATCCGCCACTACTTTCGAAGCCTGAAGAAGGAGAATTGTTATACTTTTATATATCTACTTCGGATGAGGCTGTCAGCTTGATACTTGTAAGGAAGGAGCTTGATAATTTTCATAAGTCCATCTTCCACACTAGCAAGGTGTTGCATAACACTGAGATGAGATACCCAAAGGCGTAGAAGCTGATTTACGCTTTGTGGATAGCAGTAAAGTGCTTGAGACCTTATTTCCAATCCCATTCGGTCAGGGTATTGACAGATCAATCGATAAAAGCTATCCTCTGATACCCTGATACATTCGGAAGGATTGCCAAATAGGCTGTCAAGCTGGACGAGTTCAACATCACATATCAATCATGACCGACAATGAAGGCATATGTGCTAGCTGATTTTCTTGTCGAGTATACCTAGGTGATGAAGAAGTTGATCATGAAATGGCTAATGAACGGATCATGGAGGTCCTTAATCTTACATGGATACTCCATGTGGATGGAGCATCTAATTTTTTCGACTCATCTAATTTTTTCGACTATGGCGTAGAATTGATCCTGACTAGTTCAGAAGGAGATGTCATTGAGTACACTCTCTGTTTCTCTTTCCAAGCATCAAATAATCAAGCAGAATATGAAACCCTTCTGGCAGGACTTAGAATTGTCAAAGAAGTCGGTTTTCGAAAGATGAGAGTCTTCTCAGACTTCTAATTGGTGGTGAACCAAGTCAAGGAAGAATTTGGAGCTCGCGATGTTGCAATTATCAAATACTTGAAAAAGGTACAGGGCTTCATTTCTGAATTCAGTTTCTTTGAGATATTTTATGTTCCATGAAGTGAGAACTCCTGAGTCAATGTGCTCTCTCGACTGGCTACCACAACTCCTGACTCCCTTGTTTGGACATTCATTGAATACTTGAAGTTCCTAGTATAATGGGTGAGAGCTTGAATATATATCAAGTAGAACAAGAGCCTTGTTGGATAGATCCAATTATCACCTATCTAAATGAAGGGAGATTGTCAAGAGATACCATCAAAGCCAAGCGGATAAGGTGGATAGCTTCTCAAGATATTATCCTTGAAGGGAGTCTCTATAAACGGTCCTTCACACAACCTTTGTTGAAATACTTAGGCCCTTCAAATACTGACTATGCCCTGAGAGAAGTACATGAAGATATATGCGGTGACCATCTGGGGAATAGATCTTTGGCTTATAAAATCATATGCCAAGAATATTATTGGCCGACTATCCAGAAGGATGTTGCTGACTTTGTTAGAAAGTGTGATCAGTGCCAAAGGTATTCCAATATCTAGAGGTGCCTAGCAAGTTAGCTAGTTTAATTAACTGCTCCTTGGCTATTTACTCAGTGAGAAATGGATATCTGTGGCCCCTTTCCTCTAGCCTCCAATCAGAAAAAAATTATGATCGTAGCCATTAATTACTTTACTAAATGGGTTGAATCCGAATCTTTAGCCCACATTACTGAAGGGAAAGTTGAAAGCTTCGTTAGAAACTCTATAATCTATCGGTTTGGAATCTTTATACCATCATCACCAACAATGGAAGATAGTTTGACAACTAGAAGTTCAAAAACTTTTGTGCCCGATACCACATTCTTCATAAGTTGACCTCCATCAGACATCCTCAAATAAATGGCGAAGCCAAAGTGACTAATCAAATAATTCTCCATGGCCTAAAGACTAAGCTGAATGAGGTGAAAGGACTCTGGGTTGAAGAACTAAACTCAGTTCTTTGGACATACCAGACGACTTCCTAAACTACCACTAGAGAGTCACCGTTCAGACTAACGTTCGGTGGTGAGGCGATGATACCAGTAGAGGCTACCTTGCAATCCTTACAAATTGATCACTTTGCAGAGCTGGTGAATTCAGAGCTACGAAGAGCCGACCTAGATTTGCTAAAAGGCACAAGGCTTCAAGCTTATATGAAAATGGTCATGTATCAACAAAGAGTTACCAGATACTACAACTCCCGAGTTAAGGCTCGAATCTTCCAACCTGGAGATCTAGTATTGTGAAGATCCGAAATATCTTGACCTACATAACAGAAAAAGTTAGCTCCTAATTGGGAAGGTCCTTATCGAGTCACTGAAGTGATACAGCCTGGAACCTATCGAATTGAAAGTCTGGAAGGTTACCGGATGGCTTGATCATGGAATGTAGAAAATCTATACAAATATTATCAATGAAGAGCCCTTCTGATCCTCTCTCTCTAAGAATGTTTTATTATGAATAGTCATTTTAACTCCCCGACTCACATCCGATAAAATAAAGACTTGGTCTAATCAATCGACTCAATCGGTATACTTATAACATGGAGTTGTCTAACCCACTAACTCAATCAATATTTCCAATAGCTAAAAAGAGTCGGCCTAGCCCGCTGACTCACACCCAACATAATATGATCTGGCCTAATCAACCAGCCCAATCGATGTATTTAAGATCAAAGAAGTTGATCTCAATCAACTTAATTGATATATTCAATGATGATCGGCCTGATCAGCTAGCTTGACTTATCTACTAATCCAAACCTATCAGGTTCTTAATCCATCGAAGAATTGGTACTTAGCAAAAAATGATATCAGCATCGCAGGAAAATACCTAAAGTACCGTATCGACAAGTTTCTACTTCGAAATTTTTATATATTGAAAGTTCAAGGACAAGAGGACATTGAAGAAAAAGAGTCTTTCATTAATATTTCCAAAAAGATTTGAACATTTATGATATGGCGACATCCGCTGACGTGGATCGGTGCGGCGACACCTGCTGATGTGGAGCCTGCGGACGGCCACGATGACGAGAAGCCCACCACCTGGGCAAGGTCGCATGATGAAGAACCGAACCGGACCACCCTTTCGAGATAAGTGCCTAGTCGAGGCAGGGCTCATTGGGCGAGCCCCCCGTCTGAGGTCAGCTCTCGATCGAAGTTGAGTCTGCCTCTCTAAAAGGGACCGCCCTTCCGATGTAAGCTCCCAGTCAAAGGCAGGGCTCATTGGGCAGGCCCCCCGTCTAAGGACAGCTCCCGGTCGATGTCGAGTCCGCCTCTTCGAAGCAGGCCCTCCTACCAGGAACATGGTTTCCCGTCAAAGGTACAAAGAGGGGTGAAGCCAGCATTCAAAACAGAGGAAGCGAAGTACCTGGCCACCCTGAGCCTCCGAGAGGTGGTGCATACCCTGCCACGGGGTACTTGGCTACCCTGAGCCTCTGAGAGATGGTGCATACCCTGCCTTGGGCACAGGCCCCCCCTGCGGTGCATCGTTCACACGATCTGGACAATGCCAGGCAGCTAGCCTTGCGATATGCCAACACATCAATGACCGCATGACTGGGAGACTGTAGCTTCCATGACAGGATGCTTGGACCTCCCAGAAAAGGGCATCCCCCTATGGTCCTATGCCCTGTAGCACCCGTATGGCCTCCTCCAAAGTGGCAACATCCCATTATGGCTAGAGGCTCAAGCACTGAACTAGCCCGACAGAGAGGTGACAGCGGGTAACGGAAAGCCTCCTTCGAAGGAGAGAACCTGGAATCTCTTGGAAAGCCTCCCATCTATATAAGACCCGTAGAAAAAGGTAAGCAAGGTAAGCGGAAGAACAGTAAGCGAAGCAAAGACTCTTTCATTCTGGGATTATTATCTTCTCTTTTTATCACCCTCTGAAAGCGGAGAGTCCTCCAAGCTCTCCGCCTCAGAGGTATCTGTTTTCCTCGATTGTCCCACTGACTTGATCATCGGAGTGCCTTCGCCGGAATCCCCGATCCAAGATTTTTCTCTATCTTGCAGGACCCCCAAGCAAGATAGCAAGCCGATCGCAGGATGGGAACCAAGGATTCGATGGGAACCCGACATGTCAGAGCTACAGGCCACGGCGATCCGGGGGGCAACAATTTACATATCATTTTAAAATATGAAAAAGACATAGTACAATTATTATTGGCCCTTGGCAACATTTTTTTCTCAGCGACCTTCAGCTTGGTCAGCTACTTCGGAAGGGATGGCGACTTCTGGTTTTGCTGTCGCTTGAGGCTCGTCATCCTCTTCATCTTCTTCAGCCATAATGACACCTAATAGATCCAAGTCAGGGTAAAGTTTTATAGCTTTACCTAGACAATCCTTGAACCCCATTTAATAACTAACCACTCTGGCTTTGGTCATCTCGTCGTCGAAGGCCTGGGATTTTTATACTCTTCGACGGCTTGGTGGGAAACTTGGGTGAGCTTCTCTTCGGTAAGAGTTGCTCTTTTCTCAGCCTCCAGCTTCTGGGTCCAGACCTTCTTGGACTTTTGAAGGCTTTCTTTTATTAGAGCTTTTGTTGAGTGGAGCTTCCTCTTCTTCTTCTTGAGCTTGGCTTCCGACTTGGCCACTTTTGCCTAGGTCGCATTCAACTCTTTCTCTAGTGAAAGATTGGTGGCGACGCAATGTTCTAGCTTGCCTTACAGAGCTTGTTTAAGCTATTTGGCTACCTCTTTCTCGGCCTTCGCCGACTCCAACTGATCACGAAGATTCTAGATTAGATCGACAAATCTAGAGATGCTCTCCTCAATCAAAGATATCTCATGGATAAATTGCAACACGAAGAACGGCAAGTTAGTTTTGTTCATTATGTCCTTACAAAAGAATAAAAAGCATATTTTACCTTAAGAAGACTCAGGTATATGGAAGGAACAACATCCTCCAATCATCGAGCTTTGGTTACCTCCTAATCCTTTGGGAGGATGATAGCTTTCAATAGCCATCGAGCCAATTTGGGGTTGTCCACCTATTGCCCAGAAATGGAGCCCAAGAGGGGGGGTGAATTAAGTCTTTTAAAAAATTTAAACAATTATATGCTGGACTTGAAGTGTTTGTGAAACAAAGTGATTTAGCTCTAAAAGATTGTTGGGTTCTGGAACCAGTGCGGAAGTGTGGATTTCAAAGTTTTATGAAATCAGGTCCGAACCCTAATCCCAAAATCTCCTTATTAGCAATTAAAAATTGTGACTACATGTATGTCCAAATTTAACATACTTTAAATACTAACCTCAGATCGCTATTTCCAGTCTGATGCAGAAATAAACTCCAGATTGAGTAGCCTGTTGAACACACCAGGCGTCCACTTGTCCGCCCTCCGATGGTGATCCACACGGGCAGATAATCAAGACAGTGACTCCTTAATTGAGTTCCTTCCAATCAAGTTCTACCCCAAGAACTTGATATATGGGCTATTGGCTAGGACTCCTCTGGCCAAACTGGGACTAAACCTTCTTTCTTACCCTTCTCCTAGTCTTTTAGCAACTTTGGCCCCTTAAGACACTCTGGTCTTAAGAATAAGCCCTTGTCCTAAAATGAGACAAGGCTTGTCTTGGAGGGATAAGAGAATTAAGACAAGATTGTCTTAATGTAAGAAAGAAAGGAAGGAGGGGCGCCTTCTTCCTTTACCGTCGAAGAGTTTCTCTCTTGACTCTCCTTCCGTTCTGAGATTCGACAGAGCCTAGGCTCTGTAAAGGAATCAAAGAGGAAAGAGAGGAGGGGGAAACAGTCTTCTGGAGAGGGAGAGGGAAAAAGAAGTAAGGCTTCGCCGTAGAAAATCTGGAATAAATTTTCACGGTGAAGTCTTCTCCTTAAATAGGCGACAGAGAGGCGCCTTCTCACCTTTTAATCATCCTCTCACGTCCCTCTCTCCCTTCTCACGTCTTCTCTCTTTATCTCACGGCCCTTGGATTAATCTCACGGCCTTTGGGATGGGAAGACGCGAAGAAGGATCGCGAAAAACACAGAAGGGCGCACGCAGAAAGAAGAGTCGCGCCCCTTCGGTGTTTTTCCTTTTCTTTTCACGGTATTTTCCCCTTTTTTTGGAGAGTCCACGCCTAGGTGGACTCTCTTCCACGCCTCTTCAAAAAACACCGGCCCTTTTTTCTTTCTTTTCACGCAAAGACGCGACTTGGAAAGAGTCCACGCGCGCGTGGACTCTTCTCCTTGCGCGCGCGCGTGGGAAAAAAAAAGGGGAGGGACTTAGGCGATGTGGGAAAGGGGTTTAGCCTCTTAGGTTAGCCCAATTGCTAGCCTATTATTAGCCCAATGTGTTGAATCTTCAATTAGATTCAAACCGAATGAATTTGGATCTAAAAAAGACCAAATCGGAACCCTAACTCGAATCCGATTCAAGTAGAAGCCATGGTTTGCAACACATGCTAGTGTGTTCATCTGCAAACGAGATTTAATTCCAAATTAAAACCTTGATTATCTGTCCTAAGTGTGTGACCCATTGGGTTCCATACTTAGCCAGCAGTGGGTCCGAGTGCAAGTTGACCTAATCTGATCAGAACTCATTCTAATCGATTTAGGTCAAATCGAGCTAACTCGAGTCAGTCAATTAGGACTCCTCCTAATTAGTGATCCAATTAAACCATTTAATTCGATCAACCCACAAGACAAGATTGACGTCTAGCAACGTGTCATGTCTACCGGAAGATATGGAAATTCTGGTGTAATTCCAAAACTACCCTTCAGTGGAAAGTTCCCGTACAATTCGATCCTTCAATCATCTTGCATCCCGAATATAATTATGGATATGGAATCATGTCAAATCCAGTTTATACTCATTCCCAGCTCAGTCATACACTAATGATTCAATTAATTCGATATTAGAAATCATTTCTAATATCTGTACTTTGATCAAAGATTTCCTGAATCATCATCTGACCTAATTTGGCTGGATGCAATCTCCTCCTACTAGGAGTGATCAATTCCTTGTTGACCTACTCATTTCCTTCATATACAATTCACCACACCCAGCGTCAACCTTGTGCATGACCCAGTGTCATGAATGAGATTGAACCAAAGCATGGGTTCATGTACATAAGGTATTATGGCAGTCTCAGGTCATAGGACTACTTGTACAACTCCCACTATGAGAAATATCTATTGACAAGTAGCTAAGGCTCCATTAGATGTTCTCAAACTGGATCTATTCAGTGAACTCATTCGCTAATGAGCACCCACATCCTTGTATTAGTGTCCTACACAAGTGACTGTGAGAGCAGTCACCCTTTTCAGCATACATAGGATGTGCCAGTCTTACCGGAAACCCTGATCCCCAACTCAGGGTTCCTATGACTAGGAATATTCTAGATTAGGGTTTTAAGGCCTTTAGATCTCACTGGTATGATCTCATCATAGCCCTACAACCATAGCCCTAATCTATGGGGTTCATCATATAATGACACAGCGAATGATGAAAAATTATTGCCTTTATTAATTTGTCAATTTACAATGGTCTGGGAGATACAGATATTGGCTTATAGGGCATAATCCTTTCAATCTCCCACTTGCACTAAAGCCAATCGCTCTTATTCTTTAACCCCATACAATCGAGGTGGCGATCAAAATCCCGCTGTGGTAGAGCCTTAGTGAACGGGTCTGCTATGTTGTTCTTTGTATCCACTCTATTGATGCAGACTTCTTGTCTTTCGATTATCTCTCGGACAAGATGGAAGCGTCTCAGAATGTGCTTGGACTTGTGATGGGCTCTCGGTTCCTTAGCTTGAGCAACTGCTCCAGTGTTATCACAATAGAGTGGCACCGGTTCTCAATCTCAGGAACTACTCCCAACTCTGTGATGAATTTCTTCATCCAGACAGCTTCCTTGGCGGCTTCACTGACAGCTATGTACTCTGCCTCGGTAGTTGAGTCAGCTACAGTCTGCTGTTTAGTGCTCTTCCAACTTACTGCTCCACCATTCAAGGTAAAGACATACCCTGAAATGGATTTACTATCATCTGGGTCTGATTGAAAACTAGAGTCTGAATAGGCTTCTAGTTTAAGATCAGATCCTCCGTATATAAGAAAAATATCCTTAGTCCTTCTCAGGTACTTAAGAATATTTTTCACAGCCTTCCAGTGATCCTCTCCTGGATCAGCCTGAAATCTACTGGTTACACCCAAGGCATATGCCACATCAGGCCTGGTACATAACATAGCATACATAATCGACCCTATAGCCGAAGCATAAGGTATAGAATTCATTCTATTTCTTTCTTCAGGTGTCTTAGGAGACATCCTCTTAGAAAGACGTATGCCATGACCAATAGGTAAGTAACCTCTTTTACTTTCCTCCATGCTAAATCTCTTTAGCACCTGGTCAATGTACCTAGACTGGGACAAGCCTAGCATCCTTCTTGATCTTTCTCTATAGATCTTTATACCCAGTATATAGGATGCTTCTCCCAAGTCTTTCATGGAAAACTGTTTCGATAACCACACTTTGACTGATTGTAGTATTGGGATATCATTCCAATAAGAAGTATATCATCAACATATAGAACTAAGAAAACTATGGCACTCCCACTAGTTTTCTTGTACACACAAGGATCATCCTCATTTTTGAAAAAATCAAATTCTTTGACTGTTTTATCAAATCGGATGTTCCAACTCCTGGATGCTTGCTTTAATCCATAAATGGATTTCTTTAGCCTACATACCTGATTAGGTTTAGTCTCCAAGACAAAACCTTCTGGCTGTGACATATAAACCTCTTCCTCAAGGAAACCATTGAGGAATGCAGTTTTTACATCCATTTGCCAGATCTCATAATCATGATATGCTGCTATAGCAAGCATAATCCGAATAGATTTGAGCATGGCAACAGGGGAAAATGTTTCATCATAATCTATTCCCTGCTTTTGTCTGAAACCCTTAGCCACCAATCTGGCTTTATAAGTTTCAACTTGGCCATCTGCCCCAATCTTCCTTTTATAGACCCATTTACACCCAATAGGGTTAATACCCTCTGGTGCATCAACCAAAGACCATACTTGGTTGACATACATGGAGTCCATCTCGGATCTCATGGCTTCAAGCCATCTGTCTGAGTCTCTACTCATGACTGCTTCCGTATAGGTTAGAGGCTCATCATTTTGAATGATTTGGGCTTCATTATTTTCAATTATGAACCCATACCTCTCAGGTGCCTGTCGCACCCTATCAGACCTACGGATAGGAGTGTGTTCAGGTTCTATATTAACTATGTTATTACTTGACTGAGAAGTGTCTATTTGTTGAATCTCATTAAGTTCGATATTTCTACCAGTGCCCTTTTGTAGGATGAATTCCTTTTCCATAAAAGTGGCATGCCTACTGACCAAAACCTTTTGTTCAGTAGGGTGGTAGAACAGATATCCTATACTATCTCTAGGATATCCCATAAATAGATATTTGTCTGCTCTAGCATCTAGTTTATGTCCAAAATTTCTTTTTACATAGGCTGGACATCCCCATATCTTAATATACTTAAGATTGGGCTTCTTACCTCTCCATAATTCATATGGAGTGCTAGAAACAGTTTTAGATGGTACTCTATTCAAGATATAAGTTGCTGTTTCTAAAGCATATCCCCAGAAAGAAAAAGGTAACTCCGTGAAGCACATCATGGACCGTACCATATCCAATAAAGTACGATTCCTCCTTTCGGCAACACCATTTAATTGTGGTGTGTAAGGAGGAGTCCATTCAGAGATGATCCCCTTATCTTTAAGGTGATCAAGAAACTCAGTGGATAAGTACTCACCTCCTCTATCTGATCGGAGGATCTTTATACTTTTTCCTGTCTGTTTCTCTACCATACTTTGATACTCTAAAAATTTTTCAAAAGCCTCAGACTTATGTTTCATTAGATACACAAATCCATACCTTGAAAAATCATCAGTAAATGTGATGAAGTATGAGTATCCACCATAGGCTTGAGTTGTCATAGGCCCACATACATCTGTGTGTATGAGTCCCAATAACTCTTTTGTCCTTTCTCCATGTCCACTAAATGGAGTCTTGGTCATCTTACCCATGAGACATGATTCACAAGTTCCTAATGACTCATAGTCATAAGGATCAAAGAAATTTTCTTTGTATAACTTGTTAATCCTAGTCTCACTAATATGTCCAAGTCGACAATGCCAAAGTAAGGTATTGTTTACATCATCTCTTTTCCGTTTGTTAGAAACATGAAAAATATTGTCATTAGTGGAAAGAGTTAATAGACCATTGCAGAATATGCCATAACATATAATTTCATTAGATAAAGAAATTGAGCAGCCACTGCTCATTACATTCATAGTATATCCTTGTTTAAGTAACAAGGGTACAGATATGATATTTCTAATGATTTTTGGCATATAGTAACAATTCCTTAGCTCCAAGATCTTCCCTGAAGGTAACTTCAAAATATAAGTCCCTACAGCTTCTGCTTGGATGGGGTCCCCTCCAGCACCGTAGAGCTCAAAGTTACCTTCCTTCAATACTTTAAGCCCCTGAAGTCCCTGCAATGATTTGCAGATGTTATGACCACAGGCGGTATCCAACACCCAAGTATTTGAAATGGAAGAATCCAATGACAAAATAGTATGAACTTCTTTCATACCTTTTGGTGCCTCTGATGCACCAGGCTTCACACTTGCAAGGTAAACCTTGCAGTTCCTTTTCCAATGACCCGGCTTACCACAATGAAAGCAGGTCATCTGTCCGGAGGCCTTCTTTCCTTTCTTCTTCTTAATGCCCCCTTTGGGATTCATCCTCTTATTGGAACCCCTTTTGACTGTCTTCTTCTTATCCACAAGAAGAACTGGAGCCTTATTTTTCTTTACATGGCTCTCTGCTGTCTTCAACATATTCAACAGCTCAGGCAAGGAAGAATTAAGTTTGTTCATATGGTAATTAAGAACAAACTGTGAAAATGACTCTGGGAGTGATTGCAAGATCAAGTCTTGATTCAACTCCCCATCCATTACAAAACCTAATTGACCTAATCGAGTGATTAGATCAATTACCTTTAATACATGGTCTTGTACTGATGTACCTTCTGTCATCCTTGCACGGAACAACTGCTTAGATATTTCATATCTAGCAGTTCTACTGTGTTCTCCATAAAGCTCTTTTAAATTGAGCAGTATGGAGTTAGTATCCATGCTGTCATGCTGCCTCTGCAACTCATTAGTCATAGAGGCAAGCATAACACACTTGACAGTAAGTGAGTCATTTTGCCACATATTATATGTGGTCTTCTCCTCTTGCGAGGCATCTTCCCTTGGTGGTTCCAAAATTGGGGTATCAAGAATATAGGAAATTCTTTCTTGACTGAGTACTATTTTTAAATTTCTCAGCCAATCAACATAATTAGGCCCAGTCAATTTGTTGGCATCTAAAATACTACGGAGTGAGAGTGAAGAGGCCATTTATCTACATTTAAACAAAGAACAATACATAAGCAAACAACCATAAAATGACAATACATAATTAAATTAGGACTTTAATTTAATTATGTCTCCCACTATTTTATCGAGCATCATAACCCTCTATACGATGATCGAGAAAACCCTAATTAGTTTTTCTTAGTGGGGTTGAGATCCCAATCCCTTATAAAAAACCTTGTGTGTACACAACAAATCTTATATAAGTTCATAGGTAGGAAAACTCTTTCCAATTGTAACCCGTACAATTCTCAACTTATCCCGGCCTCTAAAATATTAATAGCCTTGTGTATACACAACAAACTATAATATTTTAGTTAAGTAAGACCCTTCATTGCCATATAGTCATGACTTTAATAGTAATACCCTTGTGTGTACACAACAAAATATTACATTAAATCATGCCATAAACAAATAATTGTATTAGGCCAAAAAATTATGTTAGTCACCATATTAGGTCTTGTGTGTACACAACAAACCTAGTATAGATCGTAACACAATAATGACCTATCATGAAGGAAGGCCAATAATAGTATTTTAACACCAAGCATGTTAGTCAAGAATTAAATCAATCAGATCGGCCAGGCTAGTGGAAGAGATGTGGGGGTCCCCCCGTTGCTTTCCTAGACACCAATTTAAAATTGGCCAGGTCAGTCAACGGAACCAATTAAAAACCACGAATCCCTTTACCTTCCCAGAACCACCTTTCTAGACACCGAAATGACTAATTATTCATCATGACTAATAATGCTTATCGGTTAACTATACTGCCACTTAATATAATTTTAAGAGGGATTTATGCAATGCCAGCACATTCGATTAAAAGCTATCACATATATTAATACATGCTTTAAACTAAGCAAATATGTGAAATGTGTGCCATCATACTAGGACAACCATTTACCACATAATGGATACACCATTATGCCAGGGCAACCTTATTTCAGTATGATGGCTCCAGGGCTAATCATATCTCTAAGACAATTAGGGTTTCAGTGGAAAACCCTAACTGGTGGCAATCATCAAACTCATGTTCAACCAAAGACATGCTTTGTGCATCAATATAAAAACTTTAACATGATACTACATCATGAATTGAACTGCATAAGTTTTAATCTTAATAAGGAGGCTCTGATACCACTGTTGGGTTCTGGAACCAGTGCGGAAGTGTGGATTTCAAAGTTTTATGAAATCAGGTCCGAACCCTAATCCCAAAATCTCCTTATTAGCAATTAAAAATTGTGACTACATGTATGTCCAAATTTAACATACTTTAAATACTAACCTCAGATCGCTATTTCCAGTCTGATGCAGAAATAAACTCCAAATTGAGTAGCCTGTTGAACACACCAGGCGTCCACTTGTCCGCCCTCCGATGGTGATCCACACGGGCAGATAATCAAGACAGTGACTCCTTAATTGAGTTCCTTCCAATCAAGTTCTACCCCAAGAACTTGATATATGGGCTATTGGCTAGGACTCCTCTGGCCAAACTGGGACTAAACCTTCTTTCTTACCCTTCTCCTAGTCTTTTAGCAACTTTGGCCCCTTAAGATACTCTGGTCTTAAGAATAAGCCCTTGTCCTAAAATGAGACAAGGCTTGTCTTGGAGGGAGAAGAGAATTAAGACAAGATTGTCTTAATGTAAGAAAGAAAGGAAGGAGGGGCGCCTTCTTCCTTTACCGTCGGAGAGTTTCTCTCTCTGACTCTCCTTCCGTTCTGAGATTCGACAGAGCCTAGGCTCTGTAAAGGAATCAAAGAGGAAAGAGAGGAGGGGGAAACAGTCTTCTGGAGAGGGAGAGGGAAAAAGAAGTAAGGCTTCGCCGTAGAAAATCTGGAATAAATTTTCACGGTGAAGTCTTCTCCTTAAATAGGCGACAGAGAGGCGCCTTCTCACCTTTTAATCATCCTCTCACGTCCCTCTCTCCCTTCTCACGTCTTCTCTCTTTATCTCACGGCCCTTGGGATTAATCTCACGGCCTTTGGGATGGGAAGATGCGAAGAAGGATCGCGAAAAACACAGAAGGGCGCGCGCAGAAAGAAGAGTCGCGCCCCTTCGGTGTTTTTCCTTTTCTTTTCACGGTATTTTCCCCTTTTTTTGGAGAGTCCACGCCTAGGTGGACTCTCTTCCACGCCTCTTCAAAAAACACCGGCCCTTTTTTCTTTCTTTTCACGCAAAGACGCGACTTGGAAAGAGTCCACGCGCGCGTGGACTCTTCTCCTTGCGCGCGCGCGTGGGAAAAAAAAAGGGGAGGGACTTAGGCAATGTGGGAAAGGGGTTTAGCCTCTTAGGTTAGCCCAATTGCTAGCCTATTATTAGCCCAATGTGTTGAATCTTCAATTAGATTCAAACCGGAATGAATTTGGATCTAAAAAAGACCAAATCGGAACCCTAACTCGAATCCGATTCAAGTAGAAGCCATGGTTTGCAACACATGCTAGTGTGTTCATCTGCAAACGAGATTTAATTCCAAATTAAAACCTTGATTATCTGTCCTAAGTGTGTGACCCATTGGGTTCCATACTTAGCCAGCAGTGGGTCCGAGTGCAAGTTGACCTAATCTGATCAGAACTCATTCTAATCGATTTAGGTCAAATCGAGCTAACTCGAGTCAGTCAATTAGGACTCCTCCTAATTAGTGATCCAATTAAACCATTTAATTTGATCAACCCACAAGACAAGATTGACGTCTAGCAACGTGTCATGTCTACCCGGAAGATATGGAAATTCTGGTGTAATTCCAAAACTACCCTTCAGTGGAAAGTTCCGTACAATTCGATCCTTCAATCATCTTGCATCCCGAATATAATTATGGATATGGAATCATGTCAAATCCAGTTTATACTCATTCCCAGCTCAGTCATACACTAATGATTCAATTAATTCGATATTAGAAATCATTTCTAATATCTGTACTTTGATCAAAGATTTTCTGAATCATCATCTGACCTAATTTGGCTGGATGCAATCTCCTCCTACTAGGAGTGATCAATTCCTTGTTGACCTACTCATTTCCTTCATATACAATTCACCACACCCAGCGTCAACCTTGTGCATGACCCAGTGTCATGAATGAGATTGAACCAAAGCATGGGTTCATGTACATAAGGTATTATGGCAGTCTCAGGTCATAGGACTACTTGTACAACTCCCACTATGAGAAATATCTATTGACAAGTAGCTAAGGCTCCATTAGATGTTCTCAAACTGGATCTATTCAGTGAACTCATTCGCTAATGAGCACCCACATCCTTGTATTAGTGTCCTACATAAGTGACTGTGAGAGCAGTCACCCTTTTCAGCCTACATAGGATGTGCCAGTCTTACCGGAAACCCTGATCCCCAACTCAGGGTTCCTATGACTAGGAATATTCTAGATTAGGGTTTTAAGGTCTTTAGATCTCACTGGTATGATCTCATCATAGCCCTACAACCATAGCCCTAATCTATGGGGTTCATCATATAATGACACAGCGAATGATGAAAAATTATTGCCTTTATTAATTTGTCAATTTACAATGGTCTGGGAGATACAGATATTGGCTTATAGGGCATAATCCTTTCAAAGATATGCAACGGATAACAGCAAATTAAATACAAGGAATAAAGAGCAAGTAATAGAGTGAGCAATCACATATAAACACAAAGTTTTATAGTGGTTCGGTGCAATCCAAGCACCTACATCCACTTCCTAAGCCTCCCTTCGGAATTTCACTATAATCTCTTCAAGATTATAGTCGACTTGTTTTCCAAGGCTCACAAGTCAAAACCTAAGTTGGTTTTGTCACCCAGGCTCATCAACAACCTTTACAACTTGTTTTGTCTTCGAGCTCACAAGTTAAACCCTAGTTGGTTTTATCCCTTTGGCTCACCAATAACCTTTACAACTTAGTTTCAAAAATCTTGAAAGCTAGGTCAACAAAGAACAAAGTCAAAGATACAAGAATAAAAGCATAATCAAACTCTCTTATAGAGTGAAATATGGAAGCTTTGAGGCTCTTGATGATTACTTGACTTGTCTCCTCTTTGGAATCACTTCAAAGAAACTTTTGGAATGCTGAAATGAAGGCTTGTAAGCTTTTTCAGTGGAATCTTCTCTTTTTGACTTTGGGAGTGAAGTTCTCAAGAAATGTCTTGTCTCTTGTGTGTTCTATGCTTCATAAATGAGTTTGGTGAAGCTTAAATACTTCAAAAACTTTCAAAAAATAGTTTGAGACCGTTGGTAGAGCAAAACTAGCCGTTGAAAACTTGTAGGGATCAATTATGCCTCTCTGAAAATATAGCTGTTATAGCTGTCATAACCCATGAGTCGACACTTGACTTCTGTGAGTCAATACTTGAGTCTTCATGAGTCAACACTTGGATTAACATGAGTCGACTTAAGGTATAAATACTTGAAAAACCAGGGTTCTGTCCTTTTTCTATTCTTAGGCTATGAGTTGATACTTGAACCATGTGAGTCGATACTTGAATCTCCTAAGTCGACACTTGCATTTCCTAAGTTGACACTTGACATAAAAACCTTCAAATGGTATAGTTCTGTATCTTCAAAAATCTCAGGCCATGAATCGACACTTCGTTTCTGTGAGTCGACACCTGACTTTCGTGAGTCGATACTTGATTCTTGTGAGTCGACACTTGGTGTGCCAAAAGAATTTTCTACGTGCCAGTTTCTAAAGTGTCGACACTTAGTGTGCCATGAGTCGACACTTGACTCTACAACTTGTCAAAAACTTGTGCCAACCTTCAAAATTCAAAAACTTCTTCAATAAAACTTCAATACACTTTCTGTAAAGCTCTGATTGCTCTATTTAGAGACCTTTTTAAGTTGAGAAGACTTCTTAAGATATGAAAATTGCTCATCTTCCAATGAGTGCCATGATTCTTTTATATTGAAAATTTGAGGTGCCTGTATCCTAAAACTCATAACTACAATTGAAACATTAGTATAAAACATATACTCAACATTTTGTTAGTCATCAAAATCAGGGGCTAAAGCCAACAATCTCTTCCTTTTTGATGATGATAAAACCTTGAGTATATAAGCATTTAAATTCAATTAAAGATACCGAAAACTTATTCAAGAGAGCATGCACTTTAAATTCAATATATCAAGGTTTATACAACACAGTTTCATGGAGGAGAAGTACCAAACAAGGTTGAAAGATTATTTTCTCTCCCCCTATGTTTGATAAGTTCTGAAATATTTCAAAATTTATAAAAAATACTTATATATGTATCTTACTCCCCCTTTTTATCAACATTAAACATAAAAAATGAGTAAACTCTCCCTGAATTAATGTATACAAGGTTGGTTGGAGGTTTTAATCCAAAATTAATAAATATTAGTTGGTATCAGAGCCAATGGACAAAAAGAAGAGTAATCATGAGATAAACACAAGCTTTCAGCTTTCATATATTCAATGAGAATTTCAGTACAACATTGCTTGCATAGCATAAATTGATACATGATTAAAATTGATACAAGGTAAAGGTAAACATAACCTGATACATAGTAAGCTAAAAGCATAAACATAAACAGCATGGTAAACATCTGTGAGGCTACTCCTCATCAGATGGAACCTCAAAGTAAATAGGAGCACTAATCCTGGTCCTAGAAGTAAGGGATCTAGGGGTCTTAAGAGTGCTATGGCTCCTAGTCCTAGTGGAAGGACCAAATAGGGGTACAACCCTGGAAGATCTAGTAGATGGAGGAGGTAGAGTCTTGGTTGGTGTCAGAAACATAGGTGCAGTGGCAAGCTGATCATCTCTAAGAGGAACTATAGGAGCAACTGGAGTGTGAGCCTCTCTGCTGACGATCTCGTAGTCTCCTACTTTATCGTCACTGCCATCGCTATCATCACCAAGACATCTATATCATCACCACCACAGCCATCACCATCACCACCATCACCTCCATGTCATCACCACCATCATGAGTGTCATCATGTCTACCTGGGTGATCATCGTCATCATCAGTCGGTGGAGGAGAAGGTGGATCTAATGGTGCACTCAGAGGTAATAGGGATCTCAAAAGATCACGAATCTTTGTAAAGCTCGCCTTCATAGACTGTTTGATCCTTGAAAGCTAACTATCATTATGAGCTCTCAATCCCTCAATGTCAATCCGAAGCTGAGTAGTCCTGACTCCTAGTCCAATCATCTCGCTCCTGACCTCAGCAAACTCATGTCTGACATGCTCTTCAAAAGATAACTCAGTAGATGCACAAGAAGCGGCAGCAGGTGAAGAAACTGATGCTGGTCTGACAGGCTCAGATCCAGAAGCTGCAACAGGTACGGGTCTAGGAGGTGTCAACTACTCAGTAGGCTCAGAAGGTCCTGCCTCAGCGGCTCTAATCTCATCCTCCTCGTCTAGCTCCTGACTAGACTCCTGATGCACCCATCTCCTAGCCATCCTCCGATATTCCATACGATGTAGAGAACGCTCATCGTACATGTTAGTGTGTAGAATATCTTTGGAGGCCTCCTCCTCCAAAGGTACATGATAAGCTCTGAAGAGACGAGTCAGTCCCATCCCGTACGAAAGGCACAATCGATGCTGGGTCGCAGCCTCTCTTATCTGGCTCAACATTAAAGGGGAGGTTGATAGCCCTCCTATGTGTGAGGCAAACCATCAACACCAGCTCTCTCTCAGTGATGAAATCGAAGTGACCTGTCTTCGATAGTAGAATCCTCGCTATGAAGTGGTGAAGAAGTCGCATCTCTACAGATAGCTGATTCACGGTGACTGTGATCACACCGCGAACATCATCTCTCTCCAAGATACATCGAAATACCTCATCTCTGTCTCCAACAATGGTGACAACAATCCCACGATGGGATATATCCTAGACTCTGCTCAAAATCTCCTCAGAAATAGGAATCTTAATGCCTCGAACTGTGGTACTCCAAAGTAATCCTCCGTAGGCTAAACTCCTATAGAACTCTTGGATAAGATGTGGATAATATTTCTCCTCCATGGTATAGAAGGAGATCAAACCAGCTCTTCAAGAATCTGACCCAGACGAAAACCCTTGCTGTCGAAGAATGCTAAGTACCATGAAGGAGATCAAACCAGCTGCCTCAAGAATTTGACCTAGATCAAAACCCTCGCTATTGAAGAATGCTAAGTCAACTAGTCGACCAGTAGCAATAATCTTCCTTGATACTCTGTCAGCTATGGGGGAACGAGGGGGTGCCACATTCTCAGACTGTTGTCCTCTATCACTTCGAGCCTTGGTTCTTCTTTCAGTTGAACCCTGACTCAATCTTTTCTTGGAGACTACTTACTTGCGGGGACCCATGTTCACCAAATAAAGAGAAGGAAAAAGGGAAGGAAAAGGTGAACTGGGAATGGCCAAAAGAAGAAGGAAATGACCAAAAAGGGAAAGAGGAGGTCGACGGGAATAAAACAGTGAGGGCAGGCAAAAAAAAATCGGTTAAGGGAATGGAAAAGAGGGAAGAAATGTGGGGGAAAAGGCAATGGTTTGGCCGATTCACAAGAAATCAAAAGAAAAATCGACCGAAGAGATCGATAAGAGGAGTTCGGCCGAAACAACGAGAAACATGATAAAAACCGTGAAGAATCAAACCAAATCAAAAGGAAAACTCGGACAACACGGTGAGGAATGGTCCAAATAAGAGAAAAGGAGAGGATTTTACCAGAATTTCGAAGGGCACAAATGGAAGAACACTATTTCGAGGACAATGGAGAGCCTGGGGACCACTAGGACAGAGGGGAAACAAGAAACAAATGGCTCGGATTAAACAGTTGATGCCCTAGAAATATCGGATTTCCACCTGTGAGTCGACACTTCAAATTTGATCAAGTGTCGACACTTGGCCAAGAAATCCCAAAAAAATAAAAAAAAATCAATAAAATTTTCAAAATCAAGTAGGGTTTCTAGAAAGGGGTTTAAAATATAAAAGAGATAACTTAGAGAACAAGAATAAGATTTAAAGGAGTCCTACACAAAGGGATCTATGATACCTAACTCTCTTCTAATCATACAAAATCTTTCTTCATTCAAGAATTTAGTAAAAATATAAGCTAATTGATTATTAGTATAAACAAATTCAAGCATCACATTAGATTTTTGCACATGATCTCTTATGAAGTAATATCTTATTTCAATGTGTTTGCTTCTTGAATATTGCACATGATTTTTAGTTAAATTGATTGCACTAGTATTGTCACATCTTATGGGTGTCTTAGTTAATTTGATACCAAAATCCTCGAGTTGTTGTTTGATCTATAGGATTTGAGCACAACAACTTCCAGCTGCTATATTTCGGCTTTCGTCATAGATAGAGCAACTGAATTTTGTTTCTTGCTACTCCATGAAATCAAATTAACTCCAAGAAATTGATAAGTTCCACTAGTACTTTTTATATCAAATTTATACCCAGCAAAATCAGCATCAGAATATACAATTAATTCAAATGATGAGTCTCTAGAGTACCAAGTCCAATGTCTACACTGCCAGATAGGTATCTCAGTATGCGTTTAACAGCCAAAAGATGAGACTCTTTAGGGGTAGACTGATATCTTACACACATACAAATGCTAAGCATAATATCTGGCCTACTAGTAGTTAGATATAATAATGAACCAATCATTCTTCTATATAACTTTTGGTCTACAGATTTACCTGATCCATCTTTGTCAAGTTTACAAGAGAAGCTCATAGGCATACCTAATAGCTTGGTGCTCTCCATCCCAAACTTCTTTAATATTTCTTTTGTATACTTAGCTTGGTTGATGAAGATTCCCTCTTTTATTTGCTTGATCTGGAGTCTGAAGAAGAAGTTAAGCTCTCCCATCATGCTCATCTCGAACTCTCCCTACATTAACTTTGCAAACTCGTGACAAAAACATTTGTTAGTAGCACCGAATATGATATTATCCACATAAACTTATACTACTATGAGTTCATCATTTTTCTTTTTCAGAAATAATATAGTATCTACATTTCCTCTAGAGAAATTATTTTTAAGTAAGAAAGAATTCAATCATCATACCAAGTTCTTGGATCTTGTTTCAAACCGTACAAAGCTTTATGAAGTTTTAAAAATATGATTTGGAAATTCATGATTTTCAAAATCGGGGGGTGTTCAACATAAACTTCTTCTTCAATAAATCCATTCAAAAAGGCACTTTTAACATATATTTGAAATAGTTTAAAATCCATAAAACATGCAAATACCAATAATAGCCTAATTACCTCAAGTCTAGCAACAGGAGCAAAGGTTTCATCAAAATCAATCCCTTCTTCCTAATTGTATCATTTGGCAACCAGCCTAGCTTTATTCCTAGTAACTATTCCATTTTTATCAAGCTTATTTCTGAAAACTCATTTTATATAAATTATTGAAATATTAGTAGGTCTTTCAACTAAAGTCCAAACATTATTTCTTTTAAATTGACTTAGTTCATCTTGCATAGCATTTATCCAATTACAGTCATTTTCAGCTTCCTCAATAGATTTATGTTCTACTTGAAAAACAAAAACTAAATAATCACATACATTTCTTAATGAGGAACGAGTGCTTACCCCTTTTGATGGATCACCAATTATAAGTTTTTTGGGATGTCCATGAGCATACCTCCATTCTTTAGATAGTGGGTTAGGTGTTGATGTATTGCCAACTCCTTGTACTTGTTCTCTTTCATTATTTTGATTGTCATCTTATTCCTTGGAGGGTTCTTCATTGTTGTTCACTTCTTCAATTCTTTGGATACCTGTTTCATTATCAAGAACATCTTCTTTTCTAAAAAATTTTTGATCAGTCTAATCAAACATAACATGGATGGATTATTCAACAAGAAGTGTCCTTCTGTTGAAGACTCTGTATGCCATGCTAGATATAGAGTAACATAAAAAGATACCCTCATCTGACTTGGCATCAAATTTGCTTAGATTGTCCTTGCCATTATTTAAAATAAAACAACGGCATCCAAATAGATGAAAATACTTAATTAAAGGTTTCTTACCTTTCCAAAGCTCATAAGGTGTTTTCTTTAAAATAGGCCAGATTAAAACATGATTTAAAATATAGCAAGCAGTGTTTATAGCTTCCGTCAAAAAATATCTAGGGAAATCATTTTCGCAAAGCATAGTGTGTGCCATTTCCTCAAGAGTTTTATTTTTTCTTTCTACCATCCCATTTTGTTAAGGTATCCTAGGTGTAGAGAAATTGTGATGAATACCATTTTCACTACAAAACTTTTCAAAATTATGATTTTCAAATTCCGTGCCTTGATTACTCCTTAAAGAAATAATTGAAATACCTTTTTCATTTAAGGCTCTTTTATGAAATTTAATGAATACACAAAAAGTTTCATCTTCGTGAGCTAAGAACATGATCCATGTAAAACGTGAGAAATCATCTACAATAACTAGACTATACTTCTTATCTCTTAAACTAGATATTCTAGTAGGTCCAAAGAGATCCATATGAAGTAATTCTAGGGATCTAGATGTAGAGACTACTCCTTTAGATTTAAAAGAAGATTTAATTTATTTTCCAAGTTGGCAAGTACTACAAATCTTATCCTTTTCAAAACTAAGTTTTGACAAGTCTTTTATTAAATCCTTTTCGCAAAGTTTTGAAAGCAAATGCATACTAGCATGTCCTAATCTACGATACCAAAGCCAACTATTTTTATTGATCTTGGCTTCTATTGTCACTAGTCATTGACCATTTTGAATAGGAAGTCATCAAGATCAACCATATAAATATTGCCATGCCTATGACCAATAAACTTGATGCCATTGTCATCAAGACTATAAACAATGCACATGGAAGATTCGAAAATAACTTTAAAATCTTTGTCACAAAACTGGCTAATACTAAGTAAATTATGCTTTAAACCATCAATATAAAGAACATTATCTATATAAGTAGAGTGGATGATATGGACTTTACCAATGCCAACAATCTTGCCCTTTCTATTATCATCGAAGGTCACATTTCTATCATTTTGATATTCAAGTGAGGAGACTGCTCTACATCTCCAGTTATGTACCTTGAGCAACCACTATCGAGGTACCACAGTATTTTTTGTTGGTTGCAAGGCATACCTACAACAATAAATCAGGTGGAGACTTTAGGTATCCAAGTCATCTTGGGTCCTTTAGGGTTAGTAGTGATGGTTCCTTTTAGAATCCAAACTTTTCTAACTTTGTTCAATTTTCTTTTATTGCATAAATATGATTTATGTCCTATATTGCCACAAGAATAACAAGTAATCGAAGATGAAACAGGCACAAAGAAATTCTTAAAAATTTTTTGTTGTTTTTTTAGGTTTAAAACATAATCCTACTTTGTTGAAAACAGCTCTTTGATTATTTAAAAGTGTATTCAGTTTTTCAAAACTATAAGTAAACTTTTCAACAAATGATTTTAATTTTTCAAGCTCATCCTTGTACTTCTTATTTTCTTGCAAAAGTTTTTTGTTTTGTTTAGCAAAATTTTCAATTATTGCAAACAATTTTTCTTTTTTCAAATCTTCCCTTTCTTTTTCTAAAAAGATAATTTTATCAGTTAACTTCTTGTTTTCTTGAAGCAAACAATCATTTTCAATCAAAGACCTATCATTTGTTTTAACCAATTCTAAATTTTGCTTCTTTAGTTCTTTGTGTTTCATTTTAAGTTTTTGAAATTCAACTACTAATTTATCAAAAACTTCATGCAATTCTTTAAAGGTAAACTCATTTTCAGATTCAAACATTATCTCATCATTGTTTGCCATTAAGCAAAAATTTGCAACATCTTGTTGCTCTTCATCTGAGCTTGAGTCCTCGCACTCACTCTAGGTGGCCATCATGGCTTTCTTTCTTAATTTCCTTCTGCTCTTCTTGAGTAAGGGGCAATCCAACTTAAAGTGACTGGGTTTCTTGCACTCAAAGCAAGTTGGTTGCTTCCTTTCTTTCTCTTTTTCTTTCTTTTTACTAGGCTCTCCCTTCTAAGACTTCTTCTTGAGGTTGTATTTCTTCTTTCTCATAAATCTCCTAAACTTCCTTGCAATGAGAGTCGTTTCATCTTCATCATCTTCCTCTTTGGAATCTTCACTTGATTCTTCTTTGGTAGTAGACTTGAAGGCAATCACTTTCTTCTTCTTATCATTGTCCACTGTCTTTTGTTTCAAGGAGAGCTCATAAGTCATCAATGAGCCCAAAAGCTGCTCGAGTGGAAGTGTATTTACATCTTTGGCTTCTTCTATAGCGGTGATATTAGCATCCCAAGAAGCTAGAAGAGACCTGAGAAGTTTATTAACAAGTTCACCATTAGAAATAACTTTACCTAAGCTTCTCATGCCATTCACAATATTAGTGAATCTAGTGTACATTTCACTAATAGATTCAGATGGTTCAATTTTAAACATTTCATATGTATGAATGAGCATGTTAACTTTGGTAGTTTTCACTTGATGAGTACCCTCATGGATAACTTCAAGTATGTCCTATATTTTCTTTGCGGAGATATAATTTGAAATTCTATTAAATTTGCTTGGATCTAAAGCGCAAAACAATAGATTCATAGCCTTTGCATTAAGTTCTATTTGCTTAATATCATTCTCATCCCAATCATCTTCCAATTTGGGAGTGGGAATGCCATTAATTAAGATAGTAGGTTGATAAGAACCTTTAACAATAGTCCTCCAAATGTTATAGTCAATGGCTTGAATGTAAATATGCATGCGTATTTCCAATATGTGTAATTTGTACCATTAAACAATGGGGGACAGTTAGAGGCTTGTCCTTCCACAACATCCATATCAATTGGGGCTGCCATGATCTTTTACTCAAGATCGTTGGACCTACAAGTAGAGTACCGGTGCTCTGATACCACTTGTTGCCCAAAAAATAGAGCCCAAGAGGGAGGGTGAATTGGGTCTTTCAAAAATTTTAAACAATTATGTGCTAGACTTGAAATGTTTGTGAAACAAAGTGATTTAGCTCTAAAAGATATACAGCAGATAACAGCAAATTAAATGCAAAGAATAAAGAGCAAGTAATAGAGTGAGCAATCATATACAAACACAAAGTTTTATAGTGGTTCGATGCAATCCAAGCACCTACATCCACTCCCCAAGCCTTCCTTGGGAATTTTACTATAATCTCTTCAAGATTACAGCCGACTTGTTTTCCAAGGCTCACAAGTCAAAACCTAAGTTGGTTTTGTCATCCAGGCTCACCAATAACCTTTACAACTTATTTTGTCTTCAAGCCCACAAGTCAAACCCTAGTTGGTTTTATCCCTTTGGCTCACCAACAACCTTTACAATCTAATTTCAAAAACCTTGAAAGCTAGGTCAACAAAGAACAAAGTCAAATATACAAGAATAAAATCATAATCAAACTCTCTTATAGAGTAGAATATGGAAGCTTTGATGCTCTTGATGATTGCTTGACTTGTCTCCTCTTTGGAATCACTTCAAAGATACTTTTGGAATGCTGAAATGAAGGCTTGTAAGCTTTTTCAGTGGAATCTTCTCTTTTGGACTTTGGAAGTGAAGTTCTCAAGGAATGTCTTGTTTCTTGTATGTTCAATGCTTCATGAATGAGTTTGGTAAAGCTTAAATACTTCAAAAACTTTCAAAAAACAGTTTGAGATCGTTGGTGGAGCAAAACAAGCCCTTAGGAGCTTATAGGGATCAATTCTGTCTCTCAGAAAATATAGCCATTATAGTTGTCAGAACCCGTAAGTCGACACTTGACTTCTGTAAGTCGACATTTGAGTCTTCATGAGTCGACTCTTGGGTTAATATCAGTCGACTCAAGATATGAACACTTGAAAAACCAGGGTTCTGTCCTTTTTCTATTCTCAGGCTATGAGTCGACACTTGAACTATGTGAGTCGATACTTGAATCTCCTGAGTCGACACTTGCATTTCCTAAGTCAACACTTAACCAAAAAACCTCCAAATAACATAGTTTTGTATCTTCAAAAATCTCAGGCCATGAGTCGACACTTCATTTTTATGAATCGATACCTGACTTTTATGAGTCGATACTTGATTCCTATGAGTCGACACTTGGTATGCCAAAGGGATTTTCTGCATGCTAGTTTCTAAAGTGTTGACACTTAGTGTGCCATGAGTCGACACTTGACTTTATAACTTGTCAAAAACTTGTGCCAACCTTCAAAATTCAAAAAGTTTTTCAATAAAACTTCAATACACTTTCTGTAAAGCTCCGATTGATCTATTTTGAGACCTTTTTCAGTTGAAAAGACTTCTTAAGATATAAAAATTGCTCAGCTTTCAATGAGTACAATGATACTTTTATATTGAGAATTTGAGGTGCCTGTATCCTAAAACTCATAAGTACAATTGAAATATTAGTATAAAATATATACTCAATGTTTTGTTAATCATCAAAATCAGGGGTTAAAGCTAACACCAGCCCCATTTTGTCAGCATAGACATTGAAGTCTATGACTTGATCTTCTTCAATTAGTTGGCCGTTTTCTTTTATTTCCACATGAGGAGCCTTGCCTTTGTCAAATCGATAAGGCTGGGATGATGAAAGGCCAACATTGAAAATTGCTGTCAGCTACTCTACAGGCTATACGACAAGAATGGCTCTTGGATGGAGCTCGGTCAGGGATGTGTCGTCGTCATCCGAAGTGGTTCTCACTACTATCGAGTACTCACCCTGAGTGGAACCTCTGGAGGAGCATTGGTCACCCTCACCCTCTTCACTCCTTTTGACTCTACTGAGGGAGCTACTGTTTGCCTCTTTCTAACTACTTGGTGAAGCTTTTTGGCATTGGGTCTCATTTTTATGTCTGTAAAGAAAAGAAGATGTCAGTTATTCTACCAAAAAATGATAGAAAGAAAAATAACAAAGTAGTGGTTCGATGATATGTACCTAAGAAAGGAGACATGCTAATCTGAGCCAAGTATAGGCTCTGTTCGTTTAGCAGCTCCTTCATCGGAGAGATTTCAACTTCGAGGAGTTTCTCGTAATCCTCTTGATCAGCCACTAAGACCTTCTTACCATCGTTTGGGGTCAGACGGGGCTCCCTCTACTCGGTACTGAAGCCCCATGGGTGATCGGATACAAGAAAGAAGAAGCAGGGCTTCTAGCCAGAATAACCGATGGAAACCCTATAATAAATTTTTGACCGGGATGGGGGCTAATGACCCACCATCCTTGATCATGGAAATCCTTCTTCAAGATGAAGAAAGCACTAGAAAGGAAAGTCATAGGATTTATTTGGAGGTCATGACAGAGAACTAGGAAGGTACAAATGATCTGAATACTATTCGGAGTTAACTATGCAGGGACTATATGGGACTATATGGTATAAGTTGAAGATCCTAATGAAGAATGGGTGAAGTGAAAAATGAAGACCAACCTTTAAGTGGTCTTCATACACTGCTATACTATCGGGTGGTGATTGATCTATCCTCTCACCAAAGTGAGGGATGACCATAACAAAATCTTGCAAAATTTTATAGTAACTCTATAGGATAGAGATCCTAGACTCACTAAGGTTACTCCTAATGGACTCTAATCCCTGTTCTTCTCTATAAGGACCCCTTTCCCTTGGTGGACTAGGGATATCGGAGGACTCATCTCCTTCCCTATTGGCAGCAGACCTACCAGCGGCAGGGATTTCCAAGGTTCTAACCATGATGAAAAGAAAAAGTCTAACCGGAAAGAGGAAGGTCTTAAGAGGAAGAAGAGACAAATGATGAAGAACTTGCTAATGGCGTAAAGATTCAGCCTAAAGGAGAAGGAGCCCTTTATATAAGTGACAGCAACAGCCCTGATTTCTTTCTCGAATGGCATGGAATACTCCCGATCGTGCCACATATATAGATCTCAACCAAAAGATACGACGCCGACGGGAAAGAAGCCAATACGATGGAAGGAAAACCAATATGTCAGTCTCGATCGGCAAGAGTTCGGATGGCAGAGATAAAAGGATGACAACGGTTGTGATTGCATCTTCGTGCAACGTCAATGACCTTGATCATGTTACGAACATGAGCCTTTATCAAGCACCAGTGAAAGGAATATTAACATGACCCCTGGATCCAAGGGATAATTCTTCTATCAATGAAAATTTGACACCTGGCAAAGGCGTTACGTCCAATAAGTGGCAAATTAAAGTTGCCAATTGATTGTGAGATTTACCATCATTAAAGGATATCTTCTCTCTTCTCGATGGAGAATGTGGGTGACAAAAAAAGATTAATTAATTAATATTATTAACTCCCATCTTTCAAGGCATTAAATATATCTTAAAATTAGGAGTGGGGGGCAAGTATTGTGATGGATCGGTCGGACTGGTTAGAAAGGCTCGTCTTAAAGCTCAAAAAGCTAACCAGTCGATGAGATAACCATCGACCAACTAGAATTCATTAACCCGACCCACTTGAAAAGCCCGACTGACTCATAAAGTCTGACCAACATAAGTACAGAATAATGAGTCAGCAACTCGATTTATTGGCTGATTCAAGAAGAATAAGGTTAGCAAGAAAAGGAGTTGTTATCTTAATGGGATAACAAATAACCGTTATAATGGATCCAAGTCAGTTTCAATGGTATAATGTTGTAACTAACCTTTTTCAACTGAATTCTGTTAAGACAAACATCTATAAATACCGGTAAGAGGGGATCTTCGAGGTAAGAAAGAAAAAATATTGGCTAAAGTATTCTTAGCTCTACTTGAGCTTCTCTAAGATTCTATATCTGTTGAATGAGCCCTTGCTGACTTAAGCATCGGAGTGTTCCCTATCAGAAATCTTTCAGTGAGTGGGTTTGTTTTACAAGAGCCTTGGGAGAATTGGTTGGCAAATCTGACGGTGCAAAGGAACCGCTCAGGTTCGATATCAACAAAAAGATCTATTGCAAATTTAAAAAAAAAAATTGGGTACCATATTGAGAAAGTTACTAAGTTCCGAGGGCTGCAATTATCCCAAAAAAAATCAAAACTAGAGTTTGGATACTTTGCAGAAGCTACAGTCTTAAAAAAGATTAATTTAAAAAATAAACTTGGTTACTTTGCCAATTTTATAGATGTCAGCCCAAAGGCACGACACTCTATATCTGTTTAACTAAGTTTTTGAAATAAAAAAATATTTAAAAAGTATTTTTAGATGGTATAGTAAAATTTGATAAAAAAATATAAAGTTATTTTGATCTAATCAAGGAAACTGGAGCTTTATTAGCAAAGCTCTAAAATAGAGTTTCTTCCTAAAAATACTTTTTTACAAATATAAAAAAACTATTTCAATTTAAATAAAATCTTTTAATTATTAAAATATTCAATAATAAATATCATAATTATATCTTATATTATATCATATTATATTATTATACTATAAATATAATATAATATAATAATAAATTAATATTATTATATATTATAAATGTATAATACAATATATTATAATATTATTAAAATATAATCTAATATAATACTATTTAATAATAAATAGTATATTATTATATTATAATTTATTATATTATGATATATTATTAAATTAGATTATAATTCATTGTATTATATTACATTATAATTATAATAATATTTAAAATATTATATTATTATATTATAAGATAATAATAATATATTATATTATGATATTTTAAATATAATAATATATATATACTATTATTATATTATTGTTGATTATGTAACATAATATAATATTTTTATCATCATCTTATCATATGAAAAATATTTTTATCATTATCTTATCATATGAAAATATTTTTTTATTTTAATTATCAAATACATATTAAAATTTTGAAATAATATCATTATCGAATATCAAACAATTTTTTATAAAAAAATTATTTTTTGACCGTTTTACTTTCAAAAATTTTACTATCAACTGAAATTTTAAGCAAGGCCATGACTAGCACGTAGGGCTGGAAGTGGGTCAGGCCGGATTGGGCCACACCTCTACCTAAGTCCAGTCCAAAAAAATTTCAAGTTTTGGGCAGGGCTTAGGCTCGAGATTTTTTTAAAATCTCAGGCCTGTGCCTGACCCGAGCCCAATCGGGCCGGCCTGAACTGAATAGGCCCCGATCATCGAAACACCCTTACACCAAAAAAAATGGACGTGACCACCGACCGGGCATCGGGTGCGGTCGCCGGAGCTTGGAAGGGGCCGGAGAGGGAGATCGAAGTCTGGGGGAGGGGGCTGTGGGGTCACGTGGGGGCGTCGGGATGGTCGGGTACGTTCGTTGGCGCCGGGGAGGGCTGCGGGAAAAAATTTGGGCGTGACTGCCTGACCGGGCATCGGGTGCGGTCGCCGGTGCCGGGAGAAGTATATCGGAACCGGGAAGGGGTCGGGGAGGTAGATCGAAGCCGGGGGGCTGCGAGGTCGCGCGGGGATGTCGGGACGGTTGGGTGCGTTTGTCTTCGTCGGGGCAGGGGAGGCTTGTGGGGTCATGCCAGCGGGGAGGGGAGGGGTCGTCGGGTGCCGAGGGGGAGTGGAGGGGTCGTTGGGTGCGGGGGTGCGTGTGCCGGGGCCGGGGAAGGAGATCGAAGGTGGAGAGTTGTGGGGTCGCATGGCGGAGAGGGTGACAGGCTCGTGCACCGCCGGTTTTGAGGGAGGGTGATCGGAGCTCACGATGGCGCCGTGGCTGCGGGATCGCACAGAACTGGATGTCGTGGAGAGTCGAGGGCCTGAGACACCGGACACCGGAGCACTAAGAGGAGCCGGAGACCGTGGATCCATGATTGAGACCGTGAGACAAAGACCGTGATTGAGACCGGAGCACTGAGAGGAGGTGATTGGGACCATGACTCCATGAGATGGCGAGATTTAGGCTAAATCCCAATCCAATCGGGTAGCTCAAGTGGGTCTCTTTCGGGCTGGTTCGAGCCGGGCCAAAGGAAAGCCCGAGCCCGGCCCAAAAATTGAATGGGTTCTGTTATAAGGCTCGAAGCCCGGTCCGAATTACTGAAAAGTCTGGCCCGAAGTTCAACCCGAATTCAGGCCAGCCCAAAGCCCGTCAGTCCAGCCCGGCCCAGTTCCAGCCTTACCAGCAGCACGCTACAACGACTTCATCTCTACCGATCCAAGTATCATTTTGGGGAATAACAAAGTAATAAAACAGAATGGTTTACCCCAGTTTATGAAAAAAGGAGAGATGATAGGGGTGGTAATCGAGTCGAGTCGGATATATACCGATCATGTCTATTTATTAAATCGATTATAATTTAAAATCTGAATCTAATCAATTTAATAAACAGATAATTTGATTTTATCTGTTTAACCCATTTATTAAATAAATAATCTGTTAATATGATCAGAATCGACTTGTTTAATTTATTTAATAAATAGATAATTTCTTTACTTAATCTGACTCAACACCCTCTGATTATATATTAAATAAATTAAATAAATTAATTTATTTATGATCTAAATTTATTTATGATAGGTCAAATATATATCATGGAAAAGTCTTTGTGCACCGCGTGCGGTGCAGTAAATCCAACGTAGCTCGCACCGTATTTTTTTATTGGTTCAAATGTATCTATTGTAGCATGACGGGATGGGAGCTGAGCATGACTAGCATTAATTATCATTCAGCTTTTATTTAAAATTTTTGTCCAGACCAAAATACCCTTCCCTCCAGTCCCTTGAACTAGGGTGTCGTAGATTTTGAACTAGGGTGTCGTAGCTTTTGAACTAGGGTGTCGTAAGGTGTCGTGCTACTATTTCAGGTTTTAATTTATATTTTCTGCAGGGATGTCGTAGGTTTTGAACTAGGGTGTTGTAATACTGTTTCTGCAGGAGTGTCATAGATTTTGAACTAGGGTGTTGTAGCTTTTAAACTAGGATGTCGTAATACTGTTTCAAGTTTTAATTTATATTTTCTGCAGGGGTGTCATAGGTTTTGAATTAGGATGTCGTAGCTTTTGAACTAGGATGTCGTAATACTGTTTCAGGTTATTTTTGAACTAGGATGTCGTAGGTTTTGAACTAGGAATCTTAGGTTTTAAATTAGGATGTTGTAATACTGTTTCTGGTCATTTTTGAACCAGGATGTCGTAGGCTTTAAACTAGGATGTCGTAAGTTTTGAACTAGGGTATCGTAATACGTTTCTGGTCATTTTTGAACTAGGGTGTCGTAAGTTTTGAATTAGGATATCGTAGATTTTGAACTAGGATATCGTAATACTATTTCAGATCATTTTTTGAAACAGGATGTCGTAGTTTTTGAACTAGGATATCGTAAAGATATTTTGATCTGAACAAAAATTTTAATTAATATTAATTATTTTAATTTTTATTCTACCGTATTATAGTGAACATATCTGGATCAATAAAAATATATGGTGTAGACTAGATTTGCTGTAGTACACATGGTGCACAAAGAATTACTCTATATACCATATTGACGGATCGGATCATAAATTATTACCCAGGTGCGGACCGGCCCACGGCTTCCCTTTTGATGTGAAGCTCGCACAGCGCCACTTCACCCCGCTATTCTCTACGGCGGATCTGCGGGACCTGGTTAGCGAGAAGCTGGCAGCAGGGATCTGGAAGCGGCTCTTCCCGGCGCGAGGCGGCGGAGGGCGGCGACCGGCGTACGGCCTAGGGCTTCTGGTGGACGTTAGTAGGGGGAGTTCCAAAGCCACTGCCATGGGCATGGAGTGCTGCCACGGCGCCAACCCCTTCCGCCTCTGCTCTGGCCTCAAGGTCATCGGCTACTTCATGATCCTCCTGGTCGCCTCCATCATCGCCGTCTCCTACTGCGCCGTCATCGTCATCGCCTGGGGCCCACGCCTGTTCCGTGGCGGCCCCGTCTCCGTCCTCGCCTTCGCCATCGTGCTCGTCTTCCATATCCTGGTACTTGAAGTCACTCACTCATCCTTCGCTTGTTGTGCATGTTCTGTTCTAATTCTTTTATTACGGAGACGGGCTCAAGCTTTTTCCGCTTTCCCCAACGTTCTACTTCTGTCGAAGAAATTACTTTAGCTTGGAAAGATCACAAATGAGCAATTTTGAATGCTTTGAACCGGTGCACATGAACAATTTAACCTACGATTTAGCAAAATGAGTTTGGTCAAATAAATGTTCCTGTATTCTTTGATAGTATGAAACATGAAATGCGTTGGAAAGGGGATGTGCCATTGTTGGTGGGGTTGATTAGGGTGAAATCCCAAGATTGGTGGGATAAATAATCTTATGTATCGGTTACAGCTGGGATTTTTGATTGATGAATTAAGGTGGACGTAGTAGAGAGTGCTGATAACTTTACTGAAAATGGATAAGTAGGGATGTGAACAAGCTGCGCTAGCTTATTTTGTTGTTAGCCACTCTCGGGCTTGGGCTTCAGGCTTGAGGGTTGGGCAAATTCTTGCATTAGGCTCGCTTAGCAGTATGAGCCTATTGATGCATGCTTGAGACTTCAACCTTGGGACCTCACCAGGTGTAGGAGATGGTCACTTGAGGCCATGAGTATGTGGTGAGGGAAGTCGCATTAAGGGAGGTTGTGCTAAAAGATTTTATGTTTCCTAACTAGAGTTCTTGGCTTCTTACACGCAATCTAGGTCTTCATAGAATTTTAGGCTCCTTATCACATTATTGTCACTGAGCCATGAGGAGGATTGTATGGTTTTATGTGATTTTTTCTGAAATGATTGCACCAATTAAATTAATGAGAAGTGGCATCATTTGATGCTTTTGTATACTTTTGGCTCTTCAATGCAATGCTAGATCGAGTGCTGCACAAAACTTGGCTTGAAGAAGTTCGTAAGTTTGTGACAATTGTTACTAGAGGAATGCCATGAGCAACTGCAAAGCCATGTTGACATCCAAAGTTTTTCCCTTTTTTTTTTAATTGATGATGTGCACAAGTTGTCCTCAAGTTCATGGGGCAGGGCTGGTCTTTGAAATAATGGGGTTAATGTTTATATACATACATATTGCACAGCAAACCTTAAATCTTTGGTACAGGATTCACAATTCAAAATCTTTGATGGGCTATCCAAATTGAAGATCTGCGCTGTTGATTTAATCTACACCACTAAAATTGCCTAAAGACTAAAACATTGTAGGTTTTGATGGGCTCGTTCCTATGTGTTAGTTGGATGCAAAAGAGGATGTTGCCAATTGCATTAATGTTCTGTGTTATGGCATGTAAATTGAAAATGAGCACTATTTATCATGATCTACAGAACTTATAACAGGTTTATATAAAAATTCAATAGATGTTGATACATTAATCATAGCAAGATATTAGATTGTGCCCTTAGTTGCTAGACTTGGGATAGGTGAGGTTGAGTGGAATAGAATATTTTAGAAACCCTTTTAGTAAGGAGATGCTTAAAAATTGGTGCAGGTTTGAGATTTTAGGAAGATTCTGAAGAGGGTATGTTACCCTATAGCATATTCTGTCCACTATGATTACACCATTATAGCTAACTATTTTTTCACCCACTTGATCAATAGAGTGGAGACCGCCAAACATATAAATTTTGGGTTGGTAAACATTTTTACTAATGTTGGTCATTACCAATGGTATGGACTTTCAAACCATCATTTCCAGCATGTTGCTTGTGTGCTCCTTGCATTTATTTAACTAGTTTCCCTGTCCAAATGATGCCTCTTAATTTTATATTATGTGTGGTGATAACTGCTGGGAAATAAATTGTTTGAAAAATTAAGACATTGCCTTGAAGCAGTGTTTCAAAACCATGCATGGTGGTTGGGTTGGCCTACTCTCTCTTGTACACTCGCGTGCACACACAAAGCTAGAGAAGTTTATTCATCTACGTTGGACATGACCTTTGGAAGTTTGTCTGAAGCCTTAATACTTACCTCATATAAATATCTACTAAAATAAATTCCCTTGTATCTAATCTTTATTGTTCAAATTCCCTTGAATTCCAGAGTTAAACAGGAAAATCTGACTTGTATTCACATTCGAGCATCTTAGATTCCCTTGTATCTTAACAATCCTTTTCTTTTTTCATTCCTTTCTGCATCAGATAGATATTTTAAAAGAGCTTCCACATGTCCTTAAGCAAAACTTTTACCTGTTTCTTCTAAGAAGGTCATCATTGTCAGTTGATGACATATGGCCTTGTGAACTGGTTTTCTCAATCCAGTCAGTCACTCAACAAACCATGACAGATGGCACCTCCATGGAGTATAAATGTGTTCTTATCCTAGTAGAAACCAAGAAATGGACAACCATTTCATATGTCCCTACCTGAAACCAGTACCTCATATGTGTTTTTTTTTTTAGGTAAAAAAAAGGGATACGGGGGATAAATCCGGCATAGCTACCCCGTAGGCCCCCACCCCGTCGGGAAATGTTCGATTCAAGGTGCTAGATTTTCGCAGCCTTTTTCCATCCAAGGATGAATACGTCAACCCGATACCACCAAGATGCTAGTTGGTCAGAACGGGAAAGAAGAAGGATCCTGGCCTTTCACTTACCCAACCGTCACGGATCTCAGGGGATAACTCCTGAATTTAATTGAGTCTTCCGCAGAGTCACGCCTCGAACTCGTGACCTATTGGTTGTGAGGCAAAATTCCAACTAGCTGAGCTACCGCCTTGGCGGTGCACTTCATATGTGTTTGACCATATACTTTTCTATCAGTAGATTCCTTTACCACTCCCTAGATGATGAAATTTTATTTCAGATGCATGGGATACACCTTGTTGCACTGGGAGTGCATAATGTGAAATAGCACCCAAAATGCTCTTTGTTACATTAGGGACTCGTTTGGTTAACGGGAAGTGAAGGAGAGAAAAGGCACTTGTGGAAAGTGAAAAAATGTTTTCTTGTTTGGTTAGAATTTTAAGAGGAAAGAGAATGAAAAAAGTTGTTCCCATGGAAAGACAATTTTCATATTTCATGGAAAGTGGAAATCCATGGGAAATGTTGGTTTTAAGACTTTCCATGAAATGGGAAGTGAAAGCTCTTTTTTCTTTCCATAGATATCCTTTAATATTTATGACTAAAATTATATAAAATATTAATGGATGGTTAAGATGAAATACATGATATTATCCTAATATTTATATTAATATAAATATTATAATATTTATGATATATTAATATTATTTTAATATTTATACTAATATAATATAGTATTTATATTAATATATTAATATTAATATAAATATAATATTTAAATATAATATTTATATCTATAATAAATTTATTATATTAAAATAATATTAATACATATATATTAGTATTATATTAATATAATCAATTATTATGATCTAATAGTATATTATAATATATTGATATTATATTTATAATAATATTATATGGAATTTTTTCTAATTGGGATTTTAGAGAGTTTTCTAAATCTTCTTTGTCTATTTGAATCTCATTTATTTTTCTTTTTAGTTTGCAATATTTTGCATAGTGACCTATTTTTCCACATTTGAAACAGGTTACTGGGTTTGATTTTTTGGGTGCATGCATTTTGGTTTGAAAAGTTTTCTTTTCGTATTTTATTAGCTTATGTGTCTGTTTTGATTTAGGATGACAGAACAATTATTTTTTTGAGGATGAACATTTTTGACATGACTTTGGGAGTTTTCTTTTGGTTAAAGGTTCAAAACCAAATTGTTCACAAAAGCTTCCTAAAGCATGTTTATTTACTAATTGTTCTCTTTTTATTTGGTTTTTCATCCTTAAATCTGCAGATATTTAGGCCTTCGAATTTTATAATGTTGATTAAGTCTCCGTAGGTCAACTTATCATAGGGGATTGTATTATGGTTCTGTTCTCTGATTTTTTGCTTGACTTTCTCAGAGAAAACAAAGGGTAAGCCTGTTAAAAATTTTTCTTTCTAGAAGGATTGTTGGCAATCACTCCTGGTCATTACTTTTGTAAGGAAAACATCCTTATACCATTTGAAATCTTGGAGTTTCTTGCACCTAAGGTTTGCTAATACTTCAGAGCTTCTGTCCCTAAAGGTAAAGGGATCACCTATGAAGTGTTTGGCTATAGCAAAGATTAAGGTGGAGGTTGAATCTTGAATGTGCTCACCACCTTCATCCTTGATGACTGAACCTTCATCATTTCTCCTATAGGTATATCGGATCTTGTTTCTATCAACATCATTTAGGTAATAATCCCACCAACCTTTGAGTTGGCCAGTGAAACTAGAGACTAGGACTTGAGCAATGCCTTGGTCGGTAATACCATTTTTTGTTTGATAGGCAGTTGCTACCATGGTCATTTCATGGAGGGTGTTGAGGGTTTGGTGTTCTGTCAACCCATCTATATTCTATTCATAGATGGTGTCGGCATAGTAATGGTTTTGTTTTGTAAGCCTCTCTTTTATGAGCATATCTGGAGGAGTAGGCCTTTGATAATAAGGTTTTGTAGGTTTGGCCTAAGAGTGAGTCTTGTTGATTCCTAAGTTTGGGCTTCTTATTGGGCTGCTTTCTATTGGGCTTTGTTATTCTGACCCATTATCCGAGTCCTGCTCGCTTTGACTCGAATCATCTTCCTGGGTTAGCACAGAAACATTTTTGGCTTTGGTTAATGGGGAAAGAGCTCTTTATGGTGTGTTTGGAATAGTCTTTGCTAGGAGCTCTATTTTTTCTAACCTTTTATTGATTTCCGAAACAACATTATCATCACTAGATTTTGAGATGACAATCTGCTTTGGAATTTCATGTGGAATAAAAATTGGAATTTTTTCTTGGCTGACTATAGGGGGTTTTTTATTTATATTGTCTTCTATTCTAATCAGTCGGTCTCCTATTATTTTTAGATTTTGATTTGTAAAATTATTTTGTTCTATGATATTTTTGATGTCTCCACCATTCGTAGTTTCTAATGGTTCTGATTTGATCTTGAAAGGAGAGGCAGTGACTTGGATTTCTTTGACAGGAATTTTTATTTCTTGTAGCGGGGATGAATCCTTTCGATTTTGTTTCCCCTGCTATCTTGCCAAGAAATAACTGCTTTTCCTGTAATCATACTGATTTGCTTGGGGTTTTCTTTGATATGGTAATCAAACCAAACAAAGAAGTTGATGTTTTTTTCTAGGATTTGGAGGGTTTCAAAAAATTTTGCTTGGATTTTGTCCCTCTGTTTTTTGTTAAAATTTTCAAAGTAATAATATAAAATTTGGGAGCAAAAATGTATGATATTCTATCTATTAAGGATGTAATAGGTATTTTACATAATTTTTTAAGAAGTGGATGCTCAACCAAATATAAGTCATTTTTGAATAAGTCACTTTTTTATTGTCAACCAAACATGCGAAAATCTTATTCCTAGGAAATAATTTCCCGGGAAGTAGCTTCCCGAGAAGGTACTTTTTGGAAAGAAAACTTTCTGGGAAGGTACTTTTTGGAAAGAAAAGTTCTTTCCGCAATCCAAACAAATCCTAGGAGTTCACGATGGAAAATAACTAAAGCGGACCATCTTTGTATCCTTCATGGTTTTTGAATATTTTTTGTGCTTTTGGACACTAGTTACTTATTTCTGGAAATGGCTTGTTTAGGCATTTTGCGTAGACAGTCTCGAATGTTCTTGCCTAAGTCAATTAATGGAAAAGATCTCTAATCGAGTACGAAATTATTATTGTCTCTTTTGGCTTCAGGTCATCTTTTATCCATCTTCTAGTTGCCGTAATTAAATAAACAATGGCTATATTAAATTCAAGTATTCTTTTGAAATTCTTCAAGGATATCCCCCTTTTGTTTCCCTCTTAATTTCACTTCTGCATGGAATTTGTTTTGGCTCCAAGTCATCTTTTATCCATCTTCTAGGTGATGCTATCAGAAAAACAATGGCTCTATTAAATTCAAGTATGCTTTTGAAATTCTTCAATGATATCTTTCTTTTTTGCAGCTTGCTTTGTTAATATGGAGTTATTTTATGGTAGTTTTTGTTGACCCGGGTTCTGTTCCTCTAAATTGGCGGCCAACAATTGAAGAAGAGAACTTAGAAATTGGAAGTTCTATGACATTATCTGATTATGTTGCTCCTGAGACCAGGTCTTCTGCATGGTCCAGTTCAGAGGGGTTGGAAAGAAGACCGACTATAGGCTACTGCAGTCGCTGTCAAAATAGCAAACCTCCACGTTGCCATCACTGTTCTGTTTGTAAGTCAGCCACTTTTGATGGAGTTAGTAGCTTGCCAAATATATCTATTTTTGCAGGCTTAATTTCTTGCCTCAAACTTCTGCTTGAACATAAAAAAAGAGAGCTTCCTTTCCATGCTAGACTGCACTTATCAAAATTATCTTTTGTTTTACAATTCAAACTATCTTATTTATGGTACCATACATCGAGAATAACAATTATGTTTGTGTATTTATGTATATCTATGTCTATATACCTGTCGATCTATTTATGCACATTCTTGAGCATGGTCTGCATGCATGCACACATGCACCTGCATGCTTGTCTTATAGTTTATTGCTTTTTGTCTAACTAGTTCATCTTAGCAGTTGCACAAAAATGTCTGTGCCCATTCTTTGCTTGAGGATCATGCAACTATCGTATCTAACATAATGCACATATTAACTTTCTGTGTTGGCCCAGCTAATTTGTAGTCAAACTTGGGCAGCATGGTACCTATGTAACCTCCATAATGTTGACTTCAAAGTTACTCTGTTAAAATATGTAAGTGGAAGCCATGTTAAACAATAAAAAACAAAACAGTTTAGGCTGTTCAGCAGTGTAATCAGTAGAAACTGAGAATTCTATCAGAAAAATAATGATCTGCTTTAAGATTTCAGATCGAGGCTTTTGGACTTCAGGCCTGGGCTTCTTGACAGTAACAAATTATTTTCAAGGTAGAATATCTTTAAGGCCCTATGACTAAAAATAGTTTATAGTAGGACAAGATTTAAAATAGGAGGTGGAAGTTACCTTCAAGTTGGGCAACCAACAAGAAGGACAAATGCTCTTTCTGCTGTTGTTCCTTCATTTCAGCTCTGATAAGATGAAGAAAGAAGAAACAGACTGAGCAAAATGTGCAACAGGTCTTATGGAAGGTGGGTTTAGGATTGGAATGGATGGTGAAGAAGGAGAACAAACAAGAAAATAGGAAAAATTTGGAGGATTCTGCTCTCAATGGCAAAAGGAGAAAAGTAGAACGGAAGAAGAACAAAGAAATGAAGGAAGAAGAGAAGACACGTGGAGGAAAGGGTAATAAAATGGAAAGAGAATAAATAAAAAGAAGAAAGAAGGCGGTTTGCTAGTCACAAAATGAGGTTGGATGGTGCGTAAAGCCCATTGAGAGAATATGGAGACTAAATTCTGGAAAGAAAGGAAACAATGGTCATCTTTATATTCTTTCTTTTTGTTTTTTGTTGGGGAAAGCTGGATGGGGTTGCTTCCTGCGTTCTCTCAAGAGATTTCTTACCAGTTACCAGATCACAATGACAACCCTTGAATGAAGTTGCCAAAAAAATTGTCTTCTTACCCCCATAAGAAATAAGGTAAAATGAGATGTTGTACCTCCCTGGTCACAGAATAGTCATTTGAAGAAATATGAGGTGAAAAGCAATGGTACATAAGATGTATTGTCCGCTTGCTGTCAAATGAAACTAAGAGAAATGGATCGTATGCCAACCACATTGAAGAGTTCATTTGCATGCTTGCATGCATTTTTTTTTAAAATCTTATGATTCACAAGCTGAATCTTATAATCCAGATCAAAATAACCCAAAACAATATGAATCCCGTCCTCATATCAGGACTACACATTCCTTTTGATCACAGGATCCAATTTGATAATGTTATTTATATTATTAAATCACATCTTGATCCCTTTTTTTTAAAAAAAAACCATATGGCTCTTAAATTACTTATCACTAATGAAACTCAAATAGTAAAATTAGCAAGTCTGTTATTGGAGTTCATAAAGTTATAAGTAAGTTACAACTCTTAATATTTTTACAGTCATATGTTAAAATATTATCCTTGTTTATTGTAAAGCATTCTACATTGAAGGATACTTAAATTGATAGATTACATATAAATATCTTGAATAACCAAACCAAACAGATTTTTTGTTTCATTGGAAATACTATTTATGGCCCTAAATTGGAGAAAACTAGATTAGTTGTATGCGGTTTATTCACCATTCATTCACTTTATAGTTGACTTGTATTCCAATTTTCACATTTCTTTTATGTTCAGGAGTTTCTGAAATAGATCAAAAAAATTATATGGTCTATGATCCAATTCACAATTCAATATGATATAGCTTCTTCTATGATTTAAGACTTGATCCCAATCTTAACAACATTGTGTATATTGTCTGTCAATTATTGGCTGTTTAGAAGCCTGACATATCAGGGCATTGCTTGGATTGTTTGGATTAGATGCCAAGTTGTTCTTTAAGCGTACTTTACAACCTTTCTCTGGAGAGGTCATCTAATGTTAAGGGATCACACTTCATAAATTAAGAAAACATCAAGGTTAATGTGTAAAGACAAACAAGCTACATTGCAAATATAAAAATAATGTCCTGTGCTTCTATGTTAACGTCAAAGAGGTAAGAAAGTGATATCTTTTTAACATTGCAGTAATTAAGTTGATATTTAAGAGGGAAACAGAGACAATAAATCCTACATATGTATAACAGTTAAAAATGCAACAAATGTTAGAACATAAACATAGAATAGTAGAAAAACCATGATTGATGCATCCCATCAAGATCCCATAGTTGTTAGATCTAAATGGGAAAAAAATTTCCTTAATGTGGCGAGTTCCTTCTTTTTTTGTTTCTTTATTATCTTTTGGTAAGGATATATAACAGAATATAGTAATAGTAACCATAAGATCTCTAGAATATCTGTTAAAAAACTTAAAATTAAAGGTTAAAGTGCTATGTGCTGATGCATGCCTGTGATAGTGCTTGGCACACAAAAGCATTGTGTGAAGCAAGTGAAATTTCACTTGCATGCATGGGGAGATGCACATGTTTTGGGCCTTGTTTTCTGTTAGTGAACTATTCTGAGCATGTTTTTAAGACTCTTAGGCAGTAATGTCAGAATAAGGCAAAATATTCTTAGCCTCTGCTTTAGTCCAGACTTTACTACATCACCCTGTAGTGTGAAATAATTTACTCCAAGTTCAAAGGAAAAAAATAATAATCTTTACTTTATAAAATGCAATTTTGTGAAATTGCCCCCTGAAATAAAGTTGGTTCTTAAAAGGTGTTTGGCAAAAATAGTTAGGTGGGAAGGTTAGATAGGCTTTATTCCATCTCAACCCAGTTCTTTCTCTCTCTCTCTCTTTTTCTTTTTTTTGATTAAAAGGGAGGGGGACCCACCCTTTGTTCAACTAATAAACCAAAAGAGTTTACTGTCCGATGTCATGCGAAAGTCTTGAAATACATTGAAAACTATTAGGTTGCGTTTGGTAGATTGCCGGGCAATCCTGAGAGATAACGTGGATTACTGGCAATGTAGATTACATGTAATGTAGATTATTGTATTTAGTACATGCAGGTAATGTTGCATAATATAAAATTAAAATTTTAAAATACTTCTAATAAAATCTATATTTTATTTATAAAAAATATTTTTTATATTTTATATATTTATTAAAAATATAATTTTTATATTTAATATTATAAATATATTTTATATTTTATATTAAAATTTTAAAAATTAAAAATTATTTTATACTAAATACATTTAATATAAAAAATTATATATTAAATAGATAATATATTTAATATATTATTTAAATATATTAAATTTATATATATTAGTAAATTTAATATAATTTATTTATATTATACATAAATATATAATGTAAATATATATTATATTATTTATAAATATAAATACTTTTAATATAAATATATTACATTATATTAAATATATTATAATATATATATTTATAATATAAATATAAAATATAATTTGTATTATGTTATATTATAATATTATATAATATCATATTTATAATATTACAAAATAAAATAAAATAAAATTATATACTATAATATTATTGTATTTATAATATTATTATATTATATTATTTTTTAATAGTATATTACATTATATTATTATTATATTATATTATATTATAAAATAAGAAAAAGGAAGAAGGGGAGGGTAATATTGTTCGAAAGATTACTTGAGAGGTGGTAATCTGGATTACTTCCCCTTCCATAGATAATCCAGATTACCTCTTGAGAGGTAATCCAGATTACCAAACATAATAGGTTGCTATCCAAAAAAATGTACCAAACACAGTAATGTGATGGGGTCCTATTAAATTATCAACATTCTAGATGGATTGCCTATTACCAAACACAACCTTATAGGTCTGTGGTTTGAAAGCAACCAGTCAACAACCTTATAGGTTCTGTGGTTTGAAAGCAACCAGTCAACATGTTAGTTCCTTTCTTTCCAAATTGCCCAGCAGATTGCAAATTTCAGGTGATTCCAAGCTGGTCTAATTACCTATTGAGTCTTCCTTTGACACCAAGTTGATCAAAGAGTGGGCATAGTAGATGGAGAGCCATTGATGTTCAGTGCTTGTGAAACCTGGTCCCATATTCTCCTCGTAGCACTGCATCTAAGAAACATGTGATGATGGATCCCTTATGGGTACTGCAGAAGGGGCAATTGGCATCTGCTGTCATTCCCTTTTTGATGAGTATCTTAACCCAGTTCTATCCTGAACCAGACTCAGCTTTAGCTGTTTCTTGTTCCCAAAAAAGAAAAGGAACCCCAATAAAAAATGAAGACATGTATACATGTTGGTCACCATGCTCTGTATTATGTAAGGTGATATGGCACAATATTATGCCCTAATATTTTGTAGCACCAGAAAGTGATATTGGCTTATTAGAATATGCAGCAATCATTGCTGAAACACATAGTATTATGAAAAACAGAGAAATCATTCTGAGGAATTAATTTATTATCTCGTGAAATAGTGAGATGTCATGATACAACACTACTAACATACACCTGATTTAGAATGAAGGAAAGCAGTTCTTTTTAAATTAGCATTGAATATTATCAAAAGAGAACCCGGAAACAATGACATCATACTATTCAATACAAATCTTTGTATTCCTCCATTCTGTATTATGTTGTATGAACATAAAAATTTATGTTTATGTTAACATGTCTCCCCTCAATTTAGTATTACAAAATTCTGTATTAAATAACATCACCCTCCTACCTTTTGTTGGAATTAGAGAAGAAAAAAAAGAGGTTTTAAATTACTTTTGGCTTTGTGCTATTTCATACTTGTTCTTGCCGAGAATATCAAACTGGTATGGCTTGGTGTGGGCTGTTATGGTCATCATTAGCCTGGTTATTAAGTTAGCTGGGCAACCTCCATTGTCATGTATCAGCCAAGCCCTGGCATGCACGTGCTGCATGGAATGAGTTGGTTCAGTCTGTCATAACAAATTATGAATGGAATGAGTTGGTTTATGACAGACAAATTATGAATGGAATGAGTTGGTTCAGTCTGTCATAACAAATTATGAAGTTAATATTACAATTATTTATTCTTTAGAAGATGTAGATTTGCCCTCAACATTTTGTTTTTTGTATATGTAATCTATTACAGTATTAAGTTGGTACCTATTGTTCAATGTAAGCTACTGTAGTTTTTGGTTCAAATTTCATCTTATATGCTTGATTTTTGAAGGTCAAAGATGTATCCTGAAGATGGATCATCATTGTGTATGGGTTGTCAACTGTGTTGGAGCACGCAACTACAAATGCTTTCTTCTTTTTCTGGTATGTTCAGAGTTCTTTGAGGTGAAATGCCTATCAATTTAATTTGTTTGTAACATTCTGGTTGACCAATTGAAGTTCAGATATGTGGCTTGCATCTTTTAATTGCCTAAACCAATGCTGTTTCTATTATAAGTATCTATCGATCAGGAGTTTTGTATGTTCAAGTGTCAGGCGTGAAGATACCTGGACACTTTGGCACCCTTGCCAAGTGTCTAGGTAAGTATATGGTATCCTTTGTTTAATAAACCAATCCAAATTTTGCTGAATATGAATAGAGATTTTTCACTTAAAAAGCTGTCAGCATGGAACAAATGACCAGAACAACCAAGGTGCAAGATCGTTCTTGAAAAAAATGTTGCACGTGTACAAAATGGAATGAAACAAGTGAGAGTTTAGCATAGGTAGATTGAACATTCACTATTGCATCTTATTTTGAGCCTACACAATATTTTACATGTTTCTGCATCTGCTGTTTCAGTCTATTGGTATCTATTTTTCAATATATTTACTCAGTCTTCTATTACATCTGTCATTGACACTTGCATACTGTATACACTTGTTTCCTGTGTGCTTTTTACTGTTCTAGTATTTAGATATATCATTATCAAGGGCCAGTCTTATGTTATTGCATGTTTCTGTTGAAAATACATGTTTTGAAATTAAGGACAGCAAATAACGCACCCACAACTACAATATAGAAACTTCGGACTATGTCATCCCAAGAGGGCATTATTGCTTGCTGAAATTTCTGAAAAGCACACGGTAATTTTCATTTTCATTATTGTATGTTGCCTCTGTTCCTGGGGCTCCATGGAAGGTTGCAGAGTTCACTAAGAAGGTTCATGATTATTAGTGGTTTTGCTATCATGCAGTCATCATTTATTGGTTTGACGACACTGGAAAATTCATATATATGAAGTTGTGTATTGGATGTGCTACCTGCATCTTTGTGTATTATCTTTAGTTACTGGAGATGAGGGCTATGATAAACTGTATATTGTTTAAATAGATCTACTGCTTCTAATTTCTTAAGGGATTGCTGCATTTAAAACTGGCTTTTTTTGTTTCTTAATGGATTAAGGAAGTATAAAAAGTTGGAATTAGTTGAGACGAGCCAAAGAGATGAAATGCACTTGTTGGACATTTTTTTTGGATTTCCTTCACTCATTAAGGATAAAATGAATGAATGCCAGCTTCATTTGACTCTTTCATTTTAGACAAGTATTTTATGGCCTACATTTACAATCAGAAGGACCCATTTATTAATAATCCTTGTCATGGGTGTGGAAAAAAATAGTTAGATCTTACTAGCTGGTGCTAACCATTAAAAAAGCAAAGCTCGAGGTGGCAGCGATTAAGAAAGCAATGCTAGATCCATTGTATTGTGAACTTCAGAAAGGGTATCTTTATTTGCTACTGGTCTCGTGGTGCGATAATTCACTTCAGCAAGCATGCCAAGAAGATTGTAAAGGACTGAACCAATTTTAAACATTCTAAGTGTCTAACTATACTGTTACTAATTATATAATCTGTTTCTATGGAAATGGTTTCAGTGCTTCCTTTGTTATTTGATATTGCATTAGATCTAACTGTTTATTTACTTTTTTTTTTGTGGCTTAGCTCTATACTTTCCTTGAGACGGTTTTAGATACTCTTACATTACTTCCACATTTTATCAAGTTTTTTGGTGATGCAAAGAATCATAATAGCTCACCTGGCAAGCTTGCTGTTACATTTCTTGCTTTTGGTAAGCTTTTGTCCCAAACATTTAGCAGTATATCTATAAAAATTCTGTCGTGAGGCAGTTTTAATAGGTTGTTCTTTGATGCAGTTCTTAATCTAGCTTTTGCACTGAGCCTCCTCTGTTTTGTGGTCATGCACGGATCTCTTATTTTAAGCAATACCACTACAATAGAGGTAATATTTAACAATTTTTAACTACGTTTATTTTATCTTTTTTCTATTTGTCATATCATATTATTATGTTTGTTACAACATGAGGCTATAGTTGTCTACCAGATTCGTAGTATTCTCAATGTTCTCCTGAAAAAAAAAAAAAAAAAAAACATGCATTTATATGTAGAACTTGCATATAATATTATATAAGGGCCAATTTGCCTGTATGATTATGCTACCCATTTTAGGTTCATGAGAAGAAGAAAGCAGCTGCGTGGAAGTATGACATAGGAAAGAGGAGAAATTTTGAGCAGGTGATACCTTTTGGCTAGGACATTTATTATTTCCAGACATTCTATTTGCTTCTTATTTTCCCTTCTGATATTATTATGTTATTATAGGTTTTTGGCACTAAAAAGTTGTTCTGGTTTCTTCCATTGTACTCGCAAGAGGATTTAGAAAAGATGCCTGCTCTTCATGGCCTAGATTTCCCAATCCGTTCAGATGTTGAAACGTAAAGAATGGTAGACCAAACATTTCAGCCGTGCCTGAACTTTTCATAAACAAACTGTTCATTGTGTGGCTACTTAGCTTATGTAGAGCTTTCTTCTTGTGAATTAATTTTATCAATTTTGTTTGTGACAAAATCACCTGTACCTTTGACTGGGAAATTGTAGATGATGGTCCTTCTGTGAGTCTTCTGTATGCTAAGAAAACAATATGCAGTAGCAAGTGAGAAAATGATTAACCTCATCTATTTTCACAAAGTCATTCTAGGATCTCTTTATCATCTTGGACCGTGGTTGTCATTTATCTATCATAAGTTGCTTATCAATAAAATCAGTGCTTAGCTCTTACCCAAAAAAAAAAAAAAAAATAGTGTGTTCGGCAGGAATTTTGTAAACAATCAAATGATCCATTGCTTATCTGTTACGGACAGGTTTCAAAGAAGACAAGAACTGGTTTCTATGGTCATCAGATTATTATTGATTGGTTTGAAGGTAACACACTGCTTTCTTCGATTCAATTGCTGCATGAGATTCTACATTATGCATGATGTTAAAAAGAATAAGTGCTATTTGTTTTAAATTAAAATGAGCTTATGGAACATCTATAACCTTTTGTTTTAAATCAAAACCAGCCAACCGTTGTAGTGGTTGGCTGGCTGGTGGGTGTTTCAAATTGCCCCATGCTTGTGTGCGCTTGCATCCATGCCATGAATGCGCAAACATGTGAGATACCTATGACATGTGTAAACATAAATAATTTTGACTCCTTGTGTCACCCTTAATTCCATTGTTTAAATATCTGCAGTGAAAATGAGAAAACTGATGTTTGTGCCTGCACAAATATAGAACCAATCATCTGAATACAAGCAAAGAATGTAGAAGGATGACTTGATCACAAACGATGATGACTCGTTAGGCACGGTCGCTCTCTAACAATTAATAATCATGGTGGGAAGAAATATTAACAGTTGTTGGAGTTTATAATATATTATAAACTCACTAGTTATTTCTACAAAGAATAATATATTATTACAGAATTTGATGAATTGATGGATATGATCCCATTTAGATATGCCCGAAAAAATGTGAATACGTATGTCAGTGGTACCTTAAACATAGATCCACTTCTCAAGCTGCATCACAAAATGGGTCGGATGTTGCTGGTACTTTTATAACCTGATCTCTTTGCGGAAGAAAAGGGAGGAAGAAAAATAATAGGTTGAGTTTTGGATGATGTAAATCTGTAAAATTTGAATCCGGATGGTTTTAATATGGACGAGTCTCCCTGACCTAATGTAAATTCAATAGATTGATCATAGATGTTTGGATTTTTTTCAAAATTAAATCTTTATTATCCAATTAATGACAATATTAAGAATATTTTTTTATTATTTTTAAATGCAAGAATTATCATGAACTCTAATTGCAAGTCATATTTCTTTTCTCCAGCTAAATGCAACCTTGTGTTCTCCCTCCAATAACTAAGGACTTATTTGATTCACGGAAAGTAGAGGGGGATGAGACAATTTTGAGAAGTAGAGGAAAATTCCCTTGCTTGATTCAAGTTTTAAAAAAAAAGATAATGAAAAAAAAAAATTCATAGGAAGATATCTTCCGTGAAAAGATGATTTAAAAACATGAAAAAGGACGGGGGATCCTCCATCCCTTTTTCTTCACCAAAAAATAAAAAGAAGAAGATGATTTTCATGTTTCATAGATAGTGAAAATCCGTAGAATGATAGATTTTAGAATTTCCTACAGAATGGAAATCAATGGTCTTTTTTTTTTTTTTTTTTCAAAATATCTTTTTAAAATCTACATCTGAAATTTTATAAAAAAATCAAAAAATTATTACGATAAATTAATAAATAATGGTTAATATTTTTATTAATATTAATACAGTATTTATATGAATATAATATTAATATAATATTAGTATTATATTAATATAATAAATTATTATGATATATTATTATATTATAATATATTTATATTTATATATATATAATGTTATTATTTATATAAAGTTTGGGGGCAAAAAAATATAGTCTTATATATATTTAGAGTATGATAGGTATTTTACATAATTTTTTAAAAAAATAGATAGCCAATCAAATATAAATTACTTCGGAATAAATTTTTTTCGTAACTAATTAAATATGTCAAAACCATCTTCTCAGGAAGTTACTTTTTATGGGAATAACTCTGAAAAAGGTTATTTTTTTAAAAAAAATTCTTTCGACGAATCAAATGAATCCCAAAATTCTTTGGTTTCGGCCTTCTATTGGGCCCCACATATGACTCCATGTATATTTCAACCGGGACTTCCATCTTAGTTTCTCGCGTGCCTCGTTTGGCCTTCCTGGGAATCTTCAATATTAAAAAATTGCCCCTTATGAGCATCAGAGCCAATTGCCACACGAGTCCTGACCCCTTATCTCTTAGTGGTAGGAAACTTGCAACACAATATCCCAACTAATGGGTCTAGCACGCCAATTCCTTCCATCGTATAAAAAAAGTTGCCCAATGGGACCAAAAATCATATGGGACGAGCATTATAAAAATCATATGAGACATGCTCTGCTATATTTCTTTTTTCATCAATTTTAAAAAATAAGTATAAAAGTCTAACATCTTTTTGTTAATGAAGTTATAGTTACGTAACTATGACATTCTTTCGTTTTCGGTGTGTACTTGTTAGCGACATATAGTATGTATTAGTAAGCTATCTAGTATTTATCATTTGATCATATACTGTATATTAATGAGTCTCATATTCTGCAAACTATATATTGATTTATCTAAAAATATATATTTGGATATCATATAAATATTTTACTCGGTATGTATTAATTAGTTATATACTGTGTACTAATAAATACTGTATTTAAAAATTATATATTAATTTATTTATAGATATGTATTGAATCACTACTATGTATATATCAAAAAATTTATAATATGTATCGATAAGCTATCAAATATATATGATTTAGTCATATACTATGTACTATATACCAGTGAGCATCATATTTTAAAAACTGTATATCCATTTACCTAGATATATGTATTAAAATATTAAATAAATATTTTTTAGGTGTGTACCAATTGATTATATATCGTGTATTGGTGAATACTATATTTAAAAAGTTATGTATTAATTTATTTATAGATATATATTGAATTATTGCTATGTGTGTATCAAAAAAGCTTATAGTATGCATCAGTAAACTGTCAAGCATGTATTATTTGACCATGTACATATTATAAGCTTTTTATATATACAAATAGCAGCATTTCAATGCATACCTACAGATTAATTTATATATAATTTTTTAAATATAGTATTTATCGATACACAATATATAGCTAATTGATACATCAAAAAAAAAATTTATTTGATATTTTAATATATACATCTAATAAATAAATATACACTTTCTAGAATATGGTCCTTACTAATACACGGCACATAATTAAATGATGCATACTTGATGGCTTATCGATATATATTGTAAGTCTTTTTAATATATACCCAGTAGCAATCCACTACATACTTATAGATAAATTAATATTATAATTTTTCGAACATAGTATTTATCAGTACACAGTACATGAATACTCGATATATATAGTAAACTATTTATCTAATATCTAAATATACATCTTTAGATAAATTAATATACCGTACATGATTAAATGATATATATTATATAGTTTATTGATATATATTATGTACTAGTAAAAAATATGTATTGAAAATGAGAAAAAAAAAAATTATAATTACATAACTATAATTCTTTCGGTAGAAAAGATATTTGACTTTTATACTTAAGTTTAAAATTTTTGAAAAAAGAAATATGATACTGTATGATATTTTATAGTGCCAGTGACCTAATTTTCGTCCACCGCAGGGTCTCTTAATTTGTAGCTAATTAATGACATCATTCATCGAAACGAACAAACAAGGAGTCAGCCTATTCGGTCTCGGATCCTTGCGTCCTGATGTAATTGGACAAACCTACAAGTTTTCTTTTTTTTTTTTTTTTTTTTTTTGTGCCCTTTTCTTGATGGAGATGCAAATCTGCAAGCCATATGACCCATGCGGCTGGAACATCGAAGTCCCCATTAATTAGTTTCTTATTCGTTTCAACGTAGAAGCATAGAAATAAAGTAGTGGCTAACGTGATATCCTACGTCACTATCTCATCGTAAATACCATCTCATGCTACGCACGATAGATTTAGTCTCCGGCCGGTAATTAGGTAGGCGAAACTTCGGATGCAGGCGTCTGCTTTCCTCCCTCTACCTCTGCCGCCTTCATAGACCGTGGATAAGATCCGAACAATAATAAGCCCAAAAATAACTTCTCTACTCAGGCAAGGGAGGTGAAAAATTATAAGGATCCCATTTATGGAGGAGGAGAAGGAGCAAGAGAAAGCCCCTCCGGAGGGGAAGATCTCAGCGTTGCGTGTCACGAGCCTGTTACTCGTCAGCACCCTCGGGGGCGCGCTGTTGGCGCGGTGGGCTCTCGCGTATCACCCCAACAACGAGCAGCTGTGGATGGTTCCGGTGGGCCTCGTCTTGTGCGGCACCCCCGTCATGGTGTGGTTCGCCGACTTCGCTGCCACGGTCTGAGGTGGAGAACCTGCTATATATACGCTTCTTGATCATCCTTGTATCCAAGAAACTCAGATTGCATGAAGGGTAATTATATATATATATATTATTTATATGCTTCTCCATCAAACTTTTGTTGATGATAGATAATTAGATGATGATGTCTATTCTCTCGTTGTTTGAGGATTATTGAAAATATTTCAAATAATTTCTTATGTTATATATGGAGCTTAGTTTTCACGGTTGATTAGTTTGATCGTAAAGATTGATGAAGCAAATTAATCGTCTATGATTAGGCTTCTTTCTTTAGTATATATGGTGGTTCGGCAACATGGTCATTATAGTTTTTATTTTATTTTATTTATAATGAGAAAAGGAGAAAGAAAGCTCCACCGATTTTGTTGAGACGATGAAGGATTACAAAAAGAATAATTACGGGAGGTGGGGAAGGTTACGATGATCAAATTATTTATTTCATCGTATATGGTAGTGATGTACAGTCAGAATGGTTGAGTTCTGGCAGATCAAATATGTTCGGTTCCAACCTTGGAGAAATGATTTAAGAAAAGTTTTAAGATAATCATAAACGTAAAATAATCAAGTATTCGATTTGCTATAGCCAAATCCACTGATATCATTATAAGTATGCAATTAAGTTTGACAATAGATTGATAAATAACTTTAGGAAACAATTTGGTATTGTTAAATATAATATTCTCGATGGCCTATTAGTGACGACCTGTTCAAAGTTCGGATACCAAAAAGACTGGAGGTTCATGAACCCATTAAATTCCAGTGAGTTCCTTTAATTCTTTGCCGTTGCTTGATTTTGATTTAGGGCCTACTCTTTTTCATTGGCATATTTATTCTCTTGCATGGTGATCCTATGTAGAACTCGCTAGTTGTTGCCCCATTGTGGACCCGGTAGTACATTTTTTTTTTTTTAAAAAAAAAAAAAAAATGAGCTCTACACTAAGTAATCCACTTTTATGGTCAACATGGAAGGCCTCGACCAAATATAACGCCACCAGTCTGGACAAATGACCTACCCCGGTCATGCTGCAATGCGAGGTTATTCAAATTGCTCTGACCGGCCTTTTCTTTTTTTTAAAAAAAAATATATATAAAGATAAAAAACAAAACAAAAACAAGAAGGAAAAAGTTAAGGTTGGGTCCTTCGACATGTTTGGTTGCGACTCATATATGGAATTATACAAATAGTTATCCCACAATTCCACAAAACAACTTTAATTTTTGGTGGGATAAGATTGCCTCATTGGTTCCGTTTATTAGTTTTATCTTGCCTTGAAGTGATTACCAAGAGACATAAAAAGTTCCGGGGAAAGTCTTTGTATACCATCTCTGGTGAAAAAAATACATTACACAATCTGATTGGATCGCATAAGTTTTTTTTTTCAATGCACATTCGATACTGTAGTTTTATATTTTCTTAAAAAATCTTAAATGGCAAAAATATCTCTCTTATAAAAAAATTATAATATCCATTGGCTTAGATTATGATCCTAGTGGTCAGCTATGACATCCTCATAAAATGTCATAGGATCGAGGGATATTTTCATCTTTGAAAAATGTCTAAAAATTTTTAATGATGAAAATATCGCTCATCTTATAATATCTTGTTAAAAGAGTTATGGCAACCCCTTCATAAAGAGGTATCATATAGGGAGGGTATTTTCATCATTCAAACACGTATTTAATACATGCAGTGTAACTTTTTATCATAAATTTTGAATGATGAAAATATCTTTTTTTTATAACATCTGTTTGTGAACAGGGTGTTGCCGCCCGGATTATCGTGGCCTGCAGCTCTGACATGGTTTGGTCGGAGTGAAGCTCTCGCTGGAGGGCTGGGCTTCCTGTAGTGTAGTTCTTGTGCCCGGTTGATTGATCCTGCAAAAAAGAGAAGATCCATACCGGGGATTCCGGCAGGGACACTCCAACGGTCAAGTCAGTAGAGCAATCAAGAGGAACAGATACTTTTTAGCGGGGCTTGGAGCGACCAGCACGTATAGAGGGTTTTGAAAAAAGTAGAAAGGTTAGAAATGTGGATGACTGGGGGAGTCCTAGAGCGGTCGTCTGGCTCTCATCATAGTCCCCTCTCTTTTTTTCTTACCTTTGTCGAAGGTCCCTTTTCTTTCTTATAGTAGTTGATTCTGTCTTGCGAGGCTTGAAGCCTTCTCTCCCTTTTGTACCCCCTCGGGGGGCTCTTTTTTCCAGGACTGCCTTGTTTTCAGAGTCGTATGGGACAAGGTTTGGAGTTCTCGGAGGGAGGTCCTACAACGGGTGTACGCGGCGTACTGCAGGGTCTGCATCCTCAATGGGGTGACCTACTACGACAAGTGCGAGTAGTGTGCCACGGGGTCTGGTGCCCCGATAGGGCATTCCTTCAAGAGGTGCAGGTGATGTGCTGTCGGGCCTAAAGGCCCATAGAAGTATTATCCTGGCGGGAGATGCAAGTAAAGTGCTGCAAGATCTGGATCCTTGATGGAGTACCCCCTTAGAGGGTACAGGTGGCATGCTACAAGGTCTGGAGCTCCAGTGGAGTATCCCTTTGCAGAAGGTGCAGGCAGCATGCTACAGGACCTGGAGCTTCGGTGGAGCACTCCTCTGTAGAGTATGCAAGCGGCATACTACATGACCCGAGCTCTGGTGGAGCACTTTTGTTGCAGAAGGTTCGACTCTCTAAGAGCCATGACGGGTTTGGTGGAGATGGTGATGTTACCCGCTGGGGTCACCATCCAAGCCGCCCAGTAACTACTTCTTGAAAGAGCACGCCCCCTTTTTCTCCACCGGCCTTGCCCCCGCGGCCATGAGGGCCCCCGTTGCCTTTGGTATTCGGCTCGGCCAGGGGTCCTATTTGGCCATGGCTTTCCTCGAACGGAAACTTACCTCAGACGGGAGCTTATCTCGATTAGGAGCTCGACCTTGACTGGGAGCTCATCTCAGACGGGAACTCACCTTGGCTAGAAGCTCACCTCAAATAGGAGCTCACCTCAGTTGGAAGCTCACCTCGGATGGGGGCTTACCTCGGACAGGAGCTCACCTCGGCTGGGAGTGCGACCTCGGTTGGGAGCTCACCTTGGATGGGAGCTCACCTTGGCTGGGAGCTTATCTCGGATGGGAGCTCACCTCGGACGGGGGCTCGACCGATGGTGCCTACCTGGTGGCTCCGCCTACCATCCCAACTGCAAGCTATATCTGATATGGACTCCATGTTAGTGGTTCTCCATATTAGATACCCCCCACTCTCAAGCCCAAAGTGCGAGGTGCTTCCTTGAGCATGAGGCGAGAAGAATAATGACATTGTTAACATGGAGGACATCATGCCCGTGCCATTTAATGTCTTGGTCATCGATGATTTGCGGATTGCACCTTGCACCAACTGAGAGGTGCCACATCAGTGAGAATGGCGGCCCATCATAATGGTTACACTCTGTCTAGTGCAGTTGCATGCGAATTGAAGTGCTTGCATGGTAGAAATCGACACGTGGTCGAGATCTATTGGCCATGGGAGGGAAGAAGATACAATCCCCACTCAGCACCCTGCGATAGGGCTTCGCTCTCTTTTCTAGAGAGGCCATTCCCCTCCATTCCATTTTTTCAAAAATCTTTGAGGTAGCAAAACAGAAAGGGAAGAATGTGAGCCTTGTACCTGTTTTGATAACCCTAGCTTAAGGTCTCTGTAGGTCAGTCTCCTTCCTTGACCTTCTCTCCCTCCCCTCTATGTTGAGGGGATTCCTTTAGGGTTTAGGTCCTTTTTTTTCTCTGTCCCTTCCTTTTCGTATCCATGAGTTCCCTCGGGTGCAAGCACCACCACATAGACCGTCCAGGTGCGGTAGAACCCTCCCGACCAAGGTCTCGTCCCTCGGATAGTGAGGAGGAGGACATCCCCTTTAGAGCCCACGGGGTCCCTGCTGGATGGTGGATCCCGACGCGTCCTCTTTGCCCCCTCTTTCTCCTTCCTCTTTCGGCCAGGACCAAGTAGGTCCATCCGGGATCACCTCAACGATGACCCAAACAGATGCCCTCCACCTCTAGAGCATCTACAAGGTCCCTGAGTCTATCTGGTTCATAGCCCCAGGGTTGAAGGAACTGGCACATCTAGTGGCTCGGGCTGGATTACCCTATACGAGGACTTCTTTCTTGCTGGGCTTCGTCTCCCCCTTCATCCTTTCTTCCTTTCCTTCCTTGAGCATTATAGGCTAGTTCCTGCCCAACTCATCCCGAACTCTATTCAGGTTATCTCCTCCTCCATCATGTTGTGCCACTTTCATGGCATCGTTGCCCGATTCTTTCTTTTTAGGGCTCTTTTTATTCTGAAGCATCACCCCACCGATAGTGGATGGTGGTTCGTGGTCCCTAGCCCTGGGGCCCTCAAGTTTGACCTACCCACTTCCATCAAGAGATAGAAGAATAGGTTCTTCTTTGCCTTGCTCAAGGAGGTTGACTAGGCTTGGAGCAAACCAAACTGATCCCCAAACCATAATGCTTTGATGGAGCCTGCCGACTAGGAGGTGTATGATCGCTCATCACCTTGAAGGTTCCCAATGGGAAGGACCTCCTGTTTACCGAGATCAGCATCGTCCACTCCTTAAGTAAGACCTCAGACCCAGGCCTTTTGACAGTACACAGTTGCTAACAGAACTCCCTTTTGGATGACAGATATGAGGTTCTCGATGGATCAAATCAAACAAATGTCTCGCAAGTGGCCAGCACCCATGAGGCCTATGGAGGAAGCACCGAAGAGGCCTCATAGGGAACCAGAGTAGAGGCCTCGCAGAGAGAACTCTTCTAGGCCCAAGGAGAGGAGCGCCCACGATGCCTTGGTACCGACCGCGAAGGTGGCCAAGGTTGCGGTCCACAGGCCCAGCGGGAGTGCTATGGTCGAGGGGGAGATGCCTCTGGCTCTTCTGACTGCCCCTAAGACAATTGAGATCCCACCATCCCCAGAAGCGGGGGAGACGGTGGTCGTCGTCGTGGTGGGGGAAGGGTCGACTCCATCTACATCCACTGAGGTGGCAGAGGCTCGACCGACATTACTCGGGCCTCCACCATCCACTGCCCTAGGCCCCTCTTCATCAGCGACACCCTGGCCTTCCACTTCTGCAGTTCCAGGACCCAGGATTACCAAGGTGTCCACCCTGGTGCCACCGAACGCTACCACCACTCTTGACCCGGGGCTGGCCGAGAGAATGCTGGAGTTCATCCTCCAGCCTTGGGATCATCGAGAAAGGGCTGACTGGCCATTGGAGGCCGTCATCTCCGAGCTCTTTCCCTAGTTTTTGACAATGAGACTCTTTTTTTTTTAGCGGCTGACCTCCTCCTCCTTGCTTCCGATTGCAGATGGTCCAGGACACCTTCCTGGTCCTAGATGCTTGCCTGGCCTTGCTTCGACGAGATGCAGATTCTCATGGGAGGGCTGAGTTCATGGAGGGCAAGGCCAAAGTCCTGGCAGATCATGTGGTGAACCTAGAGGGCCAGGTGAAGGGACTGGAAGCCGACCTAGCCTGCTTTAGGGACACGGTAGGGGACTTGGAGATGCAGATGGAGGGCCTCGAGGAGGACCTAGCTAGGAAGAAGGAACAATTTACCCGCCTGTTAGAGGAGGCCGCCCGCTCCACCTCCGAGGCGATTTGCTTGCGAGGGCAACTGCAGGCTTTGCAAGTGCACCTTGACACGGCATAGGCACGGGCTGCGACAACCGAGGAGAAGGCCACTGCTACCATGGTGGTGATGGCCACTGCTACCATGGTGGTGATGGAGGCTACTCAGAGAGAGGCGACCGAGGCTATCCTATGGTTCAAGACCTCGGAGGCCTTCGTGGAGGAGGTGCGGGAGGCTGTCTGGGATTCATTCCTTAAGGACTTCGAGGAATACAAGAAGAAGATGGCCCAACTCTTCCACCTTCCAGATCTAGATGACATCATCCCCGATGACCCCGAGGATGCCAGAGGTGAGGAGGCTCCTCCTGCAGAGGTCGATGTAGCAGTAGACACCATGCTAGGAATCGATCCGTTGCCTTCACAGGGGTCAGAGAAAGTTGATGTGGAGTTCCGAAGGCCCAGCAAGGCCCCAGCCTCAGCCCCCAGCCCCGGCAAGGCCCCCAGCCCCTAGGTCACTCTTTTCATTTTCTTCGCTTTTGATGTACTTAGAATACTCTGTTGGACTCCCTAACCTGTCAGGGGTCCTTTCCCTGTAAAGACTTTTCACTTACCAATGAAAATCATGTTTACCTCACTTTATTGTGTCCTTCCTTCTTCTTCCTCTTTCACTGTTTAGCCTCGCAGGGGCATGAGTTGCTTGTAGCAAGCAAACGTAGGCCCTTCGGGGTCCCGATTTTCCTTACTAGACTTAAAGCCAAGCAGATGAGCATGGGGCTTCGGAAGTTCCTGGCTTTCTTTGCCAGACCTGGAGTCTGGAGGATGGGTGCAGGGCTTTGAAAGTCCCCAATTTTCTTTGCTAAACTTGGAGTCTGGCGAATGAGTACGGGGCTTCAGAAGTTTCTAGCTTTCTTCGCCAGACTTGGAGTCAGGTGGATGGGTGCTAGGCTTCGGGAGTCCCCAATTTTCTTTGCTAGATTTGGAGTTAGGCGGATGGGTGCAGGGCTTTGGGAGTCCCCAGCTTTCTTCACTAGACTTGGAGTCAGGTAGATGAGTACGGGACTTTGAAAGTTCTCAACTTTCTTCACCAGACTTAGAGTCAGGGGATGAGTGCGGGGCTTCGAAAGTTCCCAGCTTTCTTCACCAGACCTAGAGTCAGGCGGGTGAGTGTGGGACTTCAAACGTTCCCAACTTTTTTTGCCAGACCTAGAGTCAGGTGGATGAGTGCAAGGCTTTGGGAGTCCCTGACTTTCTTCACTAGACCTGGAGTCAGGTAAATGAGTGTCTTCCAAAAGGAAGGGGCCAAGTTGTGTTAGAAAAGGATTTTCCTTCATTCTTGACTGGAAACTGTACATTACTGATAATACATTCTTAAATTTTTAGCATTCCAAGTTCAAGAAAGCTAGGCACCATCAAGTCCGGCGAGCCGATAGGCTCCCTATGGTAGAGTCTCGACCACTTTGTAAGGACCCTCTTAGTTCGAGGACAACTTGCCACATTCTCTAGGCTAAGAAACTTCAGCCCACCATAGGACGAGATCGCCCAGGCTTCTAGAAGGCCTCGGCTTCACACGGGAATTATAGTATCGAGCCACCCACTACCGGTACGCTGCCATGCAGAGCCGAGCCTTATTTCTTATTTCTTCGAGTTGGTCTAGGTTGAGGAGGAGGCGTGCCGGGTTCTCAACCTCATCATACTGCTCAACCCTTAGCATAGGGAGGTCCATCTCTACCGGGATCACAGCTTCGGAGCTGAATACCAAGTTGAAGGGTGTCTTTCCCATCGCCGCCTGAGGTGTAGTATTATGATAGGCCCATAGTACACTGGGGAGCTCTTCGATCCAATGACCCTTCGTCTCATCTAGCCTGGTGCAGAGTCCTTGAAGAATGGTCCAATTTGTTACCTCGGTCTCTTTGTTGGTTTGTGGATGAGTCACTGATGTGAAGCGATGTTGGATGTTTAGATTGACAGAATTCTTTAAATGCCTGGTTGTCAAACTGTCATCCGTTGTCAGTAATGATAGTACGAAGAAGGCCAAAATGATAGACAACTAACTTCCAGAGAAAAGATCTCGCCTTACTTTCAGTGATCCATGCCAGGGGCTCAGTCTCGACTCACTTGGTGAAGTAGTTGATGGCCACAATCAAGTACCTCCATTGATCGGATGCCAGGAGGAATGGTCTTAAGATATCCATCCCCCATTAGGTAAACAGCCATGGGGAGGAGAGTTGGGATAGTGGAGAGGTCGGCTGATGCTAGATGTGAGCATGCCTTTGGTAGCGATCACACCTTTTCACGAAGTCGGATGCATCCTCCCATATGGTCTCACAGAGTAACCTTGCCGGAGGGTCTTGTAGGCTAGTGTCCTGCCCCCCATGTGATTCCTATAGATGCCCTTATGTATCTCCTGAAGGACGTAAATGGCCTCCGTGGGCTTTAAGCACTTCAGTAGGGGATAGGAGTAAGATCTTCGATAGAGCTGCCCGTCCATCAGTACAAAATGGGTGGCCTTTCGTTTGAGGAGGCCAGCTTTTGTGCGATCCTCTGGTAAAGTGCTGTCGATGATGTATCTGATATAGGGATCCATCTAACTTGCTTCAAGGATGACTTGTTGGACCTCTCCCAGGACTCCATGGCTAGGGTTTCCAAATACTCGATGTGAACATGCCCCGGCAACAAGTCTAAGAGGGTCACCAGTTTGGAGAGGACATCGATGCGGGCATTCTCCTCATGGGGGATATAGAAGATCTTGAAGCGCTAAAGACCCGTTGCACACGAACGCACCTGATCTAGGTACTTCGCCATCACGGAGTCCTGGGCCTCAAAGTCCCCGGAGACTTATCCTGCCATAAGCTGAGTCCGTGAAGACCATCAGGCTCTTCAAGCCTAGTTCATGGGATACTCTGAGATCCACAAGGAGCGTCTTATACTTGGCCTGGTTATTGGTCATTTTGAAGAGAAAATGCAGCATGCACTCGACCACCACTCCATCTGAGTTGGCAAGGATAAGACCAACCCTGCTCCCTACCATGTTGGATGCTCTGTCCACATGGAGGATCCATGCCTTGTCCCCTATGGGTGGGTTCCGCACAGGTCCGGGAGAAGACTTTTTCGGTTCCTGGTCCATCCATGCACACTCCACTAGGAAGTCAGCCATAATCTGGGTCTTTTGGGATGGTCTCGGACGATAAGAGATATCAAATTTGCTGAGCTTCACCACCCACTTGGCCAGACATCCCGAAGTATCTGGACATCCCAAGATAGCTTTTAGGGGTCGGTCAGTGAGAACCGTGATTGGATGGGCTTGGAAGTAAGGCCTAAGATGCCGAGCATGCACTATGAGTGCGAAAATAGTTTTTTTAGAATGGGTGTACCTAGTTTCTGCATTGCGAGGTAGTTTATTGGTGTAATACACCGGTCTCTGGATACCATCTCCATCGGTTCATTCCAGCATCGAGCTCACCGCCTCAAGGGAGACTGCCAGGTAGAGAAGGAGCTCCTCTTCACTCTCTGGCCTGAATAGTAATGGGGGGAGGCGAGTAACCTCTTGAGCTTCTCAAATACCTCCCGACATTCCTCCATCCAAGTGAAATCATGCATCTTGCGGAGCACCTTGAAGAATGGCAAGCAATGCTCAGCAGAGCGCGAGATGAAATGATTTAAGGTGGTGATGTGGTCGGTCAGGCATTGGACCTCTTTCTTCGAAGTGGGATGATTCATATCTGTGATCACCCGGATCTTCTCAGGGTTGGCTTTGATCTCGTGCTCGGTGACCATGAAGCCTAAGAACTTACCTGCTGCAACACCAAAAGCACACTTCGCTCGGTTCAGTCTCATCTAGTAAAGGCTAAGGTTGTTGAAAGCTTTCACTAAGTCAGCGATGTGGTCCAAATCTTGGGTGCTCATTACGAGCATGTCATCCATATATACCTGCATGTTTCGGCCTATCTAGTTCTTGAAGACTTTGTTAACCAGATGTTGGTATGTCATCCTGGTGTTCTTTAGGCTGAACGGCATCACCTCATAGCAGAATGTCCCTCGATCCATCATGAAGGTTGTATGCTCCTCGTCCTTCGGATGCATATGGATTTAGTTGTACTCAAAGAACGCATCCATGAAGCTAAGCAAGCGGTGCCCCGAGATGGTATCCATTAACTGATCGATCTTGGATAGTGGGAAGCTATCCTTTGGGCATGCCTGATTAAGATCGGTATAGTCCACGTAGATCCTTTACTTTCCATTGGCCTTTTTGATCATAACCATATTGGCCAGCTAGTTGGAATACTGCACCTCCCAAATCAAGCCTACTGTGAGAAGCTTTCCAACTTCTTCGTCTATCGCCTTCTACCTTTCTAAGGTAAAGCTTCTCTTCTTCTGCTAGATCGGACGATACTTGGGATCGATGTTCAGCCTGTATGTAATAATATCGAAAAAAATTCCAAGCATGTCCTCTACCGTCCAAGCAAAAACATCAGCATTCGCCCATAAGAAACTTAGGAGGTGGGCCATCTCTTCCTCTAGCAGGAGGGCTCCTACTTGCACCATCTTAGGGGTCGTCTCCAAGGGAGAACGATAGTAGGCACTCCAACGGTCCACCTTTAGCCTCCTGCTCCCTTTGATATAGTTGGTCGACCGTGGTGCCTCCTTCAGTAAACCTAGTGTTGGGGATAGCTTGCAAGCAATGCTGGATCGGTTAGTGGGTCTCCCTCATTTCCTTAACTCCATACGAGGTCAGGAACTAGACAAGGAGCCATCCGGTGGAGATGACTGCATCGAGCTGGTTGAGCCCTAGGCGACCCAGAATCATGTTGTAGGCCGAAGCGAGTTTAACCACCATAAACGTCATCATGATGGTGCTCTATCGGGATGGCATCCCGGTAGTAACGGGGAGGGTAACTTCCCTTTCGACCCACATGGAGTCTCCAGTGAAGCCCACCAAGGATAAATATCGGCTTCAACAGATCAAGGGAGAGGCTTATTCTGGCAAAAGTATCATAAAAAAGGATATCAATTAAGCTTCTACTATCAACCATAATTATCTTTACAGGATATTTTGCTATCATCATTTCTAGACGACAGTATCATTGTTTAGATTTTCTATCCTAGCTCCCCCCTCTCCCATAAAGGGAAGTACAACATTAGCTCCCTTTCTCACCTTGGCCCCCTTCAGCCTTCACCCTGCCCCCTAGGAGATCATTCCTACCGACTTCTCTGTGGGCTGATTGTCGATGGGAGGAGGAAGGGCCTCGGTGCCTTAGGGCCCGGATGGAGCTCTTCAGCCCATGAACTTTTCGAGATATTCTCTCTTGATCAGGTCTTCAATCTCCTTCAGGTGGTAGGATTTCTCGGTGTTGTGGCCATGATCCCGGTGAAATTGGTGGTAATGGGACTTGTCACGACCACCGAATGGCTTCAACGGAGGAGGGCAATGCAAATAGCGTTCGCCTTCAATTCCATCAGGATTTTGGATCTTGGGATGAGGAGAGGGGTATTCTTCTCATCTCTGGCAGGGGCGTTCCCCGGTTTAGGACCAAATGGGAATTCGGGATAGCCTTAGGTCCATGGGTCATGCTCGGCTCCCCCTGGTCTTGCTTCTTCAGGGGCCTTCCATCAAGCTCCCTCTTTGTGCGATCAACCTCTTCTGCGTGAATGTACTTATGGGCATGGAGAAGAAGCTCAAAGCAGGTCTTTGAGGTTTCTTGTCAAGGGAGTAGGTGAAGCAAGAGGTCCTGAGCCCTCTCTTCAATATCAACATAGCAACGGGCTCATCCAAATTATAGATTTTTAGGATGGTAACTTTAAAACGGGACACATAGTCCCGGAGGGGCTCATGATCCTGTTGTCGGATCAAAAAGAGGCTATCGACCTCGCATGGCACCTTTCGGCATGCATCAAAATGGGCCAAAAACTTCTTCTCTAGGTGCTCAAAGGAGTCAATGCTCCTTGGCTCGAGGTGAGAATACCAAACTCGAGTGGCCTTTCGGAGCATAGCTAGGAAGGCAATCTAAAGAAGGGCGTCAGTGGCTCCTTGAATCTACATGAGAGCCTTGTAACTCTCAAGGTGGTATAGGAGATCGGTGGTCCTGTCATAGGGGTCCACCGTAGCATGCGAAAATCGACTGGGGATCGGTTCCCCTTGGATTCTGCGGGAGAAATGAGGGCAGTCGTCGTAGCCCATGGACTCGCTCGAGGAGCCCTGCATTTAGCAAACCGGCGGGCGAGCTTAACTAGCTTGCGCTCTTGCTCCTCTAGGTGCTTCTCAGCCCACCATCACATGGCCTCGTCAATCAACCCTTCCATCGAGACCATTGGAAGAGAGGGAGGCGAGAATTGGAAGAGCTCATTCTTCAACCCTTTGCCATGCCAGCGCCGACGGTGAAATACGGCTCCATGGTCCAAGGCCAGGGAATGGCTTTCTCGATCAACCGATCCATCCCAGCGCCGCTTCCTGGCCACCCTCAAGCTACCTCATGGGTAAGATGCTGTCTACGGGTGCGACGGCCCTGCCCGAAAGGACCTTAGGCTAGCATCGATTCTGACGGCCTAAGCCGCCAGGGTCCCGGGTTGTTTCTGGGACCGGTGCTGATGGTGCAACTGGCGCACCGCCACAGTCAAGGTCTGGACCTGTTGGACAAGCATGGCAATCTATGGGTCTATTGGAGGCGGTGGTAACACTACAGGGGGTTTCACCTCTAGACTATGCCGGTCGTCGCGATGGGATAGTTTTCCCATGTGATTGACCGAGGTCTCTTGCGCTCGGGTCACCACCATAGGACCACTAAGCTTCATAGATGCCTTTTGGGTAGAGTGGTCGGTATCACGTGTTGATCACCGTGCAATTTCGTCAGATGCTCTCTTTTACCTGGCGTGCCAATCTATTGCCATCTGGATTGTCGTGGCTTGCAGCTCTGACATGGTTTGGTCGAAGTGAAGCTCTCACTAGAGGGCTGGGCTTCCCATTATGTAGTTCTTGCACCCAATCGGTTAATCCTACAGAAAAGAGGAGACCCGGACCGGGAATTCATGGAGACACTCCGACGGTCAAGTCAGTAGAGCGATTAAAGAGAACAGATCCTCTTTAGCGGCGCTTGGAACGACCACTGCATATAGAGGGTTTTGAAAAAGGTAGAAAAGTTATAAATGTAGGTGATTGGGGGAGTCCTCTGGCATTTGTCCGGCTCTCACCTTAGCCCCCTCTCTTTTTTCTTACCTTTGCCAGAGATCCCTCTTATTTCTTATAGCAGTCGGTTCTCTCTTGCAAGGCTTAGAGCCTTCTCTCCCTTTCGTACCCCTCTTAGGGGGCCCTATTTTCTAGGACCGCCTTGTTTCCAAAGTTGCATGGGCCAAGGTCTAGGATTCTCAGAGGGAGGCCTTGCAATGGGTGCAGGCGGTGTACTACAAAGTCTGAACCTTCAGTGGGGTGACCTACTGTGAAAAATGCGAGTGGTGTGCTAAGGGGTCTGGCACCCCGATAAGGCACTCATTCAGAAGGTGTAGGCGATGTGCTGCCGGGCCTGAAGGCTTAGAGGAGCACATCCTAGCGAGAGATGCAAGTGGAGTGATGCAGGGTCTGGACCCCTGGTGGAGTATCTCCTTGTAGAGGGTACATGTGGTGTACTACAAGGTCTGGAGCTCCGGTGGAGCACCTTTGTTGCAGAAGGTTCAACTCCCCAAGAGCCGTGGCGAGTTTGACAGAGATGGCAACGTTGCCCGCTGTGATCACTATCCGAGCCGCCCTAGCAGCTACTTCTTGAAAGAGCACGCTTCCCTTTTTCTCCACCGGCCTTGCCCTCGCAGCCACGAGGGCCCTCGTTGCCTTTGATATTCAGCCCAGCCGGGGATCCTATTTGGCTATGGCCTTCCTCAATCGGGAACTTATCTTGGATGGAAGCTCACCTCAGCTAGAAGCTTGATCTCGACTGGGAGCTCATCTCGGACGAGAGCTCACCTTAGCTGGGTGCTCATCTTGGACGGGGGCTCACCTTGGACGGGAGCTCACTTTGGACGGGAGCTCGACCTCGATTGGGAGCTCACCTCGGACGGGAACTCACCTCGGACGGGAGCTCGTCTCGACTGGGAGCTCGACCTCGGACGGGAGCTCGACCTCGGATGGGAGCTCATCTCAGACGGGAGCTCATCTCGGCCGGGAGCTTACCTCGGATGGGAGCTCGACAGATGGTGCCTACCTAGTAGCTCCGCCTGCCATCCCGACCGCTAGCCGTATCTAATACGGACTCCACATCAACGGTTCACCAAATCATAGGATATCATAACTCTATTCACATAATATTATAAGGCTGAGGATATTGTCATCATTGAAAAATTTTTAATTTTTTATTGGCAAAAATACTCTTGACTTTATGGCATCCTATGAACAGGATGTTACAATCCTGTTCATAAATAAATATCATAAGGAAAGAATATTTTTGTCATCAAATACATATTTAATACCAGTAATTTATTTTTTCTTGAAAATTTTAAATGATAAAAATACTTTCCTTGTGATACCTGTTTATGAATAGGGTGTCATAATCCTATTCACAAAATATCATAAGGTTGAGAATATTTTTATTATTAAAAATTTAAATTTTTTTAATAATAAAAAAATTTATTGATCTTATGATATAGGAATATCATAACCTAATATAAGTCAAGAAGTGTCAAAATTATTTTTTTTTTAAAAAAATATTTTCATCATTTAAAATTTTTAACAAAAAATTATAAAGTTATAGATATTGAAAAATAGGATATACATAGCCCTTATATTGCCAATAATATTTAGTGGTATATTTTTTTCTAGATTATTCATGGACAGAATTACTCAAAGTTTTAACCCAACGAAAGGTAAGAGAGTCGTTCTCTCTCTCTCTCTCTCTCTCTCTCTCTCTCTCTCTCTCTCTCTTTTTCTATCTTTCTTCGCTTTTTCAGTTATCATTGCTAATTTTTTAACCAAACTATAATTCATTCTTGATTCACGGATAAAAATATCCCGCGAAGCTAGTTTAGAAACGCTATAATTGTATAGCTATTAATTAGTTTTGTATGACGGTGCCAAAATATATCAAAACTAAATAGATGGAAATCTCGCAACTAATTTAGAAACATTATTTTTAAATATACTTTCTATTTATCATTCTACATGCATTCCACATTTAATAAAGATTGTATAAACTAAAGAATAGAGTGTACAAGCGTGCAACCACTTCCAACTGCCACCGGTCAATTATTTATTTATTTATTTTTCTCCTGAACAAATCATGTGCACCAAATGAACCGGAAAAACAGCCATGCCTCCTCTCCCTTGTCTCACCTCGCACAATGCAACGTCTCGTTTTCCAGAATCACATGTTGGATTTCCCCCGCGCCCCCTCCCTATCTTCTCTCTCCTGTGTGGAAAATAAAATATTCCCATATGTCTCCTGTGTGGAAAATAAAATATTCCCATATGTCTTTATATATATATATATACATATAAAGAGAGGAAAGAGATTGTGATGCTCATGAAGGTGAGATTCATTCTAAATTAAATACTTTTTGTTTCTAGCTATATAATTTATTCTACAATCAAAGACAATTCCATCTGAGGCTTCGCCATTGTAAATAGAATGCGGCTTCTTTCTAGTGTGGAGGATGCATTACAACATATGGTGCACCATACTAGCCATCCATCGTATGATGGATAGCTATGATGCACGCTACTTAAGTACATGGTATGCTCGTTATTTGCTGATTATCTATGTGATGGACATCAACACGGTGCACGGCATGCTGCGGTACACCTGAGGATCATCCACGCTCCTATAAACAAGTAACTCAGGGTCAGGGAAGGGCGACACAGTTGCAAGAGCGACCTTCTGAAACTCTTGTAATAGAGTCCAGAATCTATATATATATATATATATATATATATATATATATATATACCAACAGCTGGCGGGCTCAAATTAGTCCATAAGTTGGGTGGGCGCGTCTGATCTCCATCGCTGCTGACTGCTGTGCCGGCTTCGTAGACCGCCCCAAAGTGACACGAGCCAGCCCTAGGTTTCAGGCCGGGAAGGAGGCGATGGAACCGGAGACGAACAAAGACCTTGGCAACAGCGGAGGAAGCGGCACCAGGACGTGGGCGGTGGCAGCGGGCGCGTGCCTGCTCCTGGTTGTCCTCGGCGGGGCCGCGCTCTTGGTGTGGTGGGGCCTCGCTTTCCACCGGTTCGACGAGCAGCTGTGGATGGTACCTGTCGGCCTGATCCTCCTCGGCACGCCGGTCGTCGCGTGGCTCTCCGTTTGCGCCTCCGGTCCCTGCCGGAGATTTGAGCTGATGATGTCTTCTCCTCCGGCTTTAGACCCGGAGAGATGATCCAAGGAGAGCAGGCAAGAATTAATTTTGTCTTCCCGTTTTGTTATTTATTTCTTCTTTCCTTTCTTTTTATTTTCATTGTTATTTTTGTTTCTTGCCATATGACCTGCGCTGTGGGCAGGATTTTGGTGCAGGAGGGCTGGAGGGGCTTTAATAACTCATCAATCTCGAAGCGTCTCCTCCAAAGCTAAAGATTATATATATATATATATATATATTTATTTATGTGTAGCTAATTGTAAACACAACAAACAAAATAAGTCGTTGCTCAAATACAAACAAAAGTGATTTTAGCAAAAGCGATTTTAGAGACGTTTGCTGACTTTGAGTTAATATATCACTGCCAATAACTAGTATAAAATTTATGGGAAGAAATTAAACCTCCCAGTCTCAGGTATATATGAAGTTCGGTATTTGAATCACACATGCATGGAGGTCCGCACACAAAAAGAATGATAGGATGGGATGATTGATTTCTTTTCTTTTCTTTTCTGTAGAATGGATTAAGATCCCCGTTAACCAAATATTGTTTGCGGTGAATGCTCTTTGGTGTTAATTTGTTAGATAAATTGAACATTTATTTGGATGGGCCCATCACTGAGTTGCGTTTCTTGATGATAAAAAAGACTTCATCCTATCTTGTATTGAGACGAGATAAAGGAGAGATGTAGTCCGTCAAGAGGAGTCGTAGAGTTCTCAAATTTTTAAATGGAAGGAGTCCTTTCCAGGATGGGGAGATCTGCCACTTGCACGCTTCCACTGAACAAGTCCCAAGATATTCGAGATCACAACGT